>OZ004685.1:9646596-10846596 GCA_963924505.1 Agonopterix alstromeriana | reverse complement strand
ATTTTTATACCGTTTTATGTTAAAACGTGTTATTAAAGTGTATAAATGGGAAGCCGTACTGTGCTGTCTATGCGTTGATTGAATTTTTGTGTATTTTTTTATTACTACCGAAAGTTTTTTGGGTCTTTTCCTCAAAACGTACCTTTTTGGGGGAAAAAATCTCAATCTCGGGTTATTTTCGAAACCACATCTGGCAAACCTGTCTGGTGAATTGACTTATACAGCCACGACAGTTTGTGTCAAATCTAAACATACGCTGCTTCAAACATCTAGTTAGATGGAAAAAGATCCATGATGAAATTTCGTAGGAATATTTTAACGGGTTGAATCTTTGACTAATTATTATAAGGACTAGCCTTGCGGTAGAATTTCCCCTCTGCCACGATATAAGCACAATTGATCTTGTACATTTACATTCAATTTTACACCTTATCACTAAACTAGACAGCCTTTAATTGCGAAATAATAACTTCGAACTTAGAACGTTTGGGGTTCACACGAGACTACTTTTCATGATTTTTGACATTCAAAATTAGAATCTAAAGTTATGGGGAATAAAATCCAAAGTTGCGGATTTCATGTTACCTCGCCCCCCGCAAAAAGTGGCAGAAATGTTTGTTAGTAGAATTACACGCGTAACCAGTCCACATATAAATAGTCAAAGGGTTGAATAGAAGATATATAGATAAATATAGAGGGTCCTTTTTAATATGCTGACACTTTTTTAAAGGGATGATCAAACCATCAAACTAAACAACTTTCACTATGGGACCAACGGATGTTCCATACTAAACTAGAAATCTGCTCGAGCCAAATGTATGGGAGCGATTTCGATGTTGGTCCCATAGAGAAAGTTGTTCAGTTTGATGGTCTGATCATTATCTTAAAAAACTGTCGGCATATTAAGTTGGACCCTGTATAGGTAGAACTAGTATTTTTCTGTCCCGCCATGCCATAAGCGTGTTCACCGGTAAAACTAAAGTTGCTCACCATCTAACATCCTGACTCTCAAGTTCCTCAGTCTGCTCAGGTAGTGAAGAGCGTCTCCATCCCGTAGCATGTAGTAGTCCAGAGTCCGGAACCCTTCCAGCCAGATCCCGGATAAGTTGTCCTGGGCTGACGTCAGGAATAAGCCGTAATCTGGGGATGATCGGGTCAATCAATGCTAGAATGTATCTAGGTTTTGTTCGCCACTGCATAACCAGTAGGCCTAGCATGCAACCCCCAAGAAAACGATAAAAATCTAAATACTTTACGTATGCCAAAAAGAGCGCACATGACGTTTTACTCGATTTATCACTTTGTCTCGTGTGGCATGCTAGCCCTACAGGATTAACAGCAGCGAACATTCACTTCACCACTAAACAATTAACTACACTAGCCCTGTTAAAACTGAGCAACTTAGACAACAATTTATACAAGGTATAGGAAAAGTATCATTAACCTTTAAACCACATACTCTAACTATCAAACTGAACAACTTTTACTGTAGGAGCAAACCTGTCAGCGCAAATAAATTCTGCTGTTCCATACTAAACTGCAATGCCCACTCCACTCGACTAATATGTATGAGGCAGCAGATTTTTTCTGTTCTGACAGGCTTGCTCCTGGAAAAGTTGTTCAGTTTGATGCGTAGAGTATGTGGTTTAAAGGTTAATGATGCTTTAGTAGGGTCAACACGTCTTTCATGGGTACGTATACGTAAAATCTCCGAGACCATTTTGAATCTTTCCGAAATCTTTCATGTTTAAAACTCAGATCAAAAAGTCCTCTATAAAAAAGCATATTATAAACTAGATGATTATTTAAATGATCAAAATGCTTGGGTCTGAGGTCACTAGCTTATAGTTTATTTACTTTACTGTATAGTATCAATTATTTTATTAAATTATTATATACATAACTTTAGCTTAAGAATGTATTTTTTACCCGACTGCGACAGAAGGAGGGTTATGTTTTTCGAGCGTATGTATGTATGTATGTATGTATCTATGTATGTATGTTTGTATGTCTATTTCTTTGGCACGGCCTACAGCCTAAACGGCTTGATGGATTTTAACGTATGGGGTGTCATTGGATTCGTAAAAATCGTGAGAGTGACATAGGGTATATTATTTCAAGATGGCGTCTACAAATTAAAAAAGAGAGGGGGAATAAACAATTTTTTTTTGTTAAAAATTACAATATGGGTATCAAATGAAAGCTAGTGATCAGACGATTCCAAATATATAAATATTATAGTACTTTTATGTGACCGTTTCGACACAAGACTAAAAAGTATGAAATAAACTAAATTATTAAGATAAACAAAAAACCCGACTGCATAAAAAACCTATTAACTGAAAAGAGAAAAACAAGCTCTAAAATCACTAATCAGCTATAACACCTGTATTTAAGCTAATATAATTTGAATGTTATTAGGTAGGTATTGCAGGCGGGGTCAAAAATAACCAACCAAAAATCTCCTTTGTCCCCGTTTGCGATACCTACCTAATAACATTCAAATTATATTAGCTTAAATACAGGTGTTATAGCTGATTAGTGATTTTAGAGCTTGTTTTTATCTTTTCAGTTAATAGGTTTTTTATGCAGTCGGGTTTTTTGTTTATCTTAATAATTTGTAATAGTTATTAAGTCGTGTTATGTTGTAGAGTTTCTGGCCGCATCTTCTCACACGACAACACGTTCCGACGCGGTGGTAGCTTTAAAAAAGATTTGACGTTTGATAAGTGTGCTTCAAGCTCCTATATTGAATAAATTATATTGCCTATTTACACCTTGCATTCGTTATTAGATGTTTTCCCGTCCTACACAAAATTTTGTCATCTTTAAATTCCTGGAACGCGTTAATATTAAACTTACTATAATATTGTTATCGTAAAGCCGGGTCGCGAGTGGTTAGAATGGTTTTGGCCAGTATATTGATTGAGAAAGAAAGGTCTCAGTAAATCCATATATCTTCAATATAACTTACACCTTGTACCTTCTTATAACTTATATGAACTAACTTCGTCAAATTTTATACTAGAACCATCATGAATCTGGACAATGGATCTAACCAGAATGCTTAACTTAACCTCTATAAATACACCATCTAAAACTTTGACTATTTATTATAAGGACTAGCCTTGCGGTAGCATTTCCCCTCGGCCACGGTATAAGAACAATTGATCATGTGCATTTACATTCAATTTTATACCTTATCATTAAACGAGACAGCCTATAATTGCGAAACAATAACTTCGAACGTAGAACGTTTGGGGTTCACACAAGACTATTTTTCATGATTTTTAACATTCAAAATTAGAATCTAAAGTTATGGGGAATAAAATCCAAAGTTGCGGATTTCATGTTACCTCGCCCCCCGCAAAAAGTGGCAGATATGTTTGTTAGTAGAATTACACGCGTAACTAATCTACAAATAAGTAGTCAAAGATCTAAAAACCTGATGAAAATGTTATTAACAATCTAAAAAGACTGCTTCTCGTAACCATATAGGTAAGCGTCCATCCACAGTTGTTTAAACATACCTTTCCCATCGTCAGGAGTTACCACCTTCTCCTTGACGATGTCTTGTGCCTCGCTGACCTTCGACCTCGAGTCGAACTTCACCGTGCGAGTGACAGCACCGTCTCCTTCGATGATCTTCAGCGATAGGGGCGCCATAGTTGGTTATCTACTGAAAATAGAAACATCAACTATAAAAACATATGAAAGTCCATAATATGTTATACACGATCTTTGATAATTTCATCTCAGCCTATACAACGTGTTAATGAATTAACGCAAAACTAGAAAGTAGTTTGTTTAGAATTCAGTCTAGAATCGAATTATTATGTTGTCAACATAGGTAATTTTTATCGAAATATTAAATAATTTGTTCGTAAAATTTAAAATTTACTGAACTCGATCTCAACCCATCCTACTTAGTATCAAAACAAGATTCTTAAAATGTATCACGAGCACGTTAGCGCTTTCATTCATTGAAATTATAACAAGTCATTTTTGCCTGAAAACTTAAAATGCGAATAAATTTTAACTATCAAAATAATTAAATTATTGTTTCAATCGGATTATTTTGTTATGAATCTGTTGGGGTGTATCAGGTTTTGCGCTTATTTATTAACACGTTGTAAACGTACCCTCAAGGAGGGTATATGGGCGTTAGTCCACCACGCATGCACAATGCGGATTGGTCGACTTCACATACGCATCAGAATTTTTTCTTCAGCGTATGCAGGTTTCCTCACGATGTTTTCCTTCACCGTTTGAGAGCGGTGCGGATTCGATCAAGGACCCTCATAATCATGATTAAGTGTCCATACATCTCCGTCCATAACTTAATATAATTAGTATAATAGCATGCATATGCTCACGACTATATTCCCCGAGGGGGTAGTCAGAGATATTCTGAAACCTCAGAACATCCACGTTTCACCAGTAGTACCGAAACTCTGTCCAGTGTGACGGGGGGTGAGCCCGTCGCCACTTATAATGGACAGTGGGTACAATACATGCCTCGAAATAGAAGCGTGCAGTTTTCCTCACGATGTTTTCCTTCACCGAAAAGCCAGAGGTGTTACAAATCGTACATAAATCCCGAAAAACTCATTGGTACGAGTCAGCCGGGACGGGGATCGAACCATCGCCTCCTGCACGGCAGGCAAGGTTACTCGCCACTGGACCACCACGGCTTTAGTATAATAATAAGTAGTATAATTGAATTGAATATGCTGACGGTTTAAAAACCATCAGCATATTACCTAAGAAAGACCCTATATTGTTTTAGATTAAAGAATGCCAAGTTAGGGTCCCGTTTTCACCCTTTGGGTACGGAACCCTTAAAACGTAGGTACACCGAAGTAACTTTTGACAGAATCGGCGTGGGCTAACAATTATCCTTTGCGACAAGTTCTTTAATGAAATGGTCTAAGGACAAATTGGATAAACTTTGTTAAAATATAGGGTCCAGCTTAATATGCTGACACTTTTTTAAGAGGATGATCTGACCGTCAAACTGAACAACTTTCTCTGTGGGACCAACCTCGAAATCGGGAAAAAAAATCAGCTGTCCCATACATTTGGCTCAAGTAGGTTTGCAGTTTTGTATACAAATACAAACACAAATACAAATATATTTTTTCGCGATTTCGATGTAGGTACCATAGAGAAAGTTGTTCAGTTTGACGGTCTGATCATCCCCTTTAAAAAGTTTCAGCCTTTGACTATTTATATGTGGACTGGTTATGCGTGTAATTTTACCAACAAACATTTCTCCACTTTTTGCGGGGGGCGAGGTAACATGAAATCCGCAACTTTGGATTTTATTCCCCATAATTTTAGATTCTAATTTTGAATGTTAAAAATCATGAAAAGTAGTCTCGTGTGAACCCCAAACGTTCTAATTTCGAAGTTATTATTTCGCAATTATAGGCTGTCTCGTTTAGTGATAAGGTGTAAAATTGAATGTAAATGCACAAGATCAATTGTGCTTATACCGTGTCAGAGGGGAAATGCTACCGCAAGGCTAGTCCTTATAATAATTAGTCAAAGGTTTCAGCATATTAAGAAGGACCCTGTATATGCAAACTACGTACCAATAATTCTTGAAAATGAATATAATAATAAATATATTAATGAGAATTAATATCACTTCCCAATCACTTCACAATACAATATTCCGAATAGTAGTGAGCTAAACGCTTACCAATTGTCCTGCTAATTCTAAACATATGGGTGATTTCATTTTGTGGTCGCGCTATCTTACTGTGAACGATTTTCCTTAAATATTTCAACAGTCCTACTTATTTATAAAACATATACTTAGCCTATACAACGTGTTAATGAATAAGCGCAAAACCTCATACACCCCAACTGATTTATAACAAAATAATTCGATTGAAATAATAATTTCATTATTTTAATACTTAAAATTTTAAGTTATTCGCATTTTAAGTTTTGAGGCAAAATTAATTTGTTATCATTTCAGCAATGAATAAAAGCGCTAACGTGCTCATAGATACATTTTAAGAATCTTGTTTTGGTAGGAAGTAGGGTTTGTGTGCCTGAGCCGGGTTGAGATCGAATTAAGTAAATTTAAAATTTTAGAAAAAATTATTTAATATTTTGAAAAAAATTACCGATGTTGAAAACATGATATTTCGATTTAGCTCTCGATTCTAAACAAACTACTTTCTAGTTTTGCGTTAATTCATTAACACGTTGTATATTTTTTTCAATATTATAGCAGCAAAAAATTTCAAAATTTCTATGGAGATTATGCATCTTTCTACTGCTGATTTGAACGTGTGACTTTCAAAAATCGCGCTCCTGCATGGCGCCCGACAAACTTGAGCAAAATGTATGAAATTGCGTCTGCAGTACGTCTGTCTGTCAGTCATGAAACTCAAAGTAATTTTTTTTTTTTACTGACGTCTACAGTTTGCTCAGGGAGCAGTTACTGTTTTTTACTGCGGGATGTTAGGGGGACCACATCAGTGACGGTGGAGGGCCCTGGTAGGAACACCGAACCTGTGAAGCCCAAGGGGCACCCATACAATGGGTACGGACCTCAGCAATGGGCGTTGCTGGGACTACGCGACGGGTTAGGTAGCGGGGATCGGTGAGAAACTCTAAGTATAATAAGCTCAATAAACAAAAAACATAAAAGTACTATAATATTTATATATTTGGAATTGTCTGATTACTAGCTTTCAGTTGATACCCATATTGTAATTTTCAACAAAAAAAAAATTTTAACCCCCTCTCTTTTTTATTTCGCAGACGCCATATTAAAATAATACAGCCTATGTCACTCTCACAATTTTTACGAATCTAATGACACCTCATACGTTAAAATCCATCAAGCCGTTTAGGCTGTAGGCCGTGCCAAAGAAATAGACATACAAACATACATATATACATACATACATACATACATACGCTCGAAAAACATAACCCTCCTTCTGGCGCAGTCGGGTAATGATATCAACACCGTTAAATAAAACAAACGTCGTAGAAGAATACGATTTATTTAGAAAATATAAGTTACATGTATTGTTTCTAATACGAAAATTTCGAAATAGTTTACAAACTAAGCTAGAGATCATTACTGCTATCAGCGTCATTTAAAAAGACCATGGTTGTAAGATAGTGTTCACATTAGGCGGTTAAGAGAAGTTTATTCCGAAGCCCTAATGGGCGCTGCCTACAAACGAAGTTCCGTCATAGTTTCAATATTAACCAATCAATGTCAATGAAAATTTTTCGACACGATCTAGAAACCAATATCTCTGCTTTGTCAGATTACCGTTAAAATATAACTTCAAAGTTATCGTAGCTCAAAGTTCATTCAAATCTTAAATTAATCCTAGCATTGAAACATTGAAAAAACTATCTGATCTATCTTTCTATGAATAAACTTTCTGATTTCTGATAAATTTTAACGGAAATCTGACAAATATAAAGCACAGATATTGGTTTCTAGAAGCATAAGCATATGCTCACGACTATATTCTCCGAGGGGGGAGTCAGAGATATTCTGAAACCTCAGAACATCCACGTTTCACCAGTAGTACCGGAACTGTCCAGTGTGACGGGCAGTGAGCCCGTCGCCACTTGTAATGGACAGTAGGTACAATGCATGCCTCGAAATTGAAATATGCAGGTTTCCTCACGATGTTTTCCTTCACCGAAAAGCCAGTGGTGTTACAAATCGTACATAAATTCCGAAAAACTCATTGGTACGAGTCGGCCTGGACGGGGATCGAATCATCGCCATCGCATGGTTTCTAGAACGTGTCTATCCATTGACTTTAATTGGTTAATATTGAAACTACGACGGAACATCGTTTGTATGCAGCGCGCATTAGCGCTTTCGGAATAAACTCATCTTAAGCGCTGCAGTCCTGCTGCAAGATTTAGCGCGGTTAGTCCATTATTTCCCCCAAGAGTTAATTCTATCCATATATTACTCCTACAATAATATGTGCTTTATGACGCAGATAATAAGGTTTATTGAATAAAGCAATAGTCTATCCCCTTGGGACTTAAGGACTATCTGGGCTAGCGTCCAAGCAGCACGTCTAGTATGATTTCTCTACACGCGCGCGACGCGCCTTCGCTGCATAGAAAATAACCTGTCCCCGCGCTTTTTGGAGCGAAAGCCGCGCTTGCCGCGAGTTGTAGTATGGGAGCTAAGTCGCGCGCAAGCAGAGAAATCATGCTAGACGTGCAGCTCTTAATACTTAGTTGCATGTGGATTTACAGCTGAACTGCTCAATGTGAAGACACTATACTATTACCATATCTAATACTATTTTTCCATCACTGCTCATACATAAGGCATACATAAGGGTTACTATAGTCAATAACTACAAGAGGTATTTATGTTTGTAAATATAAACTAAACTAACTAATAAATAAAAGTCTACCCATCAAACTGAACAACTTTTACTATGGGAGCAAACCGATCTTTTTTCAAAAGCTGATTTTTTTTTGTTCCGATCGGTTTTGTCCCATAGTAAAAGTTGCTCAGTTTGATGGGTAGACTCTTAATTTAAAAGGATGTTCATGATATCGATTTCACCCTGTATACAGGGTCCAACTTAATATGCTGACCGTTTTGTAAGAGGATGATCAGACCATCAAACTGAACAACTTTCTCTATGGGAATAATGATGAAATCGCGAAAAAATAATCTGCTGTTCCAAACTAAACTGAAAATTTACTCGACCCAATTGTATGGGACAGTTGATTTCGAATATAGGATTCAATGAAGAAATCTGTATTGTACTTATTCGAAGATGTTTAAACATCTTCGAAAAAGATGGGTATCAGTTTAAATTCAAATAATTTAAATTACCTAACCTTTTTGTTGATATCTTGCGGTGTCATCACGAATCAGCCACCCTGACCCTAGTAAGTATGACTTTTCAACTCGCGCGCGACGCGCCTTCCCTGCATAGTAAACGTCCACTTCTCGCGCTAAAGTAGAGAAGTCATACTAGAGGTTCTGATGGTTAAGTTGTACTTGGGTACTTACATGGATTTATCTATTCTATTAAGATCTATTTTGTTAGGCCAAATTGAAACTTCTTCATTGATTTCTTTACATTTCTATGTTACACATTCAAACGAATAATTTGCGCAATAATACACTGAGAAAAAAATGCTACGTATACGTAGCCCGTCGCAGCTTACGTACCACGTAGCTTACGACGCGATACTGATTACGAGTGTTGCATCAGTATTTAAGTTGTCTCGTACTGCATAATGAAGCTTCATTGTGAAGTACGAGACAACTTAAATACAATGCAACAACTTAAATAAATAGAATAATAATATAATAATAATAATTTCTTTATTTGCAAGCATAAAACCCATATTTGTACAATACAATGTCAAAAAGTCATATCACAAAAACCATGATATTTAAATTAAAATTAAAATGTAAAAATTTTTTTTTTTTAATTTGTTAAAAACATTTAACTAGAAATTCCATTTTAAAGATAACACTCGTAACACTCGTAATCAGTATCGCGTCGTAAGCTACTTGGTACGTAAGCTGCGACGGGCTACGTATAAGCTGCGACGGGCTACGTATAAGCTGTGACGGGCTACGTATAAGCTGCGACGGGCTACGTATAAGCTGTGACGGGCTACGTATAAGCTGCGACAGGCTACGTATAAGCTGCGACGGGCTACGTATAAGCTGCGACGGGCTACGTATAAGCTGCGACGGGCTACGTATACGTAACATTTTTTTCTCATTGTAGTTAGCGAGTTCAAATAAATTATTCGCAAAATAAAACTAACACTAAAATAAAAATACGTAAATAAATAAAAAACCTTTATTAGAATAAATATTGCGCACTTAAATTATTAATTAACAAAAAAAATTGTGTAAAATTTCGAAATCAAAATAATAAGCACATAATTTAGTACCACATCAAAATTTAAATTAATTTTAGCAAGTTATTTACAGTTTATTATTAACTTATAATAAGATATACATTTACTTTCTAAATAAAGGATGTTGTAAAATGAATGCCCCGTGAGCCTGTCTCCGTGGACTAATGGTTAAGAGCATTGGGCTCTTGACACGGAGGTCGTGGGTTCGATTCCCACGGGGGACACCTAGTGATATGTCACTGTGCGTTATTCCCCAGTTGGTTAGGACATTATAGGCTAAATCACCTGATTGTCTGAAAAGATAGATGATTCCGTACTTCGGATTGCACGTTAAGCTGTTGGTCCCGGCTACTATCTCTGGTGGTAGTAGTCGTTACACAAAAATCACGTCGGAGAGCGTAAGGCGGTCTGAAAAAACTCTGACATTAGGCTTGCTGCCCACACAATAAGAAGATTGACAGAATAAAATTGTTTTATATGGTTTTCATAGAATAAGTGCTTAGTTCCTAAACTTTAAAGAACATAGAAAACTCAATACGGAATATTATGTATTGTGCCATTAGGCATAAGAATTATTAATACAGTATGTATATGCGAAATTTCGCACGCTACTGGTTAAACCAACAAAAGATGGTAGATTTATCGGCAGGCGTATCTTGTGTAGAAACACACCCGACGAAATTACACGTGCAGTGCTTTTTCCAGTTTTTACGACACTCCAGTCAGCACCAATTTTAGGGTTCCGTAGTCAAAGAAAAACCTTCTACTTTCGTCCATTCTGTCTGTCTGTCTCAATAACTCGCTCATTTTTGCACGTTTGCCGATATTACGCCGTGTTATTTCCGGGAGTTTCACAGTGTCAATCAATCAATCAAATCAGCCCACATCAACCCACTGCAGATTTCACAGTATATCAGTTATTAATTATGCCTTGAAATCCAAGCAAGTGGCCCGCGCCGCGGTGCGTTCAATAAAGAGCAATTACCCATAAGAGAACAAAATGTACTTTCTACCGAGCTAATCAAAAACTCATAAACGGGTATTAGTCTAGGAAAAATAAGGTTTGAGATTGCATTAAAGACACTTTAGTAAATTGTGTTTGAAATATTATTACTTTTAGTTTATGATACTTTTGTCGAGATTTCTTGGTTTTATTGGCTCAGGAACCTGAGAAATACCTTAAAATCGATATAAATGTACAATGGGCAAGCTTATTTCGAAAGATATTTCTTCCAGCATACTAGCAGACCGTTAATTATCACAAGGCAAGTTTCATGTGTACAAACAAACAATAATTAATTTAGTTTTGAGGTTATAATTTTTGAAGACTTACAAAATATTAAATATCTACTCAAATTTACGATATTAACCGGGGATTATTATTGTTATAAGTAAAACGTATTGAATGAAGCCATCCTATACAAAATCACCAGTTTTCCATATTTTGTTCATACCTAAATTTATGGTTTTGTAAATGTCTTAGTTATTCAATAATACACAATAAAAAATTGGGGATTATTGAGAATTTATGTTTTTCAGGTATTTATCTACTATATTCCAAATTATCACCAAAAGTGGAATTAATGCAACCTTTTCCATACAAAAATTCGTAGATTTCCCCGACTATATTAACAGTTAACAACATCCTTTAGATTACTATCCACTCACTCGCACATACAAAAATATGTATCTATCTTACACTACAAGTGTTAAATGTACTTTATTATTCATCATCATCAGCCGATGGACGACCAATATCAGACATAACTCAAATGATTGACACAAGTTGCACATAATAATTATCGGTATGGATCTACATAGGTACACATTTGAATTGGATCTCTTACGAGGCGACTAAGGGATAAGGCCGTATACAACGTGTTAGGATAAAGTTGTATTCCTTTAAGGTGTGTACCCATGATACTAAACAACTTTCCCTAAGAAACCTATAGGAAATTCACAAAATTCGACTTTTCATACAAACGTTCGATCAGCTGATTGCATTTAGTATGGAAAGTCCACATTTTTTTTTGGAATATCCTATAGGCTTCTTATGGAAAGCCCGCCCATTTAGGTTATGCCACTGTTTACCCTAACACCCTGTATCGAGTCCTTCTTAATATGCTGTCGGTTTTTGTGAGGGGAAAATCAGATCATCAGATTGAACAACTTTCTCGGTCTGGTAGTGGACATTGGACAGAGTTTCGGTACTAATGGTGAAACGTGGATATTTGAGGTTTCAGAATATCTTTAACTACCCCCTCGGGGAATATAGTCGTGAGCATATGCTTATGTTATCCCCTTAAAAAACCGTCAGCATATTAGTTAGGGCCCTATTTATCTCTTATACAGTGTTCTGGGCGAAAGATTAGCTACCTATGAGCACTTGACACTTGACTCGTCATTCCATCCTAAACCCGGCTAAGAGTGTGCCTTGCTACGACTTCGTCGCAAAGGTTCTAACCACCCCGAAAGGTATTATAGTCATGATTTTATGCATGTGTTTAGTTGAATTAAATAAATAAATAAATATCTTGGACATTGTCACACAAATTATCTAGTCACATTTAAAGTACCAGAATCTAACCTGGACTTGTATTATGATGACTAGACGACTATATAGAATACATAAATAGATACAAACATCCATGACTCGGGTACAAATATTCATATTCATCATACAAATATTTGTCACTTACGGGATTCGAACCCGCGACCCCACTACTAACTGTGCTATCGGGCCGTCAAAATTCAATCAAATCAGCCCACATCAACCCACTGCTGGGCATAGGCCTCCTTTATATTGCGCCACTCCTCACGGTCCTGTGCCTTTGGCGCAATCCATACAAAAAATTAGTTGAATTATGAACTTAAAACCTAAATGACGGCCCGATAGCACAGTCTGTAGTAAACCTGCCTGCTGTGCCGAGGGTTGTGGGTTCGAATCCCGTAAGGGACCAATATTTGTATGATGAATATGAATATTTGTACCCGAGTCATGTATGTTTGTATGCTATATCGTCGTCTAGTCATCATAATACAAGTCCAGGCTAGATTCTGGTACTTTCAATGTGACTAGATAATTGGTGTGACAATGTCCAAGATATTTATATATTTATTTATTTATTTATTTATTTAAATCTAAGACTTAAACTACAATAACTAGATAAAGCACATACAAATGGCACTGATTTTGTCAATCACACTTCCATCATCATAAATTATGTTTTACATTATTACTTTATTTAAATATTTCGTCGAAACGAAAGTTCGTTGTAAAATTAAAAATAAATATTACTTATTTTATTGTACATGTTGAGAAAAAAACGTAATTATGAAAGTAATTTAAATTAAATAAAAATCGTGTTAGTTTATTCAAATTAAAGGATGAAAAAGTCGGGCGGCGAGCGGGATTCGAACCCACGACCTGCCTATCCGGGGCATGTTCCTCTCCAACAGAGCTGTCGGCGCCCCGCAGGCCACGACGAAATTTTCAATCTATATCATCGTCTTTAAGGGACGTCAGTGTCATCTACCAGAGTTTATGCAAACTACTGAGAGTTTATGCAAACTACTGAGAGTTTATGCAAACTACTGAGAGTTTATGCAAACTACTGAGAGTTTATGCAAACTACTGAGAGTTTATGCAAACTACTGAGAGTTTATGCAAACTACTGACTCACTGACTGGCAGGTCGTGGGTTCGAATCCCGCTCGCCGCCCGACTTTTTCAATCTTTAATTTAAATAAAAAATGATTTAAAGCCCGACTAGAAAATAAACCTTCACCCTTATTCGTGAGAGGCTTTTGCCCTGCAATGGGATTCAAGCTATAACTTTTTTTTTAGAAAAAATAACGTCGTGCTGTTGCGGAAAATCAATAGAACTTATTTCGTTTACATACAACATACGTTATTATGTCGATAGTAGCGCCCCCAAAGCAGATTTTTAAATTATCTAGGCAGGCTTTTAATCAAAAAGGTATTTTAAGATATTTAACTATTTTCCTTAATTTACAAAAGTTTCAAGTTAAATCTATTATAAGGGGTACAAACATAGAGGCTGTAAACTTAAAGGAGTGTTTCAGACCATCAAACTGAACAAATTTTACTATGGGATCAACTAGGAAATCGCGAAAAAAACAGCAATTTCATAGGTAGGTACATTCTGATCTATTAGCTATTAAACAACACTTTTTTCGCGAATTTATGGTCGTAATCACCCATTTAAGTATGTAATGCATTTTATTTTACATCCTGTATAATTCACTCCTATAAGCAATCATTTTAATTAAAAAAAAGACGTCTATTATTTATTATCAGGGTATACTATAGAGTACATGATACTATACTTATTCAGTTGATATAATACTATAAAGGAAGCTCATTTCTATTATCATAATATGTATAACATTGTATACAATATTTTTTGTATGAATATATAATATACAGGGTGTAACAAAACACCCTAGTAATACTTAAGGAGGTGGTATAGACCATCAAACTGAACAACTTTTACTATAGAGCCCAGAAAAATGAAAAACATGTTCTGCGGTCCCATACATTTTAGTCCAGTCGGTACTGCAGTTTTGTTTTCTCGATGTTGGTTCCATATTGAAAGTTGTTCAGTTTGATGGTCTGATCATCACCTTAAAAACCCTGTCAGCATATTAACTTAAATATTACTAGTGTGTTTAGTTACACCCTGCATATAATTATGATTAAAACTACGTGGAAGATAAATCTTTGTAAGGCTGCCGATATATCTTGGAGGTGGAAGTTATAGTAAAGTTTCTGATCTGACCGCGCCATACAATAACAGAACATAAAAATGTCACCGTAGTATGCTTCAGTTCTGCTCCGCTCCCATACATTGCCAAAAGTATTACAATGCCAGAAATACATTCAAATAGTATTGTTTTTGTTGTTTCTTTTTTGTTTTGTAATTTTGGACCAAAAAACTACACTTCTAATAAAATACAGTGCAGTATTTCCGAGACCGCGATCTATCGGGGCTTTGACTATTTATATGTGGACTGGTTACGCGTGTAATTCTACTAACAAACATTTCTGCCACCTTTTGCGGGGGGCGAGGTAACATGAAATCCGCAACTTTGGATTTTATTCCCCATAACTTTAGATTCTAATTTTGAATGTTAAAAATCATGAAAAGTAGTCTCGTGTGAACCCCAAACGTTCTGATTTCGAAGTTATTATTTCGCAATTATAGGCTGTCTCGTTTAGTGATAAGGTGTAAAATTGAATGTAAATGCACAAGATCAATTGTGCTTATACCGTGGCAGAGGGGAAATGCTACCGCAAGGCTAGTCCTTATAATAGTTAGTCAAAGTATCGGGGACACTCGGCACTGTTGCGCCCCGAAGTACCGTTAGCGGGTCGTATACGAGCGCTTGTATGATGTTCCCGTACTGATCTCTACTGTCTGACACAGTATCGTAATTTTATGAAAATAAGATTGAATTTAATTTGATTACAGTCGGGACAATTTAAAAAGCCACATTTGACATCTATTGATACTTCATCAATCATAACCTTGTAACGGCGGGCATAGAATAATAAATTTTTTTTCGAAATTAGAACTGTACAATTGCTTTACTTTTTTTTATTACGATTACATATTTATTGTAATAATGACCCAAGAAGGTACTTTTACGATTTACTTTCACTAATAAACCATTCTAAACATAATAAACAATTTCTGTTATAAAGAACTGAATGTCGTTACAATGTTGCGTCTGTGAACCCTTTTTCTTTTTTAACACTAGGGATGTAACCCAAAAAATCGATGTAAAACGTAGTTCCAACAAATCGCGATATTCACATATAATTCGATTCACGTATGTTTGAAATCCGTATCGATTCATTCGCTTTAATCGATGTTTTTAAGCAGGTCACCTCACTATGAAGCTTAAACTGACAGATGTCAAATGTGGCTTATTACATTGTCCCGACTTTAGTGTTTTATTTCTAGTCGTCATGCGATTCCTTCTGGTTATCTTATCTGTGGACCGTACTATGGCAGTAATGTATCTCGTCTGGTACAATGACGAGGTTAGATCTGGTACCAGGGCGAGCGTCGGACCCAGCGCAGGCGGTACCCTCCCTGCTCAGTGCGGATCTTGATGCTTGCTCCTTCTGCTGCTTTCACTGTCTCTTTCACCTGATTAGAAAGGGATTTTTTATTTATTTTTATTATCATTATCAGCCTTCCATGCAATAAATAAGCAAATATCTTGGCCATTGTCACACAAATAGGGTATTTGAAAGCATGTAAAATATAGGATCTATTGATCGCATCGGTATTGAATATGAATTTTGGATACCAACTATTTAGTCAGTTAAATACTGGATATTTGAAGAAAAAATCGACAAAGAAATTTTTTTTTGTCTACTTTAGTCACGTGATCATAAACGACTGTGATTGGCCGAATGGTTGATGACGTCAACTGCTTGTAAACAGTTGCGTGTAGAGTGTGAGTGTCGTACAAAGTTTACGTCATCGTGACGTCACCTGCTTGTAGATACGTGTATTGTCAGGAAAAGCGTTTTCGCGGGATATTTAAATAACATTTTTTGTTTTCGTTTTTTCTTGCACTATATGTAATGGAACGTAAAATATACATTTTCTATAGAGTCCTTAGACATCAGTGATTAACGTAGAACAGTTTTAAAAATCAGTCAAATACCCTATTATCGAGTCACATTAAAAGTATCAGTAGTACTATGAGTTTTCACTGTACTTTATTACTGTAGTAACGTCACCAATTTTTTATTGATTTTCGCACAGTCGCGGGTAAACTCTAGTTATATTATAAATTGCAAATGTTATTTGATACGCGGCATCTAGATTTTCTAAACTCTTTTTCCATTTACAACGTGTTAATGAATTAACGCAAAACTAGAAAGTAGTTTGTTTAGAATCGAGAGCAGAATAGAATTTTCAAGGTTTCAACATAGGTTACGTTTTTCAAAATATTAAATAATTAGTTCTTATAATTTAAAATTTTCTGAACTCGATGCCAACCCACCGCACAGGCACACTCCACTTACTTACTACCAAAACAAGATTCTTAAAATGTATCGATTAGCACGTTAGCGCTTTCATTCATTGCTGAAATGATAACAAATCATTTTTGCCATCAAAATTATGAAATTATTGTTTCGATCTAATTATTTTGTTATAAATCAGTTGGCCTGTATGAGGTTTTGCGAATATTCATTAACACGTTGTACAAGGTGTTACAAAAATACAAATAAACATTTCAGAGGGTGGTTTAGACCATCAAACTGAACAACTTTCACTACAGGGACCAATATCGAAATCGCGAAAAAAAAAATGATGTTCCATACTAAACTACAAATCTACTCGAGCTAAATGTATGGGACTGCAGATTTCAGTCCTCAGTTCCTGTCAGCATATTAAGTTAGACCGTGTATAAAATATTACTTTAAATTGTACCGACGAGTATTATGCGTCAAACTTTTGTATGAAATTGTCAATTCTGCCAACTTAACCGAAAAGTCATGGCCGTTGGTTTAACATTGTGAAATGTATGAAACTTACGCTCTGCATCAAGTTCTGTGCGTTGCCCACCAACATCTCAGTGGCTTCCTGATCTTCCTCGCTTCCTGTCAAATTAAATTTAACATTTAGTGTTATACAATTGAAATTGAGTGCGAACTCATCTTCATCTAACTACTTTATTCTAAAACGACTCTATCTTAAGTCTTAACTATAATATAACTACAAAATAATGTCGTTAATTTCTTTAAAAAAATGTAATCACACATTATTTTTTTGTAAATGGTCTGTTCAATCTGTTGACGGCCCGATAGCACAGTCGGTAGTGAACCTGCCTGCTGTGCCGAGGGTCGCGGGTTCGAATCCCATAAGGGACAAATATTTGTATGATGAATATGAATATTTGTACCCGAGTCATGGACGTTTGTATGTTGTATATGTATGTTGTATTCTGTCTCGTTGTCTAGTCATCATAATACAAGTCCAGGCTAGATTCTGGTACTTTAAATGTGACTAGATAATTTGTGTGACAATGTCCAAGATATTTATTTATTTATTAATGTCCCACTGGTGGGCAATCAGGACCGTAATCGCTATCGAGATTTCGATTTTGGTTCCATAGTTTATTAAAAACTATACTTCATTCCAAACAGCAACGAAATTTTAAGGTTATTTTGAATTACAGAAAAAGAGATTTGAAACACTTGTTCTCCCTTATTCTTAGAACAGCTTTAGTAACGTTCAAGATGAGGTGGATAGTATATCTTTCTGATAAATAATTTATATTTGCAAATCATAATTGGCCAGAAAGCTATGCAAGGTGTTACAAAAATACAAATAAACATTTAAGGGGGTTATTCAGACCAACAAACTGAACAACTTTCACTATCGGACCAATATCGACTTCGCGAAAAAAAATCAGATGTTCCATACTAAACTACTCGAGCTAAATGTATGGGCCAGCTGATTTTATTTTCACGGTTTCGATATTGGTCCCATGAAAGTTGTTCAGTTTGATGGTCTAAACAACCCCCTTAAAAATTTAAAATGTTTATTTTTACTTTTCTAACACTTTGTATAGGAATCTGAAAATCCTTTCGTCCTTATTTGAAATGAAGTATAGTAGTCTAGAATCTTATCATAAATATATATTCTAAAAACTAGGGGTGTCAACAATTTAATAACGAATTAAACTTAAATTAAATTACTTAACATGCAAATTAGGAACCAAAAAAAGCACATAATATAAAGCATAGCGTAATCCCAATACACTAATCAAACAGTAGCGAAACTAACTCTCTTTACTACGCCCTATTTTTGACTTTGATCGCAGATATCTCGAGACAGAAGAATTATATTGATTTAGTTTCTATGGGAGTTTTGTTCCATTGTACAAGACCTATCCAACGACACCTAACTCAATTTATAAAAAATACAAATTTTTCCAATCCCTCTTTCGTTGTATGGAAAAAAAATTGTTTTCTTCAGAACTACTAAATATCTATTTTCGATTGGTATGGGCCGTAATTTTTTTTGCGATTTTGTTGTTGGTCCTATAGAGAAAGTTATTCAATTTAATGGTCCTCTTAAAAACCAGCCTATTAAGTTGGACCCTGTCTATCGCTACTGATTGATTAGTGTATTGAGACGTTGTATTAATTACCTTTATAATCCGGCATGCCGACTGTCAAGCAAGAAGCAAATTGTTAGCGAAGCAATATACAAGAATAGATAAGAGTTACAAATAAAATTAGTACTTATGGACTTTGTAATATAGGTGAAAATTCTCAATCACGAATATAATTCAGTGTTTAGGTTAATTTTGCGTTCATTTACAAGCTGAAAAGATTGTCTCGTCCCTGTTAATAAAGTTGTAGTACAGTCGCCATCAGATATATCACAGCAATCAAGGTGGTCAAATATTTAAAAGCAGTTCGTATTTTCAATAATTTCTTTACACATAACCAATCAAAAATATCGGAACGCCTAGAACATCAAATTTATCTACGCAGCCAGGGTGATGATAAACATCTAAGCAGTTTAGGAAAACAGACCTTACTCCGTTGTTATACATTTCAATGTTAAATAACATAGTAAAGAAATAATTGAAAATAATTTGTTCCGAAATTTATGACAAAATACTCATTTAGATATAATTGGTAACATTTACTGTATACAAGGTGTTACAAAAGTAAAAATAAATATTTCAAACTTTTAAGGGGGTTGTTTAGGCCATCAAACTGAACAACTTTCACTATGGGACCAGCATCGAAATCGCGAAAAAATAAATCAGCTGTCCCATACATTTAACTCGAGTAGAATTGTAGTTTAGTATGTATTGTAGTTAACATCAGATTTTTTTTTCGCGATCTCGATATTGGTCCCATAGTGAATGTTGTTCAGTTTGATGGTCTAAACCACCCCCTTAAATGTTTATTTATATTTTTGTAACACCTTGTATAATTTATTGAAAAAAAACACTGATCAGAAATATTTGAACACCTTGTATGCTACGATATATCTGATGGCGACTGTACATTAAACTAATGCGATTTCTAAAAATATCTTTGGTGATATGAAAGACCACACAGTTTTCTTTGTTACTAACAAGTTATTTAGTAAGCAAGTTATCCCGACGATTAAACGAAAAATACAAGAGAGAAGCTAATTAAGTTAGGTTTGATTATATTGATAAAAAAAGGTTATAAAATAAGTCACCTGGGGCAATTGTATGTATGGGGCAAATGCAACTATGGGGCAATTGTATCTATGGGGAAGTCACAGCGGTGATAGTGCATACGGAAGAGAGCTATAAACTAAATCGCGAATTCGATTCCTGGCCTGTACCACTAAGTTCTATGTAATTTATGTACGATTGTATTTGTCATTATCACTAGCTCGGCGGTAAAGTAAAACATCGAGAGGAAACCTGCATACATTTCGCGATTTCAATGTTGGTCCCATAGTGAAAGTTATTCATTTTCATGGTCTAAGCAACCCCCTTAAAAGTTTTAAATGTTTATTTTTACTTTTGTAACACCTTCTATACCTGCGTCCTAGATGACTAGACATGCTGTTTATAAAGTTATCTGTAAATATTGCTTTGAAAATCAACTAGACACAATTGCCCCGATAGTTACAATTGCCCCGATAGTTACAATTGCCCCGATAGTTACAATTGCCCCAAGTGACTTAAGTAAATTAAGATAAATAATGAAAGTTACCTTGAGCTCCCAGCATGGTCGCTTTGACGGTGGACAATATCTTAAGCTGAGTCCCAATAGTGGGGATCCTCTCGCAGACTTGCAGCAGATTCTGAGGAACAAAACAACGTTTTAATAGGTGCCTTTAGACGTACATTAAATCGCGCAGGATTAGGCGGCGTGCTCGCTCGCACTCTTACCTGAACCTTAGTTTTTAGGAACCCTTATACTTTCGTCCATTCTGTCTGTCTGTATCTCAATAACTCGCTCATTTTTGCAGCTCTATTGAATCGAAATTCGGCATGAAGACAGATAATAGTAACCCAAAAACAGAAATGTGTAAACAGTGAAAATTATATCGGATGCTGTAGCTCAAATAGTTTCGGAAAAAAAAACAGTAAATAGATTTGTTCTCTAAAGACATACTAGATGGCGTTGCACGAAAATAAATCGCGCTATTTTCAAAAACTCTTAGGTAAGATAAACCTTTGACTAATTATTATAAGGACTAGCCTTGCGGTAGCATTTCGCCTCTGCCACGGTATAAGCACAATTGATCTTGTGCATTTACATTCAATTTTACACCTTATCACTAAACGAGACAGCCTATAGTTGCGAAATAATAACTTCGAACTTAGAACGTTTGGGGTTCACACGAGACTACTTTTCATGATTTTTAACATTCAAAATTAGAATCTAAAGTTATGGGGAATAAAATCCAAAGATGCGGATTTCATGTTACCTCGCCCCCCGCAAAAAGTGGCAGAAATGTTTGTAGAATTACACGCGTAACCAGTCCACATATAAATAGTCAAAGAGATAAACAGATTAAAACTTTTGTTCTTTTTCTACTTATACAATGGCTACGAGTTCGACACGCTCTTGTTTTATTTTCTTAGGGAGCAGCTGCTGCTGATTACAGTGGTCCCCCCATAATCTGGGGGGACTACCGATCACAAAATTATCTACACAAGGTCGAAGTGATACTAGTCTGCAGAAGTCTCGAAAAGCAGTTGTACAGTACAGTAACAGTGACTGACATATCTTTTAATGGAACATTTAATTATTTACGAATTGGGTATTTGACTATATACAATATATTTTATTATAATCTTCTCAATAAAAAAAAGGTTAGAAAATAACGCTAAACCCCCCCCCTTTTTCATTGAGTTTTTAGCTTGAATACTATTTTTAATAACGAGATAAACTTTATGTGGACTGGTTACGCGTGTAATTCTATTAACAAACATTTCTGCCACTTTTTGCGGGGGGCGAGGTAACATGAAATCCGCAACTTTGGATTTTATTCCCCATAACTTTAGATTCTAATTTTGAATGTTAAAAATCATGAAAAGTAGTCTCGTGTGAACTCCAAACGTTCTAAGTTCGAAGTTATTATTTCGCAATTATAGGCTGTCTCGTTTAGTGATAAAGTGTAAAATTGAATGTAAATGCACAAGATCAATTGTGCTTATACCGTGGCAGAGGGGAAATGCTACCGCAAGGCTAGTCCTTATAATAATTAGTCAAAGCCATGGAGCGATGGACATGCCATCTGTTGAGTTATTTAGGAAGTACATTTTAAAAAGAAAAATGCTGGGGCTTCTACTTACAGTTCTGATTCTCTTGTCTGTACATTCCATGGCTAACTTCTTGGCGAGACGCGTCACCTCCTCGGAGGCTTCCGCGATCGCTTTAGCCGTTGCGATGAGCTCTCGCTTGCTACCTGCAGGCGTTAGGATACATGACTTTAAAGTTTAATTTACGCTTTGAAAATCCCTATATGTTATGATGATAAATTGAAAAACATCTCATGGCTTTTTCCAATTTATCAGCATATTGCTGAAGACGTAATTCTAAAGTGTGTTTGCAATACGACACACCGCATTGAATATACATACTGGACCCAACTCGTCCAAGACTGGGCCCCATTTAATAAACGTGACAATTGTAATTTCTAATGAAAATTCAAGGTACATTGCTACGAACGTTAGAACGCATGTCTACCGACTGTTTAGCGGCATTAGTAACCAGCAATGCACCCTAAACCTATAACCCTAAAATTTCTTTGTAAATTACAATTGTCACTTGCACCCACTCAACGGTAGGTGGCTCTAAAATATAACACGTCTAAATAATATGAAAATTCAATAGAGTCACTGTGTTAGCTTTTTTTAAACTCCGAGAAAGAGTAATGCGTGCGTGAAATAGTCGTCGTTCCGGCAAACAATGCTTTTGTCACCTTTAAGGTGCACTTCCGATGCCAGCGGCCGAAGCGACTGACGCGCGCGGCTCGCGGCCGACGGCCGTTGCGACAATAGTAGTTACTATGAAAACGTATGGCGCCGCTTCCGATGCCAGCGACTGACTCGTGCGTCAGACGCGCGCGGCCGATGCGATAGACATATGGTATATGACAGAAACACGCGTCAGACCCGCGCGTCAGTCGCATCGGCCGCTGGCATCGGAAGTGCACCTTTAATATGTAACCTTGGATAAGTAATGTGTCAAGATTGACAGTCGAAGCTAAGAAAGCATCGAAAAAAATAGCAACCAGTACTGGCCTTTAAACCCTATCCATATACACGCACACAGACATATATGTATGACGCCTCACGCACACCAACCTAAGAAAGTTGGCCCATTTTATTTTATACGGTAGAAGCGATGGCTCATTCTAGACATATATTTTTTTCTAAGTATGTAACATATTTCCAAGTCGTAGGGCTAAGGAACATTGGATACACAAATATACTCCATATAATATGTAAAGCGAGGCACTTACCGCTCAGATTCATAAGTATTTCTATCCAGAAAGCAATAGACAATACAATGATTATTATACAATGTTAGCTTATATACAAGTATGCACACATAGGTATTAGCATAATGACATTTGTATATGAATGATAGATAATACAATAATAGATGAAAAGGAAGGCATGAAGACAGGTTAAAAGGAAAACTTAAAATTATTTAGTTCCAGTGAAAGAAAATGGAAAATTAGTGAGCCATAATCATCCATGTTTTATCACTAATTGACACGTCATTTCGACTTGATGCTGTATATACACTTGTCATCATCTCCCTGCCCTTATTACATTACTTGGGGTCCGTGCAATATGTGGTCTTCCTGAATGAATATGAATAATATGAATATGATCAATGAAAACTGTTCGAGCAGTTCTCCGCTAGATGTGCGCCAATTGCACATGGATTGTAGGTCCAATCTTTGGAAAAATGTGTCTTTCAATAACAGATGGCGCTGCTCGCTAGGCACTCATACTAAAACTAGTAATAAAACAAAGCATGTAAGCAAAAGCGCCCTCTACCAAAAAAATAAATAATCTTACCTTTAGAGTCAGATCGTACTAGTTCAGAGAGTCTTGCCATCAGTATGGCCATGCGTTTGGCTGCCGCGATGATCTCGTTGTCCTTGGACGACCACTCGCGGACCGCCTTGTGCAGGTTGTGGGCGGCCACCTGCAGATATTGTTTAGTATAACGGCATATCATTCAGGAATGTAAGAACGAGAGAGTACATTTGTGTTTGGTTTTATTTGGTTGCTAGAGCTTGGTTAAGTTAATAGCTATCGCGACCTGGATAGATCTATTGTAGCTATCACCCTTGACCTAAAGGTCATTTCCTGGGCCCACGGATTTCATGAACCGTGTTATCCTCTTGGAGGGGAGATCCGTAATATCAGTAGGTGTTACAATGTATCCACACTGATGGCGACTGCTGCTGAGAATGAGCAGAGGAGAACCTGCAAGTGGGTGAATCTACAAGCCCCATTCTGTGTAAATGCTGAAATAATCTGTAAAAAATTCGCAAGCAAAATGAAAATGAATTTCAACTTCAAATCTATATTTTTGAAGCTTGTAGGCTAGTCGGTGTGTATGTCAATGGGTTTTAACCATTGACTTATCAATTACTGGACGTAGGGTCAGATTAAAAGTGTCCGAACCAAAGGAATAACAAAACACATAATGAGTGACAATTATAGGCGCCAGCCTTTGTTTGATCTATCTACTACGTGCACGTCTTTAATGCCGTATCGCGGTGCTGTAAGAATCGGTAAAACAACGCAAGCAAAATTAAAAATAATTTCTTGTTTTTAGTTATTACTAACACCTACTTACGTCTGGGATACTTTCTGCGAAAATTTTGTATTACACC
This sequence comes from Agonopterix alstromeriana, assembly GCA_963924505.1. Taxonomy (NCBI): domain Eukaryota; kingdom Metazoa; phylum Arthropoda; class Insecta; order Lepidoptera; family Depressariidae; genus Agonopterix; species Agonopterix alstromeriana. Next base: position 10,821,761 of record OZ004685.1, on the reverse strand, counting down.
GGCATCCATCTTCTTATCGCGTGGACATCACGCCCTGGTGTCAGAGTTTTTTCAGACCGCCTTACGGTCTCTGACATGTTTTTTTATGTAACGATTACTACCACCAGAGATAGTAGCCGGGTCCAACGGCATAACGTGCCATCCGAAGCACGAATCATCTTTCTTTTCAAACAATTAGGTGATTCAGCCTGCAATGTCCTACCAACTGGGCAAACGAGGGCCAGATACAGTTGCGACAGTACCTCGGGTTCCACTCACCAATATGGGTTGACTAGGATGGGGCTGCCTCCTGAATATGTCCTCGCCCTCGTCGTCGGTGTCGGAGGGGGGCGGGGGGCGGGGCGGCGCGGGGCCGGCGGCGGGGGGCGGGGGGCGCGGCGGGGCCTGCTGGTGCTGGGAGGCGGGCGCGAGGTGCAGCTGCGACAGTGCCTCGGGCAGCGCCGGCGGGGGAGGAGGCGGCGCGTAGTGACGACCGAGGGCTGATTCTACGTCGCCTGCCGCTTTTATTATCTGTGAAAATAGATGTTAAGTTTATAATTTAGATGGAAGGGCCTGTTTGAAAGATCTGTCAGATGATATGTTAAGAACTTATCTAGAAAAATTATGAAACAGGTATGATTCACCACTTCCTGATATGTTTCAGACACTATATCTATCAAATATTGTGGCAATTGGTGTTCTATTATGGAATATAATTTATCTTTTGGACACATTATCTCAAAAATCATCTAGAAATGGTAAATCAGGCCCTAAGTCCCATATCCGTAGATAAATTGATGTTGTTTCTGGCCGCATTTTCTTTACAACGTAACACCTTCCAACACGGTGTAGAGTCAACAAAATAACGTCAAAAAGCATATGCTCACGACTATATGGCCGTGGCGGTCCAGTGGCAAGTATCCTTGCCTGCCTGCCGAGGCGATGGTTCGCTCCCCGTCCACTGAGGGTATTAATTCAGAGTTTTTCGGAATTTATGTACGATTTGTAACACCACTGGTTTTTCGATGAAGAAAAACATCGTCAGGAAACCTGCATGCTTCAATTTCGAGGCATGTATTGTATCCACTGTCTGTTACAAGTGCACGGCGGGCGGGATGGCGGCCTGGAGGCGCCTGACAGTAACTTATATAGTAGTACCTCACTGTTGGCAGTGCGCCAGGCGGGCGCTAGCGCCACGTTGCCCAGCGCTACGTCCTTGGCCCTGTGCACGGCGGGCGGGATGGCGGCCTGGAGGCGCCTGACAGTAACTTATATAGTAGTACCTCACTGTTGGCAGTGCGCCAGGCGGGCGCTAGCGCCACGTTGCCCAGCGCTACGTCCTTGGCCCTGTGCACGGCGGGCGGGATGGCGGCCTGGAGGCGCCTGACAGTAACTTATATAGTAGTACCTCACTGTTGGCAGTGCGCCAGGCGGGCGCTAGCGCCACGTTGCCCAGCGCTACGTCCTTGGCCCTGTGCACGGCGGGCGGGATGGCGGCCTGGAGGCGCCTGACAGTAACTTATATAGTAGTACCTCACTGTTGGCAGTGCGCCAGGCGGACGCTAGCGCCACGTTGCCCAGCGCTACGTCCTTGGCCCTGTGCACGGCGGGCGGGATGGCGGCCTGCAGCTGCAGGCGCCTGACAGTAACTTATATAGTAGTACCTCACTGTTGGCAGTGCGCCAGGCGGGCGCTAGCGCCACGTTGCCCAGCGCTACGTCCTTGGCCCTGTGCACGGCGGGCGGGATGGCGGCCTGCAGCTGCAGGCGCCTGACAGTAACTTATATAGTAGTACCTCACTGTTGGCAGTGCGCCAGGCGGGCGCTAGCGCCACGTTGCCCAGCGCTACGTCCTTGGCCCTGTGCACGGCGGGCGGGATGGCGGCCTGGAGGCGCCTGACAGTAACTTATATAGTAGTACCTCACTGTTGGCAGTGCGCCAGGCGGGCGCTAGCGCCACGTTGCCCAGCGCTACGTCCTTGGCCCTGTGCACGGCGGGCGGGATGGCGGCCTGGAGGCGCCTGACAGTAACTTATATAGTAGTACCTCACTGTTGGCAGTGCGCCAGGCGGGCGCTAGCGCCACGTTGCCCAGCGCTACGTCCTTGGCCCTGTGCACGGCGGGCGGGATGGCGGCCTGGAGGCGCCTGACAGTAACTTATATAGTAGTACCTCACTGTTGGCAGTGCGCCAGGCGGGCGCTAGCGCCACGTTGCCCAGCGCTACGTCCTTGGCCCTGTGCACGGCGGGCGGGATGGCGGCCTGGAGGCGCCTGACAGTAACTTATATAGTAGTACCTCACTGTTGGCAGTGCGCCAGGCGGGCGCTAGCGCCACGTTGCCCAGCGCTACGTCCTTGGCCCTGTGCACGGCGGGCGGGATGGCGGCCTGGAGGCGCCTGACAGTAACTTATATAGTAGTACCTCACTGTTGGCAGTGCGCCAGGCGGGCGCTAGCGCCACGTTGCCCAGCGCTACGTCCTTGGCCCTGTGCACGGCGGGCGGGATGGCGGCCTGCAGCTGCAGGCGCCTGACAGTAACTTATATAGTAGTACCTCACTGTTGGCAGTGCGCCAGGCGGGCGCTAGCGCCACGTTGCCCAGCGCTACGTCCTTGGCCCTGTGCACGGCGGGCGGGATGGCGGCCTGGAGGCGCCTGACAGTAACTTATATAGTAGTACCTCACTGTTGGCAGTGCGCCAGGCGGGCGCTAGCGCCACGTTGCCCAGCGCTACGTCCTTGGCCCTGTGCACGGCGGGCGGGATGGCGGCCTGGAGGCGCCTGACAGTAACTTATATAGTAGTACCTCACTGTTGGCAGTGCGCCAGGCGGGCGCTAGCGCCACGTTGCCCAGCGCTACGTCCTTGGCCCTGTGCACGGCGGGCGGGATGGCGGCCTGGAGGCGCCTGACAGTAACTTATATAGTAGTACCTCACTGTTGGCAGTGCGCCAGGCGGGCGCTAGCGCCACGTTGCCCAGCGCTACGTCCTTGGCCCTGTGCACGGCGGGCGGGATGGCGGCCTGGAGGCGCCTGACAGTAACTTATATAGTAGTACCTCACTGTTGGCAGTGCGCCAGGCGGGCGCTAGCGCCACGTTGCCCAGCGCTACGTCCTTGGCCCTGTGCACGGCGGGCGGGATGGCGGCCTGGAGGCGCCTGACAGTAACTTATATAGTAGTACCTCACTGTTGGCAGTGCGCCAGGCGGGCGCTAGCGCCACGTTGCCCAGCGCTACGTCCTTGGCCCTGTGCACGGCGGGCGGGATGGCGGCCTGGAGCTGCAGGCGCCTGACAGTAACTTATATAGTAGTACCTCACTGTTGGCAGTGCGCCAGGCGGGCGCTAGCGCCACGTTGCCCAGCGCTACGTCCTTGGCCCTGTGCACGGCGGGCGGGATGGCGGCCTGCAGCTGCAGGCGCCTGACAGTAACTTATATAGTAGTACCTCACTGTTGGCAGTGCGCCAGGCGGGCGCTAGCGCCACGTTGCCCAGCGCTACGTCCTTGGCCCTGTGCACGGCGGGCGGGATGGCGGCCTGGAGGCGCCTGACAGTAACTTATATAGTAGTACCTCACTGTTGGCAGTGCGCCAGGCGGGCGCTAGCGCCACGTTGCCCAGCGCTACGTCCTTGGCCCTGTGCACGGCGGGCGGGATGGCGGCCTGGAGGCGCCTGACAGTAACTTATATAGTAGTACCTCACTGTTGGCAGTGCGCCAGGCGGGCGCTAGCGCCACGTTGCCCAGCGCTACGTCCTTGGCCCTGTGCACGGCGGGCGGGATGGCGGCCTGGAGGCGCCTGACAGTAACTTATATAGTAGTACCTCACTGTTGGCAGTGCGCCAGGCGGGCGCTAGCGCCACGTTGCCCAGCGCTACGTCCTTGGCCCTGTGCACGGCGGGCGGGATGGCGGCCTGGAGGCGCCTGACAGTAACTTATATAGTAGTACCTCACTGTTGGCAGTGCGCCAGGCGGGCGCTAGCGCCACGTTGCCCAGCGCTACGTCCTTGGCCCTGTGCACGGCGGGCGGGATGGCGGCCTGGAGGCGCCTGACAGTAACTTATATAGTAGTACCTCACTGTTGGCAGTGCGCCAGGCGGGCGCTAGCGCCACGTTGCCCAGCGCTACGTCCTTGGCCCTGTGCACGGCGGGCGGGATGGCGGCCTGGAGGCGCCTGACAGTAACTTATATAGTAGTACCTCACTGTTGGCAGTGCGCCAGGCGGGCGCTAGCGCCACGTTGCCCAGCGCTACGTCCTTGGCCCTGTGCACGGCGGGCGGGATGGCGGCCTGGAGGCGCCTGACAGTAACTTATATAGTAGTACCTCACTGTTGGCAGTGCGCCAGGCGGGCGCTAGCGCCACGTTGCCCAGCGCTACGTCCTTGGCCCTGTGCACGGCGGGCGGGATGGCGGCCTGGAGGCGCGCGTGTGCGCCGGATAGCGCCTGCGCGAATTCACCGTCCTCCGTGTTGTCGCGCTCCGATCCACCCACTAGCAGAACTCGGTTTGCTAGTCTGTGGAGGAAGTTGTCATTTAAATATTAACGCATGTTTGGTAGTGCGTTATATGCCGACAGGATCAGGGAGCCTCGGAGATGGTGAATAATACGCCAGCAATGTGGTTGTAGAAAGGAACGTCTATCGTTTTTCTATTCTTGGTGTGCAAATAAAAAATATTTATCTTATCTTATATTTATTAGAGGAAGTGCAGTTTATATAGGGTCCTTCTCAATATGCTGACACTTTTTTAAGGGGATGATCAGACCGTCAAACTGAACAACTTTCTCAATGGCACCAACATCGAAATCGCAAAAAAAAAATCTCCATACAAAACTGCAAACCTACTCGAGCGAAATGTATGGGACAGCTGATTTTTTTTCGCGATTTCGATGTTGGTTTCATAGAGAAAGTTGTTCAATTTGACAGTCTGAACATGCCCTTAATAAAGTTTCAGCATATTAAGAAGTACTCTGTATAGTGTTACATACGTGATATAATTACATGTGTTACCGTGTTAACAGAGAGATGTGAGACGTGACTGAGGAAAACTGCACTGCTTGCTTAAATATCCCTTACAAATTAATACAGTAAAATCACATAGGATCAATCAATCAATCAAATATACTTTTCATCCCCCCATTTCGGAAAGAGTATTCTTGCTCTTCGATATCTGAGTGCAAAAGCCGTTTTTATCCGCTAGAGGATAAAGTAAATTGAATTTAGAACATCTCGTGTGCACTAAGTTTGTGAATTCAAAACATAATTAAACCTATTTGCTTTTCCCTCCATGGTGCCGAATTTATCATACAACCTTTTTTTTTTTTGCATTTAGTAATATCCTCGCTGAGGTGGGATGAAAAGATACGTGTTGCACTCGAGTGCAAAGATTTTTCACCTCGTGCTCTTTTGACTCCCTCGCTAACGCTCAGTATTCTAATTTTGAATCACGAGCGCAGCGAGTACATAAACATAAAGAGTAAAATACAAGAGAGAAAAAAAACAAGAGGCACAAAAGGAGAATCCTTGTGTACTATGCTGTACAGTCAACTGTACAAAGGTTAGTTTATATACATTGCTGGCGTTAGCAATTCAGAGTTAACATTATCAGCACATATCATTATAATATCAGTTCAATAAACGCACTCAACCACAGCGGTCGTTTCCTTCCAACATTACTCCGCAAACACTATCATCAACTTAGCATCATCTTAGCATATGGTCCGACCATCAACCAATCCGATCACAAACTAAAACATCTACTTACTAAGTTTCTCTATGGGACTAAAATCGAAATTTCAATAAATCACATACGTTTGAGTGGAATCCTATCGCGATTTCGATGTGTCCCGTAGAGAAACTAGTTTATTTTGATGGTCTGATAATCACCTTACCAAACCGTGTTAACAAAAAATTAACATGTTTTCATTATTTCAATAGCTCAGAAAATACTACTAGCGCCATCTGCTGAGATGCAACAGAACTACCTCTGTAAACAACGATAATTAATGTTGCTAGTCAGTTAACTTTAATTGCATTGTATTATATCAAGTATACACTAGCTGTTACTGGCAACATTCTCTCTCTCTTTCGTCGCCATTCTCACGGGACGGTCAAAATTTATAACTTTCATCTCAGAAAATCATTGTGTGGTTAAAAGGAACCTAATATATCAGTTTTCAAGATATTCAGGAGTTTTCATTCGCCACCTATTCACAAACACTGCAGGAGAAGGACCAGTCGCTTCGAACCCGCCGACTTTCTCCTACATCACGCCTGTCTTCCACTGGGGTAGGCAGAGACAATGAAACGCTTGAACTGCTACAATCCTGCTACGATACTGACAAACCTCTCTAGCTTCCTCCACATTCATTAGTCATTTCATGCATGCTCGTCGATTTCGGGTAGATCTAACCTGACCCTTTTTAAGAACGTCGCCAATTTGGTCAGGTATGTACGTCTATACATCATTCCAAATAAGTTCGACGAGCTTTTCCGATTCCTACTTAGCATTCTGGCCAATTCTGATTACCAAATGTTATTAATTTATATAATATCCGACATATCTTGAACGTTACTAAAGCTGTTCTAGGAATAAGTGAGAGGAAGTGATTCAAATCTATGTTTCTGAAATGCGGTTTTAAAATTTCGTTGCTATTTTGAATGGAGTATAGGCCTTCCCATTCCAACATTTCCACTTCTCCTGATAATAATAAAAATTCCTTGCCTTTCAATAATCAAAATTTTTTCAAACCCAGCTTTTTCAATAACATACCTGGCAATAGCGGAGGTGTTGTCGACCATCTTCTGCGAGTCGTTGTTCCTGATAGCGTCCTCGCACAGGTACGTGTGCTTCTGCATCAGCTCGCCTGCAAGTCACATTTACATCAATCACCCACTGACTCATCTCAAAATCTTCAAATGGGTAAGAAGATTTTGGCCGTGTTTTCGTCCGCCATTTTTCCATACAAGCAACCAAAGTGGGTATTAATAACAACTTTAGACACTTATATCTTCAAAATAAGACGCTTTACAAGGATATGTCAAAGAATATTATTCGTTTGCTATGGATTACTAAAGTCCGGCCGCTGAAAGATTGCGTTTTACAGTTACCATAAAATTGTAAAAAACTGAATGAAAACTATAAATGCCGATCATTATTTAGTAGCTTTTTGAACTTAAAAGGGCAGCTAGTGCCCTGTGTACTAGAGTGAGCACAGGTAAACAATATTTTCATTCAGTTTTTTACAATTTTATGGTAACTGTCAAACGCAATCTTTCAGCGGCCGGACTTTATAAGAATTATCTGGGGATGTAAATTATGAAAAATCGCTAACGCTGTACCTAAACCTGCCACTACCTATATAAAATCGTTGGACTCCTTTGGCTCGATTATTTCTCTTGGCTTCTAAATGTTTACTAAGAATTTTCCCAAATTCTACCCACGAAAGATTCGATCAAATCAATCAAACTTCGTTAAACTAGAATTACACATTTTATCGGGTTCTTACCGCGATTAGGTATATTTTAAATAATAACCGCGTAACTCTCAAAAACTGTACAAACTTCGTTGATTCAAAAATAATTTTACACTTTATTTTAAACGTTTTTTTTTTGCATCTACTTTCGCACGCACATGAGATAAAAAGGGGAAAATATATTTATTGAAGAGAAAGACAGTATGAGAGAGAGAGAGAGAGAGAGTTAATGAGATAAAATATCCAGAGGTATGTCGCACTCAATGAGCGGTACAGCGGACTATAGCAAAGTTCTCACCAGCAGTACGAACGAAGTCCAGAGGGTCCACCGCCTGGTCGCAGAGGTCTCGCACCCGTAATACCGCCTCCGCGTACTGGCTCTTTAGATTGTTGAAGTGCTCCTCCGACACCTGACACAATCTACACTTATAAAACAATTCCGTGACCGACTGACAGAAAATGCACAGCTTAAACCGCTGAATATAGAAACATGAAATTTGGAATATGGATTCTACGGAGGTGTGTGGGGGAGACTAAAAAAGGATTTTTAGTATATGCAGCAGTAACATGACTCTTACCTTACTTTCAGGGTAGTGAAGGCGGATTTTACCGGCGGCGATCAGTTGTGGAGACAACTTCTCTACCTGTAAACAGAAATTCACAAACTAATAAATAAGCGCAAAACCTCATACACCCCAACTGATTTATAACGAAATAATGAATATAAATATTTGCAGGTTAATTAAAGAAATAATAATAAAATATAACTTACTTAAATACCAACTAAAATATAACCAACTATAATAAAACTAACTAACGAAATAATTACATTGAAACAATAATTTCATTATTTTATCAATTAAAATTGAAAGTTATTCGCATTTTTAGTTTTCAGGCAAAAATTGTTTGTTATCATTTCAGCAATGAATGAAAGCGCTAGCGTGCTCATGGATACATTTTAAGAATCTTGTTTTGGTAGTAAGTAGGGTGAGTGTGCCCGAGCGGTGGGTAGAGATCGAGTTCAGTAAATTTTAAATATTACACACAAATTATTTAATATTTTGTAAAAAAAACCTATGTTGAAACCATGATAATCCGATTCTGCTCTCGATTCTAAACAAACTACTTTCTAGGTTTGCGTTAATTCATTAACACATTGTATAACATTGCTTAAAAAAGTATGCACCCTAATATGAACAGACAAAAACTTCAATATTACAAATTCACGGTTTTTTAAGGGGATGATCAGACATGATCAGACCATTAAAATGAACAACTCTTTTTACGTGAACAAAAAACAACTGTCTCATACATTTGGGTAGATTAGAATTGTAGTTTTGTATGATAGAGCCCTTTTTATCGCGATTTCGACGTTGGTCCCATAAAGAAATTTGTTCAGATCTTGATCTTTTTTCATCCCCTTAAAAATTCTGCATATGAAGTTAGACTCCGTATACGTCCCACTGTAGGGCACAGGCCTACCCTCAGTGAGGGTGTATGGGGGTCAGTCCACCACGCGTGCACAATGCGGATTGGTAGACTTCACATATGCATCAGAATTTCTTCAGCGTATGCAGGTTTCCTCACGATGTTTTCCTTCACCGTTTCAGAGCAGTCGGTATTATCTAGAGCTAGAAAAACTCATTGGTACATGATATGTCGTCTGTGCGGATTCGAACTCACATCTCAAGATTGACTTTCCAAACCTGTCCGCAACTCGCCACGGACGCAGTTTCTCTTTCTACTCGCTCTCTATTCTGTCAGTGCTACCTCCGGTGTTTCTTCTAAACAGCGCAACGCTGGCTGAAGGAGGATGATACAGTACACAGTACACAGTACACAGTACACAGTACACAGTACACAGTACCTGCTGCGCATTATGCGCGAGCTGGTCGGCGAGGCGCTTGTTGTGTCCGGCGCCGGTGGCTACGAGCTGCGCGGCCGTGGCGCAGCGCTGGCTGAAGGAGGATGATACAGTACACAGTACACAGTACACAGTACACAGTACACAGTACCTGCTGCGCATTATGCGCGAGCTGGTCGGCGAGGCGCTTGTTGTGTCCGGCGCCGGTGGCTACGAGCTGCGCGGCCGTGGCGCAGCGCTGGCTGAAGGAGGATGATACAGTACACAGTACACAGTACACAGTACACAGTACCTGCTGCGCATTATGCGCGAGCTGGTCGGCGAGGCGCTTGTTGTGTCCGGCGCCGGTGGCTACGAGCTGCGCGGCCGTGGCGCAGCGCTGGCTGAAGGAGGATGATACAGTACACAGTACACAGTACACAGTACACAGTACACAGTACCTGCTGCGCATTATGCGCGAGCTGGTCGGCGAGGCGCTTGTTGTGTCCGGCGCCGGTGGCTACGAGCTGCGCGGCCGTGGCGCAGCGCTGGCTGAAGGAGGATGATACAGTACACAGTACACAGTACACAGTACCTGCTGCGCATTATGCGCGAGCTGGTCGGCGAGGCGCTTGTTGTGTCCGGCGCCGGTGGCTACGAGCTGCGCGGCCGTGGCGCAGCGCTGGCTGAAGGAGGATGATACAGTACACAGTACACAGTACACAGTACACAGTACACAGTACCTGCTGCGCATTATGCGCGAGCTGGTCGGCGAGGCGCTTGTTGTGTCCGGCGCCGGTGGCTACGAGCTGCGCGGCCGTGGCGCAGCGCTGGCTGAAGGAGGATGATACAGTACACAGTACACAGTACACAGTACACAGTACACAGTACCTGCTGCGCATTATGCGCGAGCTGGTCGGCGAGGCGCTTGTTGTGTCCGGCGCCGGTGGCTACGAGCTGCGCGGCCGTGGCGCAGCGCTGGCTGAAGGAGGATGATACAGTACACAGTACACAGTACACAGTACACAGTACACAGTACCTGCTGCGCATTATGCGCGAGCTGGTCGGCGAGGCGCTTGTTGTGTCCGGCGCCGGTGGCTACGAGCTGCGCGGCCGTGGCGCAGCGCTGGCTGAAGGAGGATGATACAGTACACAGTACACAGTACACAGTACACAGTACACAGTACCTGCTGCGCATTATGCGCGAGCTGGTCGGCGAGGCGCTTGTTGTGTCCGGCGCCGGTGGCTACGAGCTGCGCGGCCGTGGCGCAGCGCTGGCTGAAGGAGGATGATACAGTACACAGTACACAGTACACAGTACACAGTACACAGTACCTGCTGCGCATTATGCGCGAGCTGGTCGGCGAGGCGCTTGTTGTGTCCGGCGCCGGTGGCTACGAGCTGCGCGGCCGTGGCGCAGCGCTGGCTGAAGGAGGATGATACAGTACACAGTACACAGTACACAGTACACAGTACACAGTACACAGTACACAGTACCTGCTGCGCATTATGCGCGAGCTGGTCGGCGAGGCGCTTGTTGTGTCCGGCGCCGGTGGCTACGAGCTGCGCGGCCGTGGCGCAGCGCTGGCTGAAGGAGGATGATACAGTACACAGTACACAGTACACAGTACACAGTACACAGTACACAGTACACAGTACCTGCTGCGCATTATGCGCGAGCTGGTCGGCGAGGCGCTTGTTGTGTCCGGCGCCGGTGGCTACGAGCTGCGCGGCCGTGGCGCAGCGCTGGCTGAAGGAGGATGATACAGTACACAGTACACAGTACACAGTACACAGTACACAGTACCTGCTGCGCATTATGCGCGAGCTGGTCGGCGAGGCGCTTGTTGTGTCCGGCGCCGGTGGCTACGAGCTGCGCGGCCGTGGCGCAGCGCTGGCTGAAGGAGGATGATACAGTACACAGTACACAGTACACAGTACACAGTACACAGTACCTGCTGCGCATTATGCGCGAGCTGGTCGGCGAGGCGCTTGTTGTGTCCGGCGCCGGTGGCTACGAGCTGCGCGGCCGTGGCGCAGCGCTGGCTGAAGGAGGATGATACAGTACACAGTACACAGTACACAGTACACAGTACACAGTACCTGCTGCGCATTATGCGCGAGCTGGTCGGCGAGGCGCTTGTTGTGTCCGGCGCCGGTGGCTACGAGCTGCGCGGCCGTGGCGCAGCGCTGGCTGAAGGAGGATGATACAGTACACAGTACACAGTACACAGTACACAGTACACAGTACCTGCTGCGCATTATGCGCGAGCTGGTCGGCGAGGCGCTTGTTGTGTCCGGCGCCGGTGGCTACGAGCTGCGCGGCCGTGGCGCAGCGCTGGCTGAAGGAGGATGATACAGTACACAGTACACAGTACACAGTACACAGTACACAGTACCTGCTGCGCATTATGCGCGAGCTGGTCGGCGAGGCGCTTGTTGTGTCCGGCGCCGGTGGCTACGAGCTGCGCGGCCGTGGCGCAGCGCTGGCTGAAGGAGGATGATACAGTACACAGTACACAGTACACAGTACACAGTACACAGTACACAGTACCTGCTGCGCATTATGCGCGAGCTGGTCGGCGAGGCGCTTGTTGTGTCCGGCGCCGGTGGCTACGAGCTGCGCGGCCGTGGCGCAGCGCTGGCTGAAGGAGGATGATACAGTACACAGTACACAGTACACAGTACACAGTACACAGTACACAGTACACAGTACCTGCTGCGCATTATGCGCGAGCTGGTCGGCGAGGCGCTTGTTGTGTCCGGCGCCGGTGGCTACGAGCTGCGCGGCCGTGGCGCAGCGCTGGCTGAAGGAGGATGATACAGTACACAGTACACAGTACACAGTACACAGTACACAGTACACAGTACACAGTACCTGCTGCGCATTATGCGCGAGCTGGTCGGCGAGGCGCTTGTTGTGTCCGGCGCCGGTGGCTACGAGCTGCGCGGCCGTGGCGCAGCGCTGGCTGAAGGAGGATGATACAGTACACAGTACACAGTACACAGTACACAGTACACAGTACACAGTACACAGTACCTGCTGCGCATTATGCGCGAGCTGGTCGGCGAGGCGCTTGTTGTGTCCGGCGCCGGTGGCTACGAGCTGCGCGGCCGTGGCGCAGCGCTGGCTGAAGGAGGATGATACAGTACACAGTACACAGTACACAGTACACAGTACACAGTACACAGTACACAGTACCTGCTGCGCATTATGCGCGAGCTGGTCGGCGAGGCGCTTGTTGTGTCCGGCGCCGGTGGCTACGAGCTGCGCGGCCGTGGCGCAGCGCTGGCTGAAGGAGGATGATACAGTACACAGTACACAGTACACAGTACACAGTACACAGTACACAGTACACAGTACCTGCTGCGCATTATGCGCGAGCTGGTCGGCGAGGCGCTTGTTGTGTCCGGCGCCGGTGGCTACGAGCTGCGCGGCCGTGGCGCAGCGCTGGCTGAAGGAGGATGATACAGTACACAGTACACAGTACACAGTACACAGTACACAGTACCTGCTGCGCATTATGCGCGAGCTGGTCGGCGAGGCGCTTGTTGTGTCCGGCGCCGGTGGCTACGAGCTGCGCGGCCGTGGCGCAGCGCTGGCTGAAGGAGGATGATACAGTACACAGTACACAGTACACAGTACCTGCTGCGCATTATGCGCGAGCTGGTCGGCGAGGCGCTTGTTGTGTCCGGCGCCGGTGGCTACGAGCTGCGCGGCCGTGGCGCAGCGCTGGCTGAAGGAGGATGATACAGTACACAGTACACAGTACACAGTACACAGTACACAGTACACAGTACACAGTACCTGCTGCGCATTATGCGCGAGCTGGTCGGCGAGGCGCTTGTTGTGTCCGGCGCCGGTGGCTACGAGCTGCGCGGCCGTGGCGCAGCGCTGGCTGAAGGAGGATGATACAGTACACAGTACACAGTACACAGTACACAGTACACAGTACACAGTACACAGTACCTGCTGCGCATTATGCGCGAGCTGGTCGGCGAGGCGCTTGTTGTGTCCGGCGCCGGTGGCTACGAGCTGCGCGGCCGTGGCGCAGCGCTGGCTGAAGGAGGATGATACAGTACACAGTACACAGTACACAGTACACAGTACACAGTACCTGCTGCGCATTATGCGCGAGCTGGTCGGCGAGGCGCTTGTTGTGTCCGGCGCCGGTGGCTACGAGCTGCGCGGCCGTGGCGCAGCGCTGGCTGAAGGAGGATGATACAGTACACAGTACACAGTACACAGTACACAGTACACAGTACACAGTACCTGCTGCGCATTATGCGCGAGCTGGTCGGCGAGGCGCTTGTTGTGTCCGGCGCCGGTGGCTACGAGCTGCGCGGCCGTGGCGCAGCGCTGGCTGAAGGAGGATGATACAGTACACAGTACACAGTACACAGTACACAGTACACAGTACACAGTACACAGTACCTGCTGCGCATTATGCGCGAGCTGGTCGGCGAGGCGCTTGTTGTGTCCGGCGCCGGTGGCTACGAGCTGCGCGGCCGTGGCGCAGCGCTGGCTGAAGGAGGATGATACAGTACACAGTACACAGTACACAGTACACAGTACACAGTACACAGTACACAGTACACAGTACCTGCTGCGCATTATGCGCGAGCTGGTCGGCGAGGCGCTTGTTGTGTCCGGCGCCGGTGGCTACGAGCTGCGCGGCCGTGGCGCAGCGCTGGCTGAAGGAGGATGATACAGTACACAGTACACAGTACACAGTACACAGTACACAGTACCTGCTGCGCATTATGCGCGAGCTGGTCGGCGAGGCGCTTGTTGTGTCCGGCGCCGGTGGCTACGAGCTGCGCGGCCGTGGCGCAGCGCTGGCTGAAGGAGGATGATACAGTACACAGTACACAGTACACAGTACACAGTACACAGTACCTGCTGCGCATTATGCGCGAGCTGGTCGGCGAGGCGCTTGTTGTGTCCGGCGCCGGTGGCTACGAGCTGCGCGGCCGTGGCGCAGCGCTGGCTGAAGGAGGATGATACAGTACACAGTACACAGTACACAGTACACAGTACCTGCTGCGCATTATGCGCGAGCTGGTCGGCGAGGCGCTTGTTGTGTCCGGCGCCGGTGGCTACGAGCTGCGCGGCCGTGGCGCAGCGCTGGCTGAAGGAGGATGATACAGTACACAGTACACAGTACACAGTACACAGTACACAGTACACAGTACACAGTACCTGCTGCGCATTATGCGCGAGCTGGTCGGCGAGGCGCTTGTTGTGTCCGGCGCCGGTGGCTACGAGCTGCGCGGCCGTGGCGCAGCGCTGGCTGAAGGAGGATGATACAGTACACAGTACACAGTACACAGTACACAGTACACAGTACCTGCTGCGCATTATGCGCGAGCTGGTCGGCGAGGCGCTTGTTGTGTCCGGCGCCGGTGGCTACGAGCTGCGCGGCCGTGGCGCAGCGCTGGCTGAAGGAGGATGATACAGTACACAGTACACAGTACACAGTACACAGTACACAGTACCTGCTGCGCATTATGCGCGAGCTGGTCGGCGAGGCGCTTGTTGTGTCCGGCGCCGGTGGCTACGAGCTGCGCGGCCGTGGCGCAGCGCTGGCTGAAGGAGGATGATACAGTACACAGTACACAGTACACAGTACACAGTACACAGTACACAGTACCTGCTGCGCATTATGCGCGAGCTGGTCGGCGAGGCGCTTGTTGTGTCCGGCGCCGGTGGCTACGAGCTGCGCGGCCGTGGCGCAGCGCTGGCTGAAGGAGGATGATACAGTACACAGTACACAGTACACAGTACACAGTACACAGTACACAGTACCTGCTGCGCATTATGCGCGAGCTGGTCGGCGAGGCGCTTGTTGTGTCCGGCGCCGGTGGCTACGAGCTGCGCGGCCGTGGCGCAGCGCTGGCTGAAGGAGGATGATACAGTACACAGTACACAGTACACAGTACACAGTACACAGTACCTGCTGCGCATTATGCGCGAGCTGGTCGGCGAGGCGCTTGTTGTGTCCGGCGCCGGTGGCTACGAGCTGCGCGGCCGTGGCGCAGCGCTGGCTGAAGGAGGATGATACAGTACACAGTACACAGTACACAGTACACAGTACACAGTACCTGCTGCGCATTATGCGCGAGCTGGTCGGCGAGGCGCTTGTTGTGTCCGGCGCCGGTGGCTACGAGCTGCGCGGCCGTGGCGCAGCGCTGGCTGAAGGAGGATGATACAGTACACAGTACACAGTACACAGTACACAGTACACAGTACCTGCTGCGCATTATGCGCGAGCTGGTCGGCGAGGCGCTTGTTGTGTCCGGCGCCGGTGGCTACGAGCTGCGCGGCCGTGGCGCAGCGCTGGCTGAAGGAGGATGATACAGTACACAGTACACAGTACACAGTACACAGTACACAGTACCTGCTGCGCATTATGCGCGAGCTGGTCGGCGAGGCGCTTGTTGTGTCCGGCGCCGGTGGCTACGAGCTGCGCGGCCGTGGCGCAGCGCTGGCTGAAGGAGGATGATACAGTACACAGTACACAGTACACAGTACACAGTACACAGTACCTGCTGCGCATTATGCGCGAGCTGGTCGGCGAGGCGCTTGTTGTGTCCGGCGCCGGTGGCTACGAGCTGCGCGGCCGTGGCGCAGCGCTGGCTGAAGGAGGATGATACAGTACACAGTACACAGTACACAGTACACAGTACACAGTACCTGCTGCGCATTATGCGCGAGCTGGTCGGCGAGGCGCTTGTTGTGTCCGGCGCCGGTGGCTACGAGCTGCGCGGCCGTGGCGCAGCGCTGGCTGAAGGAGGATGATACAGTACACAGTACACAGTACACAGTACACAGTACACAGTACCTGCTGCGCATTATGCGCGAGCTGGTCGGCGAGGCGCTTGTTGTGTCCGGCGCCGGTGGCTACGAGCTGCGCGGCCGTGGCGCAGCGCTGGCTGAAGGAGGATGATACAGTACACAGTACACAGTACACAGTACACAGTACACAGTACCTGCTGCGCATTATGCGCGAGCTGGTCGGCGAGGCGCTTGTTGTGTCCGGCGCCGGTGGCTACGAGCTGCGCGGCCGTGGCGCAGCGCTGGCTGAAGGAGGATGATACAGTACACAGTACACAGTACACAGTACACAGTACACAGTACCTGCTGCGCATTATGCGCGAGCTGGTCGGCGAGGCGCTTGTTGTGTCCGGCGCCGGTGGCTACGAGCTGCGCGGCCGTGGCGCAGCGCTGGCTGAAGGAGGATGATACAGTACACAGTACACAGTACACAGTACACAGTACACAGTACCTGCTGCGCATTATGCGCGAGCTGGTCGGCGAGGCGCTTGTTGTGTCCGGCGCCGGTGGCTACGAGCTGCGCGGCCGTGGCGCAGCGCTGGCTGAAGGAGGATGATACAGTACACAGTACACAGTACACAGTACACAGTACACAGTACCTGCTGCGCATTATGCGCGAGCTGGTCGGCGAGGCGCTTGTTGTGTCCGGCGCCGGTGGCTACGAGCTGCGCGGCCGTGGCGCAGCGCTGGCTGAAGGAGGATGATACAGTACACAGTACACAGTACACAGTACACAGTACACAGTACCTGCTGCGCATTATGCGCGAGCTGGTCGGCGAGGCGCTTGTTGTGTCCGGCGCCGGTGGCTACGAGCTGCGCGGCCGTGGCGCAGCGCTGGCTGAAGGAGGATGATACAGTACACAGTACACAGTACACAGTACACAGTACACAGTACCTGCTGCGCATTATGCGCGAGCTGGTCGGCGAGGCGCTTGTTGTGTCCGGCGCCGGTGGCTACGAGCTGCGCGGCCGTGGCGCAGCGCTGGCTGAAGGAGGATGATACAGTACACAGTACACAGTACACAGTACACAGTACCTGCTGCGCATTATGCGCGAGCTGGTCGGCGAGGCGCTTGTTGTGTCCGGCGCCGGTGGCTACGAGCTGCGCGGCCGTGGCGCAGCGCTGGCTGAAGGAGGATGATACAGTACACAGTACACAGTACACAGTACACAGTACACAGTACCTGCTGCGCATTATGCGCGAGCTGGTCGGCGAGGCGCTTGTTGTGTCCGGCGCCGGTGGCTACGAGCTGCGCGGCCGTGGCGCAGCGCTGGCTGAAGGAGGATGATACAGTACACAGTACACAGTACACAGTACACAGTACACAGTACCTGCTGCGCATTATGCGCGAGCTGGTCGGCGAGGCGCTTGTTGTGTCCGGCGCCGGTGGCTACGAGCTGCGCGGCCGTGGCGCAGCGCTGGCTGAAAGCTGCTAATGCACTCGCTTTGTCGCGGAAGTTGCCCTCACGGTTCGGCGTGCCTAAGTCACACAAACATACGCATATTACACTGTAACCTTGAGCACTACACCGCGACATAAGTAGGTGTCTGCCCCAAAACGTCATTTCACCATCGACGTTCGTAAATAACAATCGAACGTCGACAATGGAATGACAGTTCACTCAAGGTCACATTATAGTCAACCATCATCTCAGACGAAGAACGTCCACTGCTGGACATAGGCCTCCCCAAGGATCGCCAAAACAGCCGGTCCTGCACTGCCCTCATCCAACGGGTTCCCGCCGCCTTCACCAGACCGTCGGTCTTAATTGTGGGGGGCCTACTCACGCTGCGCTTTCCGGTACGCGGTCGCCACTCGAGAACTTTTCGGCCCCATCGGCCATCGGTTCTGTGAGCAATGTGCCCCGCCCACTGCCACTTTAGTTTAGCAATTCTTTGGGCTATGTCAGCTACTCTGGTTCTTCTGCGGATCTCTTCTTATCTGATTCGATCTCGTAGAGAAACTGCGATCATAACCTCCATTCCCCTTTGAGTCACTTTCAGCCTTTTTACGAGGCCTTGAGTGAGCGACCATGTCTCTGTTCCATATGTCATCACTGGCAACACACACTGGTATACTACATAGCTTCCCGAACGCTACCCAGCCGAGTTGGATTCGGTGGTTATAGTCAATAACAAACAAACATAAATCACTAATTCGTTTTGACGTCTTGGATCCGTCCTAATTTTCCAACTGTGTGCGCAAATATTTAAGTTTCTCGAGATATAACAATGATAAAGGCATTAAAATGAATGTCCCATGTGTTCATGTTAATATGCTGTTTTTATAAGGTAGGCCCAAAAACTTATCATCTTCTTAACTATTATAAAACTGCAATAGAAGTGTGTCTGTACTTTGAAGATATTTACATGAAAAAGATACGATATGGTTTTTAGGTATCCCGGACTCCAAATCAACCATTTTTAGAATTTTTGTCCGTCTTTTTGTCTGACTGTTTGTTGGTTTGTTTTTATGTTTATAACAGCATCACGCAAAAACTACTGAACCGATTTGATGAAACTTTTTTTGTTTTATAGCTTATGATCTGACTTAAAATCTGGTATATTATTTGTGTTATAAGTTGAAGCACACAACTATACTTCATTCCAAATAAGGACGACGAGATTTTCCGATTTCTATTTAGCTTTCTGGCCAATTCTGATAAGCACATATAATTTATTTATCAGAAAGATGTACTATCTGACATATCTTGAACGTTACTAAAGCTGTTCTAAGAATACGTGAGAGTAAGTGTTTCAAATCTCTGTTTCTGTAATTATCTGTCATTTGTTTCGCCTAATATTTCTGGTTTGAAATGTTCCCGTAATCCCTTAACTTTGAACTGAGCCCAAAAACAAAAATAGGGTAGGATGAAAACGAAATTTGTTGACCCCTCTACATCCGTATCATCAGTGCTGTTTTTGGATTATAATCTGTCTTCATGGCAAATTTTGTTTCAATACGTGCAAAAATGAGAGAGTATATGAGGTGAGCATACAGACAGAATAGAATAGAAAAATAACTGTAAGGGTTCATTGTTCGATCACGAAATCCTATAATGGATTACAAACTCTTTCTTAATATGGTGACGGTTTCTATGGGGATGATCCTTTGACTATTTATATACCAGGACCAGCCTTGCGGTAGCATTTCCCCTCTGCCACGGTACAAGATCAATTGATCATGTGCATTTACATACAATTGTATACCTTATTACTAAACGAGACAGCCTGTAATTGCGAAACAATAACTTCGAACATAATTTCTATCCTATCGTGTCATATATTCTGATATCTCTAACTACCCCCTCGGGGAATATAGTCGTGAGCATATGCTTATGCTAATAACTTCTAACTTATCTCGTTTGGGTTTTACACGAGACTGTGTTTCATGATTTTTAACATTCAAATTATTATAAGGACTAGCCTTGCGGTAGCATTTCCCCTCTGCCACGGTATAAGCACAATTGATCTTGTGCATTTACATTCAATTTTACACCTTATCACTAAACGAGACAGCCTATAATTGCGAAATAATAACTTCGAACTTAGAACGTTTGGGGTTTACACGAGACCACTTTTCATGATTTATAACATTCAAAATTAGAATCTAAAGCTATGGGGAATAAAATCCAAAGTTGCGGATTTCATGTTACCTCGCCTCCCGCAAAAAGTGGCAGAAATGTTTGTTAGTAGAATTACACACGTAACTAGTCCATATACAAGGTGTTACAAAAATACAAATAAACATTTAAGGGGGTGGTTTAGACCATCAAACTGAACAACTTTCACTATGGGACCAACATCGAAATCGCGAAAAAAAAATCTGATGTTCCATACTAAACTACAAATCTACTCGAGCTAAATGTATGGGACAGGTGATTTTTTTTTCGCTATTTCGATGTTGGTCCCATAGTGAAAGTTGTTCAGTTTGATGGTCTAAACAATCCCCTAAAAAGTTAAAAAAAATTATTTTTACTTTTGTAACACCCTGTATAAATAGTCAAAGGGATGATCAGACTATCAAACTTTCGCTATGTATCTAACGAAACCGCAAAATAAATCTGCCGTTCTATATAAAATTGCAAGCCTACTCGACGCAATCAGAATCATTGTGTGAACTGCTAATGTTCCGAAATGCTTATGCTATGCTGATGGTATGCTGTGAGTGAACGAGGGGGCTAAATCAAAGAGATTTGTTCAGGTGTAAATATTGTTATTTAACTTATTGCCTAAACAACTAAACGAAAACGGCTTGATTAAAATAAACTATAAAGGTAAACTGAAGCGCTCGCTGGCGTAGTGAAGCTTCGGTATTGGCTATGTGTACGACACTACCGCCCCTAGCGGTGTCGGACTGCCGTGAATTATTTCAAGTAATGTGTTAGTTAAAAGTTTGTTATTTTGTAACAAAATAATGTAAAAACTAAAGAAATTAGCATTTTAAAATACCTACTTGTTAGAATGAACGATATTTGCTGTGCCAATATCCGTACAAACTTTTATCCCGGTTTTCACATCTTTGCAGATAAAATTTCCAAAAACCTTTTTAGTGACCTAGATGCCGTTAGAAACTTCCATGCCAAATCTTAAGTTGGTAGTCTTTACAGTTTTGGAGGTTTCGTGTTGAGTTAGTGAATGGATTTGCATAGATTCAAGCATATTTTACACAGCTTGTCCTACAAAAGTACACCTTTCTGCCACCCCGGGCGCTGCGCTCGATTTGTCAGTTCCCATCACCACTTCGCACATAACCAATAATCTCAGGATAAAGGATAAAACTCTTTTTGAATAGATGGTTGTCAATGCGTTTTATTTACGAAAAGCCATGTACCGCACGCAGCTAAGTTTAGCCCTAGACTCCGTTTCGCATGTCCGACGTCACCCTGTCAATCTCTGTTTTTATAGGCTTTGTGTTCAGGGTGTGCCTAAACGAAGATTGCTTAAAATAAAGTGAATACTAAAATGTTAACTAGGTTATTGCTTCATAAAGCGCATTCATGCTTGCAAAGTCAAAGATGGAAAATCCAGAAATGTTACACTATAAAATATTATCCTAATGCTAAAAGGGTTATTAGTAGGTAATATTGCGAATACTTTCGTAACATTTATTATAATTAATATCTGATATTTTTGAAGCCTCAAACGTAATGTGTTGTTCGAAACAAGAGTTAGTAACATAATATATTGGCGCACCATACCTTCGGGAGCGTTGACGGCGTCAGTGAAGTGCCTCAGCGGAGCGGCGACGTCGATGAAGTCCTCCACCACGCGGTTGACCACCGCGCGCTCCATCCCGCGCTTCAGTTCGTGCAGCTTGTCCGTCAGCTCCCTGTTCACAGTTAACACAATTAGACTATAACTGATGGATATTGGCTATGTGCGAAGTTAGTGTTGGGAGCAGACAAATCGATTCGAGCGCACGCCGTGGTAGAAATGTGGAACTATTTCATACAAGTTGTCGTTGCTTGTGAATCTCAAATCCTTATCTCCAAAAATAATTAGATTGAAACAATAATTTCATTATCTTTATAGTCAAAATTTAAAGTTATTCGCATTTTATGTTTTGAGGCAAAAATGATTTGTTATCATTCAGCAATGAATGAAAGCGTTAACGTGCTCATGGATACATTTTAAGAATCTTGTTATGGTAGTAAGTAGGGTGAGAGTACCCGAGCAGTGGGTTAAGTTGAGATCAAGTTCAGTAAATTTAAAATTTTACAAACAAATTATTTAATATTATGAAAAAAATTACCTGTGCTGAAACCATGATAATTCGATTCTGCTCTCGATTCTAAACAAACTACTTTCTTGTTTTGCGTTAATTCATTAGCACGTTGTATAAGTAGTCTAAGGTCACCATTGACAAAGCTTGTAGCGGATATGAATGTGATCTTGGTTTCACGATTCCAATTTTTAGCTATCTTGTAAGTAGAAGTTTTACGGTAGGTTCAACATTAAACGCACCTCGTGATAGCTCTCGCTTCCTCGCTGTCCCCTCTCCCGCTCATGCACAAGTCTGCCAACTTGTCAGACAACCTTTGTACATCTGAACATAGCTGCAGCACTTCCGCCTTCTCGCGTCCTTGGA
This sequence comes from Agonopterix alstromeriana, assembly GCA_963924505.1. Taxonomy (NCBI): domain Eukaryota; kingdom Metazoa; phylum Arthropoda; class Insecta; order Lepidoptera; family Depressariidae; genus Agonopterix; species Agonopterix alstromeriana. Next base: position 10,799,546 of record OZ004685.1, on the reverse strand, counting down.
GACCGTCTGCGATCTGCAATTATTATCATATATAGGGTCCTTCTTAATATGCTGACACTTTTATAAGGGAATGATCAGACCATCAAACTGAATAACTTTCTCTATGGGACCAACATCTCAAATCTGCTGTCCCATATGGCTCAAGTAAGTTTGCAGTTTTGTATGGGACAGCTGATCCAGTTTGATGGTCTGGTCATCCCCATAAAAAAGTGTCAGCATATTAAGAAAGACCCTGTATGTTCGGCGCAGCGTGACGATTTTCAGAATTTTCAATAAAAATCAAAATCTCGAAAACTATCATAGTTAGATTTTGGAATTGAAACTTCTTATAGGATGGCTATTAAATTCTGATCCGCAACCTTTTTGTGTGACGGAAGTTCGAAATTTAAATCGGGAGAAGTTTGAAATCTGCCGGGTGTCCCGTGACGGCCAACTTTTTTTCCCCTGATCAGTTGTGAAATGCCCTATATCCTGTTTTCGGCTTGACGTTGAGTTTTGGGACACCCTGTAGATTGTACGGTTTTTTTTTGCTCTAATGTCATTATCAACAGGGGAATAAGTTTAAATATTTCTGTCCTATTACAATCATCAAACCTGAATTTCTAAGCTTTCAGGTGATCTCAATATCCTGACTTATCTAAAAGTGGATTCCCCTGTGTAAAGTATTTCTTGAATAGACATAAACATAAACAAGTCTTAGATAATAGTTATTTGTTATACAAGAGTGCAAAGTTGCTTTTTAACGGCGTGCTCAATTTTGATGACCGAGCAAGCGAAGGATCAAAAGAGCACGAGGTGAAAAATCTTTGCACTCGAGTGCAACACGTAACTTTTCATCCCACCTCAGCGAGGAAATGACTAAATGAAAAAAAATCTATGATAAATTCGGCAGCATGGAGAGAAAAGCAAATAGGTTTAATGATGTTTTGAATTCACAAACTAATTGCACACGATGTTCTAAATTAAATTTACTTTATCCTCTAGTGGATAAAAACGGCTTTGGCACTCAGATATCGAAGAGCAAAAATACTCTTTCCGAGATGGGGGGATGAAAAGTATATGTCTAGATAGAGCCTCACGCTTCTACCGTATAAAACCAAAGTGGCCAACTGTCTTAAGTCGGTGTGCGTGAGGTGCCATACAACTTATATCTGCATGCGTGTATACCGACACGGTTTATCACTCAAGATTTCACAGATATTTTTTTCGACGCGTTCGTATCTTCGACTGTCAATCTTGACATAACTTTATCAAAGCCAACAGTGATAATAATGTTACGTACCCTCTGCCCCTGCGACACGATGCTGTTGATCGCCTTCTGTCCCTCGACCCTGGTGGAGGGATCACCTGCCGGGTGCAGCAACCATTTGTGTGCCGTCTCTAACCTAAAACCATTATCCGCAACATTACAATACTGTATGGAATCGTCCGGTCTTGAAGCACGTATCCAGGGGGGGTAAAGTGTGACTCCCACCCCCTTCCCCGCGCAATCCGAATATTTGTATAATACTGTCATTCATTACATTTCTGTGATTTCTTTTACACTGTTTTTTTAATGAATAGTTGTGGACAAAACAAGCCAAGTAATGAATAATTTACAATAAAATAACATTGGAAAATCCACTAACCTGGCCTGCATAGTCTTGCCCCCTTGCTTCTCCGCGGCCCTCACCCCCTCGTTCACTATCGAATCCACTTCGTTCAGTTGAGCACGGAGATCTGATGCTAGGTTCAACGCCTGCAATGCAACATAATTTTTCAATTTCAATCAAATCAACCCACTGCTGGGCAAAGGCCTCCTTTTTATTGCGCCACTCCTCACGGTCCTGTGTCAATCTGATCCATGTACGACCCACAACCCAGAAATCTCTTTTAGTCCTTACACGTAGATATTTGCGTTTTATTTGAGCCGATGTGTCCCCGAAGTCAGTCCCTACAAAGAAAATATCTCTTTCTAATCCCCGATGTGTCATATATCGCAAAACACCGTACCTTAGAATCTCTGCCGCGGCCATATTGTCTTTCGTCGCACAGATGATCAGCGTTTATACCTCCAGATCTGAAATCAGAACAAATTGAAAATTTTATTATGTGATAAAAGAAAAATAAAATTATTAATTAAATGTATAAGAAAGAACAAACTTCAAATCTGCATCACGCTTCGTCAAAATGGCAATGGCCAACAACTATACACAACAATTGACAATTATACCTAAATAACATAAACTTCGATGACCACGGGGAACAAAAACTCTGGTCAAACAGCCAAAAGTAGCCTAAAAATACCGCAAACTGTCAAAACTGTTTTATTTGCCATATTGGCAGGTCACTGGGGACAGATACATTTTAAGAACTTGAAACTGGGAATATTTTGAGCATGCGCTTTTTGATGTTTTTGGTTAGTGGTTTCTGCTGAATGAAACCTATTAAGGGTTGAGCCACATCTGGCAGCACAGAATCGAAATTTTTCACGCTCTATCCTTTTCTATTGCGCAGAAAAGTCATTGGCTACGGCGAGAAAGGTCGCAGCACTGCCAGTGCTGCCGCGTGCGATCGCATTCCCGCTATCATTCTCGCCCTAGGAAATGACGTTGCTGAGGGACAGAAAAGGATGGAGCGACGGAAAAATGCGATTCGGTGCTGGCAGATGAGGTTCAACCCTTACTGGAAATTACGAAAATATGTAATCTAATAGTAGATATTTTGTTTTTGTTTTTCAAATGCAGCTCTATCACATAAAATACAGTTTTTAGAGTTCGCAATAAAAAAATCATTATCAGTATGAACAAAAAAACAGTTTGTTGTTAACACGTGAAAGATACTCCAACACAGCAATAGATGGCGCCACTTGTTCTTTAAATCGCGCTTTAGTTGTGTGCATACTGAAGAGTGTGTTGCATAATCAGTACAGTGACTCTTTGCCAATAGAAACATCTATGAATATTTTTCTAAAACCCTGAAGGCGTTGTTGTCACTCTGGGTTATTAAATTAAAACTGTATTCAAATTAAAAAAAAAACAAATAAATCTCCTCCAGTAAGGCTAGTATGTTACGCTCGACAAAACGAGAAAAGCGTCAGACGCGCTCGTTTTGCCATACGTTAAATAACAAAAACAAAGGTGGAATGTAAGCACATCTCGATTTTTTTCTCGTTTTTTCGGTGATGGCATGCTAGGCCCGCTGTAGATACCATAAATTGACAATGTAGTAAAGAACGACCAGCAAAATTAGTCCGCAATCTTCGTTTGCGCAGACCAGACCAGTCCGCGTCAAAACCCGAAATCATTTTAAAAGTAAATCATGTGCGTTAGTCAAAGGGTGCAACTCGGGTGCTACTAAATGTTTCTTTATCTCGCTCTAAGTCGAATAGCGGACTGACGGACGCTTCGCCGGTGACAAGCTCGGGAAAACTGTTACCAAGTTTGATTTTGTCGTGTCTCGCTTGCCCGCCTTGGTCCTTCTTAATATGCTGACACTTTTTAAGGGGATGGTCAGACCATCAAACTGAACAACTTTCTCTATGGGAGCAACATCGAAATCGCGAAAACAAAATCTGCTGTCTGGTGTGGGTGACAGATGTTCAGCGTGACGTCAGCACTGACCACTGACCAGCAGCGGCGCTCGCTCGCCTATAGTGTTGCGGAGAGCGTCAGGGTCCGGATGTAACTCTAGTCCTCACCTGACAGATCTCCGTATGGCGTCAGCCTGTGTGGGTGACAGATGTTCAGCGTGACGTCAGTACTAATCGCAGCGCTCGCTCGCCCATAGTGTTGCGGAGAGCGTCAGGGTCCGGATGTAACTCTAGTCCTCACCTGACAGATCTCCGTATGGCGTCAGCCTGTGTGGGTGACAGATGTTCAGCGTGACGTCAGTACTAATCGCAGCGCTCGCTCGCCCATAGTGTTGCGGAGAGCGTCAGGGTCCGGATGTAACTCTAGTCCTCACCTGACAGATCTCCGTATGGCGTCAGCCTGTGTGGGTGACAGATGTTCAGCGTGACGTCAGTACTAATCGCAGCGCTCGCTCGCCCATAGTGTTGCGGAGAGCGTCAGGCTCCTGATGTAACTCTAGTCCTCACCTGACAGATCTCCGTATGGCGTCAGCCTGTGTGGGTGACAGATGTTCAGCGTGACGTCAGTACTAATCGCAGCGCTCGCTCGCCCATAGTGTTGCGGAGAGCGTCAGGCTCCTGATGTAACTCTAGTCCTCACCTGACAGATCTCCGTATGGCGTCAGCCTGTGTGGGTGACAGATGTTCAGCGTGACGTCAGTACTAATCGCAGCGCTCGCTCGCCCATAGTGTTGCGGAGAGCGTCAGGGTCCGGATGTAACTCTAGTCCTCACCTGACAGATCTCCGTATGGCGTCAGCCTGTGTGGGTGACAGATGTTCAGCGTGACGTCAGTACTAATCGCAGCGCTCGCTCGCCCATAGTGTTGCGGAGAGCGTCAGGGTCCGGATGTAACTCTAGTCCTCACCTGACAGATCTCCGTATGGCGTCAGCCTGTGTGGGTAACAGATGTTCAGCGTGACGTCAGTACTAATCGCAGCGGTCGCTCGCCCTGTGTTGCGGAGAGCGTCAGGGTCCTGTTGTAACTCTAGTCCTCACCTGACACATCTCCGTATTGCGTCAGCCTGTGTGGGTGACAGATGTTCAGCGTGACGTCAGTACTAACCGCAGCGGTCGCTCGCCCTGCGTTGCGGAGAGCGTCAGGGTCCTGTTGTAACTCTAGTCCTCACCTGACAGATCTCCGTATTGCGTCAGCCTGTGTGGGTGACAGATGTTCAGCGTGACGTCAGTACTGACCGCAGCGCTCGCTCGCCCATAGTGTTGCGGAGAGCGTCAGGGTTCTGATGTAACTCTAGTCCTCACCTGACAGATCTCCGTATGGCGTCAGCCTGTGTGGGTGACAGATGTTCAGCGGCGCGCTGCGCTGACGTCAGCACTGACCGCAGCGCTCGCTCACCCATAGTGTTGCGAAGAGCTTCAGGGTCCTGGTCATAAGGTATCCATATTTTTATTTTATTTTCATCCTTGGTTTATTTCAGGGTTAGCGAGCTTGAAGACTATGCCGAATTTCAAGTCGCTAGGTATTTTAGTTGCTGAGAAAAAGGACAGACGGACGGACAAGATATTCCGCGTATCCTGTTTGAGGACGCTACTTAATAACTAGTTTTCGTTTGAAGTATAATTGGTGATTTTATAAAGTCTCTCCAAATTTTCAGGGTCACCAACAAACTGAACAACTTTTAGCACGGGTGAAAAATTGAAATCATAAAAAGAAAGTCACCAATCACCATAGTACTCCCTCGGTAGGCCTGTGCACAAGGTGTATGGAACTGTAGACGCTGATGATGATATACTAAGCTACACTCACGTTAAGGAACTCGTGCGCGGCTCCGATCTTGCCGTGCATCTGTGCCTGCAGCGCCTTCAATACTGCGATGTTGTCTTTTTCACCGCCGTCTTCCACATACGATGTTAACTGTAGCACTCTGTCGATAAAGACCACGGACACGATTATTAAACAACCAATTGTTATTACTACATATGGGTTTGCTCTTGACCTCAATCCAGTCCTTACTTTGGCTAATTATTATAAGGACTAGCCTTGCGGTAGCATTTCCCCTCTGCCACGGTATAAGCACAATTGATCTTGTGCATTTACATTCAATTTTACACCTTATCACTAAACGAGACAGCCTATAATTGCGAAATAATATCTTCGAACTTAGAACGTTTGGGGTTCACACGAGACTACTTTTCATGATTTTTGACATTCAAAATTAGAATCTAAAGTTATGGGGAATAAAATCCAAAGTTGCGGATTTCATGTTACCTCGCCCCCTGCAAAAAGTGGCAGAAATGTTTGTTAGTAGAATTACACGCGTCCACCAGTCCACATATAAATAGTCAAAGACAGCTAACAATAATAATAATAATTAACCATTCACCTTCCACGGACACGATTATTGAACCACCCATTGTTTATCCATTGTTATCTTAAAGCAAGGATGCGAGCAGTTAAATCAAGATTGACATAAGTTATCTACGAATTTGGTGCAAGTATTTTCATATGGCTTCTTCATAATTTTTTTGCATTTTGCGGATTTTATAGCGGTGCTCAGACCGCAGATATACGTGCGTATAGGGTGGGCTCATCGCGAAGGAATTACGAGTGGACACTCAAAGGGAAAGTCACGACAGATTCCGTACCAAAAAGACATTGAGCTCCGAGGACATTGCATAAGATTAAAAGAACCGGACAAGTGCGAGTCGGACTTACTCGCGCACCGAAAGTTCGCAAAAAAAAAAAAGTTATTTCCAGGTCCATAAGCGCGAACCCGACTCACACTTTTTACTGAGTTACAGAGTTTTTATGAGACGTTTTATTGTAGAGTATGCACTATAATCACACCAAGTTTGACGCGTGTATGTATTACCGTTTTTACGATAGAACAAATATAAGAGCTTATGATTAGATTTGAAATCTGGTATATCATTTAATTAGCTACGATGACGGGAACCGATAAGGACGAAGTCACGGAAAAACTCTAGTAACTTATAAGTCTCGTGTATATGAAAAAAATGTAACACACTTACCTAATAATCTCGTGTATTTCGTCTGCCATCCTCTGGGCGAGGTAGTTTCTGTTCTCGGCCGCCTCTTCCATTCCTTTACCACCTGAAAAAAAAAGAAACAGCATCAGATATAATTTAAAATTAAACCTTCCCTCTCCCACTATACCACAATTATATGTAAGAAAAAATTTGTCTTTATTTCCAAAAAATTGTGATGTCCATAATTACAACACTCGAAACAAAAATAAACTGATATCTCCACACTTTCGGCTTAGTAGGGTCAACACGTCTTTCATGGGTACTGCACTGTATACGTTGTTATAATAAAATCCCCGAGACAATTTTTAATCTTTCCGAAAACATGTTCAAAACTCAAAAAAAAAAGTCCTCTGTAAAAAAGCATATTATAAACTGGATGATTATTTAAATGATCAAAATTCTTGGGTCTGAGGTCACTAGCTTATAGTTTGTTTGCTTTACTGAATAGTATCATTATTTTATTAAATAGACTATGTATTATTGTATACATAACTTTAGCTTAAGAATTTATATTGTAATAGTTATTAAGTCGTGTTATGTTGTAGAGTTTCTGGCCGCATCTTCTCTACAGCGACAACACGTTCCGACGCGGTGGTAGCTTTAAAAAGATTTGATGTTTGATAAGTGTGCTGCAATTATAAATAATGAATAAATTATATTGAAAAATATTGAATAAATTATATTGACTTTGACTTTGACCCGCCGCCCACTAACAATAAGTGCCTTATCAGACGTCCCGGTGCCGGGTACGGGAAGTGTATAGCAATATACGTTAGCTTTCACACAAACCGGCGCAATTTACCCGGTAGGCCCATACATTGGTAGCAGGGTACCCGGCGCCGGCTATCCGGCAACCGGAACGTGTGAAAAGGAACTTAACCTCGGTCAGTATGTGAATGTAGATCTTCATAGAGTAGATGAGGACCGGGCAAGTTGTTTCACACTCTCCAGACTGTGGGTCAGTTGCCCCACGGGAGGTGGTGACAAGAGGGCTGGCGGCTAGTGACTTACCCTCAGTCAGTATGTGAATGTAGATCTTCATGGAGCAGATGAGGACCGGGGCCAGTTGCTTCACACTCTCCAGGCTGTGGGTTAGTTGCCCCACGGGAGGTGGTGACAAGTGGGTTGGCTGCTAGTGACTTACCCTCAGTCAGTATGTGAATGTAGATCTTCATGGAGCAGATGAGTACCGGGGCCAGTGGTTTCACACTCTCCAGACTGTGGGTCAGTTTCTCTGCGTGGGGCGGGTGACATGTGGGCTGGCTGCTAGTGACTTACCCTCGGTCAGTATGTGAATGTAGATCTTCATGGAGCAGATGAGGACCGGGGCCAGTTGCTTCACACTCTCCAGGCTGTGGGTTAGTTGCCCCACGGGAGGTGGTGACAAGTGGGCTGGCTGCTAGTGACTTACCCTCAGTCAGTATGTGAATGTAGATCTTCATGGAGCAGATGAGGACCGGGGCCAGTTGCTTCACACTCTCCAGGCTGTGGGTTAGTTGCCCCACGGGAGGTGGTGACAAGTGGGTTGGCTGCTAGTGACTTACCCTCAGTCAGTATGTGAATGTAGATCTTCATGGAGCAGATGAGTACCGGGGCCAGTGGTTTCACACTCTCCAGACTGTGGGTCAGTTTCTCTGCGTGGGGCGGGTGACATGTGGGCTGGCTGCTAGTGACTTACCCTCGGTCAGTATGTGAATGTAGATCTTCATGGAGCAGATGAGGACCGGGGCCAGTTGTTTCACACTCTCCAGACTGTGGGTCAGTTTCTCTGCGTGGGGCGGATGCTAATGACTTACCCTCGGTTAGTATGTGGATGTAGATCTTCATGGAGCAGATGAGGACCGGGGCCAGTTGTTTCACACTCTCCAGACTGGGTCAGTTTCTCTGCGTGGGGCGGATGCTAATGACTTACCCTCGGCCAGTTGTGTGAATGTAGATCTTCATGGAGCAGATGAGGACCGGGGCCAGTGGTTTCACACTCTCCAGATTGTGGGTCAGTTTCTCTGCGTGGGGCGGGTGCTAATGACTTACCCTCGGTCAGTATGTGAATGTAGATCTTCATGGAGCAGATGAGGACCGGGGCCAGTTGTTTCACACTCTCCAGGCTGTGGGTCAGTTTTTCTGCGTGGGGCGGATGAGTCAGTTCTGAGGCTCGCCCCGCTACCTGCACAAAAACATCGTAGTTTGTATTAGTGCTTTTGAATCTTGTGAAATTCTACTCATCATGAATTATTGTTTTCAATTAAATATTTTGTTACCGATCTTTACAGTTTTATTTCGTACATTCCAATACCAAGTCATTTATCTATAAATCAGCATTTTGAACATCGCGCGAAAACCTGCATGCTTCAATTTTGAGGCATGTATTGTACCTACTGTCCATTATAAGTGGCGACGGGCTCATCCCCCATCACACTGGACAGAGTTTCGGTACTACTGGTAAACGTGGATGTTCTGAGGTTTCAGAATATCTCTGACTACCCCCTCGGGGAATATAGTCGTGAGCATATGCTGAAAAAGTGTTTTTTTATAATTTTGTTCACTAAGAGCACAGTCCAATAAAAGAATCAAGATTCTAACAGATCGCAAGCATAATCAATCATTTGATAGATGACGTAGCATGTTGTCTCAATCTAGCTCTTATTACCAGCGTCTTAAAACCCAACCAGACTTTTTATTACCTGAAAATAAATGAAAAGTCAAAGATCTCACCTCTCTAGCGGCCCTGGAGAGTGCAGGCGAGATATCCCTCAGGAATTGGACGAGATCTTCCATGGTGTCGATGACCTCCGCCACGCCGAGATAATCTAGCACCTACGAACCACACGACTAGCTTAGTGTTGCCAAAGTATAGGCGACTTATAAGAGGCAATACTTTTGCAGTTCATCAATAATAAGTAAGCACTTAATACTAATACCTCTTTACAACCGTCTACAGTGTGTAAACTGTTTCAAACTGAAACAGCTTTCAATATACGAACATTGAAATCGCGAAAATAAAATCTACTGTTCCCTTTGACTATTTATATGTGGACTGGTTACGCGTGTAATTCTACTAACAAACATTTCTGACACTTTTTGCGGGGGGCGAGGAACATGAAGGTAACATGAAATCCGCAACTTTCGATTTTATTCCCCATAACTTTAGATTCTAATTTTGAATGTTAAAAATCATGAAAAGTAGTCTCGTGTGAACCCCAAAGCTTCTAAGTTCGACGTTATTATTTCGCAATTATAGGCTGTCTCGTTTAGTGATAAGGTGTAAAATTGAATGTAAATGCACAAGATCAATTGTGCTTATACCGTGGCAGAGGGGAAATGCTACCGCAAGGCTAGTCCTTATAATAATTAGTCAAAGACTGTTCCATACTTGGGTGTAGAATCGCCAGTGACAGTGTTTTTTTTACTACAGATGGGTTTGCTCTTGACCTCAATCCAGTCCTTAGGACATAGATGGGGTCGAAGATGTAGCGAGCTTACCCAGAAGAAGCCTATTCACTCGTACTTCGTAGGAATTCGGGTTGTAAGTGCTCGGAAATACTGACGCAGGCAGGGCATTCCACTCCTGATTTATTTTTGTGGCCTAACTACGTTTGGGTAACGGGGTCCGGACAGTAGTTTTTAGTACCAAAGAAAATTCATTTAACTAACAACTCAAACAAACAAAATGCATTATTCAAAATAATATCACACTGGATAGCTTTCTGACGTCATTTTTGACTCTACCACCGCGTCGGACGGTGTTCCGTTATAGAGATGATGCGGCCAGAAACTCTACAACACACATCTATTAAAAAAAACATATTATAATTAATTTTTTTTTAACGCTTACCTTTTTACACTCCTTAACAATTTTTCTGACTTCAGACTCATCGAAACAGAGCAGAAGAGCTGATGTACCTTGAAGAATTCCTCTCGACCCTTCTATTAGCTTTTTCCTGAAAAAGAAGATTTATTAAATTTTTAGACTTCACATAGATTAACCTAATCCAAATTGAAGTACTAGAACTTAGTCCGGACTACGACATAGAAAAGAAAATATATCCTTTTCGCATTCATAGAAAGATCCACTCGGGTTCAAATATTAGTAGCCATAAACTTTTTTGAAAATTCAATGTGTACCTGGGCATAGGCTTCCCTTTTATTGCGCCATTCCTCAAGGTCCTGTGCTTATCTGATGCAATGCGAACCTGAAACCCTCACAATGTCATCGGACCAATTTGCTGGTGGTCTGCCTACTGACCTCCGTCTCTCTCTGATACTGCCTTGGTCCAACGGCCGTCTGGCCAAGTGTCCTGCCCATCTCCACTTCAACTTTGTTATCCACCTACCTACCCCTCGAATCGACGATCCTCGAATAATTAATATTAGAAATATCAGCATATTCATGCATATTTAAAGTAAATTCAGAGTGGCGCAAGTGTTACTACGGGACCGGAGTATGGATCGGTTCGCAACATGTCAGAGGCATGTTGTAACAGGGTGGCTGCCACGCGGTGCAGGGCTCCGGGCATGTCCTGACGGAGGACCGCGTCGTTTGAAGACGCATGTCTGTGTGGATGCGCCTGTTGCCCTCGTTTGTATGAAGTCGCCCTTCTATACCTGTGTCTTTTGCGGCTTTAATGCAAGATGAATTACCTGGCAGGACCGGAGTATGGGTCGGCTCGCAACATGTCAGAGGCCTGTTGTAGCAGGGTGGCTGCTGTCTCCACACGGTGCAGAGCCCCGGGCATATCCTGACGGAGGACTGCGTCGTCTGACGACTCGATGGTCTCGTGTCCGACCTGGTGGTACAATACAATATTGCTTAGATGGAATTGTTGTTTCAGTTCTTTTTGATGATGAGCTTCTTGCCACTCACTCTCACCACTGAAACCGCCTAAGGTAGAAAGAAAGGGTACGGACCTCGTCATAGGGAACGCCCTAATTATTATTTTGGGGTTGGGGGCCTTGACTTGACAGTCTATCTCACCTGTGCCCCTGCGACTATCGCTGGTCTTTTGTGAACGCCTCTCTTATAGTTCCCCACTAATCCCTACTGCATTCAAGAATCTTTGTATGTTTTTGATAGGGACGTTTTTTATCTCATCAGGGGCCGTAGTATGATGCGCGCGATAAGGTTATATCAAATCTTTTATCTCGTTCGTTTGCGCGCTAATAGAAGGAGAGCTAAGGCGCGATATATGCTGCCATGCTACGGCAGCTCTCCTAGATAAATCGTAAAATAAAATAGTGTTTGTAATATAATCCGAAATATTCTGATTGTAGTGAACTTGTTAAGACAAGTTTATCTTTTTTATTTTATAAGAAAGCTCCCTAGCGCGCTGCTTAAAAACGAAGTACGGTACTAATTTCGATATTATCCGATTTTCATACATTTGAGTCTAGTAGCATTTCAGTATGCGCAGATTTTTTTTTTTTAAAGCGCGTTATCGCTATGTCACGCTGCCATACTGCGGCCGTAGGTGTCAATACTTGTCCACCTAGACTACGTTTGTACATCATTAGTGCGATTTTTGTAAGTCACATGTTCAAATCAGCAGTAGAAAATGTCAAAAACTCTTTTTACTGCTGATTTGAACGTATGAGTTTCAAAAATCGCGTTGGGAGATGGTTATGCAAAACCGGGAGATTACAGGTTTCTTCCTCTAAACGGTATTGTCCCTCATTCACCACGTTTTTTCAAAGGGAATATGTAGAGGTCATCACAAAAGATCCCCATTGGGTCGAAGTGTTACTGGCATGCCAGCCCCCACAATAAGATAAGATAATAATGAGTGTACCTTGACGAGGTTGTTGACGGCGAGCGACACGGCCTGCACCGGCCGCGCCAGGTCTGGCATCGCGTTGCCATCCTCAGCTTCCTCGTGGAGGATCACCAGCCGGGACACCTGAAAGAACATAACACATTATATTTGTAAGTAAATACGTACAATTCAGAAAATTTTCAGAGATTGCAGACGGAAATGATCCCATTAGTCTATACAACATGTTAATGAATAAGCGCAAAACCTCATACACCCGAACTGATTTATAAGAAAGTAATTAGATTGAAACAATAGTTTCATTATTTTGATAGTTAAAATTTAAAAGCATATGCTCACGACTATATTCCCCGAGGAGGTAGTCAGAGATATTCTGAAACTTCAGAACATCCACGTTTCACCAGTAGTACCGAAACTCTGTCCAGTGTGACGGGGGGTGAGCCCGAAAATTAAATTAAATTAAGTGAAATTTAAAGTTATTCGCATTTTAAGTTTTGAGGCAAAAATGATTTGTTATCATTTCAGCAATGAATGAAAGCGCTAACGTGCTCATGGATACATTTCAGAATCTTGTTTTGGTAGTACGTAGTGTGAGAGTGCCCGAGCGGTGGTTTGAGATCGAGTTCAGTAAATTTTAAATTTTACAATCAAATAATTTAATATTTTGATAAAAATTTCCTATGTTGAAACCATGATAATTCGATTCTGCTCTCGATTCTAAACAAACTACTTTCTAGTTTTGCGTTAATTCATTAACACGTTGTATAATCTTCATCATCTTTTACTTTTTATCGTGTGGGCAGCAAGACCTGGTGTCACAGTTTTTTCAGACCGCCTTACGGCCTCTGGCGTGGTTTTTATGTAACGACTACTACCACCAGAGGTAGTAGCCGGGACCAAGGGCTTAACGTGCCATCCGAAGCACGGAATCATCTTTCTTTTCAGACAATCGGGTGATTCATCCTGCAACGTGCTAGGCAACTGGGGAAAAACGCACAAAGTGACATCACAACGCACAAATCGAACCCACGACCTCCGTGTCAAGAGCTCAGTGGTTGGATAGCATTACCTAAAAACTAAGAAACTACCAAAATGTATAATGACAGGTACAATTATTGTATTGCAACTTTCGATGTACCTAAATAGACAAAATAAGAAGTTAAAATAGCTTGAGCGTGATTGTAGCTCCCACAGACAAACCGAGCAATTGGTTTTGCGGGATTCATTGTTATAAGTGTTCACTGTAACCTATGTAATAATAATAAATAAAAAAAAAACATTCGACCACGGAGGCAGTCTTTGTCATAAGAAGAAATGTAAAACTATTACTTTTCTAATATAAGTGTTTATAACACCTATGTTACAATAAAAGAAATAAAAATAAAAAAAGTATTGTCACATTTTCGACTCAGTAAAGTCAACACATCTTTCATGGGGCACTGTAATAAGATACTAGAGGATATTCTAAACTTGCCAGACAAAAAGTTTAAGTCCCATGTTAAGCAAGTCCTCTGTAAAAATAGCTACTATACACTCGATGATTATATGAATGACCAAAATGTCTGTTCTTGACTATGTTACACTATATAATTCAATTTTGTATTTGTAAGTATACATTGTATTATACAACGTGTTAATCAATTAACGCAAAACTAGAAAGTAGTTTGTTTAAAATCGAGAGCAGAATCGAATTATTATGGTTTCAACATAGGTTTTTTTTTTCAAAATATCAACCCACCGCACAAGCACACTCACCCTACTTACTACCAAAACAAGATTCTTAAAATGTATCCATGAACACGTTAGCGCTTTCATTAATTGCTGAAATGATAACAAATCATTTTTGCCTGAAAACTTAAAATGCGAATAACTTTAAATTTTAACCATCAAAATATTGAAATTATTGTTTCAATCGAATTATTTTGTTATAAATCAGTTGGGGTGTATGAGGTTTTGCGCTTATTCATTAACACGTTGTATATATTTTTTAAAGATGTGTGTTGTAGAGTTTCTGGCCGCATCTTCTCTACAACGGAACACCTTCTGACGCGGTGGTAGAGTCAAAAATGACGTCAGAAAGCTATCCATGTGATATTATTTTGAATAAAACATTTTGAGTTGAGTTTCAGTTGAGTTATCTAGTGTGCACACATAAGTATGTGGTGGAAGTGGAACTAAGTACAATATTCTCATAACTTTCACTTGCACGATGGCCCTGTTTACTCTAAGTGCACGAGATAAGGAATTGTCACTTTATTATGAACAAAATATCTCTAAAATTATAACCCAGGCAGAGCTTAAACTAAGCTTACACATGATTAAAATTGCTACAGAACGAAAGCTTTATACAAGCGGCCGCTGTCGGTGCACTCACACATAGCGCGCGTTAGAGGTCGTACGAACAAGTGCGCATATACCCCGGCTATCCGCTACGGGAGTTTTTGACGTGCTCTCTGATTGGTCAATAAACTCCCATAACGCACTTTGTCAGCAAAATCAACTACCTATCGGTGTTTTCCCGAAGTAGGTTTTGTCAACAAAATCTATTATCTGAGTTTTGAAGAGAGGTCAATAAATTGCCAATAATTTTGTCTGCAAAATCTACTAACGGAGTTTGAGACAGTCAATGAGTGCGCTCGATTCTGCCATACCAAATACATTAATAAAATTTTTAACTAATTTTATCTGAAAAATTTAAAATGCATTTATTCCTTCATCATTATCATTTTCGTGCTACGCATGTATGAAGCTTTCGTTCTGTAGGGATATTTATTCATATTGTATGACTGTTATGTTCAGCAAATGTTTTGTACAGTTTTGAAAATAGGTATTTTTTCCTTTGGATATCCCGATGTACAGATTGGCTAAACAAAACTTAGACAAAATTAGAGCGCCACATTTTTTGAAAGAACGGCAAATTCACGCAAAATAAATAGTTCTACCTGTCACCACGTCCAGCTCCTTTTTGCCAAGCTATAAGTCTTTTTAAAACCATTTAAGGAAACCTTTTGGTACCGGACGGATCAGAGGTGGGTTTGGAGAATATCTATTCCCAGATAGGAACGGAAAAGGTAGAAGATCTGACATAACCGACCCCACCTACAATACAGAGAAAAGACCCGAGTAAAAACCCAATCGTTCACCAACCCACATAACTACCTATACAAGGTGTTACAAAAGTAAAATTAAACATTTAAAACTTTTAAGGGGGTTGTTTAGACCATCAAACTGAACAAATTTCACTGTGGGACCAACATCGAAATTGCGAAAAAAATCTGCTGTCCCATACATTTAGCTCGAGTAGACTTGTATTTTAGTATAGAACAGCAGCGATTTCGATATTGGTCCCATAGTGAAAGTTGTTCCTTTGATGGTCTAATGTCTTTTTGTAACACCTTGTATAACCCAAACTATAATAAAAACCTGTCCCATAAACATTGACACCATAGATTGGTCTCATTCTGTATCTCTAAATATGGTGCGCATACGCAACTATTGGCTAACTGGTACGATCGGGCATTCATTCATAAGTGTTTATACTAACAACTGTTTAGTAGATTGATGCTCCGTGGTCTTATGGTTAAGAGCATTGGGCTCTTGACACGGAGGTCGTGTGTTCGATTCCCACGGGGGACACCTAGTGATATGTCACATGTCACTTTGTGCATTTTTCCAGAGTTGGTTAGGACAGTGCAGGCTGAATCATCTGATTGTCTGAAAAATAAGAAGCACGGAATCACCGTGCTTCGGATGGCACGTTAAGCCGTTGGCCCCGGCTACTATCTGGTGGTAGTAGTAGTTACATAAAAACCACGTCAGAGGCCGTAAGGCGGTCTGAAAAAACACCGACACCAGGGCTTGCTATAAGAAAAAGGGTTCCGTACCCAAAGAAGGTGAAAACGGGACCCTATTCATAAGCCTACGTTGTCCGTCCGTCTGTCTGTCTGCCCCAGCTATTTAAGGCTGTAACTTTTGAACCGTAATAGCTAGACAGTTGAAATGTTCACAGAATGTGAGTTATTATGGCGATTTGCTAACACATAATAAAAATGTCAAAAAGCAAAAAATTAAGGGGTGTCCTCATACAAGAAACTAGTTTTTATCAACGTTGTTTCTTTTCGCACTATCGTAAAAACGGTAATACATAAAAGCGTCGAACGCGGTGTGATTACAGAGCAAACTCTACGGTGTAACAACAAATAATAAAACCGGACAAGTGTGAGTCGGTCTCGCGCTAAAGGTCCCGGAGAAAACAAAACTTTTTGTAAGTTAATGTTGTGTCGTACGGAACCCTCGGTGTGCGAGTTGCCCGACTCGCACTTGACCAGTTTTATTATTTAGTTAATGAGCGGCGAAACAGAATTTTAACATGGTCTCCGCAATGAAAGTTGTTCAGTTTGATGGTCTGAAAGCACATATTTTCTATGTCTTTATTCTACGAGAAGTTAACAGAACCTAAGGTCTATTTGATGTACTGTACCCATCAACCTGAACAACTTTAACTATGGGAACAAACCTGTCAGAACAAAAAAGTAAAATATCAGCGTGTACCCATAGCAGTTTAGTATGGGCCGTTTTTTTTTTATTTCGGGTGTGCTCCCATAGAAAATGTTGTTTAGTTTGAGGGTCTGAACCACCCCTAAAAAAATGTCGACTCATTTCAATGTCATATATGTCATTTCAGTGGGAAAATCATCAACACTATGATGGAGCCACAATTATAATAATCATCATCATCAGCCTATATAAGTCCCACTGCAGGGCACAGGCCTACCCTCAGGGTGTATGTACGTCAGTCCACCACGCTTGCCCAATGCGGATTGGTAGACTTCACATACGCATCAGAATTTCTTCTTCAGCGTACTTCAGCAGGTTTCCTAATTATGACTTCTGGTGAAGGAAAATTATAGCATAAGCATATGCTCACGACTATATTCCCCGATATTCTGAAACCTCAGAACATCCACGTTTCACCAGTAGTACCGAAACTCTGTCCAGCGTGACGGGGGGTGAGCCAGTTGTTACAAATCGTACATAAATTCCGAAAAACTCATTGGTACGAGTCGGCCTGGACGGGGATCGAACCATCGCCTCCTGCACGGCAGGCAAGGTTACTCGCCGCTGGACCATCACGGCTCTTTTAGGAAAATTATAATAGAATAGAATAATTTAAGCTTTGATTAAATTAAAACAGGAAGATAGGTAACTGGTCTACAGCATATGGACCGCATAAATTGAGCCCCCTTCGGCTAATTTACTTAGTTGCAATACGAGCGGCATTGCGTGATTGATTTACTTTTTTATTTTAAGTGGAATAAAGGTACCACAATGTCTCGTGTTCTCGTTGAAAAATTATTCAAAAAGAAAAAACAAATCACACGGCATTACTTTTCAATCGTAGTAAGTACATGAAAAGCAGGTCCATTTTTCGAGTATGTAATGCAAGAACGTCACCTATCTTCCTATTTTAATTTAATCAAAGAATCTAAGAGTACATTTTTATTTTCAAAACAAACAAGCCATTTCGAAAGTCATCAAGCCAGTGTCCTTCAAAAGGCAGACAGTAACATTTCCTACAGTTTCGCTAGACAAAACGGCCCGTCACCCCTCTAGAGTAAGGGTTGCCATCTTTAGCTACGGTATTATCAGGACTACTTTGGACATTCTTGGATAATCGGATCAGGTGTATAAATTATGACTAATAATTCTTGACAAATATTAATTTCGGTATAAAGGTAACATAATATGGTTTTTTATGGATTTTTTTTCTTATTCTTTTTCTGGTTACTATAAACTCGATGATTATTTGAATGAAAAAAATGTCTGGTCTTGACAATGTTACACTATGTAATTAAATATGGGATTGTTCACCTTGTTTTAATCTTCTTTTGATTGGAAATGTTCTTCTAGAATGTTTCTACCTAAATTAATATACATGTTTTGATACTGACAACATTGTCAATATGAGTGCTGTCGCATGCTTGTTAATAGTACATAAGATAGAATATTGTCCTCTACATTTATTTATATACTGTTTTATGTACCGTTGGCATGTCTAATAAATATAAAATAAAAATAAAAAATGGTATTTTTGTAATTGTACTTTGTATATTTTGAATTGTTTAATAGAAGTGTATTGTAGAGTTTCTGGCCACATCTTCTCTACAATGGAACACCTTCCGACGCGGTGGTAGATTAAAAAACATGACGTTTTTTTTACCTTTTACTTATACCTTACCAGGAATTTCTTTTTGCCCTCGGTCTTTGCAAGTCATGCCATAGTTCACACTGTACGTTCTTTTTCAACCTCTGTGAATATGTTATTTCGTGATTTGCGCAAAATTTAAATTTAAGTAAATAGTGCATTGTGTAATATAGTGTAGAGTACGTCGGGCGGGACAAAGAGCTCAATAAGGGCTGACGCACACCTGTCAGCACGAAATCGATATTTTTCACGCTCTATGCTTTTCTGTAGCTCAGGAACGTCATTCGCTAAAGCGAGAAAGATAGCGTGAGTGCTATCGCGCGCGGCAGCATCGGCAATGCGCTCGGCAACACTCGCTCTAGCAAATGACGTTCCTGAGCGACAGAAAAGGATAGAGCATGAAAAAAATCGATTCTATGCTGACAGTTGTCTGGAAGAAATCGCTTTTAGTGAAAAGACCGCCATTTGTACCCTTAAGTTCTTTCAATTCTGTTTTGTTCTGTATTTTTTTTGGTGTGCAAATAAAGAATAATGGTAGGATTAAACGAACTTACCTGAAGTGAAGTTCTATCCTAATTATATGAAGTACTTAGTCCGAGACATAACTATGTAGTAGTCGCTATCTTGCGTGTATCCGCGTCCTTTAAATCTATGGAAAAAAAAACAAAAAACTTCTCCCGAACGTCATCTACCTGTCAATGTCATTAGTTCAGAGCTAACTGGTAGTAACTGGGTATGCGGAGGGTGGGAAGTAGGTATATGTCTCGGACTAAGTACTTCATATAATTAGGATAGAACTTCACTTCAGGTAAGTTCGTTTAATCCTACCATTATATTTCGTACTTAGTCCGAGACATAACTATGTAGATGTTTAGAGGAAACAACATCTTAAACTAAAACAAACTCGTCTGTTGTGAACTTAAGAGTCACAACTAAGAACAACACCTTGTAAGTTATAGGTAGGTATAGTAGTACCTATCACACAAAATGAGATTAGTAAATCACAATCATACAATATTAGTCAAAATCAGACAATAATAAATTAACAATATTTTGTTAACTAATATTATGTATAATTAGGTACCTATGTGAGTACCTCAAACTGCTTCTCCCACTTTAATCTGTCTGATCACTGTCAGACTCTAAATTGTTGAGGTTCTAGTAGAACGACATAGGTATTGTTTTTAAAATATTATCGACTGTAAGCCTTCTATGTGGGAGGGTGCGCTGCAACCCATATAGTCGAGTGGGACGATGACATGATGACTTACAAAATAAAAAATTAAACTTTCGAAACTAATATCTGTACCCTGAGCAGACGCCTTTAAAACAGTATGGTATAACAATCTTCTATCATGAATTGATTCATGGCTTATGACTCATAATATGAGAAATACACATAATTAGGTGCAGGAATACTAAATTTGATTTCTTAATCTGAAGATTAAGTAAAAAGTACCTACTATCTAACTTTCGGATAGTTTACCTAAATTTTAGGACATAACGCGTTTAAGACATTTTGCGTTTAGGACATTCCGCGTTTAGGACATTCCGCGATTAGGTCATTTTGCGATTAGGACATTATAAGTTTAAGTCATTTCGCGTTGACAAATTAGCTCCTTATGCGTCGACACCAATCAACCAAAAATTGAGTGGACCACTATTAAGCATTGTAAGACATGATGTGAGTCCCATATACTAACATGATTTTGTTTAGAAGGGCGTAATTTGAATAACCTTTAAACCCGCGTTTTATTCTAGAACGCGTTTCATCACAACATTGCCGATATGAGTGTTATTATCCATTATGAGATGTAGGATAGGTGATGCATTATTTCAGAATCACCGTTATCAATAACATAAGTATGTAAAATACATTTACTCAAATAGAAACCTCTAAAAATACCTAATTTGACTAACAAAATGGCCTCCACTGACGTAGACTATAGAATTCTATCAGTGTTTTATATAAAGAGGTTTTGAGAAAATTTGCCCGATATCATTTTGACATTTATTTAACCTAGGAATAAGTTTCCTGTCTAGGATCTCATGATAATGTAGAAGACAGAGAGTGTTCAAATATAACTGTTTCTGAGACAGTCCAGTTCTTTCAGTAGTGGGTACCAGGCTGAGAGAATCTGATTGGAACACTAAAGAACATAGAAAAATGTTGTCTACTTAACCCTACTTAACCCTCTACCTTCCATGCGAAAGGGTATCTAAGCAATGAAACATACTTTTCACACTAAACCGAACTTAGAATTAATCATATCTAAAACTTTCTGAGAAAAATCTCATTCAGTAAGTCGACCTATAATTAGGTATCTATGTGATTCTCTCCTTTATCTCTTCAGGGATAAGGTCTTGTAATGAAATTAAGTGTAATGTAGACTGAATTGATCCACACACTGTCAGATATATTTGGATTTGGCTACTATTTAAAATAGGTTACTGACTGTCTACACAATACACTCTTTAAAAGATATCTCCGTTGTTTTATGTGTGATTTTACCTAATTAAAGTTTCACATTGATTCTGATTCTTTAAAGTAAACAATGCTACGAATGGCTTAGTTCGTTTTCATGAAATTCTATCTCTAGTTCTAATAGATTAGAACTATGTAGCAGGCATATGTTGGACCTGTGATGTAGCAGGCTTCGGAGTCCTGAATTTATACTAAATAAAGGTTGTTATAATGTACCTACTATGCATTTTTGATTAAACCGAAACCCTTGAACTTTTAACCCATTTAACTCAGTATATTTTTGCACATGTAGGTGACATAGGTGGCATATTAATATCCAGATTATTTGCGTAAACAAAGCCAACAAACACAACTGATACCAAATTGTATAACCACATTATAAAATCTTTAATTGATCATGACTATGGTCAGATATTGGTTAAGTAGATTGAGCAGTGGATGATAAAAATATATTACTTTTAATAGAACCTAGCTATGTTTATGCTAATGGAACCTAGAGATTCCCAATAATCTTTAGCCTTATACCATTATTTAAGCTTTAATCATTCTTGGTAAGTAAGTACCATTGAGGTATAGATACATTATCATGGTATCAGGTATTGTCCTAAGAAAAGGACAGGACATGTTTCATTTATGGATTTCAACGGTTTTGTAAATACAGTCAGAGCCGGCCTAGCCAGCCAGGCTAGTTTATTGGGTAGGTCATCCCATTTAAATAATGAACCATTATTTAAGTAATTGAAATATTCAAATACTTTTTATGAGCCATATTATTTTATTGTTACTAAATAGTTATAAAAGAATTAATTTCCAGTTTTAATTATTTATCAGCATTTATTATTTTAATTTCAGTCTTTTTATAACATGTTATTAACATGAAGGTTATGGAAACTCAAAGGATGGAGCCCCTTTTCAACCTAAATACAACTTGATCATAAGTGATATTATAATAACAAATGAGAAAATATGATGAGTCTAGCAGCAAATTTTACCTAAAAGGGTATCATTTGTTATATTACTACAAATATAAAAATGTTTACGTGGATGTCCTGAGGTTTCAGAACATATCTGACCACCCCCTCGGGGAGTACAGTTGTGAGCATATGCTTATGCTATAATACTTTTAAGTCCAGCAGCAAACTCTTCCTCAAAGGGTATTTTATTTATTAGATCATTAGTGATATTATCAAAATTGTACAACTAAGTAAATATTTGAGTCTAGCGATAAGCTTTATCACAAAGGGTACTGCACCCGTCCCTATCTGGTGGATAGGGTAACAGTTTGGGTTGATGCAGAGGTTGGTGTTACCAGAATGGCTTGTGACCAGCTACAATAGATCTTTTCAGGTTGCGGTAGCTATTGGTCATTAACCAAGCTCTTACCCCCAAATAATAATGGCTTGTGACCTCTGCACTTTCTTTCTGTACTGTATGACGAAAAGTTTGAGGCTGGATTTACTTTGGGTTTCATACTGTTTGAACCTTTCTTTATTGTTAGAAAATTCACATGTCATCCAGCTTTGTGCAAAGGAATTCTGTTTACTTATTTTCCTTTTATGAACTTGATAAATATTTTTGTTAACGAAAGGTGCAATAAGCTGTTATCAAAACCCAATTTACCTGGAGATGCAGCATGCTAAGCTTGGAGAATCTGTCAGCAACTTTAATTGGTGCCAATTTATTGAAATCTTCTCTTGAGAGAAGGATTATTGTATTGTAGGCTGTGTGGCTGACGCTACCTTCAGTGCCGCTAACATTCTTGTATTAATGTATCTTAGCCTAGTACCAGATTGTTTCAAAATGCCAGGCAATTCCCAAATTATTTAGGGTGCAGTTTTATATTTAGATAATGCAATTTTTATCTCTTTGTGTTCATACTATTGACTGTAACATTCTCAATCTGAGAGTAGATTGTCTCCGTCACCTTTCCGAGCTGTCTTCTAACCTAACCTAGTGAATAGCAGTGCCTGAGGCTAATTTAATCGACTGAGTGTGACTAATGTGCAGTTATTAATTAAATACCGAATATTGTCATTATGATTTGATATCTCAGGATTTCGCTCAATGTCTATCTCAGGATCAACATAGAGGTATTACCTACTTACAGAGTAAAAGCTTTTTACCAACTAGCACCAAACATGTCAATACCTGGAACATAGCTACAGGCAACACCCACTGTTCAGAGTTATGTCTTCCCAACGGGAAACAACCAGGTTTAGATAAATGAGGCATCAATGACTATCTTATAATCAGGCAAATAAACGGACAAAAACAAAAATACTTTCCAACGGAAAGATGTATAAGTGTCACACAATTACAAGCAATATATTAATACAATTACAAGCTGAGGGCAGTAACCTCTTTCCCAACGGGAATTAGTATGGTAAGAAAGAATAAACATTCATCCTCATAATAATTCAGCAAATATTACGTCATTCTGAACACAATTGGTCACTGGGCACCGGAGATGGTGTCCGCTGTCTTTCCAATTAAAGATTCTGTGCCATAAATGATTCTATTCTATCCCCTACGGAAAAGTCGTCATCATCATCATCAAACCTAGAACCTTTCAAGGGCTAAGGGCACAGGAGCTGACATGATCTTTCCCAACGGTAGAAGTGCATGCGTGGCTAATATGCAAAAGAGCTGTAATGACTACCTTCCCAACGGGACCGTGTCTCTTTGTTTGAAACTCAAATCAGCTTGGGCAATGGGACAAGTACTGGCATGATCCTTCCCAACGGTAAAAGTGCATGCATGGCTAGTAAGCAAAAGAGCTGTACTGACTACCTTCCCAACGGGAACGTGTCTCTTTGTTTGAAACTCAAACGTGCTTGGGCAATCGACACAAGTAATGGCATGATCTTTCCCAACGGTAAAAGTGCATGCGTGGCTAATAGGCAAAAGAGCTGTAATAACTACCTTCTCAATGGGAACGTGTCTCTGTTTGAAACTCAAAAGTGTTTGGGCAATGGGCACAGTACTGGTATGGCCTTTCCCCACAGGAAAACAAGTGCATGGTCGAAACTCAAGCATGCATAGTGCAACGGGCCCAGGGTCTGCCATCGGCGTCGGCTGTCTTTCCCCAACGGGGAAGAGTATGAACGTAACACGTTCATACGTGTGCCGGCAAGGGCACGGGAACCGGCTTTCGTATACTTCTATCCCCACGGGAAAGCGCATCTTCGAAACTCGTAAATGCGTGGACACATTGTGTCGGGCCGGGGAGGGGATTCATTCCCCCGTAGCATGTAGGTAAACTTTTTCAATAACAGAAACAAAAAGAATAAATTGTGTACGTACCTTGTCGTAATTTACCATCATTTACTAAGTCAATCACTCCTCCAACTTATGTATCCTTTACTTCCATCTTTCCTGATTGACTTCACACTTAATTCTTTCCATTTTATACACAAAAGAACTTATAATTTAACTATAAAACTTTAAAATTTTTATTTTCAACAAGGATCGCGTTTACGCGCGATAAACGAATGACATTGACAGGTAGATGACGTTCGGGAGAAGTTTTTTGTTTTTTTTTCCATAGATTTAAAGGACGCGGATACACGCAAGATAGCGACTACTACATAGTTATGTCTCGGACTAAGTACGAAATATAATTATGTTATGTGGGTTGACCCTAAAGGAAACAAGTCCCGATACATCGGGACGAATGGCAACCCTACTCTAGATGCAAGGCGGGGCTGCCGCAAAGGGCGCGGCATATCGTTTGCCGGCACCGGCTCTGCGGATATTTGGCGAGGTGAGAGTTATGACTAGCCGAAAGGTTTTGTGAAAACGCAGCCAGACATAGCCCAAACACAATTTTAATATCTACAGGGTGATTTCGATGCAACAGCAGATAGATTTTTGCTCCGATCGGTTTGCTCTCATAGTAAAAGTTGTTCAGTTTGATGGGTAGAGTATGTGGTTTAAGGGTTAATGATACTTTTCCTTACACCCTGTATAGCTTTATAATTATGATTTGCAAATATAATTTATTTATCAGAAAGATATACTATCCGACATATCTTGGATGTTACTAAAGCTGTTCTAAGAATTAGTGAGAGTGTTTCAAATCTCTGTTTCTGTAATTCAAAATAGCCTTGGATTATAAGGCACCACAGTGACATAATGAAGGACAAACCAGTCAAAAATAGGTAATACCTACTGAAATGATGTTGTTTAGTAGAGTTGAGGCGGCTCAAAAAATATCAGCTGTCCCCTTAGACTACTTATAGGTATATGAGGACAAGTTACGCGTGTAATTCTACTAACAAAATTTTCTGCCACTTTTAGCGGTAGGCGAGGTAGCACGAGATACGCAACTTTGAATTTTATTCCATTAGTTCAGATTCTAATCTTGAATGTTAAAAATAATGAAAAACAGTGTCGTGTAAACCCCAAATGTCATAAGTTCAAAATTATTGTTCCGCATTTATAGGCTGTCGCGTTTAGTGATAAGGTATAAAATTGTATGTAAATGCGTAAGATTTTTTGATCTTGCACGTTGGCAGAGGGAAAATGCTAAGGCGAGGCGGGTCCGTATATAAATCGTCTAAGGCTGTCCCATAATAAACTGCAATACCTATTCGATTCAAAGGCATGGGACAGCTGATATTTTTGTTGTTCTAACAGGTTTGCTCCTATAGTAAAAGTTGTTCAGTTTGATGGGTAGAGTATGTGGTTTAAAGGTTAATGATACTTTACCTTACACTCTGTATAGGAATCGGAAAATCTTTTCGTCCTTATTTGAAATGAAGTATAGTACCGAAGCTCTGTCCAGTGTGACGGGGAGTGAGCCTGCCGCCACGGTTTTAAACTGTCGGTTTTCTGCTGCTGGGTTTATCATTTATTTAACATTAATATTGATAACCCCCGTTTTAGGATAAGAATTCGCTTTTTACTATCATTCAATACAAGAACATAATGACCTCCGATATAATCTGTGTTATAACTATTTTTTATTAAATAAACCTAAAATTTAGTTACTTATATTCCATCAGTCGTGGGTGACTCTCGACAAAATGTCAATTAATATTATCTTTATTTCTTTGTGCATTTTCTTCTTTTGTATAACTCCGTCTTTCGGAAGATGGGGAATTTCGAAAGCGGTCATCCGTGCTGGTGCCAAATCAGTCCATCAGAACAATGCTGAAACAGAAAGCCGCCCCAACTACCAACCGCCGCTACAAATCAGTTATGGGTCCAAATATTATCCAGTTTACCACGGTGTTCTCCCCGACTATATTTTTTATAAGGGCTGGGACTCTGAGCACAAATTCACCAACATACTAAACGGGTTAGCATTGTACAACTTGGGCAGGATACAAGACAAGAACTTGAACATCGACTATACGAACCACCCAGAAGAGACTTGTATACTAGACATACGTGAAGCTAACGAAGAGTATATGATAGTGATAGATTGCCAGTTGATAAGCAGTTTTATTAAAGAAGAGGAAAATGAGAAATATATATTTGAATTCATTCCCATGAAAAATGCGATTGAAGTGCTACTACCCTATTCCAAGATGGGGCATCCGATAGAAGTGAAGCCGGGAATGACTTGCGACATGATTAGAGGTAATTCGATTTTGAAGAATGTTGAATGCGGTCTACTTCAAGCTTACGCCGTACAATCGTTCTATTCGGAGTCGTATTATTATTTTTGGATTTTCTTGATAGTAGCACTATCTGTTATTATAATACTAACTATAATACGCGTCTGTAAACGTGAATTCAGTTAAAAACACAATGTTACAATTTAACAGTTTAGGCGCGGTTTACACAGAAGAGACGTGTGGCGGTGGCGGATAGTCAAAGTAACACAATTATAAACCTTATTGTAGTACGTAGCATAGCGTCGTTTGGAGAATTACGCCCGCGCCTCCAGTCGACGTCCCCTGGAGGCGCGGGCGCGATTCTCCTTTACGACAAAAACGACAGTATACTACGTACTATAAGGTTTATATTGTGTTACTTAGATTATGCGCCAACGCCACACGTCTCTTCTGTATAAACCGTGGCTTAGATGAATAGTTGGAATACACTGATAATCATATTTAATACTAAAAGTGCGTCCAAGATATCTCCTTGATTTTGACAGGCGGTTTTAGAGACTTTATTTTACGTTTTAAAGCTGTTTGAACGTCAAAACTTTATTATACACTAAAAATATACAAGATTTATTAACATCTTAACTATTATAAAACTGTAACAGAAGTGTGTTTGTAAATTGAAGATATTTAAATGAAAAAGATTACGATATGGTTTTTAGGTATCCCGGACTCCAAATCAACCTTTTTTATAATTTTTGTCTGTCTGTTTTGTTTGTTTGTATGTTTTGTAACTGCATCACGCAAAAACTACTGACCCGATTTTCATGAAACTTTTTTTAGCTTATGATCTGACTTAAAATCTGGTATATAATTTGTGCTGACGAAGTCGCGGGTAAACTCTAGTTTAACATAGAATTAATGGTTGTACAGTCGCCATCAGATATATCATAGCAAACAAGGTGTTCAAATATTTCTGTACGGCTACGGCTCAAACATTTTCAGAAAGTAAAATAATCGCTCTAAAACGATCTGTCAAAATCACAGTGCTATCGTGGTCAAACAAAAGTCGGCTTATTATTTTATTATACCTACGACATTACTATTGTGCTGTTAAATATTTATTTAATTTAATATTCCTATAAAATAATTTGAATTATATTCTAATTGATGCCTATTAATTATATCCAATAATAATTGTTAAATGATTTTTGTGTTGATTTTAAATTTAAATATTTTATGTACCTAAAAAGCCGTGGTGGTTCAGTGGCGAGTAACCTTGTCTGCCGTGCAGGAGGCAATGGTTCGATCCCCGTCCAGACCGACTCGTGCCAATGAGTTTTCCGGACTTTATTTACGATTTGTAACACTACTGGCTTTTCGATGAAGGAAAACATCGTGAGGAAAGCTGCATGCTTCAATTTCGAGGCATGTGTTGTACCCACTGTCCATTACAAGTGGCGACGGGCTCACTCCCCGTCAAACTGGACATAGTTTCGGTACTACTGGTGAAACGTGGATGTCCTGAGGTTTCAGAATATCTCTGACTACCCCCTCGGGGAATATAGTCGTGAGCAGTGAAAGTTGTTTAGTTTGATGGTCTGAAACACCCCATTAAGTATTACTAAGGTGTTTTGTTACACCCTGTATACAGGGTTCAACTTAATATGCTGACACTTTTTAAGGGGATCATCATACCTTCAAACTGAACAACTTTCTCTATGGGACCAATTTCGAAATTGCGAAAAAAAATCTGCTGTTGCATACATTTGAGTCGAGTAGGCATTGCAGTTTAGTATGAAACAGCAGATTTTTTTTTGCTCCGACCGGATTTCTCCCATAGTAAAAGTTGTTCAGTTTGATGGGTACTCTTAGTTTGAAAGGAAGCTAATGATATCAATTTCGCCCTGTATATTAAAAAATTTATGAATAGATAACCTCCCCTTTTAAAAGTCGGTTAAAAAGCAACATTAGCTCAAGCATCACTCAAAAGCTGTCGTCTTTTCAAGTAGCGACCTTGGGTCGGTAGCGTTTGGCGACCTCGACCTACCAGCTCGGGAACCCGACCTACCAATACAGAGTGACATTTTCAATACGAACCAAATTGACTTTAGTCAATGAAATTTTTCAGAAACAATCTAGAAACTAATCTCTATGTTTGTATGAAGTCAGATTTTCGTTAAAATGTATAGTGCATGTTAACGATTATGAGAAGTTTATTCCGAATGCGTAAATGCACGCTGCATACAAACGAAGTCTGGTGATAATTTCAATACTAACCATTTAAAGTCAATGAAATTTTTCAGAAACAATCTAGAAACAAATCTCTATGCTTGCATCTTGTCCGAAATATACAGTTTCAATGCTAGGATTAATTTAAGATTTGTATGGAAATCTTTGAGGCACTGTAACTTTAAAACTATATATTTTAACGAAAATCTGACAAGATACAAGCATAGAGATTTATTTCTAGATTGTTTCTGAAAAATGTCACTGACTTTAATTGGTTAGTAATGAAAATGTAACCAGACTTCGTTTGTATGGAGCGCGACAGCAGTAATATACCCTTAAGATATTTGTAAATGAATTGTGTAACATGTTGGTATTCCAAAAAAATAAAAATGAAATTTTCTGACTAGTTAACCAAGTATAAAACTTAGTTCAAAAATTTGTCGCGATAGATGAGGATGCAAAGCGCCTTCTACTTTATTAAAGCAGTAATCCATCGAAGTATTTAATTAGTTAGTTTGCTATAAATTTTACATAATATAGACTATATATCTTTGCTCCTGTCATTCGAAAGTTCTAATCATGGTGTGTCCTAATAATATTAAATCATTGTCAATCCGCATTATATCAACTGATAATAATTATAGTGTTATACAGGTTGAAATTGATATCTTTGGTATCCTTTTAAAGTAAATATAAATAATAAATAAATATCTTGGACATTGTCACACTAATTATCTAGTCACATTTAAAGTACCAGAATCTAGCCTGGACTTGTATTATGATGACTAGACAACTATATAGCATAAATATATAGATACAAACATCCATGACTCGGGTATAAATATTCATATTCATCATACAAATATTTGTCCCTTACGGGATTCGAACCCGCGACCCTCGGCACAGCAGGCAGGTTCACTACAGACTGTGCTATCGGGCCTTCAAAACTAACACTGGTACAAATAAACGTGGTATAAAATGTTATACAAGAATAAATTAAGAATAAGTAAAATGTCTACTAATAAACCCGGAATAACTTAAACCTAGTATAACATCGGCGTAAATGATCTGTAACATAGACAAATTTCTGTTTTTTTCTTAAGTTTGTCTATGAACCGCGACGTTGCCACCAACGTTGTTAGGAGTTTATAAGTAAGAAATTATGATCTCCTTATTCTTAGCTTATTCTAATCATAAATTCCTAAGAATAATAAAGTCTTTATTTGTACCAGTATAAGAATCTACCCATCAAACTGAACAACTCTTACTATGGGAGCAAACCGATCGTAGCAAAAAAAACTGCCGTTGCAAAGATTTGAGTCGAGTAGACATTGGAGTTTAGTATAGAACAGCGGATTTATTTTTTGCTACGATCGGTTTGCACCGATACTAAAAATTGTTCAGTTTGATGGGTAGACTCTTAGTTTAAGGGTTGAACCTCATCTGACAGTACGAAATCTCATTTTTGCACGCTCCTTTCTTTTCTGTCGCTCCGGAACGACATTTGCTAGAGCGAGAAAGATAGCGGGAATGCGACCGAACGCGGCAGCACCGGCAGTGCTGCGACCTTTCTCGCTCTAGAAAAAGTAGCAAATGACTCAACCCTAAAAGGATGTCATATGATATCTATTTCAGCCTGTATATCAATTAATATTTATCGCTACAACATTTGGGCAGATTCCATGGACACATTAATAAACTCCATTAGGACATGCTGATAATATCACTTTACAGAATTACATTCGTCCTTTTAGTGCACATGATATTAACACAGGGTCCAACTTAATATGCTGACACTTTTTTAAGGGGGTGGTCAGACTACCAAACTGAACAACTTTCACTATAGGACCAACATCGAAATCGTGAAAAAAAATCATATGTCCCATACATTTGGCTAAAGTAGGTAAGAAGGACCCCTTATTATCGGATTTTCAAATATCTGATATTTTGATATACAACGTGTTAATAAATTAACGCAAAACTAGAAAGTAGTTTGTTTAGAATCGAGAGCAGAATCGAATTATCATGGTTTCAACATAGGAAATTTTTTTCAAAATATTAAATAATTTGTTTGTAAAATTTAAAATTTACTGAACTGTTTCTCAACCCACCGCTCGGACACACTCACTCTACTTACTATCAAAACAAAAATCTTAAAATGTATCCATGAGCACGTTAGTGCTTTCATTCATTGCTGAAATGATAACAAATCATTTTTGCTTTAAAACTTTAAATGCGAATAACTTTAAATTTTAACTATCAAAATAATGAAATTATTGTTTCAATCTGATTATTTTGTTATAAATCAGTTGGGGTGTATGAGGTTTTGCGCTTATTCATTAACACGTTGTATATTATATCCGATTTATCCGTGGGTGTTCTGAAATTAGAATCAATAAGAGATCTTTTTAAACATATCAGTAATATTGACTTTCTACAGTCAATATATTTACGAAAATATTTTATACGTTCACAAAAATTTGTCTCTTTCCCAAAAACAGTGACGTTCATAATTACAATACAAGAAATAAAAATAAATTAGTATTCCCACATTTTCGACTCAGTAAAGTCAACACATATTTCATGGGGCACTGTATACGCTATTATAATAAGATACCAGAGAATATTCTAAACTTGACATACAAATAGTTTAAGAGGATATAATTCGAAACGCGCTCCATACAAATGTACTATGGTGATATTTTCAATACTAACCAATTAATCTCAATGAAATTTTTCAGAATCAATCTAAAAATAAATTTCTATGCTTGTATAGAATCAGATTTTCGTTAAAATTTTATAGTTTTAAAGTTACAGTGCCTCAACGATTTCCATACAAATCTTAAATTAATCCTAGGATTGAAACTATATATTTTAACGAAAATCTGACATCATGCAAGCATAGATATTTGTTTCAAAATTGTTTCAGCAAAATTTCATTGACTTTCATTGGTTAGTATTGAAAATATCACCATAGTACGTTTGTATGGAGCGCGCTCCGAATTATATCCCCTTAAGTCCCATGTTAAGCAAGGCCTCTGTAAAAAAGGTTACTATAAACTCGATGATTATATGAATGACCAAATGTCTGGTCTTGACAATGTTACACTATGTAATTCAATATTGTATTTGTAAGTGTACTGTGTATATTTTTTATACAGGGTGTAAATTTAAATGCGTTTGCGTTACACACATAAGGTGGTGCTTCAGAACATCAAAATGAACAACTTTCACCACGCAACCGACAATGAAATCGCGAAAAGAAAATCTGTTGTTTCGTACATTTGTGTCGAGTTGCCATTAACTTGTTTTCTATGGAACACCTGATTTTTTGTCGCTATTTCATTGTAGGTCCCATAGTGAAAGTTGTTCAGTTTGATGGTCTGCAAGACCCTCTAAAGTATGTGACGTATATAAGTTTACATCCTGTATAAGTATAAATATGCAGGCATTAATATTTTCACCTTCTTCTGGCCATGGCCAAGCGTGGGCGATGACCATATGGTATTGTGATACAGTAGGCAAGAAAAGTTTTACCTGTTTTATATTCCACTAGATGTTGCCTGCAACTTCACCTGCACGACTAGTATGATTTCTCTACGCGCGCGCGACGCGCCTTCGCTGCATAGAAAATAACCTGTTCCCGCGCTTTTCGGAGAGCGTAAGCCGCGCTTGCCGCGACTTGTAGTATGGGAAAAAGCCGAGTCGCGCGCAAGTAGAGAAATCATGCTAGACCTGCTGCATTTACTTTTAAAACCGGCCAAGTGCGAGTTGGATTCGCGCACGGAGGGTTCCGTACCACCACACAATATAATAATTAAAAAAACAAAAATCCGGGAAGCTTAGCGCGATACTGTCTCACACATGGCCTGTTTTTAGGGTTCCGTAGTCAAATAAGGAACACTTATACTTTCGTCCATTCTGTTTGTCTGTCTGTCTGTATACCCCGGATCAAAAACTCGCTCATTTTTGCACCTATTGAAATTTGGCATGAAGATATAACAGTAACAAATAATAGTAGAAGAGATAATAGTAAATTTAGAACCCTATCATGGGCGAGTCCGACACGCTCTTGGCCGGTTTTATCATTTTTTATTATAACGTAGTTTGCACTATAATCACACCAAGTTTGACGTTTGTATGTATTACCATTTTTATGATAGAGCGAAAAGAAAAAAACATGGAAAGATCTAGTTTTATCTATTTTCCCTTAATTTATGCTCACGACTATATTCCCCGAGGGGGTAGTCAGAGATGTTCTGAAACCTCAAAGCATCCACGTTTTCGTTTTTATTACTTATTTGTCGTCAAATCCAATATAATGATACATATTCTCAGAAATCAGAAATCACAAAGTTTATTCATAGAAATGGGTACATAATATATTAAGGTGACACATTTTAAAAATAAACTCTCTCCTCTTACCCGAAGGCGTACAAATATTACATACCTACATACATACATAAGCTCACGCCATTGTGCCATGGGGGTAGGCAGAAACCAAGGACCGCCACACGCTACGACTCTGACACGCCTCTTTAGCCACACATCTTTTCAAGCACTTCCGTCGATTGAGTGTGCTACGCACTTGTCCTTTTCGGAAAAGATCATTAATTTGATTATGGTATGTTTTCCTCGGACGGCCTCTCCCAACACTTCCGCTCACCTTGCTTGATATATTTCATTCGTAAGTCTTCTTTCATTCATTCTCTCTACGTGACCGAACCATCTAAGCATACCCCTCTCAATCCTTGTTACTATCATCCTACAACTTACACCAATCCCTTATCACACTGTGACAATATGACATAATAATTAAGATATTAATTAATTAATATTCTTTGAAAATGTCAACCTATTACGGTTTAGTAGAAAGAAAATTACCAAAATTCAATCATCCAGACAGTCATTTCTATTTTTATAACTTCTACTTATAACATTTTCTTAAATGATGACATTGAAAGTATTAAGTAACGTTGCCGGGTGTACAGTTGAATTGTATAATCATAAAGTTATTGCAAAAGTGAGACATATTTCTTTTAGAATTATGTCATCATTTTCTTTAGTAACTGTGTCGACACTTTATCCTGAGATTTCTTTGTAAACGAATGTTTTGTGTTTTCCATTTTATGATATTATTATTTATTATGTTAGAAATGAGTTCAAAAAGTTCCTTCTCGCACTAAAGGTCCGAGAACAAAACTTTTTTCTAAATAAATATGTTCTGTGATGGTGTGGTACGGAACCCTCGGTGCGCGAGTAGCCCGGCTCGCACTTGACCCGTTTTTATTTTAGGTCTCTCTAATTTTCAGTGGCCTGAACGGAAAATGCCTCTTAAGGGTATATTACTGTTGGCGCGCTCCATACGAACGAAGTATGGTTATATTTTCAATACAATTTATCAGAAAAAATCTAGAAACTAATCTCTATGCTTGTATCTTGTCAGATTTTCGTTAAAATGTATAGTTTTAAAGTTATAGTGCTTCAGAGATTTTCATACAAATCTTAAATTAATCCTAGCATGGAAACTGTATATTTTAACGTAAATCGGAAGCATAGA
This sequence comes from Agonopterix alstromeriana, assembly GCA_963924505.1. Taxonomy (NCBI): domain Eukaryota; kingdom Metazoa; phylum Arthropoda; class Insecta; order Lepidoptera; family Depressariidae; genus Agonopterix; species Agonopterix alstromeriana. The sequence goes on along the minus strand of OZ004685.1, from coordinate 10,765,120 downwards.
GATTTGTTTCTAGATTGTTTCAGCAAAATGTCATTGAATTTAATTGGTAAGTATTGAAAATATCACCAGATTTCGTTTGTATGCAGCGCGCATTGACGCATTCGGAATAAACTTCTCTTCAGCAGTGACATATTCTCATAAGGGCAAAATGCGCAAGTGACTAAGGGCGGCTGGGGCAAGAGGGGGCGGCCCGTAGGGCCATACACATGGAAAGGAAATTGTTATATTAGCCAGACACCAATGTGAAAAAAATTGGTTAACTTTTTTCATAAATTGTAGGTAGGTACTGCATGCATTAGACCAACAGAGTTACAATCATAGCCAAATCGTTTTGCGGAAAAATTTCAAGATCGCTTCGCTCGCTCTGATCTCCATTTTAGCTATTTCACTGCATACATAGACTAATACGAGTTCTAGTACAGTCAAGTCGTAGATCGGAAAAAAGTTGAAGTTCGCTTCGTTAGCTCCATATTTAAAATTTTGCTATACCACTTTCGTAAAATATAACCAGGCTTCGCTTGTATGGAGCGCGAACCGAATCTATGTTTTTTTTTTAAATGGTAATTTTAACAGAATACTAAACATTGTTTACTCATTCAATGATGTGACATGAACTTTTTTGCCAAATGTTACTGATTTGTTGCAATATAAACCCCTAAAATAACGACCGCAAGCTTTAATTTAATTTAATGAGATCCCATTTTGGCACGCAAACACAAAACAAAGACACGAAACAAAACTATAACAGAAACACGACAAGCTATTACGAAACGGAAAGGTAGGTGAGATTCCAATTTTAAATTTAGGCGCCGAAAACATAACGTCGAACACAACCGGCCAGTAACAAAACGTGAGTCAGGGTTTAAAAATAATTTATTAGAATTATATCACCTGGCAATATTATGGTTTGTGTACAGTCAACAGAATTGTAAAACGTTTTATTGGTTTACGCACGTGGATGAGTACAGTGTGTGAAAATTACGTCAGTGTGGAACTGGAAGCAAAGAATCCATAGACGATTTTTTTTTTCGCTTACGCTAATAGACAGAATGCCGCAGCGGTTGGTGCTGACACTTGATTAAGGGAATGATCAGACCACCAAACTGAACAACTTTTTCTATTGGACCAACATCGAAATCGCGAAAAAAAATCTGCTGCCCCATACATTTGGCTCGAGTAGGTTTGCAATTTTGTATGGAAGAGCAGATTTTTTTTTCGCGATGAGCCACACTCATAGTATCTATTGTAACTTTTTCAGTTTCAATCGTACAGAGCAGATTTTTTTTGTAGGATCTTTTTTCAACTCCTACTAAATCCTACAAAACTTATCAAAAAGATTCATCACGTACTTTCTGAGTTCCCGGTGGCTCCTCACACCAGATTCCCTTTTTTGTTCATATAACTTCTCTATACTTTTACTACAAATTCCCGAATAGGGGAGTTGACTACATAACATATATTTTAGTTTTAACTGCTCAGTAAATAAGCCGTTTGAAAATAACGCTAAACTCACATTTTCAGTAATACTGTTGCTTAAATACTGTTTTTAATAACTGGATAAACTATAAAAGTATCAAAACGACGACGAAAAACAATGACGTCACTATTAAATTTTTAGTACAATATTTCATACAAAGAACGCGTTTTGACGTTTGATAAAGAGTTGTTAATTTGACTAGTTGGAAACTCGCGGATTGGGCCTACAAAATCTTCTAATTTCCTACAAAATTGACATAGGATCATTTTTTCAATAGCAAATGTGGCTCCTCAATCCATACGCACAAGTCTGCTCTCCAGGTATAGACAATACCTATACCAGCTTACTGGTTACAATACTGTATCGATATTTGAATTCGACCAACACGTCCTATAAATAGTCAAGCAACATATCTGTATCCCGCTTATTTTCAGCATTTGCCCTTTCAAGAATTGAAAATGAAGCAAAACATTGCACTTGCAGTTCAGTTGGCAGTTATTGGAAGGTAATAGGGTTCAGATTTGAAGCGATTTAAGCTGGAAAGAGGCCATAGTTGCGAAGTAAATTATCAGAGAGATATTGTCCAGACGACGGTGCAGTGTTATCAAATATGCAGGTTTATGACGCTGCGTTTCGGAATGGGAATTTTTTGCGATTCTACTGTTGAAATTATAGATTTTATTTCCGACTGTCCCGACAATGACCCGTGTATTCCCAGTTGTCGCCACAGGTGACAAATGGGGGGAAAAGTCTCAGTTGTCGTCATTGGCGACAAAGATATGGTAAGCCAAGTTTTGAATCACCTACGCGATTTTGTTTTCATTTGATGGCAGTGGTGACAATCGAGACTTTTTATTCCCATTTGTCGCCAGTGCTAACGGCAGGAATTTCTTGTCCCATTTGTCGCCAGTGGTGACAACTGGGACTTTTTTCCACATTTGTCCCCAGTGGAGACGGAGCCCGTGGCGACAACTGGGAATACACGCAAAGACCAAAGTCGGCCCGCCGGACCGACGACGGGAGAACTATGGAAGGCCGAGGATAGAATTTCGTGCGCCTCGGGAGAAGCCTTCAGCACTAGAGGATGATAGGCGAATGATGCCGTTGTCTTTGTGATAATAAACAAAAACTCAATGGTCATTGCATAGCGGTCCCCTACGCATTAATTGACCAAAAATATCTTAAAGAGAGTTAAGAAGTAAAACATACATTTGCTTACATCAAAAATAATAGGTGACCGAAATATTTTTTACTTTTAAAATTTTTGTTTTTGTTGTTGGGGGTTTTTATTATTGACGAAGCTTGAGGTGGATTTTAAGTTTACAAAGCATGTTGCAGACCTGTAACTGTTTTTTTAAGGTTATGACGAAGCATGTTGTTGATTACTGGCTGTTGTATTGTATACAGGGTCCTTCTTAATATGCTGTATATTATTATGAAGCACCCTGTATATAAAAGCCGTGGTGGTCCAGTGGCGAGTAACCTTGCCTGCCGTGCACGAGGCGATGGTTCGATCCCCGTCCAGGCCGACTCGTACCAATGAGATTTTCGGAATTAATTACGGTTTGTAACACCACTGGCTTTTCGGTGAAGGAAAACATCGTGAGGAAACCTGCATGCTTCAATTTCAAGGCATGTATTGTACCCACTGTCCATTACAAGTGGCGACGGGCTCACCCCCCGTCATACTGGACAGAGTTTCGGTACTACTGGTGAAACGTGGATGTTCTGAGGTTTCAGAATATCTCTAACTACCCCCTCGGGGAATATAGTCGTGAGCATATGCTGAAGTTGTCGATTACTGGCTGCTGTATTATGAATATTTGTTTGACGAAGCATGTGCTGTGTTTTTTAAATGATGATATAGTTTCGTCTAATGATAATGATCTCCTTTCGTACGTATACCGAATAGCAAATTTTCAGCACAGGTAATTAGAGCGGGTCACCTCGGCCCTCGGCCCTCGTCACATCCGCCGTGATCTTGTGAAACTGTCCTCAGTCTATTTGTGGCCTGACCGCACTGGACAGCGGCGGCCCTAGGAGTGCGATCTATTGACAGTCGACACTGGGTTGGAAGGGTTTTACGAGGAAAATACTATTGTAAAATTTTTCTTCTTTCGTGTCAGCGTGAGCTATATCGCATGACAATTGCGTGTAATTATAGGTCTCAGAGGAAGGATCTCCATAGAGTCCGCATAAATTTACGATTGTAGTTGGTCTTTTGTCTTATGACGTACCTTTAATAGTAGAAGGAGATGGAACTATATATATTTGTTTATGCGGCTGTCCACTTTTTTTTGAGCTAGTGTGTGTGAAAACTGACCGTAAACATAAGGCCATATGTCACTCGGTGCCTTTTGTCCATACTACTTGACACCACACACTCAAACATAAACGTCAAAAAAAGTGGACACTTTACAATTGTTATGGCTAACTCTATAGGTACGTTGGGCCCATTGACTTACCAACTATTGGACGTAGGGCAGTTCACAGACTTTGCTGCCTACCTGATCCTGTACCACTTAGCGGCGGAGATTCACCTCGAAATCCATTAGATTCCGAGGGGGGGGGGGGGGGGAGGATGTTTAGAAGCATAATAACCAAACGCAACATTTTTTAAATGTTCTTGCCTCCCCGGAAGCGAGAGAAAGGGAGAAGCCATCTTGATTTGGTCATTGAAAAAACGAAACTAGAAAAAGTACGTCGAATTTGTTAAATATAATTATAATTTATGTGTCATCACTACGATCTCAAAGGAAAGTGTTTCAAAGTAAATACCTACAAGCAATTAATAAGAAAAACGACTTTAATACGAGCCGGCGTGATCATAGAGAGAAACAATTACGCGTTCGTGTTCGTTTGATTGACGGACTACGAGCACTGTACGAGTACTCTGTCTGTACGAATTTGTAAAAACTACGCAACTACTCCACCAACACGCACGAGGCCCTCCCTCACTCCCTCTCACCCTTATTCGTAAAAGGAGTCCTTTGCCCTGCAGTGGGATTCTACAGGCTATAACTTACTTACTTACTACGCAAGCAAAATAAAATGAAACTGTCATCAGTTTCAGTGTTTTTGTTGGATTATATATTACTAACACGTACTTTCGTTTATGTAGGTTAGTCTGGGACACTTTTTTCGACGATTTTGTATTAGAACCGGCGTCCATAACATAGTAAGTCAATGGTTGAGCTCGAACAAAATTTGAACAGACTTCAAAACTAAAAAACTGGCGAAGTGAGAGTCGGACTCGCGCACTGAGTTTTCCGTACCATCACCAACAAAAATCCCTCCTGGATCCTTAGAGCGAGCCCTACACATACTTGCACAGTTTTACGATAGAGCAAAAACAAAAAACCTTGAAGATATATTTTTCTTTATGGCTACAGGTACACCCATAACTTTTTTTCGCGATTTCGATGTTAGTCCCTTAGTGAATTTTATTCAATTTGATGGTTTAAAACTTAAGTAGGTATGTAATGCGTTTAAGTTTACTCGGCATACTCAATTTAATATTTCTATCTTCAGGGGTTATGCCGTGCATTTTCATACATATAAATGTACAGATAATTCTGAATAAATGTGTCTAGCGAGAAATGAAAAGATCATAATCAGTCTCAAATGAAGTCATTCATTACAAGAACAATGGAGGATGTGAAGTGAACCACGGCAGGTCGACGACTCCACGATTCGATCCGCAGACAGGTCTATAAATTTGTATAATTTTACAATTACTGTCCGCGGAATGGAACAAGAGTTTAATTAAGGATTGTTAGTCAATTTTCTGTAACTGAGTTGTGTGTGAAACTTTTAGTTATGGAGTTTACGACACACGCACACAGCGTCCGGGAAAATGAGAGAGATCGAGATATTTCTGTCTCTGTTACTTCGTTTTTTGTTTTGTCGCTGTTCACCCCGTTTCACACGAGAACATGGCTAAGTGTATAACAATATATAGAATAGACGAACCGATCAGCGTTCGCGTCAGGTCAATGGAGCGTGGTATGCGGGGGTTGCCGGGAGGAGCGCGTCCCGTCCCCTCTACCTGCGCGCGTACCCTAACAGCGAATTCAGTTAGGGTACGCCCTTCCCCCGCAGAACGCGCTCGATTGACCTGCCGCGAAGGGCTGAACTATATAGTTATACTATTACATGACTATTACCTATTCTGTGACAGTGGTACAAAATAGGTTCAAATGTAAGGCAGATAGACAGGTCAGCGCAGTACACGAGCGAATATAATTTGAGTTTTTATTTGATGACGAGATCGAGATTTTTTATCAAAATCTTAGTTTTTTCTATAATTCAATAATATAGCTTTTCTATATAAACTCATTGTTTTAAAACTAACACAAGCTTTATTATCCCTTCATAATCATCATGAGCCTTTATAAGTATATCCCGCTGCAGTGCACAGGCCTACCCTCAGGGAGGATGTATGGGCGTTAGTCCACCACACGTGCACAATGTGGATTAGCAATCCGACTTCACATATGTATCGGAATAACTTCTTTAGCGTATGCAGGTTTCCCTATCCCTTAGGCCCAGCAATTACACAAAAATACAGCAGGAAAGTTATATTTTAGTTTTAGGATATGTTCATTTGCTTTATAAACTTATAATATTATTTGTAAATACGAGTATATTTTTCACCACGAAATATAAGCATATGCTCACGACTATATTCCCCGAGGGGGTAGTCAGAGATATTCTGAAACCTCTGAACATCCACGTTTCACTAGTACTACCGAAACTCTGTCCAGTATGACGGTGAGAGAACAAGAGTGGGTACAATAAATGCCTCGAAATTGAATCATGCAGGTTTCCTCACGATGTTTTCCTTCACCGAAAAGCCAGTGGTGTTACAAATCGCACATAATTTCCAAAAACCACTGGACCACCATGGCTTTTTTTGTTTTTATTCAGGACGAAATATCCTCCCTGCTAATATTATAAATGCGAATTTGTATAGATGGATGTATGTTTGTTACTCTTTCACGCAAAAACTACTGAACGGATTTTGATGAAACTTAACACACAGATACAATATGATCTGGATTAACACATAGGATACTTTTTTAAGGTCTACGCAGACGGAGTCGCGGGCAACAGCTAGTAATAAAAATAAATCATGTTTTCTCTAACCAATGTTTCCAATCAGTAACAAATGCCAACAAAAGATAATTTTAGGAACCTTTTAATGGACTGTCCTTAATGGCTGTTTTATCACCTACTTCCCCGGTTTGTTTATTAACCTTGACCTATATTTAGTTTTGACAGAGAAGAGTGAACTATGATGCAGTGCAATATGGTGCGTTATGCAACTACAGTGTGAAAAGGACACATCATCCACGTTACGTGAATTTTTGCTCCAAACCAAATATTGTTTACAAAAACGGCTCATGCAGCTTTCGGCACATTCGGCTTGCCCAGTTGCGACGCTAGCGATGTGGACAAGGACATCATCAATCTAGATCTTATTAGTACAATAATTAAATTATAATAATTTTTTTTTTTTTTACTGACATATACAGTTTGCTCAGGGAGCATTTACTGCTTTTTACAGCGGGCTTTTGGGGGCCATACCAGTGACGGCGAAGCGCCCTGGTAGGTCACCGAACCAGTGATTTAAGCAACCTGCCCAAGGGGCACCCCAGGGGGGTACGGACCTCGGCAATGGGCGTTGCTGGGATTACGCGACGGGTTGGGAAGCGGGGATCGGTGAGTACAATAATTAAAGGACGGACTGTACGGTACTGTCGAGTTCAGGGTTCATATTTTTTTTCCAAAAAGGTATTGTTATAGTAAAGCTAAATACGAAATTTCAACTTGCGGATATTTTTGAGATATGATTTTTAGAAATTCACCAAATCTCGTACAATTTTGTCTAAAAGAGCATGCCAAAATGCTCTGAAAAAAAAAATTTACTCCGAAGGCTATGGCCTTCTAACCTATAGGGTCCTTCTTAATATGCTGACACATTTTTAATAGGATGATCAGACCGTCAAACTAAACAACTTTCTCTATGGCACCAACATCGAAATCGCGAAAAAAATAATCTGCTGTTCTATCCAAAACTGCAAACCTACTCGAGCCAAATCTATGGGACAGCTGATTTTTTTTCGCGATTTCGATGTTGGTCCCATAGAGAAAGTTGTTCATTATCATGGTCTGGTCATCCGTTAAAAAAGTGTCAGCATATTAAGAAGGACCCTGTATGTACGCACGGCGACAGATCAACCTACCCATAGTTGGACCTTATGTCCATGAACATAGAGTTCAACTATGGGTAGGTTGATCTGTCGCCGTGTGTACATGGTCCTTCTAAATGGTCATACATCTACATCATCCTAGTTTCGTGGATTTTTACTCCAAACCAAATGTTGTTTACAAATACGGCTCATGCAGCTTTCGGCACATTCGGCTTGCTCAGTTGTGACGCTAGAGATGTGGATCGCCAATTTAGATCTTATTACAATTCAGAGACAATGACAATTCAGAGTACATTGCTAAGAATGCTAGGACACATGAAGCACTGCAGGTTTAGCGTCGTTGGTAACCAGCAATGTACTCTGAATTGTCAAATTGTCACTTGTCGCGTTTATTAAACAGGGCCCTGGACGTAGGATCCGCGCACAAAAGTGTCCGAACCTAAAGAGCACCAAAACGAATAAAGAGAACCAATTACGCGACAGTCTTCGCTTGACCGGTCGACTACGCGCACGCGGCGCGCCGCTCCGATGGGGTAAAAACTACGCAAGCAAAATGAATTTCATTTACAATGTTTATATTACTATACACGTATGTTTAGGTTTGTGTAGGTTAGTCTCGGACACTTTTTTCGAGAATTTTGAACTAGACCCTGCGTCCATTATTTTGTATGTCAATGTTATTAGTAAAAGAATTAAATTGATGCCCAATATGGCGTAGACGGCCCTGATATACCTAGGCTGATGATGATAATCTGTCAAACTGAGCAAATTTATTCAATTTAACTTCTTTGTGGTTTATGTTTGAAGCAAGGTTCAAGAGCTAAGTAAACATAATTAATCATGACCTATAGAATTTATTATTGTTATGATCAAAAGTTTAAAACTCATTAGCTTGGTGAATCACCTGTTCTTATTTAAATTGCCTCCCAAGTTCATGCTGATTCAACCAAAGAAATGACTCATTGAAATTGTGAGAATCAGTTCGATTTCTTAAAGAACAACACTTTTTTATCTACAACACTTTGTGAATCAGTTAATTAGCTCTTAGAATTCCACTGTTGCACAGTAGAACTCTGAGAGATCACATCAGAAATGAAGTGATACGTCAGAGAACTAAAGTGGTTGATATGTCAAGAGCTATGGCTCTGAAAATTAGCAAGCTGAAGTGGCAATGGGCTGGTCATATTTGCCGAAGAACTGACAACCGGTGGGGTGTCAGAGTTCTAGACTGGAGACCACGAACTGGTAGGCGTAGTGTGGGACGCCCTGCTGCCCGCTGGACAGACAACCTAAAAAAAGTAGCGGGAAGCGATTGGATGAGGAAGGCCGAGGACAGAGTTTTGTGGCGCGCCTTGGGAGAGGCCTATGTTCAGCAGTGAACGATGATGGGCTGATGATGATGATGATGATGACAGTAGATTTTAGAAGTCAAAATATAAACGGTCAAGTGCGAGGCGGGCTACTCGCCCTCCGAGGGTTCCGTACCACAAACTCACAAAAAAGTTTAGTTTTCTCCGGGACCTTTAGTGCGAGACGGACTCACACTTGGCCGGTCTGTATTATTTGTTTTATACTGTAGAGTTTGAGCTATAATGACACCAAGTATGATGCTTGTATGTATTACTGTTTTTACGATAGAGCAAAAAGAAAATAATTATTATATATCCAACGATTTTTAGTCTCGACTCAGGGTCGGTTGTTTTGAACGAGGTACGGGCTTTAAGCCAAGTATCCTGGCTCTGGTATGTGATGATTAAAGTGAATGAGGGTCGTGTGTGGTACTTAGTGTGTTGTGGGTCGTGATTATGTGTTTTGTGTTGCGTGTGGAATTGTGGGATGAGTTCTGTGTGATTGTTTGTAGATTAAGATCTCGATTATTTTGAAGTGTAGGAGAAGTGGGATTAAGGAAGCGGCGAACTATAGAGCAAGTGTCAATAACTATTGACTTTTGTAGAGGTGTGTATGTTTTTTCGTGAAGGTCGAATAGTTTGAGGGCTGTTTTCAAAGTTTTAGGTATTACACTATTATTATTATTATTATTTATGATACACTAGCAGCTTAGAGCTGATGCGTGTATATCACTGCACTTGTTTAGTTTCTTAAATATAGGTCAATTTGTTGACATTTATTTCATTTGATAGCAAATCTGCCATAATTGTTAGAGTGTAAATTCTTTGTGTATCATTGTCTATGACAAGCGGGCCGGCTAGAGTTTTTCTTTTGATAATTAGGTTTATTGTGAACTGTTGTATTTGAAATGACATCAAGAGTTTAAGGGCTGGTGTTAGAGTGTAAACTCTTTGTGTATCATTGTCTATGACAGTTCCTACGCGTATGGAAAGAAAAACGTGAGCTTTGGTTTTTCGATCTGGATACGTTTTTCAATTAATCCTAATAATAATAACATACATTCTGTGAAAATTTCAACTATCTAGCTATTACGGTTCAAAAGTTACAGCCCTAAATAGATAGGACGGACGGACAACTTAGGCTTAGTTCCCGTTTTCCCATTTTGTCAGGGTTTTGGGTACGGATTTATAGCCCACGACGGAAACACCCGCGTGTCACAAATGCGTAATAATTTCAAAAAGTATGATTTGTAACACCACTGGCTTTTCGGTGAAGGAAAACATCGTGAGGAAACCTACATGCTTCAATTTCGAGGCATGTATTGTACCCTCTGTCCATTATAGGTGATGATGGGCTCACTCCCCGTCACACTGGATAGAGTTTCGGTAGTACTAGTGAAACGTGTATGTTCTGAGGTTTCAGAATATCTCTGACTACCCCCTCGGGGAATATAGTCGTGAGCATATGCATGCATGCATAATCTCACAACGATGACGGGAACTAGTGCGGACAAAGTCGCGGACATAAGGTTGTATGTTTTATTTAACTGCATACTTAAGTGATTATTGTTGGTTGTTACAAAGCTTGTGGCCACCCGAACGGGGATTATAGTCGTGACTTTATGCATGTTGCAATGCTATCTTAATCAAATTATCAATGAAACACAAAATGCAGGCAATATGTTATCTCTCCATTTTGAATCTTTCCGAAAACATGTTTAAAACTCAAATCAAAAAAGTCCTCTGTAAGAAAGCATATTATGAACTGGATGATTATTTAAATGATCAAAATGCTTGGGTCTGAGGTCACTAGCTTATAGTTTATTTACTTTACTGTATAGTATCAATTATTTTATTAAATAGACTATGTATTATTGTATACATAACTTTAGCTTAAGAATTTATATTGTAATAGTTATTAAGTCGTGTTATGTTGTAGAGTTTCTGGCCGCATCTTCTCTACAGCGACAACACGTTCCGACGCGGTGGTAGCTTTAAAAAAGATTTGACGTTTGATAAGTGTGCTGTAAGCTCCTATATTGAATAAAATTATATTGAATTGAATTGAATCTATTGCAATTCTTACAAGATTCCAATTGCATATTAAAAAGGCACCTTAATCTTTAACAAATAAGAACTCTAATATCTCGTTCCACATTCACAAATACTTCAAGGGCATGCGACTGACAGCATAAAACTGTTTAACACACAACCGGGGACGACCAAATAAAGTCATTTTTATCTGCATTCTTACAACATTAATCACTAAGAAAAACGATGACATAATCTCTCGATAACTAAACCAAACGTATACTGTAAACAATAACCGAAAACATTAACACCTACACAAGAAACTAGAACGTTAAAATATCTATAAATAATACCATATTTTCGTAATTCTGCACTCACCTGTTGCGCTACAGGTTCCAAGATACTTTCGATGATTTTTGTATGAAACACAGGCATTTTGATAGTTTTCTTGTACAGGCACTTGTATTACATTAGATATTAAACACAAAAAACACAGTAATCGCACAAATAAAACACGAAAATAATAAAAACACAACCAAACAGCTTGGGAGACAGAAAAATACTGATGGATATAGAGTTGGGCGAAGAAAAAGAAAATGATCCGATATCAGTGGCCATGAGTCATGAATCATGATCGAAACGAAGATGCAGAATGAATCGGTACTTCTCTATTTTATTTATAACAGTAACTGAAGAGACAGAAGATAGTAAGGCTGAGATTCAGAGTCGTTTTTTAAGCCTTAGTTCGAACTTTCGTATGTCAAAATCCATATTTTTTCGCCCTACTTAGTTCGAACTGTAGGCACAGATATATTGTCAAGCAACGCATTGAGAAACCAGTGAAGGTCGCTCGTTCAGTGAATACCGAAGATGTTCGTGTTGAAGCGGCTTACACTCCTGTTTCTTATACTCGATGACAATATTGTTTCGAGCGACCGAAGACAATAATACAAAACGTTCTTTTCAGAACGCCCATCTTGTTTCGAACCAACCGCTCTTGTCAGAGCGACCTTCACTGGTTTCTCAATGCGTTGCTTGACAATATATCTGTGCCTACAGAACTAAGACTAAAAAAATCGTCTCTGAATCTTGGCCTAATAAAAGTGCGTAAGTGTTGCGTAACATTATGAAAGTCAGCTTTAAATTGAATTAATTTTTAAAATGTCAACATTATTAAATTGTATGCATGAATTCAGGATTATAATTTAATTTTCAATAAATCAATCAAATCAGCCCACATTAACCCACTGCTGGGCACCTTTTTATTGCGCCACTCCTTTTATGCACCCAATTTAATTTGAATTCAGATTAATTAATGTATTTATATATTTTTAAAAAATATTATTGTCATTCAAAAAGTTTTTTCTCATTTATCTAAATTTAAAATTAATTAATTAAATAAAGTTGTAAATAAAGTCAGTTTTTTTTTTATTTATGTTAATTATACCTATACTGACAAGCATTGAGTGAAATAAATCTAAACAATAAAGTTTTATCAGTTTATATAAAATTACATTAATTTTGTAATTATTTATGTCTGCCCTTATTTTGTTCTACTGGATTAACACTCGGTCTCTTCATAATAATTATTTTCATTAACCGTGATTTACCTCGAAAACGAATGTTGAGTGACTCACTTTATTCTCAGCTTTGTCAGCTCTAGTGATGACGACATCGCTAGTTTGACATTTGCATTTGGTGTGACCAGTGTGAAAACAATATTCTTCTGTTTAAGTAATACTAGCGATCCGCCCTGCTTCGCCTGGGATCTATAATTTATAAGTAAACGGGTATATCATACACATACACCTTCCGGAAAAAATTATCAAAATAAAAATTGAAAACGGTAGCTATCAAAATCCGTTGAGAATAGATGAGGACAGACAAGGATAGCGAATTTGTTTAATACAATTTAGAAATAGAGATAAAGTAGAGAAGAGATTTACGATATATTTCCACAATCACGGTTCGTAGTGATAATGATTAGTTAGGCCCGTTATCCACCAAAGCGGAGATGTGTGAAGTCAATCAAATTAAAATAGTTTCACGATCCTTTTACACATCTATTTCCGGTCCATTCCACTTTGGTGGGTAACGCACCTTATAGAACATGAAGTTGAGAAAAAAAATAGCTTCTTGGTAATCAAATTTTTAATATCTTTTATTAAAATCATACCTACCTAATTATATAATGTTAGTCTTTATTTACGTGCAATTAGACATAAAATTTAACTGGCTGCTTACTGCTAAAAGTTACTTAAGTTCACTGCATTTAACAGTTAACAGAATGTTTATTTATAACAACTATAAAGTATGTAAAGGTTAAAAACAATTGAACACGTCTTAGAACTTCGACTAGGAGTATCACATAACAGAGAAATTCACAATAATTATTATTTTGTTCAAAAAAAACACACAAGTGTGCGTTTAAAGTTACAAATAATACAATTACAGTACCTACATTTTGTGCATTTTTATAATTTTTACACGTTTTCGATGTAAAAGAATTACAATGCTTAATACTTTAGAATTTTTTACTTTTTACACTAATAATGACCCGTGAGCGAACTTGTTGATGAGAATTAGGACTAAATTTAAACATTTACCTATTTTAGAATATAAATAGGTAAGTACCAATTTTTTATTACAGTTCCATCTAAATTTAGGAGCTATTCTGTAAAATGTCTAGTTACATTATTTCATTGTTAAATAGTTAAAAACATCGTTGAGCGAGATCTTTACGTGATTTTTATCATTTATCAATCTCAGATCTATGTGATTTCTTACTAAGTAGGTGAATTAGATAGTTTGGTATCTACCTATACTACATAATATGTTTATAATATAGGGTCCAACTTAATATGCTGACAGTTTTTTAAGAGGACGATCAGACCATCAAACTGAACAATTTTCTCTATGGAACCAATGATAAAAAATCGGCTGTTCCATACTAAACTGTAATCTTACTCCACGCAATAATGTATGACACAGCTAACTTTTTTTCGCGATTTCGACTTTGGTCCGATTGAGAAAGTTGTTCAGTTTGATGGTCAAATCATCTTCTTAAAAAACTGTCAGCATATTAAGTTGGACCCTGTATTTAGTAGGTACCCTAACTATCTAATCTTTAAATTAAATATTCTTCAAACTTAATATCAGGTTTTTAAAGTTAAAGACCGATTACAAAATAAATAGTTAACTACTTTAAACAATTTTATATAACGATTAGATCAATCGAGATTGGGTATTTATTTCCTATTTTTTTCTCAGAAGGGAGAGGAAGAGAGATACCAAATTTCCATTCTTTCTCACTCCTGCGAGAAAAATCTCCTCATCTGATTTTTGCTTAGACAATATAACTATGGACGAGTTACGCGTGTAATTCCACTTAAAAACTTTTCTACCACTTTTTGCGGCATTGCGGGGGACGAGGTAGCATGAAATCCGCAACTTTGGATTTTATTCCATTACTTTAGATTCGAATTTTGATTGTTGAAAATAGTCTCGTGTGAACCCCAATCGCGTCTAGTTGGAAGTTATTGTTCCGCAATTTTAGGCTCGTTTAGTGATAAGGTATCAAATTGTATGCATATGTACATGATCAATTGATCTTGTAACGTGGCAGAGGGGAAATGCTACTGCAAGGCTGGTCCCTAGTAATACTGTCTAAGGATTTTTGAGAAGCTTATTTGTACAAACATAATATAACAAGTTATGCTTTTCGTATTTTAATATTTATTTCCTAGGCTAGGATCTTATAAATACTCGACTATATCGCATTTGATTGAAATATTAGGACAACTAACACCGTACGACAAATTGAGCCCATGGGGCTGACTTTTGTGCCTTTCGGTAAGTAATTTATGGAAGATAGGTAGAATTGCGCACTCGAATAATTCAGACTCAGAACTGGCCGTGTACATTTTACGTTGATCGACAGATTCTTGACGTTTAGAATCGCTCCGGCCGTAGGTTGCTGATTTCCGGTCCTCTCGTTTGCCTGGTGACCCTTTAAAATAAACATTAACACTTTGAAATAGAATGGGCAACATTTAATGTTTAACAACTAGGTTAGAAATAAGAGATACTTGTTTTCGCGGTTTAATTCTTGATCGATATTTTGTAATTTGATTTAACATAAAATTTTTAAAAGCTAGGTTCATGGCTGTATAATGCCTCGGCCTGTGAAACTGACAAAATCAAAGAAACAAGATGCGAAGGCAGAAAAAAGCTACCAATTTTGGAAAACATTTTGTACATAGCAACACCCGGAACCATTTTAAAAAGGCAAAGGCAAAATGCCCATTAACCCAGTGTCGTAACATAATACTTTAATAATTTTTCTTCAAAATTAATTCCAGTGTATTTAATATTTAGTTTAATTTAACATTAATTATAAAACTGTAACTGTACATTGAAGATATTAACAAAAAAAGATGACAATTTGGTTTTTAGGTGTCCCTGAATCCAAATCAACCGTTTTTTAGAATGTTTGTCTGTCTGTTTGTTTGTGTGTTTGTTTATGCGAGCATCACGCAAAAACTACTGAACCGATTTTGATTAAACTTTTTTGTTTGATAGCTTATGATCTGACTTAAAACCTGGTATGCAGAGTGTTAGGGTAAACAGTTGTACTACTTACTTTGGACTTTCCATACTAAATGCAATCAGTTGATCGAGCGTTTGTATGGAAAGTCGAAAAACAATTTTGCGAATTTCCTATTAAGTTTCTTAGGGAAAGTTGTTTAGTATCATGGGTGCAATCACCCCTTAAAGTAATGCAACTGTTTACCCTAACACCTTTTATAATTTGGGCGGACGAAGTCGAACTCTAGTTTAAAATAAAACAGAATCTTAGCATACCAGATTTATGTCTTGAAGCTACATTAGGACTGCTCTTATGGTGGTCAGGTCTCTTCTGACCCTGGCCAGCTTGGGTCAACCGCGGCGAATCACCCACGCCTTTAGCTCTCTTCAATGGCTCAGCTTCCTGCCTCAGTCTTTTAGCTGGAGAATCTTGACTCTTAGCAACTCTTATCGTGTCAGGGTCTGGTCTCCACGAGTCCTCTTTGGACTCCTGTTTGACTTCCATGATAGGTTTCCGTGGTATATCGTCATGACGTCTGGGCGTCGTTTCTTTGGCAGATTTTTCTTCTTGGTAGGATCTTACCTGGTGAATAAAGTTTATATATCGTGAGAGCACTGATTATTTAATAGTTAGGTACCTACTACCGTAACAGACTATACTGCCACAGGTCCGGCACTTAAAATAACGTTTTGGATTTGACATGATGGTGTTCGCACATGCGCACTTGGTGCATATTGTCTTTGATATATGTGTAGGGTTGACTTACCACGCATGGTATGAACAGCATCTACATTTCGTTACTTTTTATTTTTCGTTCTGTTATTAAAAACAGTATTTGAGCTAAAGAATTACTACTTATATACTATTACCTATTCTGTGGTAAGATGCCCGACATAAATAGTCAATAGTAATATATGTTCTATTTTGGTGTGCAATAAAGTATAATTGAATTGAAATAGTAATAAACTCACTTGAGCCGAAGACTGTCTTCTTTTAGCTTGATTCTGATGAGGAGGCGTACTGACTGGCTGAGGGAATTCCGACCCTCGACGCTGCGAAATAAAACAATTTCTTCAGTTAACAACTTCTTTTGTACACCCACCACAAGAGGTTCTGGGAAACATTTCTCTCCATTCTCATGCCCATTTCGTATTATTTGGGTATGTTTAAATATATCTCTCCATAATCTTTAGAAATGATTGAAAAATTTTAGTACCGGACGGGGCTTGAGCTCGCCACCTGTCAATCCGGGGATGTGCTTTCCCAATAAAGTTACCTATAGGTACCTACTATACCCGATAATAGTACCAGCACTTCTAGTATGACTTCTCTACACGCGCGCGAAGCGCCTTCGCTGCATAGAAAATAACCTGCACGTCTAGCATGATTTCACTACTTGCGCGCGACTCGGTTTTTTCCCATACTACAAGTCGCGGCAAAGCGCGGCTTTCGCTCTCCGAGAAGCGCGGGAACAGATTATTTTCTATGCAGCGAAAGCGCGTCGCGCGCGTGTAGAGATATCATACTAAACGTGCTGTTCTCGCGCTTGTAGTATGGGAAAGTGCCGTATCATGCTAGACGTGCAGGTCCTAAAATCTTCAATCTCTTGCGTCTTGAATCAAATCATAATTTTGTTATGCTTTATGCAATCCCACCTATCAAAATCTTATTTTAGAGCTCTTGTCAGTGGAGTATCCGCCAATCAATCCAGTCTCCCAATAACTAGTACATATACATCATCATCTCAGCCGATGGATATCCACTGCTGGACATAGGCCTCCCCCAAGGATAGTCACAACGACCGGACCTGCATTGCCCTCATCCAACGGGTTCCTGCCGCCTTCACCAGGTCGTCGGTTCACCTAGTGAGGTACGCGGTCGCCACTTTAGTTTTGCAATTAGGTACAAATTATACCTACTACTATAATATTATACTTCACTTCATAATGTACGTACCTTGGAGTGCCTATCAGTCATCCTAAGTGTTTCTGCTTCCCGGTAACCTTCGGGAGTGCTTCCTCTAGGCGGGCCTGTAACAGCTGGAAACAAAAACAAATTCATTTTCAACTATTTTGATTACCAATGCACGAACTGTCACTAAGTGGAACTACCTACTAACACTAAACGGGTGTATTATCAGGCCTGTCTCACTCCACAGCTCAGGTACCTACGCTTGACGGCGATCCCCACCGAGTGGTGAATGGCAATAGGTTAGGTATACCGTGTAAACTTCTTGGTCAAATCTCATTAGACTTGCCGCCATTTTGTGAGTAGTCAATGCGAGACTTGAAAACCCTAGCGATGTCCCGCTGCCGGCACGTGAAAGAATGAAAGAGGGAGACTATGTAAAGGAAGCTTTGATGTCTAAGGACTCGGCGCCGTTGTTACTGTTGATAGGTTATTCGCGAATTGTACGATAGGACGGGTGCGAATAACTTTGCAACTTAATGCCGTGCAGAGAGAGTCGCTATTTATTTAAATCTGTTTTCGCTAGTGCAAGTATTTATTCTGTGGTATTATGCATCTCATCTTAAAATAATGATTCTTAAATACTTACCCGTATTAATAGAAGCATTTGAAGATCTTCTTTCTAAACTTTTGCTATCTGCTTCCCTGCTGAACAGATAAAACTGAATTTAAATATCAAATAACGAAAAGTATTGGAAACGATCACCGAAGTTAAGCAACGCCTGGTCCGGTCAGTCTTTGGATGGGTGACCGTTTAGTGGTATTTTGTCAGATAGCGTTGTAACTATTTGTTAAGCCAGGTCAGAGGCCTATTAAGGCGGCTTGAAAATTCTCTTGTCAGCAAGTTGACCACTAACTTGCCTCAACCAACACGCACTGGGCCCGCGTGGTGGAGTATGGCCCACTCCCTCTCACCCTTATTCGTGGTGGCAGGTCTTTACCTTGCAGTGGGATTCTAAATGCTATAGCTTAACTTAACGAAAAGTACCTATTTATAGTAAACACCTACCTAACTTGTGAAAACTTCGCTAGCGCGATCTAGGATTACGCATCACATTGCGCCTAGTGCAATTTTGGGAAATAGCGACATCTGCCTTGCGTCTCTGGCAACTACCTCAAGATTTCTATATTACCTAGGTAGTTAGAGCGCTACAATTACCTACGTGCAAAGCTACAAACTCCGTCTTTATTATCCTCCTTTCATATAAGTAACTAGATGTTAAAGTACTGACCTATGATGGTGCGGTGACGGTTGCTGTCTACTCTTCTCCGATACACTTCTTTGCATCGGAGTGTGGTGATGACCTAAAAAAGAAAAAAACGAATTAGGTAGCATTCAATTACAAAAAAACACATCGAAAACTGTTCACCCGTTTCACCGCTTGGTGGCCACAGATAGATTCACGCACAGATCATTCAAACCTATAACCCTCTTCTTTTGCGTCGGGGGTTAAAACGATAACCGTCTCTCAGATGGGATAAATAGAGCCTCCCCAAGTGATTCACTGAAACGCTGATAGGTCGAGGGCACTTATAAATTGAATTTGAAAAACAAAATACTTAGCTACATCTGTCGATTCTTACCTGGAGGTGATTTCTGGCAAGTGTATTGGAATGTATTCGTGTCCCATAAATCACTTTGCACTACTATAAATTCTTTCTTTCTCTTTTCTGAATCTCTTCTTTGACCTTTAAAACAAAATTGTTTGCATTAATTCTAGTTGGCATTTTGGCACAGCAAAATTAGCGCTTGACAAAAGCACTTTGAAATTTATGTGGTATAGACCATATTATGGAAGCACGGGATCGAATTTTTTGGCGCTCCATCCTTTTTTATCGCTCAGGAACGTCATTTGCTAGAGCTAGAAAGATAGCGGGAATGCGATCGCACGCGGCAGCACCGGTAGTGCTGCCACCTTTCTCACTCTAGCCGTCTCACGTGCTGCAATTCAATTCAATTCAATTCAATTCATTTATTCATGCAAAAGACATTACAATAAGGTTTCTTTACAATTATATCTGCCAAACTGCATGACAGTTTGTTGGCAGATGTAAGCTCTCGGCAAGACGATGATGAACTACTTTTCATTGATACCCATGTAGATAATTATACTTACAAGCTTTCTTTCTTTCAGCTGTTGAATAATTTTCGTCTAGGTCCAGAATATCCTCGGGTTCTTGCTTCGAGGATTTCAATGGAACTGGCGGATCTCTTTCTTGACCTGGAAATGTGAATAAGGGTGGGCCTTTTAGCATACTCAATCAAGCAGAATACTTTTTTATATAGTGTCTCTTCAAATTCCATTATACGTTGAGCAGCATGCAGATAGAGATAGCAGTGAGTCAATATTTCCAAAAAAGCAAGCAGATCTAGATCTAATCTATAACTTCACCCAGGGGAGTTGATATATTGGAAAAGATGCGTGATTTTATAGATAGCCAGAAACTTGGACACCTTTCTTGCGTCATCCACTTTCATACATCTTCTCATATCTGCGGGTTTCGAATACTGCACGCATCTCCCTTCTGTCGACGAACATTATTAGGATCCTAACTTATTTCATTCATGAATTTTCTACGGAGCGCTTTCTTCTCTACTGTAACTGATACTTCTATCAGATCTGCCCGAAAAGCAGATCTCGTTCGATGATTCGTGCAAACACTCACCAATAACTTTCCTCTCCATCCCCGGAGGCGGTTCCACATCATCCTGGTCGACGGATACATGCATGATGTCAGTTAATAGCGCACCCTGAGTCACACTGGACATCCTCCTGTGACCTCGACCTGTCTTGTGCTCTCGAGAGGGTGTCGTCTTCGTTGAAACCGGGTCTTGTGTTTTTACTGTCTTCTTTTGGAGTTCTGGGGTCTGGAATAATAATAATTTATAATGTAAAATATATATATGTATAACAGCCTTTATGCACACCTACGTAACGCTGGAAGGTAAAAAAAAAAAAAAGGTCATCATGATCATCAGCTTATATATATAAAGTACCACTACAATGTCCAGGTTCACCCATGTGCGTGAGGACTTCTCATACTTTTGCATCGGAATTTCTTCTTCGCCTTAAGTGGGTTTCCTCACGATGTTGCCTTCACCGTTTGAGAGCAGTCTGTATTTTATATTAGGGTACATCCTATACCGTGACTGAAAAAACCTACTAGGTATTTTAATTTAGAGGTAGGTATGTACCTTAATAATTTTCGGAGTAGCAGCCTTAGTGTACATAGGTTCCTGTACTTTAGCCGGCATGGACTTGGCAGTTGGAGTGTCACTCGGCTTCAGGGCTGGTATGGTCTTCGCTTCTGCCTTCGCTGGCTCTGAGGTCTTTGTTGCGGGTTTGGGTAGTTCTGGTTCCTGTTTTAAGGAATAATAAAAGGAATTTGTATAGTTCTAAACAATGTTTGATGATGATGCGCAAAAAAGAGAAAATCACGCAAGTGCGAAAGAGACACCACATTACTTTCGCAATCGCGTACTAAGAGACGACGTGATTCCTAAATCGCACTTACATAGTTTTCACAAGATCTTGCACTGAACAACTTCCAACTAGGCAACCATTGGACCACGACCGGTCCCCAATCATCGCACCTAGCCTGGCGGAAGATCTTTCATTTTCTATGAAGGATCATTTCTCCATACCCTTCATGGTCTAACTATTTTCCTTCTTTGATCATGAAAAACGATACGATGATAGTACGAGCTCACGTGCCCGTTATGTACGAGGATCTTCTCTAAGAAGATTGGCTATGTTAGCCATATGAGAGCTTATCAACGCCAACAATGGAGTTGAAATAGTCGCCGTGTGGCCAAAATAGGTCAGGAGCAAATACACATACACACATCATCATCATCTTATTTAAGAGCTACGCTGTTGTCGATGGAGTATTCACCAGTCTTGTCTCTTTTCCGCTAGTGTCTTGAGTTCTTGATACGACACGACATCAACCTTTTCCTTCACTTTGGCTAGATAACTCTGTCTAGGTCTTCCTCTGCCTCTCTTTCCCATACATACAATTAACTTATTCAGTTTTATCAAACACCTGTCTATCATCTCTGGATACCTACCTCAGAAGACCACCCATAAGGCAGTTTCGCCAACTGATCCTTTTCAGGAACAGCCTTCGAAGACGGTGGGCTGGTGTAGTCCAGATGGTTCTTGAAGGAGACATTCTTGGTCTGCTCTTTCTTTGGTTCCTTGGGCTCTTTGGGCTGAACGAATGCTACTTCTTTTATTGGTTCTGGCGGTGCTGAGGGTTTTAGCCTACGAAGAGAGACATTTTTTTTATATTACTAGGCATTTTAAGTTCAATTAACGTTCCTAAAATGGCTGAATCAAATTGCCCTCAAACTAATATCTGTTGGTACTTTTGTTTATTACCCTGCCATCTATCTGAAACCTGTTTGATTCGGACAAAAATTGGCAAAGATTTTGCATGAGACTGCATCTGTATCTGTATTTGTATTTTGTATTTCCCTAAAATATACCCACCAGAATCACTATGGTGTCTTTTTCCGTCCATCTGTAACCGCTTTTCTTTGAAATTATCTTCGATACTACTAAATTATAAAGTCACTATATTAATAGTTCTTCGGACTCTTTAAAGAAACCTTACCTGATTAACAATATCTTTACGAATCAATAGTTACTACCATCGATAAAATATTATCTACTGCCTGCCGAGTTATTGGTACCTATTACTTACTTTTCGACTGGTTGATTCTGTAAGTTGATGTATTCCGCTTCAGCGCCTGCAGATGCGCTGAGGCTGCACACTGATGTTATGTCGCTCGTCTCTACAATATGACGGATTTAATGATTAATATAATGGCTAAACGAAATTACTAATCAGACATGCAGATCAAGAGTAAAACTCCAGACAATGGAAACAATACCTGGATGACTAAGGTTATCTTTAGGCACAGGCAGCCTGGTGCGTTGAGTGGCTGGTGACCTTGAGTCTCGTGTCGAGGATTCAGACCCTGCATCACTCCCGAGCTTGCTGAGTAGCATCTGAGGATTAAAAGGACAATCACAAGTGATGGAATAATCTTTAATAGATTTAGGGTGCTTTTCCACCAGAGATGTGCTATGCAGCTATGCTACGAAGATGTGAAATCAACGCTACGAAAATATGTGACCGTTTCCACCAATACTACGCTAGGTAGCTGTGCGAGGAAAATGCGCTACGAAGATGCGCCGCCGCAAAGTAGCTGCTGATCGTGATGTCACGTGATCGTTCGTTGTAAAAACGCGGGCATACTGTAGGTACTCTGCTCTGCACATAGCTACACCACTTGCGATGGTCCATAGCACGCATCCATAGCACGCATCCATAGCACGCATCCATAGCACGCATCCATAGCACGCATCCATAGCACACATCCATAGCACGCATCCTTCCATACAAAAAACATATCTTAGTTGAATCCGTTTCCACCAGTGCTAAGCTATGTGCACCAATGAATATGATTGGTGGATATCAAACGCATCCATAGCATCGTAGCATAGCACATCTCTGGTGGAAAAGCACCCTTAGAAGGCAGCATTTCTAGATACAAAAGACGGAAAGTATTTTGTATTTAACGAAGTTCCAGGCTTTGAGGAGGAATGTAAGCAACTAACCTATCTTGCAAGCATAAATACTGAAAGTTTTAAATTTCCTATTTATTTACCTTGAATAGATTTGTTTTGCAGCATTTTACCTTGCACCTATCACGACTAGATACGTCATTCCATATGAAAACTCTTCAAACTGATCCTCACTATAACTGCCCAAGGCACGGCTCTTTTTTATATAGTTTAATAAATTGTCAAATTACGGCTAGAGGATTTGAGATCATGAATTTACAATTATTATGGTAGCCGAAGCGTATGTAGGTATGTTGAAACATATACTTAGATGAAATAAGGCCCATGATGATGAGGTACGTAAAGTCTTTAAAAACAAACCTGCAACTCATTCTCCTTGGCCTGTAAAGTTCTTCTGTATCTATTATTATACTGCCTCAGTTCCTTCAGACGCCTCTCCAGTTCAGGGCCAGGGGAGCGGCACTCGTGGGTGGAAGCTGGACGAAGGGTCGCTCTGATGCGGGACGGTGCTGACCCTGGCTGGCCGTTGCGACGAAGCTCTAAGAGCTGGAATAAGATGATGTGAGAGAATCTGAGAGCATGAGTTAACCGGTGTGCAGTTTCAGTACAAATTGTCCTAGGGTTAACTCTATCTACATTGAATGTGATTCTTTCAGTCGTAGGGATGATAGCATAGGAAGCAGCATTCACTTGTGTACCTGCCATGTGTGTTCCATCTAACTGCCTGCAATACGTGGATCGTTGACAAATCCAATCTTTATGAGGGAAGCCCATGTTCACAGAAGTAGTCTTCTTTAAGCTGATTATCGGATTATTGTGAGAATTATACAAACTGTAGGAATTGTTAACAGACTTACGCCTGTATTACTGCGACCATCGCTGATCCATTGAACAATACTATTATTGGATTCATCTTTCTTACCTTAGGAACAAAGACCAAACATAAAGTGCCCGTAGTGCAGAATATGATGAATATGGAAATCAGGACGAACAGGGCATCCTTATGGTCAGTCAGCACCTGCAAGAAACAACATCGGTTTTGAACAACATTTTTGTTGGCACTTTTAAATCTCTTCAGTCAGGCTCTCCTTTTCCTTTTACAAAGGTACCTAACAAAAACCTAATTCCTGTTTTACTTAATTATATGTTTTTATTTGAGTAAATGAGTACAAGTTATTAAAAAACAGATCTCACAATAAATAAATCTGCACTTCCATCGTAAACTAATCAAATACCCCCTCGCATCATAATCATATCCCGCCTGATGTTCATTATGCTGGGTGAATTGCCACGCTAGGCAGCCAGCAATACCTTATCCAGGCAACCAAATACCTATATATGACTCATATGTATAAGGTATTGGTAGCTACCCAGCGAGATCATGGAAATGACCCATACCGGGAGCCAAAATCTTTTTGAATTGGGAATTCAAATAATTACAAACGTAGATAGAATCCATCAATGTCTAACGTTAGCTGACAAAATTGTTGAGGCTGGGCCACCAGAAATGAGCGAAGCATAAGGCCTTGTTCAGGGAGACGTAGGGCGTCAGGCGCCGCGGTGCGCGGAGCGGGCTGCCGGACACACATACATACGGGGATGTATAGAGCGTCCAAGGGGAAGCGTCGTCACACGCGTCTAATCATCATAGATTTGTAGCCCGCGCTACGTGCTGCCCACATGCCGCGCGACGCCCCGCGCGAACCTGACCGAGGCCTAATCCACCAGTAGAAGAGCTAGAGCTCTAGTTCCTGGTAGAAGACCCCTCTTTAAAACTTTACTAACGAGAGCGATGGCAGCGCCCATGATGCACATGATGAGGACGTTGTACACCGACAGGCCGATGTGCTTGGAGTCGTTCAGGGCAGGTATGGACACGTGGCGCGTCTCCCACGCTAGGAATGCGCCAAACACCTGCAATATAATCAAGAGAATCCAGTCATGTAACGATTAATGAGCGGCCCGCAGAAGATTTATCAAATATACCTACAAACAAACTCGAAACTGCACTTCACTTTTTGGGTATATTAAAAACCTTGCTACTCATCTTGTATAGTTGCTTGTAGAACTATTCAACATCTATCAGGGTCTTCAAATGGTGAAGGTAAACGATTTATAGGTTTGAGATCTAAAGGAGGATGCAGGCAAATGGAATATTTACCAAAAGAAGCCCCTTGTAGGCGTAGATGACGCCGATAAAGATGGGCATCTTCTCTGACTGGCAGTATTCGTTCTCCTGAACTATCACAATATCTTCACTCGACGGATGTGGCTGAAAAAACACAAACATCAAACGATAAAACATAGACGAAAAATTTCTAGTTTCCCTAAAAGTTTTGCTTCGATCATTATGCTGTTGCTAACGAAAATTTTACTTACATAGGGTTCCAATTGTTTCGTGGCTCTGTAGAATGGGTCGGAGACCTGCCAGGTTATCATGATACCGAAGTCAACGACCAGAAGCACTCCCACCACCATGAACAGCTGGTAGTCTTTTATCACCTGCAATTATGATAAAATCTTTACGCTTGAGCCGATCACTCTTCAAGACAAGTTTTCCCACATTATCATCACAGTCGCCGGGTCTTGTTGCGACGTGTCAGTATGCGACCTATTTTGCTGTATTTCGAAGCCCAAACAGCCAAGAGGTGCACAAGCCTTTCCTTAAGGCGTTGCTGAGTAAGCAAGGTTTGAGAGCTGGAATCAGTGAGAAAAGCCCACTAAATGAAGCCCACTAGTCAGCCGTGCCGTTGTCCATAGATGGTACTTTTACTTTATGTGAAACAGTGGTCAGTTAGTTAGAAATTCTATCTGCAAGTGCAACAAACCTTCTTGTTCAACTTGACGTCAGTGAAGATGGAGTGGACCCGCCAGGTCTTAGAGAACATCGCCCCAAAGGCGAGGCTGAATCCAGCCATCAGGAGCCAGGCCCTGGCTGTGCAGATATACGGGAACGCAGCTGTGACAGACGGATAAAAGAGATTAAGCGTTAGGAATAGACGAAAAGTCGTGAGTTGATTTGTTTGTATGAATATCCCTGTAAAAATATTCTCACATCTAAGTAAATAAAGAATAATAACCAACAACTTTCTGAAGGTAAATTCAGGAAAGGAATCTGTAAATGAAGTTAATAGGAAGGAGATATAAGTTCGAACATGCATGACTTATGAGATAGATATTTGTATTTAGATCTACTATTATCGTAGTTAACGCTAACTACCTAGGTACTGAATAAAAAAGGTGTGAAAATTTATTATTGAAGAAAGAAGCAAGCGCGTTTGATACGATAAAAAAAAGCATTGACAAAGACAGGTTACAATGACGCAAAATTAAAGATAGGTAGCAGAATATTGAAGGAAAATCACCATGTAAGTACTTACCATACCTACCTATTCGATATAAAAAGGACCATCTTAGTAATAACATAAATCCACATACCATCAACCGACAAAAGCAGCTGGATGAAGGTTTAAAGGAAACAAACCAAAACTTGGAAACATGCCGACTCCTGTGACCTAGAAAACGACCTAGGTCTTTCTCAGAAATCAAGACTAAGGGTTCCCAAAATTTGGTTGCCGGGATCCACAAGCTGAAGCTTTTGGGGATTAGGATCAAGCTCTTTTACCTCCTCTTTCTGTTTCCTGAGAAAGACCTAAGGATCAATGAATATGATGAGATCAGATGACGCATTGGCGTGAATTATGATGTGCTAGCGACATGCGAATCAAGTGCTAGAGTTAGAACACTATCATTTTAAAGATCTTCAAAGCCGTGCTTTCATTGGCTAAACGAAGAAGCTAATACAACTGAATTTTCCTGGCACTTTTAGAAAGAACAAAAGATGGTGACCAAAGCATTCGTTCAGCCAATAAAACCAGACGAAATGATGAGGTTACCTTCAGTCCAAATGGGTACAGAGAACATAAAGACATTATCATAATGCGGTTAAGGAAAGGGTTACAAGGGTAGTTATTTCTTTTACACAAGAAGTCCCAAGACTTTTAGACTTAAAGAAGCAAAGAATTCTTAACAAAACCACAAGATTAATGTATCGGCCTCATCCTGTCTGGAGTGTCAGCTTATCCCGATCGATCGTGTGCATGTCGAAGCCCAATGATTTTTTTCCGGCCCTAATCGGCAGTTCTTAGGTTTTGTTAATGAACATCGATCACGAGTGTATTAGATTCATCGTATGGTTACGGTAAAATTCTTTTTATGGTGGCATTAGATGGGATTTCTTATGTGGAAAGAGATGTAGATATGGAAGTACGTACCGATGCTGCTGAGGCTGGAGTCGAGGCCGAGGAAGATGACGCTCAGGTAGGTGAGCATGCACCCCACGATGATCAGGTTGTTGAGGTGAGGCGATGACATTTTGATATACCTTGAGAAGAGAACAATATAATACATCTAAATACAGAATTACCAAACTATTAGATACCTGCTAAGGAATTACTTAGGAATAATGTTTTAATGGGTAGAGTGGATGTCTTCGAAAAACACATATCTAACTCTACAAGTTTAATTCAGATTTTCACCTAGAAGGATTTCTAGGGGGGATTATTGAAAAAAATCCCTTTAAAACACTGCCCTTGTGAGGAATAGAATAGAAGCAAGTGCCCAGCTGGCCGAATTTTGGTGGTGATGATGATTTAAATAAAGACGTCCTTGAAAGTTGGTTGCTATGTAGGTAATTGGAACAGGATTTTAAATGTGAAAGGGGGGAGTTCATAAAGTGTAGGTAAGAATATGAACTATCCAAGGAGCTTAAATATGTACGTAGGTACTACCTGAATAAAAGATTAGATCTGAAAAGTGCGAGTAGCCAGAACCTACCTCTGATTCCTATAATGAATGTTCATGGCAAGGAAGCCCGTAGCGAGGAGTATACCCATCACGGAGCAGGCCACAAGCACGAAGTAGATGGTGATGTTCACCTGTGTGTGCTCGATGAGGCGGAGAGTGCGGTCTTTTGGCGGATTCCTGTTAAATACAACGATTACCTTTATTAATTATGTATAATACGTATTAGAGCGATTAATTATTTTACGACTACTAGGTAGAACATTATTAGACGAGTCTTCGAAAAAAACCGTTTTTTAAAAAAAACAATTTTATCTGTGCATACCATTTCATCATCAATGATCAGCTGCATGAACTCCCCTACTGAAAGTAGGGCTGCCAAAGAGAATGAAATCACTGCGTTCTAGAATAAACTCACGATCATAATCCCTTTCGAGGTGTATTTTCTCTACGTTTATGTCTCAAACAAGTAAATATCTAGAAAGAGTTCCTTATGGGAACTCAAGACCTGGCCATTAAAAATAATGTTTGTTGAAGCGAGGTTGCTGCCTGTTCTTTCATATAAAGTGCTTAGTTCTAATTTATTGAACTCTATAATATGTAGTGTTGGTAGAGCAGCATTGGGATTTACAATATTATCATAGATTTATACAAAACTAGATTAGGGTTTAGTCTGGCACGCTACGCGGTAACTTACTTCCCAATCCACTTGAAAGCATCACCACTGCTCAGGTCCAGGTGGTCCCTCTCAGCGCAATATTCGCCAACCTTGACTTCTCCCACTTCATCCCCTTGGAACTGCTTCAGCAGGATCGAAGCTTTACGCTCGTTGTCATAGAAACGGACTGGTCCCTGGAATAAAAAGTAAGGCTTTACTGGAATAAACAGGGTTGGTCAAGAAGATGAATAATAATTGGAAGATGGATTTCCCAGGAGCAATTACGATAATCGTAGATCTTGAGCGCTCGAACGAGTGTATTGAGACGAAAATAGTGCATAGTGCCTTGTATCATAAATCAAAGATAGTGCTCAAGGTCTGTGCCGCGACTTATATCACAGTTAAGTAGAGACGTAACATCTAGCCAAATAGAGCAGCAGGGAGTCGTGGATAAGAATGACGCGAAACCTGAAATAACGGCTTTCTTTTTAAAGGAAGCATTAATGTAAGTATTGCTTGTTACTATGGGGGATATTCGAGGAGAAACAATTCATGAGTTCCTGGTGATTACAATAATACACCAGTGTAACAACGAGGAAGAACTACTTCATGGTTACAAAAATAATGCAAATAAAGGGCACTGATATTGCTGGCGGTTATCAAATAGGCTTGGATTGAAGCAAGGACTTACAGTGACTCCTTCAAAAGTAACATTGCTCAGGGCATCCAGGAATAGCTGCTCCCATTCCTTGTCCCTGTACTTGAAGTCCTGTACCGTCTTCTCTTTATACTTCAACTTCACTCTCTGCGCCACAGTCTGGATGGCGAGAGCCATTGCCCAGATCCCTGAAAGACGGAAACTAAGTTATAATCTCAAGCTGCTTACATCTATTTTGGTTTAAAATGAAACGAAAGGTCTTAACTCTTACCATCGTACGTGTAACCATGGAATCTAGAATATTCGATGCCTCTTCTTCGATCGTATTCGACTTGGTAATCTTTCGCTGTCTGAAAACAAAGAAGTTGGGAATCATACAGAGTGTAAACTGAAATGCGTAACTAGGGGGTGTTTCAGACCATGAAACTGATAATGTTTGGGACTAACGTTGCACCCCGAAAAGAAATCTGCTGTTCCATGGACTGGGGTCGAGCAGCCATGAATGTTCTGTATGGAACAACGCAATTCGCTATTTCTTTGGTGGCTCCAAAGTGAAAGACATTTAGTTACCTAAATTGTCTAAATTATGGGTACACTGTATTAGAAGGTACTATTGCACTATGCCTATTCTGCTCATCAGAATGAGTGGGAAATACAAACTTCCTGTCAGATAGCATTTTCAAGCAGTCTCAGCATTAGGTATACATTTTACAGCCTAAAAGCCTCTGAGTTAGCTTCTCTACTTCCGTGATACCCGTGGTACCCGGTGGAACCTACTGCAGAGAAAAATCACATACTCACAATGCCAGAAACAGTAGTTTCTCCAGTAGTAGATAGCGGTAGGAGATCAGTCAGTATGGCTGTGTCTAGAGCAGTGGTCAGATCTCGCTTGGAGCATGGCGCTCGTCGCATCCACCACTTGTTGCTGTATGTGCCGAGGAGTAGCCAGGTGTAAGCGCGACCGTACATTTCTAACCTGGAAGGATGTGGTATAGTTAGTATTAGAGCTGGGAGTTTGCTAAATGATGGGCAGGAGTATTTATTTTCTATATACTACCGCCATCTAATTGCAATCGCCAATCTGCGTGCCAAGAGTGGTAATTATTTTACAATGACCTTTATGTGGTATATAGGCATGTCTTAGTCGCATTATATTTTTTTCTTCAGGTTTTGGTATGATTATGCGGGGTTATTTCTTTCAACTACTTACTTATAAGCTTCACAAAATATCTTGATAGCCCATGTCTCATTGAAGTTCCCCAAGATGATCCTGATGTCTTTCTCCTTCAGTTTGGTGAGAGCGGTCCTCACTTCTGTGGCGAAGCTCTGGGTCTCTTCTATCTCAAATCCTGCTGTGTCCAGGTCTGCTACCAAACGGTTGTGGGCCTATGGATATTCATTTCAATTAAGTCAAGTCAGATATTTAAATGGATTATTTGAAAAGAAATACACTACTGCAAAATTAAAGTGTGATTCGGCTTAGAATCAATCAGCTCATTTAAATGTCTCCTTTTTATTGTGCCATTCTTACGGTCCTGTGCAAATCTGATTCGTCTTAATAGACCACCTTATATTTTCCTGGGTCTGTCATACGAGGTGACTAATTCAGTCATTATGTTTAAGTGGATAGATCATGTCATTAATGACGAAGTTGTGATCCAGCCTAGACATTAGAATTAAAATGATTGACTATAGTAGGGTGTTCCTACTTACCAAAGCATATCTCGGCTCGTTCTGATAGATGGTGCCGACCCTGGTCCAGTTGAAGTGCTGGAGAAGCCTGATCCTGGGGACGTTGAACGCGTTCTCCGAGGGTACGATGCGAAAGAAGTTCGGGAACGCTTCCTTCGTGAACATCGGGTGGGTGTCCGCGTAGGACAGCTGGTGGTATAACATGGGATTAAGGCTGGCTTTATTGATGATTCCGCAGGAAAGGCAGGAATAAAATCCACCAATAGCACGTTAAGTCGATCACGTGATAAAGAAATTTAAGTTATTCAATTGGTGAATTTTTCCTTCCTCGCTCATGCACCGCTTTGCTGTTTAGCACAGCTCTGGTGGATAAGCAGCCTTTAGCTTTATCTTTCTTAATTGTACCAATTTGAATAGGTAACTATTGTTTTGTGTTTGACGTGAAAAAGTTAGGTAGGTAGGTACATAAAATTATTATCAAACCTGAGTGAGATGCCAGTGCTTGGAGGCCTTTGCGATAGGATCGGTGACGTGTGTACACGCTGCTCCGAACAGCATCAACTTGTGTGGTCCGCTGTGCATCATGTCGAAGAATGATTTGACTCCCACTGCTGCGTTGCACTGTACAAAATATAATAAGTATATTATATAAGTAAATAAGTAAATTAATACTGCAAATACCGAAAACATTCGTGTTTCCTCACGCATTTAAATGCTGATGAAGAAATTGTAATACGTATGTGTAGTCAACCAATCTGCGTTGGGCACGCGTGGTGAACTGAAGTGAGGTCTGGGACATGTGCCCTGCAGTGGGACATAATTATATAGTTTTTTAAGAGTATGCTCAGACAATCGAACTGAACTACTTTCTCTACCAATTGGAAAATCTCGTCGTCCTTGTTTGGAATGAAGTATAGGTACTTCCACCCAACCCACGGGAAATGAAGTATAGGTACTTCCACCCAACCAATGGGAAAGTCCAGTGGGTGGACGGGTCGGGTCTCGAAAATTAAGCATCGCATCCACTCACCTCCGTGTCATTCCACCACATATGCAGCCTGTAGTTCCTGAGCACAGCATCATGCTCGTTGACGTGGTCCAGCGCCAGTTTCACGCTCGGCATCACACCTCGACCTACGGCAGTGTTCACAGAACTTTGCTACCAATCTCTTTGTGATATGGTTCATTAAAACTATGGCGTAACTATTAAATAATATGCTAGTTATGGTTAGAGAATCTTAGGCGCGGTTTATACAGAAGAGACGTGTGGCGGTGGCGGATAGTCAAAGTAACACAATTATAAACCTTACAGTACGTAGCATAGCGTCGTCGACGACGACGTCACCTGGAGGCGCGGGCGCGATTCTCCTTTACAACAAAAACGACGCTATGCTACGCACTATAAGGTTTATATTATGTTACTTAGATTATCCGCCACCGCCTCACGTCTCTTCTGTATAAACCGTGGCTAACATTAGAGAAATAGAAATAGAAATAATTTATTGTGCAATGACATTGCATTGCATAATTAATAACTAGTAAGCAAGCAAGCGACTAACAACTATCGAGACGCATTGACAGATCGTCAATCGAATTTTGTGGTAGACAGCCAGTCCAGCCAGGTCCTAAGCTACAAGTTTATGCCTCGACCTATACGGCTGTGTTCACAGAACTTTGTTACCGATCTCTTTGTGAATTGGTTCATTACAATTGCAACTGGGTATGACTGAGGCCGAGATTCAGAGACGATTTTTTTAGTCTTAGCTCGAGCTAAGCAGGGCGAAAATGTATGGATTTTGACATACGAGAGTTTGAACTATGTCTTAAGAGGATATAATTCGGAGCGCGCTCCATACAAACGTACTCGTACTATGGTGATATTTCAATACTAACCAATTAAACTCAATGAAATTTCAGAGTCAGATTTTTGTTAAAATATACAGTTTGAATGCTAGGATTGATTTAAGATTTGTATGGAAATCTTTGAGGCACTGTAACTTTAAAACTATATATTTTAACGAAAATCTGACCCTATACAAGCATAGAAATTTGTTTTTAGATTGATTCTGAAAAATTTCATTGAGCTTAATTGGTTAGTATTGAAAATATTACCATAGTACGTTTGCATGGAGCGCGCTTCGAATTATATCCTCTTAAAAATCGTCTCTGAATCTCGACCTTAGAGGACAGGGTTTCTGTGGGCTTCTATAGCATTTTTATGCGTGAACCTTCCTGATGCCCTGTTGATTACCTACACCTTTTCCTGATTTTCAACACCTTCCTAACACCTTAGGTACACAAACATATATTTGCTAATTTAAAATAAAAGGCGTATTATTAGCTGTAAATAGATACCAGTATTTGAATTCTCCACTCCCTTTCCAAACGGGAAGAACCCGGCGATGTAGACATCAGTTCTTCTATTGAGAATGGCATCCAGGTTAGGCTTCTGAGGCAGACCCTGGATGGTGCTGACCAGGGTTAGAAGGACCACCAGCATGATGATAGTCACTGTGAGGAAATAGAGATATTTCTAGGACTGTCTTTGTGACGAATTCAGGAATTGATGTTAAATTTTAAAAAACCATCTCTGGTGGCTTTCTAGAGGGGCCAAAAGAAGACATCCATGCATGTAGCCCCCTTTAAATTATGAATCGATCAAAATTTAAAGAGTACTAAGAATATATACAAGGTGTTTCAAAATTACAAATCAACATTTAAGGGGGCGGTTTAGACCATCAAACTGAACAACTTTCATTATTGGAACAAAATCGAAATCGCGAAAAAAATTCGGATGTTCCATACTAAACTGCAAATCTACTAGAGCTAATAAATGGGACAGCTGATTTTTTTTCGCGATTGCGATGATGGTCCTATAGAGAAAGTTGTTCAGTTTAATGGTCTAAACAACTGCCTTAAAAGTTTTAAATGTTTATTTTTACTTTTGTATCACCTTGTATAGGTATCACCCTATTTTATAATATTTACTTTTAATTGATTACCTAACTTACTTACATTTATTTAGATTGGCTATTGTACAAATTATAATTAAAAGATCTTCTAAAATTATTCCACAGAACAAATTCGAATTTTCATTATGAAACTTAAAAAATGAGATTTCACTGACAGACATACACGTAGTTTATCGACTTTTTAACGATACGTTGGTACTAACTGAAACATCACAAAAATATACTAACTTCTTTATACATAAGAAACAAAATTCAAACAAAATTCAACTTAGTTGAATCTAATTTTAAACTCTAATTTACTTCGACTCACCTAAAACACGCTTGGAAACAATCCTAGGAACCAAAACCACAGATGCAATTCACGGAAATAACTCCACAGCCGTGTGCTAAATTAAGAACTTCGCAAATCACATGAAAATCATCAAAAAACGTCTACATTTCCATCAACAACCTCTCTTTTCTATCATTACTAACATTACAAAACATTTTCTTCGTTAAATTCGTTCAAAAAACTAAAAGGAACTATTAAAATCATCACTAAAACCACAGGTCTGCTAAAACACAGTTTTCAGGTCCACTGGGGTTTAATTTATACTCATTCATTATTTGACACGCCGAAATGAACTCTATTTCGTACTCTATAAATCACTATGAAAACACCTGAAAACATCCTTCGAAATGTCACTTTTTTACTACCTTTTAACTTAAATCCAGCAATTCGCTATTTCATTATAATCTTTAAGAAAATACCAGAAGGTATCAAATTGTTTAACGGTAAAGAGGAGAAAGGATGTTATGGAATGGAGATTGGTAGGCAAACAAGCAGAATTTAGGCTTTGACCATGCGAATCGATAGAGGGAGGTTTTGAGGGTTAAGGATGGGAAAACTCCGTTTGTTTTATCGATGAAAATAATTTATCAACCTACTAAGTCGAAGGACCTAATTTGTATCCTTTATCTCCCGAAATAATTTCAATGTATGGTTTTTTTTTTTTTTTTGAAATGACTAATACAGCTTTGCTCGGGGAGCAGTTACTGCTTTTTACTGCGGACTATTGGAGAGACCACGAAGGGTCTACCGAGCCTAATGAATGAAGTTAAGCATCCGA
Organism: Agonopterix alstromeriana; assembly: GCA_963924505.1. Classification (NCBI taxonomy): domain Eukaryota; kingdom Metazoa; phylum Arthropoda; class Insecta; order Lepidoptera; family Depressariidae; genus Agonopterix; species Agonopterix alstromeriana. Next base: position 10,730,003 of record OZ004685.1, on the reverse strand, counting down.
CCTAAGGGCACGAAGAGGGGTACGGACCTAGGCATAGGACGTTGCTGGGACTACGCGGCGGATTGGGTAGCTGGGATCGGTGAGATCAATGTGTGGTGTAGAACGTTACATTACTTAAAAGGGTGTTTATAATCGAGAACGATACTGAACCACTTTTCCCGAGGAACCAATAGTATCATCGATATCATCACCCTTTAATGTTTCATACTTTTTAATTTAATTTAATACAACTGTCTTGTGTACACTGACACCCTATATATCTACATATATCGATGTATAACTTGATACACAAACTTTACAATGGATGTGGCGTGGCCTACAAGAACTCATTATTATAAAACACTAGAGTTTACCCGCGACTTCGTGCGCACAAATTGTATAACAGATTTTAAGTCTTATCATAAGCTATCAAAAAAAAAAGTTTCATGAAAATCGGTTCAGTAGTTTTTGCGCGATGCTGTTTCAAACATACAAACAAACAAACAGAAAATTATAAATAAAAAGGTTGATTTGGACACACTTCTGTCACTTCTGTTACAGTTTTATAATAGTTTTGATTATCTACACAAAAAGAAACATCGACGTCTATAGGTAGGGTAACTATACTCCATTCAAAATAGCAACGATATTTTAAGGCTATTATGCATTACAGAAACAGAGATTTGAAACACTTACTCTCACTTATTCTTAGAACAGCTTTTGTACCGTCCAAGATATCTCGGATAGTATATGTATCAAATAAATAAATTACATTTGGTAATCAGAATTGGCCAGAAAGCTAAATAGGAATTGGAAAATCTTGTCGTCCTTATTTGGCACGAAGTATAGGTACACAAAATAGACAGTCGATATTGTTTTCACCAGCACCTGTCCCCTCACTAATGAAACTTTCTACCGCGCATGCTCCAACGCCAGGGTGTGCCGTGGTTTGCCCTGCGAACCAACGAAGAGAATCCACACCCCATCGGTGTTGCTAGCTCTCACTAAAATACCTACAAGTTGGGAAAGGTCCCTTGACAGACTGTCAAGGGTCGTTAGTTAGCTGATCACTATACAGGGTGAAATAAGAGCAGTGGTCTAGCGTGGGATTCTGCCGCTCTGGGCACATACCGATTTTGCCGCACCCTTATCTCACCTAACAAAAAATAACGGAGCGAGCGAAGCGAGCTCGAAATTTGTTTGCACTTCGAATCCGGTTGTGGTCAGACATCTTTTGGTTTATACATGCAAAAATAGAAACTTACAGCGAGCTCGACTATTCTCCTCAATACGAAGAGCTTTTTACGTACAAAACATGGGCAAAGTAACCGAAGTTAAAGCTATGGATGGCGCGAAGCATGCTCGAAATTTTGAGCACCACGTCTTAGCTGTGATCAGAACTCTTTAGGATTATATGTAAGCACAGTAACTAAAACAGAAACTTTGAGCAAGCGAAGCGAGCTCGACTTTTCTCTGCTCTACGAATTCGTTATAGACAGAGCTCAATCAATCTATTCCCGAATTTGCCGCAGCTAGTAAAGTGCCGCCCGGGGCATTTGCGCCCCGCTGCCCCCCTCTCGCTACGCTACTGAATAAGAGTCTACCCATCAAACTAAACAACTTTTGATATGGGACGTTTGGTCCCTCGGAGCCACTATCGGAGCAAAAAATCTGTTGTTCTAAACTGCAATGCGACTCGACTCAAATACGAGTATACAGGGTCCTTCTTAATATGCTGACAGATTTTTAAGGGGATCACCGGACCATCAAACTGTACAACTTTCTCTATGGGACCAACATCTGGCTCGAGTAGGTTCGCAGTTTTGTATGTGAGAGTTGAGTTCTTTTTTCGCGATTTTGATGTTGGTGCCATAGAGATAGTTGTTCAGTTTAACGATTCGATCATCCCCTTAAAAAAGTGTCAGCATATTAAGTAAGACCCTATATGCAACAGCAGAATTTTTGTTGTTGCTCCGATCGGTTTGCTCCCATCGTAAACGATGTTCAGGTCGATGGGTAGACTTAGTTAAAAGGATGCTAATGACATCAATTTCACCCTGTATAGTGCCCTAAGTTAGTGCCACTTTGTTGCCTCTGCTACTCGTATTGAATATTGAATGACTTTACCGAAAGTTTAAGATAGTTTTACTTAATACTAGAGCGGCAGCTGCGTGCGACGCACAGACCACTGACTTTAAGGGAATATAATTAGGAGCGCGCTCCATACAAACGAAGTCTGGTTATATTTTTAAAACTAACCAATTAAAGTCAATGAAATTTTTCAGAAACAATGTAGAAACTAATCAATGTTTGTATGAAGTGTGATTTTCGTTAAAATGTTTAATTTTGAAGTTACAGTGCCTCAAAGATGAAACTGTGCATGACATAATTATGTGTAGTGTAGGGATGACTTACCACGCATCGTATGAACATAACCTACATTTCGTTACTTTTATAGTTTATTCTGTTATTGAAAATAGTATTTCAGCTAAAGAATTACTGAAAATGTGAATTTAGTGTTATTTTAAAACGTTTATTTTTATTGAGAGGATACAAATAAAATATATTTTATGCAGTCAAATACTACGGGTGCGCGGGCCTGACTGCATTTCCTTGCTTGGCTCCCCTAAAGTTTCCTCAGAAAGTTGTGACTTGTGAGGTGAGGTGGGGTAACTGGAGTCAGAGAGGGGAGGGGAGTGGCCGATCTGTATCTAGTTACCTATTCTTTGACTAGGGTTAAAGATGATGTGACGTTTTTTGACAACGTTTTAAAGGCACTCTTCTCTAATACGATATACTAACGAATATACCTCACACATGTATGATATGTGATGATGATGATGAATCTTAAACTGAAACGCCTGTTTAATTTATTATAGCAATGCATGTGACGAAAATGTAATTAAAATCAAGGATTTGTACTTTTGAACTTTATAACTACAATGTATAAGATCGAATTCCGCGTGCAATTTTCTTAATTGACAGATCATGTTTGGATTGCCAACATACAAAAAAACCGTTCCGTTACAACAAAACTCTTGGTTATAGATTTTTAATTTGTGACAATAAATTAGTTTGAATAATAAAATTGAAGAGATATTTTACACATTTTGATATAATTTTGCAAAATAATGTCATTTTCTACTGTTTAAAAAAGGTTTTGGCAGCACTATTTATTCCAAATAACGTTCCGACCTACGCAGATTAAGTGACAGTTTAGAAGTTCCACATAAGCGAAAGACACCTGACAACACTGTCTAGAATACGTGGCCCCGAAAGTGTATGTGATTCTGCCTGTTGTTTATATTTTTTACTGGATAATTTCGTCAAAAAATCATACGGAAGCCGTAAGTACTTAAAAATAATATAATCGTCCTCACTTCTGTGAATTTTCGTTGCCTAAATCATTGTAGAACATTGCGAAAATTATTTTCGAAATCAAGACGGCAGCTGTCAAGTTTGCACTAACAAGATTTTGTGATATTTTTAGCAAATTTCGCTTTGTTTGGCTACGATCTAACATAGAATTCGCAGAACTTACCTATCACAAGATCCCTGTTATATATTTCTTTACGAAACATCTAAAGTTACACGAAAATTCTCGGTATGCAAGTGGATCAGTATGAATGTTTCGTCCATTAGAAAATCTAGTTTTTCGTTAATTAATTGATGTAACACAGTGTTGATTTGACGGTGATTAAGTGAAGTGATGTCACAAAGATGTGATTTAGTAAGCGAAAGTGTCGAAATATTATTAAAACCATCTGAAATTATCATTTTCTTATCATAAGGTTTGACATACTTTTGTGTAAAGTACTAAAACATTTGTATAGTAAAATGAAACATATGTTAACATTTTATTTTAAAAATATTACATGTAACAGTAATTTTTTGATCTAAGTTATTTTTTTACTGTAAGATAACCTATTAGTGAAACACAGTTTTGTATCGAAACTAACAGATAAATGATGCAAAGAATTTAATATAGCATTGAAGATGTTACGGAGATCAAAATATAACAGTTGGTCCCATTGGTAATCATTGGTCACTAAAGCTTGTACCATTTGAAGACTGGACTTTAAATTTAGTACTTTTTCTTGATATACTTACAATATGTGAATGAATAAATCCAAAACTAGAAAATAGTTTGTTAAAATCGAGAGCAGAAAAGAATTATCAAGGTTTCAAGATAGGTTAAATTATTTCAAAATATTAAATAATTTGTTCATATAAATTAAAATTTACTGAACTCGATGCTAACCCACCATATCCCTACTTATTACCAAAACAAAATTCTTAAAATGTATCCATGAGCACGTTAGCGCTTTCATTGATTGCTTAAATAATAACAAATCATTTTTGCATGAAAATTTAAAATGCAAATAACTGTCAATTTTAATTAATTTAATAATTAAATTATTGTTTCAATACAATTTTTTCAATATAAATCACTTGGGGTGTATGAGGTTTTGCGCTTATCTATTAACACATTGTTTAAGGTCCTTTTTAATATGCTAACACTGTGTTAAGGGGATGATCAGACTGTCAAACTAAACAACTTTCTGAATGGCACCAACCACAAAAAAAATCTACTCTTCCATACAAAACTACAAACCTACTCGAGCCAAATATATGTTTTTTCACGATGTCTATGTTGGTCCCATAAAGAAAGTTGTTCAGTTTGACGGTTTGATCATCCCCTTAAAAAGTGTCAGTATATTAAGAAGGTCCCTGCATCATACAAACTATGTATCATTATTTTTAAATCAGAACTCCCATAAAAATAAAAAGTGATGTGTCATCTCCATTTATGAAAGAACATCGGCGAAATAATAGTTGAAACATTTGTAGCATAAATAAAATAATTTCGTAAGATTTTCTAAATTACACTCAAGGCCTATCTAAGTCAGGAAATAAAATCATAAGGGTGAAATTGATAAATGGAGGCGCGGACATACTTTCCAAAAATAATACACATTTTAAGTGTAGACAACTCACACCTAATTGAACAATATTTGTAGTGACAGATAGTGTCAGTTGAACCAACAATTTTAAATCAAATCAATCACTTTCATTGATTCAACAACTAGGTCACATTTCAGACGTTTTACTTCTGTGTCATTCATCCAAAGAAATTTTACTAGATTGTTCTTCCGATATGGACCGATATAGTGTATGTTACCATATGCTCACGACTATATTCCCCGAGGGGATAGTCAGAGATATTCTGAAACCTCAGAACATCCATGTTTCACCAGTAGCACCGAAACTCTGTCCAATGTGATGGGGGGTGAGCCCGTTGCCACATAATGGACAGTGGGTACAATACATGCCTCGTAATTGAAGCATGCAGGTTTCCTCACGATGTTTTCCTTCACCGAAAAGCCACGTGGTGTTACAAATCGTACATAAATTCCGAAAAATTAATTGGTACGAGTCGGTCTGGACGGGGATCGAACCATCGCCTCCTGCACGGCAGGCAAGGTTACTCGCAACTGGACCACCACGGCTAGGACAATATTTTTATTTATAAACTAGTTGTGCCCATGACTTTGTAATTGGGGCAGGGCATACAGACAGACAGAAAAACAGCGCTGTACAATCAAACCTTGTGTCTATTGTCAGTATAATGTTGAGAGCCATCCTATTATTATAATAATAATAAAGCTTTATTTATTCCGTAATTTCAAAAAGGTACATTTCAAATGAGTTTTAGTTTTTTTAATATATTACTTATTTTATGTTAGTATTGTTAGTTAGGTATTTATGTTTCTAATATTTCTGTTACGGATCACTTTCTTTGGGTAAAAAGCCATCCTATTACCTAATTTAAATTCGAATGTATGTCTGTTTAATTTTCTATTTGTCTATCTATAATGGCACCCCTGCCAACACTATCACTCACATAAGCTCTATTATAGGGTCCTTCTTAATATGCTGACACTTTTTTAAGAGGACGATCAGACCATCAAACTGAACAACTTTCTCTATGGGACCAATGTCGAAATCGCGAAAAAGAAATCAGCTGTTCCATACTAAATGGAAATCTTACTTGACTCAATTGTATCGGACAGCTGATATCTTTTTCGCGATTTCGACATTGGTCCCATAGAGAAAGTTGTTCAACTTGATGGTCTGATCATCGTCTTATAAAACTGTCAGCATATTGAGTTGAACCCTGTATATCTCTTTTGTACCGCTGCTGTTACTCATCCTCTCCACATGACCAAACCAACGAAGCATACCTTTCTCTATTCTTGTCACAACTTCTTCTTTCAACTTACATCGATCTCTAATCACACAGTTTCTCACTCTATTTTCTACTTTCTCAAATTTTATTATGTAACTGTAATCGTCACTAACTGTAAGCTAGGTAATCTTTAGTAGATTATATGTTTAGTAGATGATACCTATTGATGAATAGACCAATGAATGAATAGTTTCCAAACGATAAATTAAGTGCGAAATTATGCGAATTTTTTTAAGTGATCAGGCGGTAAAGTCCACGATATTACGACAACAGAATTATTAAAATCGACATTCCTGGTCTCCACTGGTCGCTACGTTAAGTCTTGACTGTCTTTTCTTTTTTTGCAGTGGATTTTTTTAAATTGAGATAGCACTTAACATTTTTCATTACAATTGTCTACATTTGTCTGATACAAATCTTATACATAGTTGTGTGTACATGTAGATTTTGAACAAAAATTGTTATTAACAATTTTCTTTGCAGGTTAACCGGCTAATAAAATGATGAATCCACAATACTTACCACCGGGCCAGAATAACAATGCACCGACTAACCCCCTCTACACGCCCACGTCTCAGGACTTCAACGGTGTCCAGAACGCCAACTACAGCCAGAACGGACCCGATATGACCCAGAAAATGCAGAACATGAGCATAAACGGCCCAGGGTTCCCAAATGTCCCTCCCACGCAGCTCCCTCCTGGGCAACTACCTCCTGGTGCCAATTTCCCTCCGACTTCCAATTACGGTCAAATGCCTGGTTTCCAGAGACCTGGTAGTGCTCAGAAACCTCCTCAATCGACAACTCCAGGTCCTCAGTTTGATAACAGGCAGTTCCAAGGTCCTCCAATGCAGAAACCTCCGAATTCTCAGCCTAGTCAAATGGGACCGGGACAGATGCCGCCTAGTTCGCAACCAGGTCTTCCACCGTCTGGGCCGATGGGGAGGCCACCAGGAGGTCCAGGTGGTCCAGGTCAACAAAATTCTATGCAGCCACCGATGGGGCAGCAAGGTTTCCAGCAGTCAGGTCAGCCTGGAATGCCGCCACAACCAGGTCAAGGGCCAGGTCTACCGCCGCAGTCTAGAATGCAGCCTCAACCTGGTCAGCCTGGCTTACCACCACAGTCCCAGCCTGGACAAATGCCACAGCAACCTGGTCCACTTGGATTTTCGCAACCTGGCCAACCAGGGCTACCACCGCAACCAGGTCAACAAGGAAAAATGCCGGGGCCGCCTGGATTACCACCGCAACAAGGTCAAATGCCCGGTCAACCGGGTCAAATGCCGGGGCAACCAGGATTATCGCCCCAGCCAGGTCAAATGCCCGGTCAGCCTGGTCTTCCACCTCAACCAGGAATGCAAGGACAACAAGGTGCACCTGGACAGTTTAATAAGCCAGGATTACCGTCGCAACCCGGATTCCCACCGCAACCGATGTCTGGTCAGGCTGGTATGCCGCCACAACCAGGAATGCCTCCTCACTCTATGTCTGGTCCACAAGGCATGCCACAACAACCAGGAATGCCACCTCAACCTAGTATGCCTCCACAACCTGGCATGCCGCCACAACCAGGAATGCCACCTCAGTCAATGTCTGGTCCACAGGGCATGCCACCACAACCTGGTATGCCACCACAACCTGGTATGCCACCACAACCTGGCATGCCACCACAACCTGGTATGCCACCACAACCAGGCATGCCGCCACAACCAGGCATGCCACCACAACCTGGTATGCCACCACAACCTGGTATGCCACCACAACCTGGCATGCCGCCCCAACCAGGCATGCCACCACAAACTGGCATGCCACCACAACCTGGCATGCCACCACAACCTGGCATGCCGCCCCAACCAGGCATGCCGCCACAACCTGGCATGCCGGGACAACAACCTGGGCAGACCATGGGCGGCCTTCCATACATGCCACCACCGCTATCGCAACAGAGGCAGTATCAGCCTGGCATGCAGCCCGTCAGCCAGCAGCCTGGCTTCCAACAAGGACCTCCCACCAGTGGTGGATATCCTGGTAAGTTTATTTAAGAGTACTTACATCACGATTAGATATAAACTGGGCAATTTGTGCCATTCTGATTATTAAGTCAGAATTAGGTACTAATTACCATCAGGTAATGGCCCTCGTTACCGTAGTGGAGATAAGGTTGTGAAATGATGAAGCTAGGCCAAAGCAACGACGTTAAGTGATGTCGGACCCGTTTAGTTTTCGGGTGGGTGATCGATTTCGGATAGCCATGTTAAGCAATTGGTCCAAGATAGTTACGTCAGATGACGGTATAACTAACTATTCGTTAAGCGTCAGAGGCCTACTAGATAGATCTTTATATAATAGGCGGCTTGGAAATTAACTGACAGTAGGTAGTAGTGACTAACTCGCCTATACCAATCTGCACATACATTTTAGACCTTTGACTTCAATAAAATCATATCATCATCTCAGCGGAAAACCGTCCACTGCTGGACATAGGCTTCCCAAGGATCGCTATAACCACCGGTTTTGCGCTGCTCTCATCCAACTGTTTCCCGCCGCCTTCACCAGATCAGCGGTCCACCGTGTGGAATACCCACGCTCGTAAAATTACTTGATGCAAATAAATTATTGCCTCGTCTTATCAGGTATGCCACCAATGCCGCAGCAAATGCAGAACCAGCCCATGCCTCCGCAGCAAGGTTACCAGCAACCTTCTGGCTACCCACCACAGTACCAGTCGCCGTTCCCAGCTCAGCAGCCAGGGTATCCTGGCCAGCAGTTCCAACAGCAGAAGCGCCTCGATCCTGATCAGATGCCCAGTCCTGTAAGTCTATTCCGTGTATACAGGGTGTAAATGCGTTACTTTCAGGGGTGCTTCGGACCATCAAACTGAACAATTTTCACAATGGGGCCAATGTTGGAATCGCAAAAAAACTGATGAAGCAGATTTTTTGCGAATTCGACATTTTTGCTACATAGTGAAAGTTGTTCAGTTTGATGGTCTGAAGCACCCTGTTCAAAATGTAACGCATCTAATTGAACACTCTGTATAGTTCTACATACAGAACGGCTACTCCCTGTCCCTCCCTAACTTCAGATACCGCACCTCACCCCGCACTTCAAGGGCGATTTTAAAGGAGCCGAGCAAGAAGTACAGAGCCAGCGCGAGCGTGACGGCTCATATGCCTGCACCATCTTGTTTCTGTAGCAGTACTATTCAAGTATCGCGAGATTTTTCTCTGGCTTACCTACTGCTCACGATTTTTCAAAATTAGCGTTCCTGCGCTCGCGGCATGCCGCCTTGATAAACATTTTATCGCTCCTGCTATCTTGTTCATTCGCTCGCAAAAAGAAAAATAAGTAGTGTGTGACAGCGCTGTATCGCACCGCCATGCCGCGGGTGGTGGATAATTCTTACAGAAATCGATAGGTAACATCAATACAAACAAGAAATGTTTGAAAAAAATTACAGTTTTACTTCAGAACAATTTACAAGGATTTTCTAAAGAATATTTCTTTTTTGTATCGAGGCTAGCTATCTATTCCTGTCAGAATTATCCGGTGACGCCATTTTACAAAAAGCGGACGAAAACGCAGCCAGAATCTTCACACCCCTTTAATGCGCGATGGCCTTAGTTGGGTTGTTAATTCTAGTAACTTCCTCATTTGTTTTTATCCCCAGATCCAAGTAATGGCAGACGACCAACAGAACCGTGGAGGTCTGTTCGTGACGAACGAGAAGGGCTGCGTCCCTCCCCTCGTCACCACCGACTTCCTCGTCGACGACAAGGGCAACGCCAGCCCTCGGTATATCAGGAGTTCCATGTACAGTGTCCCCGTCACAGCGGACCTGTTGAAACAGACTGCCATGCCTTTCTGTTTGGTGGTGAGTGAATCCTACTTGATATTATAATTTATATCGGAAAGCGGAACGTGTGTAGGCGCCCCACAATGTGGACAGGCGACCTGTTCAACCAAAATCGCGAAATCCAAGATGGCTGCCATGGAAATTTCAAACGCCAAAGCAGCTTTTAAAGGTTCATCGAACCGACTGAAAGTATTCGGGGGCTTTAGGGGTAGGATTAAGAATATGAAATCATTTTCTTTTTATCTTCAACTTTCATGAGGGTCACTACAAATTTCATAATTTTTTAAATGCAGTTACGTTCTCGGCCCTGTAGCCCTCAAAGGTTAAGTCCTATGACAAAAGTGCAAATAACTTGTTTTGTAGGAAATTTTGTCAGGTTGAATTTGTACCTAAAAATCTTTTCGAGACGACTTATAGATCTAAAAAACTTCACCTTTAGAGCCCCCACGTTTAAACCAAGTTCCAATACTCCGGGAATTACTTCTCCAGATATAATCTTTCTGTTTAATTTTTACTGGGTTACTGGTGAAGGCGGCGGGAACCCGTTGGATGAGGGCAGCGCAGGACCGGTCGTTGTGGCAATCATTGGCTGAGAAGATGATGATGATGATGATTATAATTTATAGGTCTTAAAGTTTATTTTCTTTCAGCAAGACAATCGATTTTACTACTTTTTTCTTATTAAATTAAATTAAATTAAAAATCATTTATTTGTTTTTAAATTTGTACACAGACAGAAGTAGGTAAATAATACAAGACATAAGAACATTAAAAATTAAAGTGTTTTTTCTGTTAGTATGTTAATGATATTTCCCCAGAGTACCTACACACAAACAAGTTTGCTTGTGCACTGATACTCCGAGGGAAATGCTTATTCTACTTACTTATGCAATGGCTACGGAAAACTATCATGGGCGAGTCCGACACGCTCTTGGCCAGTTTTTTACACCGTGTATAAGAATGAGTACTACATACAGTACGGACACTCAACGTAATGACAACAACCCCATCATCATCAATCATCGTATTAATAATATGATTCTTCAAAAACAATGTTTCATTGATCAAAGCCCTCTTAAAGTTAAAATATTGCCGCCAGATATCCCCAATGGCGGAGACAGTGGGAACAGAACTCGAGCCCCCACTGTTGGACTTCGCAGCGCTCACGGGGTCCCCAGCGATGGGCCCGGTGCGCTGCAGCCGCTGCAAGGCGTACATGTGTCCCAACATGAAGTTCATAGACGCCGGCCGGCATTTCAAGTGCGCCTTCTGCAAAGCTACCACTGAGGGTAAGCACGACATCAGCGCTGTTAGCGATTACAGCGCTAACAACCGTTCTATTTGCGTTATCGCGCTAACAGTGCTGATAGCGTCCTAACAATTTGGAACGCTAGATATCGCGTTCACATCACATTCAAATATTCCTATAATTTTCTTCGTCACTAATCTTTATTAAACTTTTATTCGTCATTTTTAGTACATAATCAAACCCAATACCTACTTCTTCTTCCAAAGAAACCTAAATCGAGACCTTAACATACCAAAAATTTACCACAACAAAACTGTCAAACGTCACTTACAGTCGCCATCAGAAATATCGTAGCATACAGAGTGGTCAAATATTTCTGAACAGTGATAATTTTCAATAAATTCACTACAGTAAATGTTACCACTGATATCTAAACGTGTATTGTGTCATAAATATCTAAACAGCTAATTTTCAATATTTTCTTTACAATGTTATTTAAAATTGAAATGTGTAATAACGGAATAAGGTCGTCTTTCCTAAGTTGCTCAGATGTTTATGATCACCTTGACTGCGTAGATATATTTGATGTTCTAGGCGTTCAGATATTTTTGATTGGTTATGTGTAAAGAAATTATTGAGAATAACTGCTTAGGAATATTTGACTACCTTGTATGCTATGATATATTTGATGGCGACTGTACATACCCTAACAACCCTAGTAACATAGGTGTAATTATTGTCGCTGATGATGACGGTATGATTGCAGTGCCGATGGAATACACGCAGTACGTGAACAGTATGCAGCAGTATGGGAGGGTGCCGGCCGAGATGGCGCTCGGGGCCTACGAGATCGTTGCTACCAAGGAGTATTGTAGAGTGAGTTACGAAAATATCTGGCATTTTAGCATTCCTCCGTCACTCGCCTTAGGAACCGAGATAAGTACTTACACTTTGGCGAATCGTAAGCGATGCGCTTGTATGAATTTTGACACTCGCTCCAGCCGGCAACGTCGCATACGTCGCGCGCTGTACGAAGTAATAACAACGCTGAGTCGAGCGCCATTAGATACATTTTCGCGCGCACCGTCTGGAAGTAAATGATAAAAGCGTGTAAACATATCGTTTTCTAACGAAGTGCGGTAACTGTTACGAAGTAACTATAATCTGTGGTTTTAGGCTTTAACCACAGTATAGGCACAGGTCTGGCACTTTAAAGAACGTTTTTGCTTTTCGAAATGACGTCTACACATGCGCATTTTGTGCAAACTGTCCATGAGATGTGTAGGGCTGAAAGACCGCGCTTGGTATAAACGTTGTGGGGACTTGCCACAGATTTCAACACCCACCAGTTATAGCAAAGAAGCCAACAGATGGCGATACCGTCGCTCTCGGAAACATGCTCCATACAAATAAGGTTCACAATGGAATGCAAGACATAAATCGCGTAAGAGAAATAATCACAGAGATTCGATATATACAGGGTGTAAGGAAAGGTATCATTAACCTTTAAACCACATACTCTACCCATCAAACTGAACAACTTTTACTATGGGAGCAAACCTGTCAGAACAAAAAAAATATCAGCTGTCGCATACTAAACTGCAATACCTACTCGATTCAAATGTATGTGATAGTTTTTTTTATCTGACAGGTTTGCTCCCATAGTAAAAGTTGTTTAGTTTGATGGGTACGATGGGTAGAGTATGTGGTTTAAAGGTTAATGATACCTTTTTTTACATCCTGTGTAGGGTCATTCTTAACATGCTGACACTTTTTTAAAGGGATGATCAGATCGTCAAACTGAACAACTTTCTCTAATCGCGAAAATAATCATCTGTTCTATACAATACTGCAAACCTACTCGAGCTAAATGTATGGGACAGCAGATTTTTTTTTCGCTATTTCGATCTTGGTCCCATAGAGAAAATTTTTCAGTTTGATGTTCTGATCATCCTCTTAAAAACTGTCAGCATTTTTAAAAGTATACAACGTCCAACTAAGAACTGTTGGACCACGGCTGGTCTCTAGGCTTCACACCTAGCCTGGCGGAAGATCTTCCCTTTTCAATGGAGGAACATTGAAAATTTCACCAAATATGCTCACAATGACATATCGATAAATGATTTGATTTGATTGGCAAATAAATATTACTATTATTACTTGCCGTTTTCATGTTCTGGTATAATTATGATATAAATAAGTTTCTTTTTGTTATTTTTCAGAACAACACTCTCCCGAATCCACCGGCTATAGTGTTTGTCATAGACGTGTCATACAACGCCATCAAAAGCGGTCTAGTGCACACCGTGTGTGAGAACATCATGAATATCATTGAGGTACAGTAACTATGTGTATAATGTTACACTTATTTAAAAAATCGCGTGCACGAAAGGGTTAATATACTTTGTATTTAAATTAAGTGCACAAAAGGGTACATATACAAGTTGCTACAAAAATACAAATAAACATTTAAGGGGGTGGTTTAGACCATCAAACTGAACAACTTTCACTAAGGGACCAATATCGAAATCGGAAAAAATCTGATGTTCCATACTGAACTAGAAATCTACTCGAGCTAAATGTATGGGACAGCTGCATTTTTTTTTGCGATTTCCATGTTGGTCCCATAGCGAATGTTGTTCAGTTTGATGTTCGAAACAACCCCTTTAAAAGTTTTAAATATTTATTTTTACTTTTGTAACACCTTGTATGTTTAAAGTCAAATGCACAAAACACCGCCTACCTCTTTTTTGTTCACCGTTTCCTCTACCCTAAGGTTGTCCGGAAGAAATCGCTTCTTAGCGATGAGACCGCCTTATTTTGTGCCTCTTGGATTTTTTCTCTGTATTTTATTGTTAATTTTTTGGTGTAAAAGGGTACATATACTTTGTATTAAATACGAGAAAGCATGAAAGTAAAATTAATGCTGTTGAAATGTGTTCCTTGAGATATATGTGTGGTGTTACGCTGAGTGATAGAGTGAGAAATTGTGTGATTAGAGATCTATGTCAATTGAAAGATGTTGTGACAAGAATAGAGAAGGGTATGCTTCGTTGGTTTGGTCATGTGGAGAGGATGAGTGATAGCAGATGTACGAAAGAGATATATGGAGCTAAAGTGAGTGGAAGTGTTGGCAGAGGGCGCCCTCGTAGGACGTATTCTGATCAAATCGGTTGCGTCCTAAAAAAAGGGGAGGTGCGGAGTACTCGAAACCGACGGGCATGTATGAAGAGATGTATGGATGTGAATGAGGCAAAAGATGTATGTAAGGATCGTAGTATATGGCGCGCTCTGGTCTCTGCCTACCCCACTGGGAAAGAGGCGTGACGTTATAGATAGATAGATGGATAAATACGAGAACTGTTTGCAGGCCATGCCGAAAGACGAACAAACCGGTAAGAGTTGGACTCGCGTCGGGTTCATCACCTACAGCTCTACCGTTCACTTCTACAATCTAAAGGTAAGAAGTGCATGCGTGCGATGACCTGAGATATCTGATTTCACCCTGATCTGATTGCATAGTATGATTGCCCGCAAAAAATTATATCGCCATTTTATTCCAAAATTTATAAAGTCCATGGAATTATAATATACCAAGATCAAACCGCAAAATTATTTTTATTTTATTTATATTTATTGCGATAAATTACATGTTTACAATAGATAATACATCATTGTTACACAGTTTCAACATAATTTTTGTTTTGGGTGTGGCAATTTTTATACAATTACAACATCGATAATAATGCATAATAAGAATATTCAAAATTAAATAATACAATGTCCATTGAAATTTATACATCAAGATACACAACAGGAAAGTAGGAAAATAATAAATCTGATTTTACTTAGTACATTACTTAATAGTTAATTAGTCATTGCATTATTGTATATAATATAATTTATATTTAAATGAAGTTGAGTAAGTCAAAGACATTTTTAAGCGAGGTTGATAATTGACTCCTAATAGGCTAGGATTTATCTATTTCAAAAAACTCGTCTAGGTTAAATGGGCATTTTTTTACTACAAAAGTTTTTAGGTCCTTTAAAAACTTCTCATCCGGAAGAGTCTTCATTTCGTAAGGCAATCCATTATATACTTTGACCGCATTATATTTAGTACTTCGCTTGAAGAATGCAGTTTGGCAAGAGGGTAATTGTAATTTGGGCTTATGGAGAACATTTAATCTAGTACTAGCGAATCTAGGCGCATCAGGAAAATTTTCCGGGTGTCGACGTACTAGTTTGCATAGTTCAAAAACATATAAAGCTGTAACGGTCAAATGATTTAGTTTTTTAAACACGGGTCGACAAGAATCTGTACGCCGTCGCAACCCACCCAATAGTTAGGGAGGCGAGGTAGCTAAATGGCGTAATTCAACGGCGCCGTCGAGACCTATCAAAATCGAAAGATAAAATAATTTCGAAAAGAAAAGCTCGTATGGTAAAAAACATTTTAGCGGTGGGTTTGGCGTGTACGGTTTTTCAAAAATGTTAAAAAAAACAGTTACTTGGGCATTCTCGAGCGCGTCAGATATTCATACTACGTATGCCCCAAGTGCCTCTGATAACAACGGTATACTAATCTGCCGGTTTGCGTGGTGGGGGTAGGCATATAAAGTAGTCAAAAATGCAAAAAAAAAAAAATTATCTCGAGCGCGTCAGATTTTCGGAAGGGGTGTTAAGTAGGCCCCAAGGAAGCTCCCATTAAAAAAACTGACGATTTCGGCGTGACGATAAGTCACGATGAATTTTTGAAAATGCAAAAAAAAAAAGTTTTTTTGAAATACTCGAGCGCGTCAGATTTTCATAGGGGAGGTTTATGTCGGTATCCTGAAAGCATATTTTCTTAATCTGACAAAAATGTTGGTGGGTTCTCTTAATCTGACCAAAATAGGTCTACGGTAGGGGACCATAAACATATACTTATATTAGGGTGTACCGAAAATTCCCTTCTACCGCTTCTTTCCCCACCATCAATGTTGCGAAATAAAGGAAAAATACTGGTAGGACGGCATATTTCCGCGCCGCATCGTTATTTCATATAAATTTTTTTAACACTCTCAGTTTTCAAGATATACTCAAAAAACCGGGAGTTTTAGTTTTTATGATGCTTTAAGTCAACAAGTTTTAACTTTGGTCAAAAATGTAAAGAGACCTTTTTTGTGTAAAAATAAAATTACCTTTTTTGTTTATTTAAACTTTTTTTTTGTAAAATGTATCGTATCGCAGATTTTGTATTTTTAGTAAGTTTTAGATTATATTCTTCAAAATAAAAAAAATTAAAATCGTGCTCGAGAATGCCGGATTAACGTTTTTTTTTACAAGTCCGCGAACCTATAACTCGGCGGCGTCAAGGACTTATCGTCAGATTAGTTAAATTTAGTCTTAAAACACTAAAATCAACCCCCAATATCTTAATCTGACGCGCTCGAGTATTTCAGACTATCGATTTTTTTTTACTAATCTGATCGTCTATCCTAGGCGCGCGTCACTACATATACATACAGCTAAATATTTTACAAGGTTGTTCTATTAGGTCTAAGGTATCTCTCATATCTTAAACTGCGACGCTCGAGTATTACCGAAAATTCCCCTATTCGCCTCCCTAACTACAATATGCGCACACACCTCGAAACGAAATGTGATTTAAGTTAATGTTTATACTGTTTATACAGAGGTTCATAGAACGCCACCGGGTTGCCTAGCAAAATCTTGCCGCAAGTACCATGACGATTTATGGTACCATTTTTTCCATTGTCCAGTGTGACGGGGAGTGAGCCCAGTGGGTACAATACGTGCCTCGAAATTGAAGCATGCAGGTTTTCCTCATTATGTTTTCCTTCACCGAAAAGCCAGTGGTGTTATAAATCGTACATAAATTACGAAAATCTCATTGGTACGACTCGGCCTGGACGGGGATCAAACCATCGCCTCCTGCACGGCAGGCAAGGCTTTCTTTCGTTCTTCTAATATTTTGTAAAATTTAGTAGGTACTAGCTTTTATAGGTAGATTTTGTAACACCAGTTTAATGTGTACTTTTTACTAATTAACAATTGTGTGTTTGTAATAATATTATCTAACGGCCCGGGAGCTCAGTCGGTAGTGAACCTGCCTGTTGTGCCGAGGGTCGTGGGTTCGAATCCCGTAAAGGATAAATATTTGTATGATGAATATGAATATTTGTACCCGAGTCATGGATGTTTGTATGTATACAACGTGTTAATGAATAAGCGCAAAACCTCATACACCCCAACTGATTTATAATAAAATAATTAGATTGAAACAAATAATAAATATATATGTGGACTGGTTACGCGTGTAATTCTACTAACAAACATTTCTGCCACTTTTTGCGGGGGGCGAGGTAACATGAAATCCGCAACTTTGGATTTTATTCCCCATAACTTTAGATTCTAATTTTGAATGTTAAAAATCAGGAAAAGTAGTCTCGTGTGAACCCCAAACGTTCTAAGTTCAAAGTTATCATTTCGCAATTATAGGCTGTCTCGTTTAGTGATAAGGTGTAAAATTGAATGTAAATGCACAAGATCAATTGTGCTTATACCGTGGCAGAGGGGAAATGCTACCGCAAGGCTAGTCCTTATAATAATTAGTCAAAGTTGAACGTACACACGTATGGGTAGGTTGATGTGTCGCCGTGTGTACGTGCAACTGACCGTTGATATCGAATCGGATCATCGTCCGATACCGATATCGGATCTGATAGTGTGGAAACTCTCTTACTTGGACACAAAAGTAGAACTATATGTATGTATACTATTATTCTGTGTCAAAAGTTAAATATTAAATGTTCGTTCCAGGGCACGCTAGCACAACCACAGATGCTATCAGTGGGTGACGTCGGAGACATGTTCGTGCCTCTCCTCGAAGGCTTCCTCGTGGAGGCCGGCGACAGCGTGCTAGCCCAGCTCCTGGCCCAGCTGCCCTCCATGTTCGCCGACAACAAGGAGACCGAGACCGTACTACTGCCGGCCGTACAGGTAATCATCGTCAGCTACATGCTAGTATGGCCCAGCTACTGGCCCAGTTGAAACAAACAAAGGTCTGAAACTGTCTACAGTTATAGCTACACTTAAAATATCCATTGCCGAAACGGGATTCGAACCCAGGACCCTTGGTTTGGCAGTCCGACGTAGTAACCATTACACCAACCGGGACGTAGCTATGCGAATTAATACCTCCTAATCATTGACTTAACAATACTGGACATGTAGGGTTCGCGCTCAAAAGTGTCCGAACCAAAAGAGCACCAAAACGTTAAAAGAGAACCAATTACGCGACGGTCTTCGTTTGATAGGCCGACTACGCGCACGCGCACATTGCCGCGATGGGGGAGTGGGATGTAAAAGAATTTCCGCAGTTTAATGTTTTTAGTTAGTTTATTATTACTACATGCACTTAGGTTTGTGTATAGTTTAGTCTCGGTTTTTTTTTTTCGCTAATTTTGTACTAGACCCGGCGTCCATAGCATTCTACGTCAATGCCTCCTAATAATTAATTAATACCTCCACAGGCAGGTCTAGAAGCTCTAAAAGCGGCGGACACGGCCGGTCAACTACTAGTCTTCCATACTTCCCTACCGACGTACAACGCGCCGGGCAAACTGATCAACAGGGAGGATCGCAAGCTGCTGGGAACTGATAAGGAGAAACAGATACTCAGTGAGTTAAATACATACAATAACTGTGCTAAGCGGTGGACATGGCTGGTCAAACTGATCAACAGGTGCTGCTGGCAACTGACAAGGAGAAACAGATCCTCAGTGTTTAAGTGGCGCGACAGTCAAGTTCCGCAACTTTTTCAAAAATATGAGTGTTTGTGGAATACAAAATCTTACAAAGATAGAAACTAGCGTGATAATGCTCGACGCTCCTATGGTCTTTCTTCGCGAAATCCGCGGACGGACCCACCAACGCCGAGATTTTATATTTCTTTTTTCAGCATAAGCAAGCAAATGCTCACGATTATATTCCCCAAGGGGGTAGTCAGAGATATTCTGAAACCTCAAAACATCCACGTTTCACCAGTAATACCCGGGGTGAGCCCGTCGCCACTTATAATGGACAGTGGGTACAATACATGCCTTGAAATTGAAGCATGCAGGTTTCCTCACGATGTTTTCCTTCACCGAAAAGCCAGTGGTGTTACAAATTGTACATAAATTCCGAAAAACTCATTGGTACGAGTCGGCCTGGACAGGGATCGAACCATCGCTTCCTGCACGGCAGGCAAGGTAACTCGCCACTGGACCACCACGGCTTTATTTAACTCATTTATTAAATACTCGCAAATTAGTGAAACACGTACGATTTGTGGCGACATCGCTAGGCAAATGAACATTGAATGTCTTGTTGAATGTTATGTGTGTAAATAGGAAATATGTGCAATGTTCAATGCTTTTCAACGGAATTGCTGTTAAGGCCAGCCTCAACAGAATGGTGGTGACATCGAGGCTCAATGTATAGGAACGCCATCTACCACATTTCTTTGATACCATATTGTAAGATAACCAATGTAGATTTAAGTAACTATATCGCTGTAATATTAGCTAGCAATAGAAGTAGTTAATTAGTACCAATTATGGCCACATGTATCGATATAAGGCGCTGTTCAAAATGTGTAAGGTCTCTTACCCTGAACACTTCGAGTAAAGCACAAGTCAAGAATAACGTGTTTAATTTTTCTGCCATCTCACATACATCCAACCTAACCGTCCAAGTCAGTACCGACAATTGCTGTCAATTTGGTTGATCCGTGTAATACTTTGACTAATTATTATAAGAACTAGCCTTGCGGTAGCATTTCCCCTCTGCCACGGTATAAGCACAATTGATCTTGTGCATTTACATTCAATTTTACACCTTATCACTAAACGAGACAGCCTATAATTGCGAAATAATAACTTCGAGCTTAAAACGTTTGGGGTTCACACGAGACTACTTTTCATGATTTTTAACATTCAAAATTAGAATCTATCGTTATGGGGAATAAAATCCAAAGTTGCGGATTTCATATTACCTCGCCCCCCGCAGAAAGTGGCAGAAATGTTTGTTAGTAGAATTACACGCGTAACCAGTCCACATATAAATAGTGAAAGGTGTAATATCGTCTTTGATGCCACTCGTCCCTCCACAGCGCCGCAGACGACGGCATACAACGAGCTGGGGCAGTCGTGTTCAGCGGCGGGCGTGTGTGTCGAGCTGTTCGTGTGCAACAACGCGTACGTGGACGCGGCTACTATCGGCCAGCTCGCGAGGCTCACCGGCGGACAGCTGCACAAGTATACATACTTCTCGGTGAGTCTAAACTTTGTATCAGATAAGCATAAGCATAAGCTATATTCCCCGAGGGGATAGTCAGAGATATTCTGAAACCTCAGAACATCCACGTTTCACTAGTACCGAAACTCTGTCCAGTGTGACGGGGGGTGAGCCCGTCGCCACTTGTAATGGCCAGTGGGTACAATATATGCCTCGGAATTGAAGCATGCAGGTTTCCTCACGATGTATCAGATATATCATACCAAATAATGTGGTCAAATGTTTCCCAGCAGTTTTAATTTTAAATGATTTCTTTACACATAACTAGGGGTCACAAAACCGGAGGAATATTAGAAACCCGGTTTTTCGGTTTTCAATTTATAACAAAACCGGTTTTCCGGTTTTTCGATTTTCTATACAGTTTTTATTTCGTTTTTTAAATAAAACTATGTTTCAAACAATTGAAGCAATTGGGTATTTGACTACATACAATATATTTTATTCTAATCTTCTCAACAAAAAAAAAGATTCGAAAATATCGCTAAACTCCCATTTTCATTGAGTTTTTAGCTTGAATACTATTTTTAATAACAAGATAAACTTTAAAAAGTAATGAAATGTTGATGACGTCACAACTCAGAATTGAATACAAATTTCATACAAAGTGCACGTTTTGACGTCCGATAAAGAGTAGCTGATTTGACTAGTTGTCAAGTAGCTATTAAAGCGAAGGTTAAAAGAAGGCCTATTAAACTTAAGCAAGATCTTGACTACGGCCTTCTTTTGTCAACCTGAAGTCGTCCATAATTGCTGCACCATGTTGAAAAGTTATATGAGAACCTGTAGTTGAAACATTTCCATTTTGCTCAAAGCAAAAAGACTTAATTTTCAAATATCGATTCGCTAAAATTACCTACGTATCGTGGCCGAGGCGCTCCAAAGTTGCTTGTTAAAACAAGCAACTTTGGAAGCATTGCATGTCTGCCAATGTCGAGTGAGTTTAGGATATGTGTAAGGCAAAACCGAAAAATCTAAATCTCAGTTTTGGCTAAACTGAAACCTGGTTTTGGAAATTGTCATCAAAACCGGTTTAACCGGTTTTCGGTGAAACCGGTTTTTTGAACCCTAGTCGTTACAATGTATTCCGTGTGTCAGGCGGAAGTGGACGGGGCGCGGCTAGTATCGGACGTGCAGCGCGTGGTATCTCGCCCCACCGCGCATGATGCGGTGATGCGCGTGCGCACGTCGACGGGCGTGCGCGCTACTGACTTCGTGGGACACTTCTTCATGAGCAACACCACCGACGTGGAGCTGGCTGCTGTCGGTGAGTACACGATAAATTATTGGCTTTATGCGAAGTGGGCGATGAGAACTGTCAAATCAATCACAGGGAAACATATCTTGAGCTGAAAAGACAGTGTGGTTTTATATCGAAAGTGGCGCCTTTTTTTCCGCCTATTTTTTTGGCTCGGTCATCAACCAAATTTGAATATTTCTGTTAAAGTAACAAACAAAATTTGTTACGATAAGTATGTCGAAACTCAGCCCGGAAGGAGATATAAAGGCTTGATGTAAACGTAATGAATATATTTATAACTTCAAGCCTTTATATCTCTTTTCGGAGTTTAGAGATATACAGGATGAATTTTTAGTCACCGTCCATATTTTGATATATTAATCTTTGGCGAAAATCATTGAATACGTGTTTTTTCTTTTAGTATCACTCAATACAAAAATATTAAGATATCACATCACAAAGTTATCTATAAAAAGTTTATGTTTCTGGACACTGCCGCGCCGTGCGCACGCGCTAGGTGAATTTACGCGGGCCGCCCCGCTCCGCGCGCCGCCGCAATTCATTGATAACACAATAATAAACAAAGTTGCAAATTTTCCCTTCATACTTTCACGGGCTTAGGACCGTCAATAAGCAAAAGGTTTGTGCTATGTTCACTATGATTAGAATGTAATCCTTAATTAATCAATTACAAATAAAGTAAAAATAAATTAGATAAATAAGAACTTTAGACCTTATTAAAACCGTGCCAAAACGTTTTGCTATTAGGCGTATTTAAAAAATTTGAATCAACTTATGTACAAATAATTAAAAATTTAATCAAAATCATCTTAGAACAATCACATTAACAGTACTTTAATAAATGTTCGAAATGCATACCGTTTCTCTCTAAACAGAGTCTTGCACGTTTTTGCACATTATTTTTAATTTTGTTGAGCACTACAGTGTCACTTTTCACTTGGTCGAATGCACGTACAATTTGCTCTTTTAATTGGTCTAAGCTTTGGGCTTCCTCCACATACACTCGTCGTTTTATTTCGCCCCACAAAAAAAAGTCACATGGAGTAAGATCTGGTGACCGGGGTGGCCAGGGGACGGGCCCCCCGCGACCGATCCAACGATCACCGTGTTCTATGTTTAAATAATCACGAACGGCGGCGGAGTAATGAGGCGGTGCACCGTCTTGCTGATAATAAAAATCTCGATGGGAGATTACCGGCACGTCATCCATGAAATCAGCAATTACTGTGCGTAACATATCTAGGTACGTGCCCCCGGTCAGCCGTCCTTCAATGAAATACGGCCCCAGTATTCTGTTGCCGACAATTCCAGCCCACACATTTGCGCTAAACCGCACTTGGTGATATGTTTCTCGAATCATGTGTGGGTTTCGAAATGACCACCAATGTTCATTATGCTGATTATACAGCCCCACTCGAGTGAACAAGGCCTCGTCAGTCCACAAAATGTTAGCATCGGGGTGTGCGATCAGCCACTCGCAGAAGGCTCGACGGGGAACGGCGTCTGCGTCGTTCAAGGCCTGTGCCTTTTGAAAATGGTACGGGTACAACCCAGCAATATGGAGAAGTTTCCACACGGCATATTGGCTTACGCCGAAGCGCCGCGCTGCATCTCGCGTACTCGATCTAGGGCTCCGTTCAAAGAAATCGAAGATATCTTCTTCGATCTCTACTGCGAGTCTCGGCCTGCCACGTCCTTGAGCGTGTGTAGGAGCTATAAATTGGCCATGGTCTAATAGTCTCTGATTTGCGGCCAAAATCGTTTGGCGATTAGGTACTGAAGGATTTATTATCCCTTGATTGCGAAGGCGAGGAATACTTTCTGCTTCGTATAGTCTCTGGGCACCGTTCAAGCTTTCACCACTAAGTATGTAAGATCGCACCATTTCGTAATACTCGCGGTTGGAATACATCGTAAACAAATTCACGATAGCGCGGGGCGCCGCCAACGAGATGCGCGGGAACACGGAAGTAAGCGCTTGCGTCGCGAAAGGGTGCGCCGACCGACTGACGATAGATAGATGTGTCGCGCAGGAGTCGGGGGCGGGGGTAAGTGGGGTGTGCGCTGCCCTGTTCATTGAATGTTTACGAGGCAAGTGTAGTATTATTAACGTTTAACTTGTGACCACGCAGAACGATAATTCTTTCGAGAAAATTATTTAATACGAAAATTTTATGTATCGTTTTTTTTTTCAAAAATGGAGTTAGTGAATGATGCCTAATGCCTAGAAAAAATTTGGACGGTGACTAAAAATTCATCCTGTATAATATACGACAAAAAACAAGAAAAGGCACCATCTTTAGGCATTAGCTTTTGTACAATTTCCGGGTAAGCTTTATCAAATACACTTGAATCTATGCAAATCTTATTCGATTCGATCGATTTGAATTTTAAACTCAAATAAATTCGGAGACTTTTCAAAACACGAGTACACTCTATGTATATCTTGGATGTATCTTATATTTCCTATAGACTGTTCCCTAATTTTTTGAAATATTTCAATTGTTGGTTAGGTTGTCCGGAAGAAATCGCTTTTTAGCTATAAGACTGCCTATTTTTGTACCGTCTGTATTTCCTGTTTGTTTACTCTCTGTATACTATGTTTGGTGTAAAATAAAATATAATTGATTGGTATTTTGTAATTGTATATTTTAGTACTACTGGTGAAATCTTTTAACTGGCTCAAAATGTACTATAGCCTTTGACTAATTATTATAAGGACTAGCCTTGCGGTAGCATTTCCCCTCTGCCACGGTATAAGCACGATTGATCTTGTGCATTTACATTCAATTTTACACCTTATCACTAAACGAGACAGCCTATAATTGCGAAATAATAACTTCGAACTTAGAACGTTTGGGGTTCACACGAGACTACTTTTCATGATTTTTAACATTCAAAATTAGAATCTTAAGTTATGGGGAATAAAATCCAAAGTTGCGGATTTCATGTTACCTCGCCCCCCGCAAAAAGTGTCAGAAATGTTTGTTAGTAGAATTACACGCGTAACCAGTCCACATATAAATAGTCAAAGATTATAGCACTAACAGAACTATTATTATAAAATTAACGAACTACTCGTACTACTAAAACGGCGACTCATATCCAAAAAAATTCGGACCTGACGTTGTTTAACGATGATTGTTTTCAATACAAAGGCTTCTACTACGTCAACCAGCGGCTGGAAACCCCTTACGAGACAATTTTACTTATAGTTAAATACATTTACATACTTTAAACCGTTAAGAGGACATTTGAAAAAAATAGGATATCATGAAGTACTAACAGTAGGAGTATGATTTGCGGATATGTGTATATTGAACATATAATTGATGTTTTGATTAGAGCTAAAACACGATTAAGATGCATTTTCTTGATAGAAAAATAAGCCAAACTAGCCTTTGTCTTTATCGATAAACGCTTGGAACTGCTAAACGGTGAATAATAGAAACACGAGTCGTGAATAAAAAAAAAGAGATTTATATTTTATAAAGTTTGATTAGAGCAGAAATGAACTTACATAAATAGTACAATTACATTTAAATAAGTTTGTTTTACGCTTGCGTCGTTTCAGGCGCGCGCGCCGCCCCATCTCTTTCTCTTTCATCAGGCAGTTATATAAGCTATCACACGCCCATTTCGCTTCAATTATTTTTCGACATAGGCCCTTAACAGTTTAGATATCCTAGTTCCTACTAATATTATAAACGCGAAAGTTTGTAAGTATGGATGGATGTTTGTTGCTCTTTCACGTAAAAACTACTGAATGGATTTTAATGAAATTTGGCACGCAGATAGAATATGATCTGGATTAACTCATAGGATACTTTTTTAAGGTCTACACAGACGGAGTCGCGGGCAACAGTTAGTTATTAATATTTCTCTATCCCCAACAGACGCAGACAAAGCGATCGGCATCGAAATAAAACACGACGACAAACTAACAGCCGAGGATGGTGTCTACATTCAGGCTGCACTCCTCTACACGCACCGGTCCGGCCAGCGAAGACTTAGGGTCCTGAACCTGGCCCTCAACGTGGCACAACAGTTAGCTGATGTATATAGAAGTACCGAGCTGGATACCTGCATCAACTTCCTTACTAAACAAGGTAAAAATATCACTCTTAATGGTAAAATTCGGCGAAGGAAAATGATGATTTGTAGTTAGTTGTTTTAGCTTTCTGCTTATAAACTTTTTTCATAGCGTTAGTATTTCTGTACAGGGCGTTAGGGTAAACAGTTGCATTACTTTAAGGGGTGATTGTACCCATGATACTTATTAACTTTCCCTAAGAAACATAAAGGGAATTCTCAAAAAAAGTTTTGCTCTTTCCATACTAAATGGAATCAGCTGATCGAACGTTTTTATGAAGAGTTAAACATTTTGTGTTCCAGTTTCCTATAGGTTTCATATGTAAAGTTGATCAGTATCATGAGTATAATCACCCCTTAAATTAGCGCAACTGTTTACCCTAACACCCTGTAGATAAACCACTGCTATAAAATCTTCAAGGTAACAGTGAAAATCTCATCAAAATCCGTTTAAGGGTTCTCGAATTATGACCATTTATTGGTGGGACTAGATATTCCATCCACCGCTTCAGCCAGGAAATGTGGCTTCCTTCTCATTCACTTTTTGTCGTAGTATGACGATTTATGATAAACTATCGCTATAAAATCCTCAAGGTAACTCAAAACTCTAAATATTTTATTCAAAATAATATCACATGGACAGGTTTCTGACATCATTTTTGACTCTACCACTGCGTCGGAAGGTGTTCCGTTGTAGAGGAGATACGGCCAGAAACACTGTTAATAGTGAAATTCTTATCAAAATCTGTTCAGCGGTTCTCGAGTTATGACTATATTGGTGGGAGTAGTTACATACCACTGCATCTGTTAGCGAAGACTCTGAGAGATGACTGTAAGAACTGGCAGATGTGTACAAGTAGATACAAAAATAAAAATAACCATTTAAGAGGGTGGATAAGATCATCAATCTGAACAAATTTCTCTATGGGACTAATAAAAAATTGCGAAAAAAAAATCTGATGTTTCATACTAAACTACAAATCTACTCGAGCTGTATTGGATAGCTGATTTTCTTTTTACGATTTCGATGTTGGGCCATAGAGAAAGTTGTTCAGTTTGATGGTCTGGACATTCCCTTAAAAAACTGTCAGCATATTAAGAAGGACCCTGTATAGGAAGTTCGCTATAGGATTTTTTAGCTACTAGGTTATGCCTTCACCGAAAAGACCCGATTTGATTTCTGCGCTAATCTATGGCAATCATTTGTATGTATATAATAAGAGGGTACACGTTGTATACGTATGTTTGCAGCGGTGTGGGCGCTGCGGGAGCACGTGCCGCGGCAGGTGCGGGAGACGCTGTCGTCGCGCTGCGCGCGCAGCCTCGCGGCGTACCGGCGCCACTGCGCCTCCCCCTCCTCCTCCGGCCAGCTCGTGCTGCCCGAGTCCATGAAGCTGCTGCCGCTCTACACCAGCTGCGTGCTGCGCGCCGACAGCGTAGCCGGAGGTACGCCGCTCTACTCTGCTATACCACTGTATTACTGTTAGCCTCCCCCTCCTCCTCCGGCCAGCTCGTGCTGCCCGAGTCCATGAAGCTGCTGCCGCTCTACACCAGCTGCGTGCTGCGCGCCGACAGCGTAGCCGGAGGTACGCCGCTCTACTCTGCTATACCACTGTATTACTGTTAGCCTCCCCCTCCTCCTCCGGCCAGCTCGTGCTGCCCGAGTCCATGAAGCTGCTGCCGCTCTACACCAGCTGCGTGCTGCGCGCCGACAGCGTAGCCGGAGGTACGCCGCTCTACTCTGCTATACCACTGTATTACTGTTAGCCTCCCCCTCCTCCTCCGGCCAGCTCGTGCTGCCCGAGTCCATGAAGCTGCTGCCGCTCTACACCAGCTGCGTGCTGCGCGCCGACAGCGTAGCCGGAGGTACGCCGCTCTACTCTGCTATACCACTGTATTACTGTTAGCCTCCCCCTCCTCCTCCGGCCAGCTCGTGCTGCCCGAGTCCATGAAGCTGCTGCCGCTCTACACCAGCTGCGTGCTGCGCGCCGACAGCGTAGCCGGAGGTACGCCGCTCTACTCTGCTATACCACTGTATTACTGTTAGCCTCCCCCTCCTCCTCCGGCCAGCTCGTGCTGCCCGAGTCCATGAAGCTGCTGCCGCTCTACACCAGCTGCGTGCTGCGCGCCGACAGCGTAGCCGGAGGTACGCCGCTCTACTCTGCTATACCACTGTATTACTGTTAGCCTCCCCCTCCTCCTCCGGCCAGCTCGTGCTGCCCGAGTCCATGAAGCTGCTGCCGCTCTACACCAGCTGCGTGCTGCGCGCCGACAGCGTAGCCGGAGGTACGCCGCTCTACTCTGCTATACCACTGTATTACTGTTAGCCTCCCCCTCCTCCTCCGGCCAGCTCGTGCTGCCCGAGTCCATGAAGCTGCTGCCGCTCTACACCAGCTGCGTGCTGCGCGCCGACAGCGTAGCCGGAGGTACGCCGCTCTACTCTGCTATACCACTGTATTACTGTTAGCCTCCCCCTCCTCCTCCGGCCAGCTCGTGCTGCCCGAGTCCATGAAGCTGCTGCCGCTCTACACCAGCTGCGTGCTGCGCGCCGACAGCGTAGCCGGAGGTACGCCGCTCTACTCTGCTATACCACTGTATTACTGTTAGCCTCCCCCTCCTCCTCCGGCCAGCTCGTGCTGCCCGAGTCCATGAAGCTGCTGCCGCTCTACACCAGCTGCGTGCTGCGCGCCGACAGCGTAGCCGGAGGTACGCCGCTCTACTCTGCTATACCACTGTATTACTGTTAGCCTCCCCCTCCTCCTCCGGCCAGCTCGTGCTGCCCGAGTCCATGAAGCTGCTGCCGCTCTACACCAGCTGCGTGCTGCGCGCCGACAGCGTAGCCGGAGGTACGCCGCTCTACTCTGCTATACCACTGTATTACTGTTAGCCTCCCCCTCCTCCTCCGGCCAGCTCGTGCTGCCCGAGTCCATGAAGCTGCTGCCGCTCTACACCAGCTGCGTGCTGCGCGCCGACAGCGTAGCCGGAGGTACGCCGCTCTACTCTGCTATACCACTGTATTACTGTTAGCCTCCCCCTCCTCCTCCGGCCAGCTCGTGCTGCCCGAGTCCATGAAGCTGCTGCCGCTCTACACCAGCTGCGTGCTGCGCGCCGACAGCGTAGCCGGAGGTACGCCGCTCTACTCTGCTATACCACTGTATTACTGTTAGCCTCCCCCTCCTCCTCCGGCCAGCTCGTGCTGCCCGAGTCCATGAAGCTGCTGCCGCTCTACACCAGCTGCGTGCTGCGCGCCGACAGCGTAGCCGGAGGTACGCCGCTCTACTCTGCTATACCACTGTATTACTGTTAGCCTCCCCCTCCTCCTCCGGCCAGCTCGTGCTGCCCGAGTCCATGAAGCTGCTGCCGCTCTACACCAGCTGCGTGCTGCGCGCCGACAGCGTAGCCGGAGGTACGCCGCTCTACTCTGCTATACCACTGTATTACTGTTAGCCTCCCCCTCCTCCTCCGGCCAGCTCGTGCTGCCCGAGTCCATGAAGCTGCTGCCGCTCTACACCAGCTGCGTGCTGCGCGCCGACAGCGTAGCCGGAGGTACGCCGCTCTACTCTGCTATACCACTGTATTACTGTTAGCCTCCCCCTCCTCCTCCGGCCAGCTCGTGCTGCCCGAGTCCATGAAGCTGCTGCCGCTCTACACCAGCTGCGTGCTGCGCGCCGACAGCGTAGCCGGAGGTACGCCGCTCTACTCTGCTATACCACTGTATTACTGTTAGCCTCCCCCTCCTCCTCCGGCCAGCTCGTGCTGCCCGAGTCCATGAAGCTGCTGCCGCTCTACACCAGCTGCGTGCTGCGCGCCGACAGCGTAGCCGGAGGTACGCCGCTCTACTCTGCTATACCACTGTATTACTGTTAGCCTCCCCCTCCTCCTCCGGCCAGCTCGTGCTGCCCGAGTCCATGAAGCTGCTGCCGCTCTACACCAGCTGCGTGCTGCGCGCCGACAGCGTAGCCGGAGGTACGCCGCTCTACTCTGCTATACCACTGTATTACTGTTAGCCTCCCCCTCCTCCTCCGGCCAGCTCGTGCTGCCCGAGTCCATGAAGCTGCTGCCGCTCTACACCAGCTGCGTGCTGCGCGCCGACAGCGTAGCCGGAGGTACGCCGCTCTACTCTGCTATACCACTGTATTACTGTTAGCCTGCCCGACACATCAAAGATGCTGTATCTTGCGCTGACAATCCCCAATTCTTCATACAAAGCTCGGGATGATTCACACCGCCCGCTAAATACTATATGTTGCCAAGTCATAGTAGAAAGATTTTACCTTACATTAAAATCAATATTGTAATCCTGACGTCCTCTCTGGTTTGTGAATATGCCCAGAGAGGACTTCACAATCACAATATTGGAAATATTATGAGCCAAACCGACTATGTAAGGTAGGTAGCTTAGGTAACTAAAAAGAGTAGTAGATCCGAAATTATTATATGCTGACACTTTTAGGATGATCAGACCATCTAACTGAACAATTTTCTCTATGGCATCAACATCGAAATCGCGAAAAAATATCAACTCTTCCATGTATGGGACAGCTGATTTTATTTTCGCGATTTCAATGTTGGTTCCTTAGAAAACTTTGTTCAGTTTGATGGTCTGATCATTCCCTTCCGTTAAAAAACCGTCCGGATATTAAGAAAGACACTATATTTTCGTGTGTACAATAATGTTTAAATCTCCACGCCTAACTAAAACAGTAAAAATTTCACGATGTTTAATGATAAATGTCGTTATTGTCTGGTTCCTTTGTCTGATTCCCATAATAAAAACATTGTAGCTTCAGTTGGAGTCCAGAAAAATGTATGAGCCCATCGTTATTTATTCATATGCATATTCTCACGACTATATTCCCCGAGGGGGTAGTCAGTCAGTAGTTCTGAAAACTCAGAACATCCACGTTTCACTAGTAGTACCGAAACTCTGTCCAGTATGACGGGGAGTGAGCCAGTCGCCGCTTATAATGGACAGTGGGTACAATACATGCCTCGAAATTGAACCCTGCAGGTTCGGAGCGCTATTAACGGGACCACTAAGTTATGCCTAATTGTTTTGCATTTCTGTTTTGTGACCGAATATATTTGAAAAATTTGAAAGGACTGGTAGTCTAGGAAAAATAAGGTTTGAGATTGCATTAAAGACACTTTAGTAAATTGTGTTTGAAATAATATTACTGTTAGTTTATAACACTTTTGTCGAGATTTCGGGGTTATACAGCCTCAGGAACCTGAGAAATACCTTAAAATCGATATTAATGTATAAATGGCAAGCTTATTTCTAAAAATATTTCGACCAGCATACCAGCAATAGAGACAGTTAATTATCAAAAGGCAAATTTAATGTGTAAAAACAAACAGTAAATAATTTAGTTTTGAGGTTATAATTTTTGAAGACTTACAAAATATTAAATATCTACCCAAATTAACGATATTAACCGTGGATTATTATTGTTATAAGTAAAACGTATTGAACGAAGCCATCCTGTACAAAATCACCAGTTTGCATTTTTTGTTCATACCTAAATTTAATGTTTTGTAAATGTCTTAATTATTCAATAATACAACATAAAAAATCGGGGATTATTGAGAATTTATGTTTTTCAGGTATGTATCTACTATATTCCAAATTTTCACCAAAAGTGCAATTAATGCAACCTACTCCATACAAAAATCCGTAGGTTTCCCCGACTATGGAATGTCAGCGGCAATGTATGACAGCCGAGCATAACTGATGCATACAAAGGTGACATTAGAGACATGCTATTTTTTGGATCTTTTATTGTATGACGTGGTGGAGTCTTATGTATAGAATGTCATTGAGGTTTCCTCCCGATGTTTTCCTTCACCAAAAAGCCAGTGGTGTAATTGTACATAAATTCCGAAAAACTCATTGGAACGAGTCTGCCTGGACGGGGATCGAACCATCGCCTCGCAATCGTTACTCATCACTGGACCAAATCGTTATTTATTTCCCAACATGATCTCCGCAGGTCCCGACATAACGTGCGACGATAGATCGTGTGCGATGTATCGCGCACTAACAGCCGACGTGCCTACCTCCGTGGTCTACACGTACCCGCGGCTGCTGCCACTACACAGGGTCACTGAAATGCGACCAACACCGCTCCGTGCCTCCATGGACAAGATGCTCGACCACGGAGTCTACTTGTTAGGTAAACTCAAACTCTTCATCCATCATCACAGCCACAGAACATTATAAGAGGGGTTAGAAGTGCAAAGTAGGCGTGGAACGTGTCGCCACAGGTTATGCAATGATTTGCATAACACCATAGGGCGCGCGGCGTGGTGCGAGCGAGAGGGCATGAGTAATTGTATCAGCGTGAGCGGGAAGACAAGTGGCGACAGCTGGCTCCGAAGCAAAAGCGCTACTTTGCATTTCTAACCCCTCTTATAATGTTCTGTGATCACAGCATAATATACGTCCCACTACAGGACTTATGCTTATGCCACTGCAGGGCACAGATATACCCTGAGTATGGGGGTCAGTCCATCACGCGTGCACAATGCGGATTGGTAGACTTCACATACGCATCAGAATTTATTCTTCAGCGTATGCAGGTTTCCTCATAAGTTAGAAAAACTCATTGGTACATGGCATGTCGTCCGTGCGGATTCGAACCTCAACTCAAACTGATAAGCTTTTATTACCCACTCATATTGCCGTATTTATTCTGTGCTGCCATGGCCATGCTCTTAAAATAGTAAATATTGAAGATATTTACACGAAAAAGATTATGATATGGTTTTTAGGAATCCGGACTCCAAATCAACCTTTTTTAGTATGTTTGTCGGTCTGTTTGTCTGTTTGTTTGTTTGTATGTGTGGGGACTTGGCACAGATGTCAAAACCCACAAGTTATAGCAACGAAGCTAACAGATGGCGCTACGGTCGCACTCGCAAAAGTGTACGTAAGACAACTTGCGACGTCACATTGGTAACCCGTTAGCCGCTACACATAAGGTTCATAATCGTATACAAGACATCAATCGCGCAAGAGAATTAATCACAGAGATTATATATATATACAAGGTCCAACTAAGATCTGTAAGGACCACGGCCGGTCCCCAGGCTTCACACCTAGCCTGGCGGAAGATCTTCCCTTTTCACCGGAGGAACCTTCCACAGTAGTTCCTCCACATTACCGTATTTATTCTGTGCTCCCATGGCCATGCCCTTAAAAAATAGTGATGTATAATCATCTTATCTTAACTATTATAAAAATGTAACAGAAGTGCGCCTGTACATTGAAGATATTTACACGAAAAACAGTTACATACAAAGAAGATTACAATATGGTTTTTAGGTATCCTGGACTCCAAATCAACCTTTTTTAGAATTTTTGTCTGTCTGTTTGTTTGTTTGTATGTTTGTAACAGCATCACGCAAAAACTTCTGAACCGATTTTGATGAAACTTTTTTTGTTTCCATAGCTTATGATCTGACTTAAAATCTGGTATATAATTTGTGCGGACGAAGTCGCGGGTAATCTCTAGTATCTAAATAAACGTAATATTTCAGAGAACGGTGTGCACATGTTGATGTGGATCGGATCGCAGGCGCCCGCAGAGTTCCTGCGCGATGTGTTCGGAGTAACGTCGCCGCAGCAGATCGATACACAGGTACACAACGATACCACCATATCACCGATTACCGGTAGAGATCTACTACGATAACATGGCCCCCGGTCATACTGATCAGGATGAGCCAATGAGAGTTTTGCTTTTCTTTTTAAACTGACTTCCTAAAAAACTCAACAGATGGCATGTTCATCGCTCCATAGAGAAGTGTGCGTTAGTTTTTGCGCTGACAAGTTTGCTCCTGTAATAAAAGTTGTTCAAGTTGATGGATAGAGTACGTGGTTAAATGGTTTGCCATTAGTTAGTTTACATACTGTACCTACATAGAATATTATGACACCCTCCTTATAGACCTGTAGAAGAAGGTTTATGGATGCTGATGATGATATGATGCAGGTGTGTGAGCTGCCGGAGCTGGACAACGCGACGAGTGCGGCGGTGCGCGGCGTCGTGGAGGGCGCCAGAGACTTGCGCAAGGTCGCCATGCGGGTAAGTGCATTGCTTGTACAATATAAAACGAGGGCCTTTCTTAATATGCTGACAGTTTTCAAGGGGATAATCAGACCATAAGACTGAACAACTTCCTGTATGAGACTAACATCGAAATCATGAAAAACCGGCCAAGAGCGTGTCAGACTCGCCCATAATCGGGTTCCGTAGTCACAAAAAAACACCAGTTTCATACAAAGCAGTACCAACTCGACTCAAATGTATGGGACAGTTGATTTTTTTTTCGCAATTTCGAATTTGGCTCCATAGTGAAAGTTGTTTTCAGTTTGATGGTCTGAAGCACCCGGCAACAGGGTTTTTTTACACCCTGTAGAACAGGTCAAACCACTGATATCAGGACAGTTAGATGGGGGTTAACCTCTGTATTGAAAGCGAAGGACGAAGTATGTTAAAGCAAGAAAATTTTAAGCCCCATCTACTGTGTGTATCCATGTGTCAGACATACTCTTTCCACCAGGAAGCTTAAAATAGGTATTGTCTATACCTTGGAGTACAGACTGCCTTACAAGCGGTGAAACATGAAAATAATCCTTGGCGGTCGTAAAGTTCAACCTTCTTTCGTCAAAAATTTAGTTCTGACAGAAAGGGGCAAGCCTAAAGTAAACATCAATGTACGAAAAAAGGTTGAACATTACCGACCGCTATGGCCAATTTTCGTGTTCCAATGCTTATAAGGAGGATTGGTATCCTTTATCATTCTAACTCTATGATCTTGACAAAGTTAGTTGACAAAGCATTTGTTAATGATTCGTTTTTAGTGCACGTCGTTTTTTGCACGCATATTTTTAGTTTGTTCTTGTAGAATGATATGACAGCACTTAGAACTAAAACAGTTTTTAATGATTGTAGTGATGCAACGATTATGATTAATATCGTCAATCGTTACTCATATATATTTATGGTTTGCTGATGCATCGTAATCGCCGAATATTAGATACGATTAATAACGATTATTAAACATTATGAGTTGCAAATTAATTGCGTTGATGACTTAAAATTCAAGGCCGATACCACAGAACATTATAAGAGGG
This sequence comes from Agonopterix alstromeriana, assembly GCA_963924505.1. Taxonomy (NCBI): domain Eukaryota; kingdom Metazoa; phylum Arthropoda; class Insecta; order Lepidoptera; family Depressariidae; genus Agonopterix; species Agonopterix alstromeriana. The sequence continues at coordinate 10,694,832 of OZ004685.1, read as the reverse complement.
GTTAGAAGTGCAAAGTAGGCGTGGAACGTGTCGCCACAGGTTATGCAATGATTTGCATAACACCATAAGGCGCGCGGTGTGGTGCGAGCGAGAGGGCATGAGTTTTTGTAGCAGCGTGAGCGGGAAGACAGGTGGCGACAGCCGTCTCCGAAGCAAAAGCGCTACTTTGCATTTCTAACCCCTCTTATAATGTTCTGTGGCCGAAACACATACTTGTAGATTGTTTCTTCACTTTGAATCAAAATCATGTATGATTTAAAATTAACACTTACTAATGTATAACACTTGCGAAAATACTAAAAACCGTTTAGCAAAAGCAATCATTGATTGACAAATATCAAACAGGTTAAATAAATGATAGATAATTTAAAATATTTATTCCTGCAATTGAGGGTACAGGGATTCTGGCCTAACGCAGTGTGAGTGTGACCTGACCGCTGAGAGAGCGAGATGTACCTAGCGGCACCACTGTTTAATAGAAAGAGATACGTGGGGCAAGGCAATAGAACCGTTTTGCGGAACTTATCGACACAATCGACAGGGTAAATATTCGAGCTCTGTGAATAATTTGTGAATCTAAAGTGAAATCCTAGATTATTTTTTGAATTATACTAACACTATTTCATTAAATTATCCACGTTCACGTTAGATTCACAATTATACACAGAACTCGAATTTTTACTGGGCTGATAGGGGGTGATAAATTCCCAAAAAACGGTTTCATTTGACAACTCATGTCAGTTCCTCTATTCCGTAAGGTGTAATAAGGTGTTTATGTGCTAGAATGTCCCTTGTGTCCGAACTCCTGTACGGGACTGGACCTAAATAAAGTCTGACAGGGTCCAGTGTCCTGGACGCTGTCAGGCTCCCCGAATACCCCGTAGAACAACAGACACGAAAAGAAATAATTAATATATTGCAATAATCGTAATCGCCGATTATGATGCACATAATCGTAATCGGCATCGCATCAACCAAATCAATAATCGCTGCATCACTAAAGCATTGTCATAAAATTCTTTTTATTGCTTGTTTGTGTAAATATTTCACTGTATAAAGCACAAAGTTTTGGAGCATGAGGTTCATTTTTTAGTAGTTGTGTCTCCCGCTCTTACTTCTTTTATTTAAACTTAGTGGCTATGCTGTAAAAATTAGTTATTTCACGTGAAAAGGGACCTTAAGGCGGGTGTAGTTTTGGGTCTTTACCAAATATCATCACTCGGTTCATCATTACTGTACAAAGGCGTAACAATACAATATTCTCTTGAACACCGCATACAATATTATGAAGCGAACAAAAGGGGTACAGGGGTATTACCAGGTTTATAAGTCTTACCGATGTACCTGCGCAGTTGAAAATTTTTTATAGGCAGTTGAAAACTATTTTTCCATATATAAAATATTACTGTTATTAATACCGTCTTCACGGATTATGCGTCGAAGTATGAAATTGACAACTCTGCAACCACCTTAAGATCAATCGAAATTGTCCCACATTAACCCACTACTGGCCTCATAGTCGTCCTATTGTTGTGTCCTTCCTTTCCTTACGGCCCTACGCTAATCTGATCCATTTCTGACCGTTTATTAAGATGAAAAAGTAAAATAGAACTCTACAAACCCGCCTCAAGGTATCTTTTCGATAATCTCCACAAAAGCTTACTGTCTCTCTCTGCACGACTAGCTGGACATAATGCATCAGAACGACAAGCGCGAGGCTCTACTGCGCAGGCGACTGGTCGAGGACGCGGGCGTCGACGGCTCGGCTGCTTACGTCGACCATCTGATGGCCACGCATAAAACCGTCCAGAAAATGCTGTAGGTTCGATTTATACTGTGGAGATATGTGCGGTCTTGGGGTTATTATTCACTCATTCGGTCATTCAGATACTCACTCACCAACTTATTCACTAACTCAAGCCCGCCTTCGTCGATCATTTGATGGCCAAACATAAAATCGAACGGTAAATGCTGTTTGTATGATTTTTACTGTGAAGATATGTGTGGTCTTGCGGGTGTTAATTACTTATTCGTTCATTCATTCATTAAATTACTCAGTAGTTCATTTATTCACTCACTCACCAACTCATTCACTAACTGAACCCCGCCTAAGTCGATCATTTAATGGCCACACATAAAATCGAACAGTAAATGCTGTAGGTTCGATTTGTACTGTGCGGCCTGGGGGTTATTACTCTCTCATTCGGTCATTTACCCACTTAATCACTCCTCATTCATTCATTCAATCAAACATTTATTCCCTCCTTCATTCACTCACTCACGCTCGCCTTCGTCGACCATCTGATAGCCACGCATAAAATCGCCCAGAAAATGATGTAGGTTCGATTTTTACTGAGGAGATATGTGCGGTCTTGGGGTATTACTCACTCATTCGGTCATTCAATCATGCACTAACCAACTCCTTCATTCTCTTATGCACTTACTCACTCATTCACTTATTCATGCACTCATTAATTCACTCACTGTCGACCATCTGATAGCCACACATAAAGTCGCCCAGAAAATGGTGTAGGTTCGATTTGTACTATGGAGATATGTGCGGTCTGGGGGTTAATTCTCACTCATTCGGTGACTTACTCACTTACCAACTCATTCACTCACTCACGCCTACGTTGACCGTCTAATGGCCACACAAAGCCACAACATTTGAATATGTAAATTTTGGAAAACATTTCAAGCTGAATAAACCTTAGTGGTCAAGATTAAAGTTCTAACAGCATATCGCTTAAGGCGTGATTCGACAAAACTTTGATTAATCCAAGAGGATACAAGGGAAAATACCTAAAGAAAAAGAAAGAGGTCGTTGTATCTGTACTTACTGCGATGTAAGGTTATACATTTTAATTTGGATGTTTTATATGTCACTTGTGGTTTTAAAATCAAAACAGCACAAGTGACATGAAAAGGACGGACTTAATCTAAGAATAAAAAGACAATGCGGGTTTTGTATGGACGGTTGGCGCCTTATTTTCGCTGTTGTTTTTGGCGCGGCCATCAACCAAACTTGAATATTTTAGTTAAGAATAAAGTAACAAAAACACTTGTTATTACATGTATATCCCTAAACTCAGTCCGAACGAAGATATAAAGGCTTGAAGTTGATAATATATTCATTACGTTTACTTCAAGCGTTTATATATCCGTTCGGACTGAGTTTCGAGATATTTATAATAAAAAGTTTTGTTTGTAACTTTATTAGGATATATTCAAGTTTGATTGAAGGCCGCGCTAAAAATAAAGGCGAAAATATAAAAGGCGCCATTTTTAAGTATTGACTTTTACTCGCGTTTGGTCGAACCCGGCCTATTCAAATGTTTCCGAGATATTGAAAGGTATACGCAGTTACCCCGTATACGCAGTTACCCCGTTTACGCAGTGGCCCAGTATACGCAGTTACCCCGTAGACGCAGTTGTCTCAACAAGACCTTATTAAAATGTTTTGGCTTAAGTAACCGTTACATATCTCCACGGTGGCTATATTTCAGTCACTTTTTCGGTTTTTCGCTGGGACGCTTCGGGAGATCATCGTCTTCTAATTTTACAGAGAAATGAAGGCTTTTCACAGATTTTGGAGATTTTATAGTGCTTGTTGTTTGGCGCTGGGATTGCATGAGTTTTTGGGAGGCTTTTTTTAGTTTTTTCTGCTCTATTTTATATTTGGAAACCTATTTTATGTTTTCAAACTTCAAAAGTTGACATTGAAGTGGCTTTTTGTTTAACATTTTTGTATTTATTAAATACAGGTTTAAATCACTTACTTGTATCTAAATATCTACAGGGTGTTAGGGTAAACAGTTGCATTACTTTAAGGGGTGATTGTACCCATGATACTGATCAACTTTCCTTAAGAAACCTATCTGCAATCGATCGAACGTTTGTATGAATGCTTAAAATATTTTCGAATTTCCTATGTTTCTTAGGAAAAGTTGATCAGTATCATGGGTACAATCACCCATTAAAGTAATGCAACTGTTTACCCTAATACCCTGTATAGGTTCCTTCTTAATATGCTAACACTTTAAGGGGATGATCAGATCAGACCGTCAAACTGAACAACTTTCTCTATGGCACCAATATCGAAATTGCGAAAAAATAATCAGTTGTTCCATTTAAAACTGCATTCCTCGACCAAAATGCGACAGCTGATTTTTTTCACGATTATTATGTTAGTCCCATATGGAAAGTTGTTCAATTCGATGGTCAAATAATCCCCTTAAAAACTGGCAGCATATAAAGAAAGACTATAATCAAGGTAGCTCGAAATCTAACGGCGTCTAAACGATTGTTGCAGCTAACAGTGATGCGGCAGCATGACAAGCTGGAGGCGGTCCTCCGTAACTTCCTGGTCGAGGACAGGGGCGTGGACGGCAGCGCCTCCTACGTCGACTACCTCTGCCACGTCCACAAGGAGATCAGGCAGTTGCTATAGCATTTGTATATGTATTAAGTTAACGATGTTCTGAGCTGAGGTCTGGACTGGTTTTGTTAGTTTAACATAGGTACATACAGTACTTTTATCTCGAACAATGACATTCTATACAAAAGGACTTCGCTTCTGCGCTCTGTTAACAGTACGGCAAAAATATGCTTAATTGTTTTACACTGAGAAAAAAATTGTCCGTCGCAGCTTACGTACCACGTAGCTTACGACGCGATACTGATTACGAGTGTTGCTGATAATGAAGCTTCATTGTGAAGTACTAGACAACTTTAAGGGTATATTACTGTTGGCGCGCTCCATACGCGAAATCTGGTGATATTTTCAATACTAACCGATTAAACTCAATGAAATTTTGCAGAAACAATCTAGAAACAAATCTGCTTGTATCGTGTCAGATTTTCCTTAAAATGTATAGTTTTAAAGTTACAGTGCCTCTAAGATTTCCATACAAATCTTAAATTAATCCTAGCATTGAAACTGTATATTTTAACGAAAATCGGACACGATACAAGCATAGAGATTTGTTCCTAGATTGTTTCTGCAAAATGTCATTGAGTTTAATTGGTTAGTATTAAAAAAAAAACCAGACTTCGTTTGTATGCAGCGCGCATTTTCGCATCCGGAATAAACTTCTCTTAATACTGATACAGCACTATTTGCATAGAATGTAAAACAATGTGCTGTTTTGTGAGATAAAAATACTGTACAATGCCGTATACAGGGTCCTTCTTAATATGCTGACACTTTTTTAAGGGGATGATCAGACCGTCAAACTGAACAACTTTCTCTATGACACCAATATCGAAATCGCGAAAAAAACTGCTCTCCCACACATTTGGCTCGAGTAGTTTTGGAGTTTGGTATGGAACAGCTGTTTTTTTTTCGCGATTTCGATGTTGGTGCCGTAGAGAAAGTTGTTCAGTTTGATGGTCTGATCATCCTCTTAAAAAAGTGTCATCATATTAAGAAGGACCCTGTATAATAAATTCACGACCTAGAGTGTGATTATTGAAAGCCATTCCTTGAAGTCAGCAGTTGAAAATGACAATTACTATGGAGATATACATCTTTCTACTGCTGATTTGACTTTCGAAAATCATACTCCAGGAGAGCGATTTTTGAAAGTCAAATCAGCAGTAGAAAGATGCATATCTCCATAGTAATATTGACATTTTCAACAGCTGAGTTCAAAGTATGAGTTTCAAAAATCGCACTCCTATTCTCCTTTTAACTACCAACCTTTTTAGATTGTAATTCTCGCAAGGTTAATTAAGGGTCGATTCACACCAGAAGAGCATCGAAGAGCATTTGCTCGCAGCGGCAATATTATCACTAGTGAATAAAGGTCGAATTTTGCTTGAAGCGACTGCGGCCGACGCGTCGGCGACGTGCATATAAATTTGTCCTTTATTCACGATTTCCGCTACGAGCAAATGCTCTTCGATGCTCTTCTAGTGTGAATCGACCCTTATAGTATAATGATAGATTGTAGATTAAATATGTATTCTATAAAAAAAGAAAAGATCGACAAATGCGGCCTTGGTAGAGGGCCATAGTCCACTGCAGGTCCAATAGTGGAGGATCAATATGCTGTCAATACATTTTGAAACGGTCAAAGCTTATCATTAAAATAATCTTCTACTAAACAATTCCAGACCTTAACTTTTGCAATTAGGAATATAAAGAACATCAAATCGTTTTCCATTCACCATATTCTGATTTTAAAAATAAATTTTCCATCCAATCACGTTTTTGTGTAATCTAATATACTATGTGATTAGTTGTTATTGATTTTTAAAATTAGAATAATATCCCTTGGGGCAACCGTGACAGTGGGGCTATTGGAACAGTTGAAAATTATTCTGTTAACCCTTTGGTAATAGCTGGCTTGATAGGCCTACGGGAAAATGCAATTCCGTGCAGACACCGGCAATAATCCCAAGCACTTGCAATATTGTCGGCAATGTGCATCACTAGTGAACATATTTGCACTCTGTTGCTACAGCTGGACGGATGACATTACTATTATATATTTTTTCAAACATGCTTGGTAATTTAAGTATTATTTTGACAACCTTCGAGATTAAATCGAAATTGCTGTACATTCGAGCAGCGACTGGAAAAAGTTGTATGAAAATCCATATCTGTCGTGGTTTAGCGGCCAAATAAATTACATAGTAAACTCATATCTGTCGTGTAATTTAAAAATGGAACGATCTTTTACTCCGAAACATGGCAACCAAGGAGGTAACTTAGCAAACGTTTTATTTAAATTTCGAACTGGCTTGCAAATAGAATGCTGTTTATTGAAGAAAAAAAACAAATGAACTCTTTAACGCGGGAAAAATTATTGTTTTTCGTTATTCGTCATTGATTTTGAACAGTAATTGTATTTTAATTTCCGCGCATTATTTGAGAAAATTACTATACAAGCCTTGGCCACAACTAGGCACTGATGGACTTACGTATGACGTATACGTTTACACGCTCGTTCACCAATGCCTCTTTTACTGGCGGTTGTGTAGCAGTAATGTACTATATATGGTATATATTACATTACTGCTACACAACCGCTACCTTTTTGTACTACCTGTTTCAAAGCAAAATAAATATATTATATTCTATACTATTCTAGGCCCGACCTTAAAAGTATAATATGTTTGTATTAACAGTATAATTTGCAGCTGTAACACTAGCCCCAGTGTCATACTGGCTTCAGTGGTCTTAGTGGTAATTTTTTTTTTTGTAATCTAAATGATGAGCGGTCACTATTATATGTGAGAAGTATGATCGTAATCTTTTATTTAGTTCTTTTGACATTAAGGACCAGCGAAAATATATATGGGTGAAGTTAATTTGTCGATGAAATTTAATATTCTTTATTTTATAAGGATCATAATTAATTGCTCTTGTATTTTGAATCCGATGGCGCGGTTTATACAAACGAGACGTGTTGTGGTGGCGGATAGTCAAAGTAACAGAATTATAAACCTTATAGTACGTAGCATAGCGTCGTTTGGAGAATTACGCCCGCGCCTTCAGGCGACGTCACCTGGAGGCGCGGAAGCGATTCTTTACGACAAAAACGACGCTATGCTACGGACTATTTGGTTTATATTGTGTTACTTAGATTATCCGCCACCGCCACACGTATCATCCGTATAAACCGAAATAAAGATGAAGATAAGTGTTAAATGGCATCGAGAAATTGGCTTGGATACCACTTCGAAAAATGAATGTAGACATTAACTGCTTTACCACAAAAAAGATAAATCAAAATTATTACTTTAAGGTTTCTACTGCATACAGTCTAATAAAATCATAGACAACAAAAGCCAAAGAGATACTTAACACTTTTACATTATGCAAAAAAAAGTTCAGCAAAGCGGAGGACCAGGGTGGTGACAGGGGCTAAAATAAAGTCACTAAAATACGCAAGAAATATTCTATAAGAGTTACTGTTAGGTCCTTATAGTACGTAGCATAGCGTCGTTTGGAGAATTACGCCTGCGCCTCCAGGCGACGTCACCTGGAGGCGCGGGTGCGATTCTCCTTTACGACAAAAACGACGCTATGCTACGTACTATAAGGTTTATATTGTGTTACTTCGACTATCCGCCACCGCCATACGTCTCTTCTGTATAAACCGTGGCTTAATCTGTTATTAAAATAATGTCAAACTTTTTTGTGGTATCAGTTTAAATAAGAAAATGAAGCTCTTAATATATTAGTAAACTTTACTTCCTTAATAAAAGTCCAGATTAAATTGACTTGGACAAAACTGGAATTCGACGAACAATTTCGACTTTGTCAAAGTCAAAATTGGTCGCCGAATTAGGAATCCGAGTATAGCGTATTTTATGTATGAGAATAATACAGCATAAGTGTAAATAAAAATAGGGGTGAAAGAGTTAGGAAATTCAATTTGTTAATTTATTAAAAGCTTTCAAAATTAATTGGGCTATTTTTATTTCCAAAAAACATCAGAACTCGAGCATTCAGAATAATAGGAAGGAGGTAGATACTACAGGGGTGAAATAGATATCATTATAATCCTTTCAAACTAAGAGTCTACCCATCAAACTGAACAACTTTTATTATGGGAGCTAAACGATCGGAGCAAAAAAAAATCTGTTCCATATTAAACTGCAATGCCTACTCAACTCAAATGTATGCAACAGCAGATTTTTTTGTGCTCCGATCTGTTTAGTACCTATCCATCTAAGGGTCGATTCACACCAGAAGAGTATCGAAGAGCATTTGCTCGCAGCGTCAATCTTATCACTAGTGAATAAAGGTCAAATTTACTTGGAGCGACACGGGCAGCGGCCGCCGCGTCTGCAACGTGCAAATAAATTTAACCCTAAGCATTTATTATTATGGTATGAAAGTTGTAGCTGTAAGTTTTATTAGGTACATCAAAAATGTATGAAAAGGCAGATTTTTAAATTCAAATAAAACCATGGATAATGTTCTATAGCTTTTATTCAAAATTACATTACTTTTTCATAGTACAGGAATTAAATTAAAATATTTTTCAGTTGTTACACTGGCCATCTTTTGATTAAAATGTTACTTATTCACTTGTTACATTGGCCATCTTTTAATTTAAATGTTTTTCTCTTGTTACACTGGCCATCTCCTAATTGAAATGTTTTTCACCTGTCATTATCCCCTTAAAAAAGTATCAGCATTAAGTTGGATCCTGTATAGTTATGCTGTGATATTACGTCTTTCAGTTTGTAAAGTTAGAACACGCTTCCAGTCGTCTTTATTCGTGCATGAGAAGAGGTCTGATCTCTGCCGTGAAATGCATTATAGGCTAGAAATCTAAGGGGAAATCTCGGTAGTTACCTTGCAACAAGAAGGGCCTCCAGTGTTTGATGATGGTGGATGAGATGCAGGCGGTGGTGGTTGGTTGCTCTTTTTACCGCAACAAATCACTTCTAGTATCCCGACGCAGATATACAGTAGCAGTAAGATATTTCGCCACATTGCCGTTTTCTTGTTTTACTGAAAAATACCAAAACGGTGTATTCTAGATGATATCGCGAAAAGTTTTGCGTATTGAAGCTTGCTTCGCTCGCTCAGTTTGTAAGGTTCCGTAGTCAACAAGGAACCCTTATAGTTTCGCCATGTCCGTCCGTCTGTCCGTTCCTGTCCGTGGTTCGGATCGGATGCAGTGCGCTGGCAGTTTCCGACTACCCCGTGATGGATTATGGTCGTGAGTTTATGTATAAAGGGTGAAATTTATATTATAAGCATCCTTTTAAACTAAAGCGTATCGCATACAGAAGGAGTTGAGGCGGCGTCGAGGCGCGGGCGCGCACCCTGGCGACTTTGACATACGGTCGATAATTGTATACCAAGAATAAATCCGGCGCTCTGGTATGACATAGGGCGCGCGCCCGCGTCTCGACTCCTTCTGTATGCTATACGCCTAGGCTGAACAACTTTTATTATGGGAGCAAACAGATCGGCGCAAAAAAAAAAATCTGCTGTTCCATACTAAAATCGATTTGCTACTATAGTAAAAGTTGTTCCGTTTGATGGGTAGACTCTTAGTTTAAAGCGATGCTAATGATATCAATTTCATCCTGAATACAGGGTGTAAGTGACAGCCTAGCAAATACTGAAACGGTGAACTCAGATCATCAAACTGAACAACTATCACTATGGAGCCTACCTCAGGAAACGAATTTATGGTCTGAGTTCACCGTTTCAGAATTTGCGAGGCTATCACTTACACCCTGTATAAATATTTAGAGCTCGTACCTCGAAGTTCATACGTTAGTGGAGTGAAGACACGGCGTGAGGAGACTGCACCTACAATAAAAGAGTGAAGTTACCTATAGCCAAGTTAAGTTACCTGTAAGATCCTATTGTAGGGCAAGGGAACATAGTTATTTTTTGTAAAAGTTTCCATTAAGCACGTATCCAGGGGGATAGGTGGATTTTATCCTCCTGGGTCCATCTTAATATGCTGACACTTTTTAAGGGAATGATCAGACCTTCAAACTGAACAACTTTCTCTATGGCACCACGAAATAGTAGCTGTTCCATACGAAAGTGCAAACCCACTCGAGCCAAATGTATGGGACAGCTATTTTTTTCGCGATTTCGATATTGGTTCCATACAGAAAGTTGTTCAGTTTCAAGGTCTGATCAACCTCTTTAAAAACTTTCAGTATATTAAGTTGGACCCTGTATGTACATGGTCCTTCTTAATGGTATATTACTGTTGGCGCGCTCCATACAAACGAAGTCTGGTTATATTTTAAATACTAACCAATTAAATTTAGTGAAATAATTCAGAAACAATCTAGAAAGTAATCTCTATTGCCTGTATCTTGTCGGATTTTCATTGAAATGTATAGTTTTAAAGAGAAAGTGCCTCAAAGATTTCCATACAAATCTTAAATTAATCCTAGCATTAAAACTGTATATTTTAACGACAATCGCACAAGATACGAGCATAGAGATTAGTTTCTAGATCTCTTCTGCAAAATTTCATTGACTTTAATTGGTTAGTATTGAAAATATCACCATACTTCGTTTGTATACAGGGCGCATTTACGCATTCAGAATAAACTTCTCTTAAGGTTTTGTTAGGGCCGGCGGACCCGGATTAATTGCTCTTGAGTAAGGAATCTTAAGCCTCGTTCAGGGAGACGCGGGGCGTCACGCACCGCGGTGTGCGGAGCGGGTCGCTGCCGGAAACATACGACGATGTATAGAGCGTTCACGGAGAAGCGGTTTTGCACGCGTCAAATTGTCATTTATTGCCCGCCCAACACGTTGCACGACGTCCTGCCTGTCGCCCCGCGTGACGCCCGGAGTCTCCCTGAACGGAGGCCTTACCTTTACAACTGTGAGGTGGACGGGGCGGCCTACACTGGCGGGTTCCTGCTTAATAATATAGGGACATGGGCAACTGTCGAACATCTGGTCTTTTTGTCTTGCCGTTCTTCTTCTTGACGCTCTGCAGCCGCTTGTTACCTCCAGCATGGAGGTTATGATGTGCAGGAATAACAGTACGAAAGCGTTGATGTACACCATTTATCTGGGAATGAAAATATGAACGCGTGACTGATTCCAAACTTATTGCTAACCTTTTCAAGGAACAATTTGCTGTGAGTCCGCTAATAAATCAAAATGAGATGGTGTACGATTCTGCGACTTCTACAGCGCCAGTGGTCACCACAAAGCTACTTTCTCGGCTAAGCAAATAGCTAAAGTGCATGCTCACGACTATATTCCCCGAGGGGGTAGTCAGAGACATTCTGAAACCTCAGATCATCCACGTTTCACCAGTAGTACCAAAAACTCAATCCAGTGTGATGGGGGGTGAGCCCGTCGGCACTTATGGGTACAATACATGCCTCGAAATTGAAACATGCAGGTTTCCTCACGATGTTTTCCTTCACCGTAAAGCCAGTGGTGTTACAAATCGTACATGAATTCCAAAAACTCATTGGTACGAGTCGGCCTGGACGGGGATCGAACCATCGCCTCCTGCACGGCAGGCAAGCTTCCTCGCCACTGGACCACCATGGCTATCGGTACGGTATATAGGTATATAAATAGCTAAAGTGATAAATTGAATGAATCGAGGGAAGTCCTCGCTGTGATGGTCTGAGCATCGAGAATCTGCAAAATGCTGGATCACATCTTCCTAGAGTCTTAAGTATGTTATTTAACTTCTATATCAGTCACTCTTACTCGCCTCCTGATTCAAAAATATAAACCAGTCAAGTGTGAATCGGGCCACTCGCGCACCGACGGTTCCGTACCACACCACCACACAACAACTAAAAAAATTGTTTTTTGTCCTGACCTTTAACACGACACCTACTCACACTTGGTCAGTTTTTATCATTTTTTGTTATACTGTAGAGTTTGCTCTATAATCACACCAAGTTTGACGCTTGTATGTATGAACGTTTTTACGATAGAGCGAGAAGAAAAAACGTTGATAAAAACTAGTTTCTCGTATGAGTACCCCCCTTAAATTTAAACTTCTTGTGTTAGTATTGAAAATAGAGACTTCGTTTGTATGGTGCGCGCCAACGTTAATACCGCCTCTATCCACTCCCACGAGGGTTCTGGACGATAGAAGCTCGATCATGATCATTTAGATACACAAACTATAGATTACTACTCTTAGTGGCTGACTACAATAGCAACTCTAGTAGTCTTCCGATACCAAGAACATATAAAGTAGTATCGTAGGTCTAAGCAGGATATCCCCCCCCCCCTCCACACACACACACACACATACACACACACCGTTTTTGTGTATACTTTTTACTTTCATTTTTGTAACTTAAATAGGAATATAATAGCCATCTGTTAAGTCTCACTACACTTTGACGTGTTATTTTCTTAAATATAATATTTGTATCATTTTATACTAAGGTTCCACCTAAATGTGAAGAGCGCTGACTCACATAGCCCAGGCTATCCTTGTTTGGGAGTCAGAGTTTCCATTTTGATAAATCAAAGCCCCATTTACTATGTTCATGTCTGGTGTACTAAGTACTTATTTTTTACATTTGGTAAAGTATTGTAAATTAGGCTAAGTTGAAGCAAATAAACCACTTTTTTTTTTTTTTAATTTTACAAAAGAGCACTTACGTCTTTTAGTTCACTTGGCCGTTTTCTTGCAGTAAGGGGGATCGCTGCAGTTGGTGTAGCTGGTCTTGGGACATCCGAAGCAGGTCTCTAGGTACGAGAGGAGTAGCGTCACTAGCAGAACCACAAGCTCCTGGAACACTGCCGTGTCCATCGCAAGTATCTGTAGCACGTGTTCCAACCATTCTACACAATCTCTCTTTCTATTGTATTATGACAAAAACAGTCTGGATTATACAGGGTCCACAGCATCAGACTGAATAACTTTCTCTATGGGACCAACTACGAAATCGCGAAAAAAAAATCTGCTGTCCCATACATTTGGCTCACGTAGGTTTGCAGTTTTGTAGGGAACAACTATTTTTTTTTCGCGATTTCGATGTTGGTCGGATAGAGAAAGTTGTTCAGTTTGACGGTCTGACACCCCCTTAAAAAAGTGTCAGCATATTAAGAAGGACCCTGTATAAGGTGTAAAAAAACCTGTTGGAGTCTTTAGGGTAGATAATTTTGTGAAATATACTAATACTATTTCATTAAATTATCCACGATTTCACGTTAGATTCAAAATTATACCGAGAACTAGAATTTTTACCCTGCCGATAATCTCCTGAAAACCTCCAAAAACGGTTTCATTTGTCAACTCATGTCAGTTCCTAACTCCTGTAAGGTATAATAACTTTATGCTCCCAACAGCCTGGAGACCGATTGCGCTAATTTAAAACATCGAAGTTCTATTCTTATCCAATTTCAGTTCTAATCACATTGCAATCCAATTACTATTCAACTGTGCTGAATTCCGTACCGCGCTAAACTCTATATAACTGAGAGATCTGTCAAAACGGCTGTTATGAGCTGTACCACGATTAGCGCAGTACCAAATGTGTCAAAAGTTAAAGTTCGTACGTAGTCAAGTCACGGTTCAATCACAATATATTTACCGCGATTGCAGCCCTGCCCTCTTTGTCAACGAAATCAAGTTTTCCTGCACGGAGGATCGTTTTGCCTACAGACGAGCTTTTTCGTACCGCACTCGAGGGTGATCTCCACCAACCAGATTACGATCAAATATACAACTAGCGAAAAGCGCTTCCACGATGCAAACATCGTATGGCATCTGAAACAAAGTTGAATATGAGTTAAGAGGGATTTACACGAGTCCATTTTTAAGTGCGATTTGGACTTCACCGGCTGGTTAGTTTTACATACCTCTCACGCAGAAATGTTCTTTAAGATAAGTTTATTCCGAATGCGTAAATGCGCGCGGCATACAAACGAAGTCTGGTGATATTTTCAATACTAACCGATTAAAGTCACATTTCACATTTTTCAGAAACAATCTAGTTTCTAGATTGTATCATCTCTATGTTTGTATGAAGTCAGATTTTCGTTAAAATATACTTACAGTTTTAGTGCTAGGATCAATTTAGACTCAATTTAGAAAATAATATCATTCATCGTTCGTCGGCAGTTAGAAGTAGTCGTGTATTGTTGCACCTCAGTTTTTTAGAACCTGTTAAATCGTTGCATAGTAAACGTAACAACTTCAGATAAAACATGAGTACACAAAGGACACCTCCACCGGTACAAGATAATGATGCATCTCCTCTATTCAAACATGCGTCAAGTCCAGACCTTAGTCACAGGGAGAACTCGGACAACCCTTGTGGCAGGAAACGTAAGCAAAACCCAGATCTGGAAGAATTGTCATGCCTTCGAGCTGATCTAAAAAACATGTTTGCGAATCTCAAGAAAGACCAAGACTTAAAATTCAAAAAGCTAAATGAGGCTATTGATGGAATGAAGACCCACAATGAGGAAATTTTAAGATCAAACAAGAAGATGGAACAAGTATTAGAGCAAACATCAAAGCTCTATGAAGACTTGAGAAATACTGTAGCAAAAATATCAGCAGAACATGACGAAGCAATACAGAAAATCGCTTCGTTGGAAGAACAACTGGAACAAGTACAAAGAAGTCAGCTTATAACGTCGTTAGAAATATCGAATCTACCAAAAGAAGATAATGAGAGTTTGTATCATGTACTGGATAAGATACATTCATCCCTAGGATTGAATACCAAGAAAGATGATATTGTCGATATACACAGAGTAAACAGTATCAAAAAGAAACCGGTAATAGTGCAATACCGTAGTACTCGTTCTCGTAATGATGTCATCAAAGCCATCCGAAAATATAACAAATCACATCAAAGAAGATATTGTGCTAATGATGTCAATATTGACTGGAAAGATGACCAGTTATATTTTTCTGAATCCTTAACCGCAAATGCAAGGAAACTACATTTCCTTGCTAGGAATCTACAGAGAGGTCAAGGATACGCTTTTTGCTGGATTTCATCGGGGAGAGTTTTTATTCGGAAATCTGAAGGATCGCCTGCTATTTTGATAAAATCTGCTGACCAGGTCGAAAATCTGATGATGGAAGAACGCAATATAAAAGAATGACTATCTAATGGAAGTTTCCGTGCTCACCAAATCACTGTTCATCATATTTTTGTACTTTTTAGTAAGTTAACAGGGCTTTATTATTATAACTGTTTTAGTCAACCTAACTATCTGTCACAGCTTCTCAAACCACATAAACTCACTTCTCACACACACATTCATACATACTCCTACGCTAGCCAATTACATATGTGCTCAAAATGTTTTTACTGCAGCGTTGTCGTTGTGCAACAATTACTTTCCTTAAATGAAATAGGATGATGGCTGATTTGCAAGATATCTGTGCTGAAATTGATAGAAATATCAAGATCGGCAATGCTACAACGATAGACACGCCTGAACAATGTAAAGGTATTTTGAGCATGAATTCCAAAAGTCAACTTCGTATTTTAACGCAAAATATTCGAAGCGTTAATAAGAATTTTGATGGTCTTCAATTATTGTTAGATAGGTTGGCAATCGATTTGGATATTATTGTCTTAACGGAATGCTGGCTATCCAAAGTCAGTAAAATACCAAATCTCCCAAGTTTTAGAGTTTACTTAACTAAACGCAACTATAATCAGAATGATGGCATTATTATATATGTAAAAGACGACATTAATGCAAGAGTTGTTGAACCTGAAAACACGGAAGAAATTAATTGCCTCGTTGTTACTATAGCTGATTGTGCTATTATTGGCGTATATAGACCGCATGAATTCACAAAAACCCAAAAGTTTACAAAATCTATTGATAAGATTATAACTACCTTTAAGCAACCAAATATAGTGTTAATTGGAGACATGAACATTGATATTAAACATGGCAATGACACCAGTAAATCTTCTGACTACACAGAGTTCCTGGCTATGCAAGGTCTACTTCCAACACATACATTTCTAACCACAAGTAAGAGTTGTATGGACCATTGTTTTATTAAAACAACACTCCCTGTAACTACTATAGTCTGTTACTCTACAGTTACTGATCACGCTAGTGTATTAACAGTATTGGATAGAAGTATAAAAAAGGAAATACAAAAGCCAACAACTCTGACTAAGACTGACTATAACGCGGTTATTCAAGATCTAGGTAAGATTAATTGGGAGGAAATTATTACTGGGAATGACCCGGAGGAAGCCACTAATTTGTTACTAAAAATCATTAAAGAAACAACGTCGAAACACTCCAATAGTTGCTTCCTGTCGCGTAGAAAAACGAACCTTAAGCCATGGATTACACCGGGGCTTATCCGATGCTTGCAACATAGGGATAGATTACATCTTAAGCTCAAAAAAGACCCAAACAATCTAATACTTCAGATCAGTTATATACGATATCGACGAACTTGTAACAAAATTTTGAAAAACTTGAAGAACTCTTACTTTAGGAATGAATTACATAAATATGAAAATAACGCAAAAAATCAGTGGCGAACCATTAAGAAAATATGCTATATGGATAAATCTGGTAACAATGCTTCCGAAATTTTAAATTTAAAGTCAAGTCCTCAGGTTTCTGTCAATTATGCAAATAAATATTTTGTTCAAGTTGGCAAAGGTTTGGCTAAAGGTATATTGGATCGAAGTCAGTTATCTGAAGCAGAACTCATAAAAATGGTAGATTCCAGACACAAAAACTCTAACTCCTTTGTACTCCTACCAACGGATGAAGATGAAATTAAACGCGTAATTAACTCATTAAGATCAAATTGGTCATCTGGGTGGGATTGTATATCATCAATATTTCTTAAAAGAACCTCTAATGTCCTTGCTAAGCCTATCTCCCTTATATGCAACCTGAGTTTTGAGCGGGGTATTTTTCCTAAAGCACTTAAAAAGTCTATAGTCATTCCTATACATAAGGCTGGTGACAGGGACAATGTCTCAAACTACAGGCCGATATCCTTGTTGCCAACACTAGCAAAGGTTTTGGAAAAACTTATAAACAAACGCCTAATGAACTTCCTTGAGAAATATAATATCTTACAACCTAATCAGTACGGCTTCAGAAACGGCAAGTCGACTTCGGATGCTATTGAACAAGTAACCTCATTTATTGTTAATTCTTTAGATAAAAGCAAAAAGTGTCTTGGAATATTCCTTGACCTAGCCAAGGCTTTCGATACTGTCTCAGTTCCCATACTTTTGAAAAAACTGGATAGTATTGGAATACGAGGGCAACCCCTTAGACTTCTAGCCGACTACATGACCGATAGAAAACAGTCACTCAAAGTGAACGATACTGTCAGCAATGAGGAACTTGTGCACTACGGCGTTCTACAAGGAAGTGTTTTGGGGCCGACCCTTTTCTTGATTTACATCAACGACTTGTGTCGGCTTACCTTACTAAACGGACAAATAGTGACTTTTGCTGACGACACAGTGTTGCTCTTTCATGGGAAATCCTGGAGAAACGTCAACGAATTGGCAGACGAGGGGTTTAGACTTGTTACGAAGTGGTTAGATAACAACCTCTTGACACTTAATGCCACCAAAACCAAATTCATTAGCTTTAGCATTCGAAGCAATACTCAGCCTCCACCGAATTCTATATGTATTAAGGCTCACTACTGCTCTAGAAAAGATGTACAGTGTGACTGTACTAAACTCCAGGAGGTTAGTCACATACGATACTTGGGAGTTATCATTGACAAAAACTTAAACTGGCAGGAACATGTGTTGGTACTGACAGGACGAGTTAAGAGACTTGTATACATTTTTAGAACACTCAGGTATGTGTGCGACAGTAAACTACTGTTTTCCGTTTACTACGCTCTTTGTCAATCCATATTAACATATGGGATCACTGCCTGGGGAGGAACAGCAAAGTCTACTCTCATCACATTAGAGAGAGCACAGCGCACTGTATTAAAAGTGATGATGTTTAAGAAGTTCCTGTACCCCACATCCACTTTGTACAGCGAGACCCCTGTTTTATCTGTAAGGCAACTGTTCATTAAACAAATTATATTAATGCAACATAAGACACCTTCTAGTAACTATCACAAACGTAGGAAGGACATAGTGTATGAGATACCATACTATAGGACATCCTTCGGACAGAGTTTCATTGCGTTCCTTGGACCATATCTTTATAATAAAAATTCATCGTGTATTACCATCAGGGACCTTAACGTTTTCAATTGTAAAAACCTCCTTAATGGCTACCTAAAATCGCAAACATATGAAGAATCAGAAAAAATCTTAAAACCAATTAAGTAATAATCCGGCAAGCGCACATACACACAAATCAGAATAATACAAATACACTACACAATTATATAAATAAAACACAAAGAAATTGTATAATACACAGATTGATAATGAAGACCCCTAAACAATGTTAGTAAGGTAAATAAAAAATTAAAAAAAAAAAAAAAAAAAAGTTGGTACTTACTTGAAATGTTATTATTAATTTTTATTTCAGCAAAAACATTTTGTTTCTTTATTTTGTTGAATTAACTGTAGTTCCAGTGCATGATCTTCAATTGCTACTAGTTATTATCTATTTCATTTCATGTTAAATCTTTATAAGTCACTTTTAAATTTACAGAAACCATAAGTTGTAATTTCTAAATCAGCATGCTTAATTTGATTTTGTAAAGTTACTTTTCTCATTTTTTTAAAATGTAATATTTTCATGCTATGTCATATATTTCATGTATAAATGTTTTATCTGTTGGTTGTGCATATACTATGCATTGGCTGCAGTAACAAGTACCTGGTTACTGCGCGCTGCTCGGGGACGAGGAATACTAACCTACCGTCAAACAGCTCTTTATGCGATTACGGAGGGTAGTGTAAATCTGATTCGTAGTTAGCCTATGATTATAAAGTAACAGGTTATTCGTTGTCTCGATATTTTTTCTAAAGACTTGTTATATAACCTTACTGTTATGTGTTATCTTTGTCATAAAACTGTACCCTAGGCTAAGTTGTTTACATAAATAAATTATTATTATTATGTATCTCTGGAAGGTATTTCACGGCCCGTAGCCCGGACCTTTGGAAGGCTTGCGTGGGGACACAG
The DNA here is from genome assembly GCA_963924505.1 of Agonopterix alstromeriana. Taxonomy (NCBI): domain Eukaryota; kingdom Metazoa; phylum Arthropoda; class Insecta; order Lepidoptera; family Depressariidae; genus Agonopterix; species Agonopterix alstromeriana. The sequence continues at coordinate 10,675,256 of OZ004685.1, read as the reverse complement.
ATCCAACACGTAGAGGCCCCTTTGAGACACTTTTATCTAAATGTGAGGGGATGCACCAAGCGTAGTCTATATCCGAATACATTATACAAATGCACCAGAAGAGAAACCACGTTCGGTGCAGAGACTATTGCAGAAAGGATAGAAAATTACTCGGGTTATGGGGGTGAACTGGGTGGACCGGGAAATCTGGGTTATTGCGGAGAGACTCGGGACGCCTGCCGTAACAAATGTCTCTAGTTTGTCAAAAATGGCAGACGGTGACTTGCCAACTCATTTGATGGGCCCCCCAAAAAGGCCGCTCGCAAGGAGCGAAAAGGCGGCAACATCGACTGAGCGGCTAAAGTTGTAGAGAGGTGAGTCTGCGGGCGCCGGTTCCCGGTGCTAAGCGCACCAGTCAGCAGGTCCCGGCGTTATGACATTTTACACTTCCAACCTGGAGCATAGGTTCCGCTCTTGCAACTCCACTCCTGGCCGGCCGGTTAAGGCAAGACAGGAGTTGAGGGCCAAATCAATCCGGGCCCTCTGGAGAATCGGGTCCGTGGTGTCGCCACTCACCAACAGCTCGCCACAAGCTATTATTATTATTATTAGACTCGTGTAAATCTCGCTTTACATCAATATTTTGCACAAGTATATTCAACTTTGCTTAGTAACGGTATATGACAGGTTAACAGTCCGTATGTCATATTATGCGGCCTATTAGTAAACAGACAAATATGGGGGGCAAATGCCCCGGGCGGCTCTGTGTATAACCACTTCGTAGAGCAGAGAAAAGTCGAGCTCGCTTCGCTCGCTCTTAGTTTCTGTTTTAATTACTGTTTCTACACATAATCCTAAAGAGGTCTGACCACAGCTCCTATGTGGTACTAAAAATTTCGAGCTTGCTTCACTCGATCCATATCTTTTACTGAGGTTACTTTGCACATGTTTTGTACTCTCATTGTTTCAGTTTTTGCTTGAATAAACCAAAAGATGTCTGACCACAACCCGAATAGATGTTAACAAAATTTTCGGGCTTGCTTCGCTCGCTCCGTTATTTTTTGTGTAGATCTTCTCATAAAGATGAGAGGGCGGCAAAATCGGTATGTGCCCCCAAGAGCGATGATAGTCCATACGGAAGAGAGCTAGCGACTCAATCACGAGGCGGCGGTTCGATTCCTGGCCTGTACCACTAAGTTCATCGGAATTTATGTACGGTTGTATTTATCATTATCATTAGCTCGGCGGTGAAGGAGAACATCGTGAGGAAACCTGCATACCCGAGAATAATAAAAAAAATAGTTCGGATGTATGTGTAAAATATGGGTGAGTTTGGGGCGAACACAAAAGACCAGCAATGGTCGCAGTGTTACATGACGACCCTTGCTTGCTATAGCCCAGCCAACAATAATAATAATGTGCCCCGGGCGACAGAAACTCTCGTTACGCCACTGAATGCGTGATAAAGTTGTTAACTAGTATCCTTAATAATGGCTGATCTCAAACGGTGAAGGAAAACAACGTGAGGAAACCTGCATAGCCTGAAGAAGAAATTCTGATGCGTATATGAAGTCTATACCGAATGTTTTTTTTTACCGTTCCTAAACTTTTAGAGGTGGTTCAGACCATCAAACTGAACAATGTTTACTATGGAAGCAAACCTGGATTCGTAAAAAAAATCAGCTGTCCCATACATTTGGCTCATGTAGGTTTGCAGTTTTACTACTAGTTGTAGCAAAGATTCTTAAGACTCAGAAATTGGAATGTAACATAATTATTACGAGCATTTAAACTTATAAAGCAAATGTTTAACTGTTTCTCACGCCAGTAATTAATTTGAAACTAAAATATTATATTTGTGGCGCGTCAGTTGTCGACAGTCACGCATGCATATCGCGCGATACCGGGGACGTGTCGATGGAAATGAATCGATAATTTAATTATTTCAAACCCAAGCTTAATTACACTTTTTCCTGTTACTACCTATCTCATTGATTAAATTCATTGCCGTTTCCAAGACAGATTTGAGTCATACCCCACGTTCGCTTGACTTTTTTGTCTATTGTTGTGAGTGGTCGCCTGTCAATCCTGGTTTACAGGAGTGACAGTGGGAATTTGAGGTATGACCAAAAAAAGACGAATAACGATACGATGGCATTCGAAAAATTACAGATTGAACCGTGATTGGACTAATCGCGGTACGGCTCTTGACAGCCGTTAGAGCCATTTTGACAGATCGCTCAGACGTTAAGGGCTGTCAGTTATATAGAGTTTAGCGCGATGTGGAATTCAGCACATTTGAATAGTAATTGGATTGCAATGCGATAAGAATAGAACTTCGATGTTTTAACTTAGCGCAATCGGGCTCCAGGTATAAACACAAAACTGCAAACCGATTCAAATGTGGATACAGCTGTGGGACAGCTAATTTTTTTCCCGATTTAGATGTTCGTCCGAGTTTGATGGCATTAAAAAATTTTTTTTTTCTAAAAAAAATTTAAAATGACAGTCGAAAAGCTATGTAGGTAGTAGCTTTTCGATGTAATTTATTTATTTCAGCCACAAAAATATAGCGGTCAGCACAAGCTTCGTCAATAACACAGATACACAAATAAACAGACATAAATCAGCAACAAGCTTCGTCAAAACATTGAAAAACACGCTCAGTCAAATAACCCGCCTCTTGTCGAACCTGGCGCAAAGGAGCCCAAAACGCTAGCAGCGTTGCCACGCTGAATTGCAATCGCTAGCCTCTGCACCAGAAACGACCCAGAACGGGGATCATAATTTCGCTCCCTCAGCCGACGGCCAATCTCCGCAACGAAGGTCTTTGCCTCGGCACCCCAAACCCCCGTGGACTCAACGGCGACTGGAACAAAAAGATAATCGGCCACCAGGGCCGAATACGTGTCCCACTTCCTAACGGCAGCCAGCTCCGCAGCTGCTCCAGGTGTTCGCGACGTGCGACTTAGGTAGCTGGCGGCGAAAGTGCTGACGCACGTTGCGTCCCATAAAAGGCACTTGCCTTTCTGCCAGGGCACCAAAGTTAAGCCATCCGGCCTCTTGCCGTCGGTACGGCTGAGGCCAGGTGGCTCAAGCACGCACGGGACGTTGGCAGACACGAGAGCCCTCCTGACGATATCATTGAGGGCATGGTGGCGAGGAAACCTTCCCGAGCAGCGACGGCAACTTAAAGCATGGTGCCCATTGGCCTCCACCATGGAACCGCAGATGCATCTATGAGGTTCACATACATTGCTGCCCAAGCGGAGTCCCACAGCCACACGCAGCGAGTCGCTGTCGAGGAGGGTGCCCATATGCGGTGAAGGCACCGCATGCAACCACGCCCCCGATTCAGGTTGCGATACCGCCCTGAGTCTTGCCAAGTCTGACCCGGAAGCCTCACCCATAAGTCGGTCGAGAGCACACTTCGCTCCGAGGTCGTCGGATTTATTTATTTAAATTTATCAAATTATAACTACATCTAGAGGCTGAATCCGCGCCTAACTACGCAAGCAAAATCATAATTCATAATATTTATTGCATAATCATATGGTACATTAGGTATTAAATGTTATTTAGTCTCACATTTATGATATATTAGGGCATAGCAAATTTAAGAATAGGTATGTATGTACTTATATTATTTATCAATTTCTAGTTTATAATTATCAGTTTCTATTCATGGCTAGTCTATAAATAATAACATCGATAAAGCTCTCTAACAGCACTAGTCGCAGCATCATCGGCCTGCGCGTGCGATGCCACGCGCCGTTTATTTTTAACGAAAACTTCCGATCGATCCAACGATTCGCTTGGCATTCCCCAATATTTTTGTAATTATAAAGTTAAGTTTACTTAATAGGTAGTAAGTTCTTATCTGTGTCCAAGAATCCTACTGATTGTTTTTGTAACCAAAAGTGGTGGTATTGTGGTGGTGGTGGACGGATGATGGTATTTTTTAGTACCTAGTGTTGCTGTATTTTATTTTATTCAGTTATTCTGATTTAATGAAGTCTGCATTGCTGATTTAGAAATTTTGTACATTAACATTTTTTTTCCATTTTTATAGTTAAATAAAAAGTGTTTTAATATAACCAAGAATGACCCTGTCGAAAAGCGTTGAAGGATAATAATGTGCCAAAAATTACAGTGACAAAGTGCTATGGAATTCACGAGACTCATTTTTGAACTCAAGAAGTGCAATTCTCGAATTTTTTAAAGGTGAGTCAATTTTTCATTAACAAATATTTTCAGTTGTTCATTTAAATTCAATACATGAATCATTTTCTGAGTTGTTTGGTTGGAGGGAAAGAGGACGGACGGTTCCGAGAAGTTGAGATTTTTTTTTTAAATTAGAATGTTTTTTGGAAGTGTGTGTATTTAATCTTCAAGTAAGAGTTTTAAAGGTAAATGTATCTTTATTTTAATGTTTGAAACATACAAAAGTTTAGTGTTTTAACCTTTTACGCCGGATAAAAATCGGATAAAGCTATGTGAATAGGAATCTTATAATAATTTTGACTACTCCTTCAAAGAATATACAACGTGTTAATGAATTAACGCAAAACTAGTTTGTTTAGAATCGAGAGCAGAATCGAATTATCATGGTTTCAACATAGGTATTTTTTTTTTTCAAAATATTAAATAATATGTTAGTAAAATTTAAAATTTACTGAACTCGATCTCAACCCACCGCTCAGGCACTCTCATCTTACTTACTATCAAAACAAGATTCTTAAAATGTATCCATGAGCACGTTAGCGCTTTCATTCATTGCTGAAATGATAACAAATCATTTTTGCCTCAAAACTTAAAATGCGAATAACTTTAAATTTTAACTATCAAAATAATGAAATTATTGTTTCAATCTAATTATTTTGTTATAAATCAGTTGGGGTGTATGAGGTTTTGCGCTTATTCATTAACACGTTGTATTACCTAGTGAGAGACACATGAAAAATCGATTAAGTTATTATCAAATGTTATTAGAGTCTAGTGTAGCGTGTGTGTTGTGAGTGTCCCGAGTTTTTAGAATATCAGAGATATTCTAACCCCATCGGGGAATATAAGTCGTAGGCATTTTTTGATATGATAATTACAGCGTTGCTCAGGGAGCAGTTACTGCTTTATACTGCGGACTATTGGATGGCACGAAGGGTCTACCGAGCCAAATGAATGAACCCTAAGGGACCAAGAGGGGTACTGACCTCGGCATAGGATGTTGCTGGGGCTACGCGGCGGATTGGGTAGCGGGGATCGGTGAAATCGTAGGCATATGCTATGCTAAAAAGCATGCAAGCATAAAAATATAAGGAGGACGTACCTAGACCAGATTAGGGACGTTATTAGAAAATGTCAGGTTAAAAGTAGCCGAAATCGATGGGAATGTTTGACAAGATTTACCTACATGTACCCAGAGGAAGTAAGAGAGGTGTGACAGAACCGCCTAATCTGGGAAAAAGGCGTGAGTTTTTATGTATGTTATACTATATCGTGCTTTGTTTGTTTACTATATTATTTTTACGTTTCAAGATAATAAATAAATGCTGAACTTCATTTAATAAGCATCCTTTATATTAATGGCCTGTTTCATCGCTTCTTGAGTTCTTGTTCGCTTATCTGACAGCTCATTCGACATGTCTTCATACAAAATATGTCAAATGAGCTGTCGGATAAGCTAACAAGAACTTATTCGGAAGTGGAGAAAGGCCCTAAATCATGGGTATTGAAATGATTTATTGTTGGTTTTTGCTGCGCGCTCCATACAAACGAAGTCTGGTTATAATTTAAAAAATAACGAATTAAAGTCAATGAAAATTTTTAGGCACGATCTAGATACCAAAACGCTTTTTTTGAAAATTTCGAACGTGACGTGAGAGCGTCATGCAATTTTTCGTCATGGCATACGAATGTCGGTTTTACTGCCAAGGCGCGCCAATAGATGTTTGACATTAAAAAGAAATAAGAAAATAAGCTAAATACGAGATGAAAAAACGTCGATAAAAATAGATCGAAGTGTTGAAATGTGACAGCACTAATTATCGGCGTTGAAAAGTGTTCGGAGTTCGTGTCGACATCGATGTGCTGTCAGCACATCAGCTGTCAGCTGTGCTCGGTGTTGCCTGTCAAGCGATTCTTACAACATTCATTAAAATACGGAACCCCAATTTATGAAGATATTTTTCACATCAAATCATTTTCGGTTGACTAAGGCGCGGTTTATAGAGAAGAAACGTGTGGCGGTGGTGGATAGTCAAAGTAACAGAATTATAAACCTTATAGTACGTAGCATAGCGTCGTTTGGAGAATTACGCCCGCGCCTCCAGGCGACGTCACCTGGAGGCGCGCGCGGGCGCGATTTCCTTTTCGACAAAAACGACGCTATGCTACGTACTATAAGGTTTATAATTGTGTTACTTAGATTATCCGCCACCGCCACACGTCTCTTCTGTATAAACCGAGGCTAAGGGTTGAGACTCCCCGAGCGTTTTGGCTCGGAAATTTGAGAAGTCAACCTTTGATTTGCAATAAATGAATGATTTGTGCATATTTTCACTTTTTTGTGCGTATTTTTATGTAAGCCTTAAATCTTTATGATACACTAAATATATTAAACTGTGCAAGTTCCCCATTGGTATAATTATAAAGACAAAGTCAAAGTCAAAATAATTTATTCAATATAGGAGCTTGAAGCACACTTATAAAACGTCAATTTTTTTTATCTCCTGCCAACTGTTCTTAAAATGCAACATTAGAGTAAATAAATACCTACCTCATCAAGAAATCGCTTGTAAAGAACATCCAATCTGTTCGAATTCTCACTGGATTCACTAGATAAAATTCCAAAATGTCCATGGTTTAAGTATGATATTCAATACCTTTCGGCCCATAAGGACCACTTCCCATAAGGACTACTTCCCAAAAGGACCTCTTCCCATAAGGACTACTTCCCAAAAGGACCTCTTCCCATAAAGACCACTTCCCAAAAGGACCACTTTCCAAAACTACAACTTCCCATAAAGACGACTTCCCATATAATATGTGATGCACGGGCAGTAAGCATGTTAATAGTGTCATAGAAATGTGTGTACAGTATGTGTTTGTATGTTTATTCCATATAATTCACTGATATTACTTACATAATTTAAATATTGTTACATTGATGTAACTCGAAGGCCATACCAATTGGCCCCTCCATTCCTCGGTCTGTAAACGAAAACATATAGTTTGAGTCATTCCACCAAAATATATACGCTTAACAAAAACTTAACTAAATTATAGCTAGATACCAACAACAATATACGACTATGTTTTACAACAAAGGTGGAAACTGACCCAAACCAACTTTTTCGTTTACAGTCGTCTAACTATAAAAGGAAAAACAGTGTTAGTAAATGTTTTTATTCAGAATTGTCGCATACAGTTTCCAAATTAGTTATGTTGGATGGATGGTTATGTAAAAATCAAGTAATTTTTTCTTCTGTCTTGTTAATTAATTAAGTCTTTAATAATTCTAAATGGATAAACAGATTTTAAAACGCATTCCAGTTAGTCAATCATTTATTTAGAGTGAAAGAGAGGTGATGTCATAATTTCCATAATCAGCAGGCTCATAGAAGAAAATTGGAAGATGCTTGTTTTCTTTATAAAAATCAACTCAAATCTTCTGTTCCCCATTTTGTATAACAATATTTAATTTGTTTGTGTAACAAAAGATCCAACCTTCTGGGTGACAAAAAAATCCAAGTCTTATTCTTTAAATAGTAGCGATCGTTTTCCGATATCCCAAAAATCACTAGTCATGCTTGAGTATAATTAGCAAAGAATCGGTCTTACAATTGAAGGTGTGGTGACTGTTTTTCTTTTAAGCTACTATTTCCTATGACATCAGCATCATGTTCCATCATCATCAACGATGGGTCAGTTGAGAATCTGCCCCATTAGTGTTATTTCCTTTGCCTTGTTTTCGCTATCTAAATCTATTAGGATCCGGTTGGCATGGTGGCGGGCGTCCGTGGCTTGCGTTACAATAAATGGGCTTGATTTCTCCCCCTTTCCCTCTCCCTCGTCCTCCCGCCTTCTTACAAGCCGATGCAGCAACAATGAAAATAGTCACTAATGCTAAGAGCATACGATACAAATTGTCCGTGTCAATATTCACCATGACTGGAATCTGGAAAAAAGAAGAACAAATTATGTTCATATTCCTAAGCTCACTCCATTCTTGACAGCCGAGATAATTCAATATCATCTGATTAGATAAGGGAATAATAGGTAATCCAGCAGCCAGGTGGACTTAGGACATCGCGAATAGGGATGGAAGGACTTGGAAGCCATAGGACCAACAAGGATGGCATGATGATTTCAGCTGAAAGACATCCTCTTCTGTGGTGTGACGTGACTAAGAGCTTTCCAAGAAATAAGAAGTATTGGACTAAATTCATAATTCGAAAGGAACATTGGAAGTGCTTTCATCAGCTTTTAAATCTCTCAGCTTTAAAACAGCAATGGGCCCGCTGAATAAATACTGATTTCTTGCAGTCAATTTTCCATGACCTTCATCAGTTTAACTGAAGAATCTCCAACAGAGCGTCAAAAGGAATTTTTGAAGTTTTATCAAACTATTTACTTAAGATAACTGCATTCTTGACACGGAGGTCGTGGATTCGACTCCCACGGGTGACACCTAGTGATATGTCGCTTTGTGCATTATTCCCCAGTTGGCTAGGACATTGCAGGCTGGCTGTTAAGCCGTTGGTCCCAGCCTACTATCTCTGGTGGTAGTAGTCGTTACATAACAACCACGTCAGAGGCCGTAATGCGGTCTGAAAACTCTGACACCAGGCCTTGCTGTCCACACGATAAGAAGAAGACTTACTTAAGGTCACTTGCTGCAAGGAGCCGGGGATCTGCAAGCGATGTAAACTTTCCTAGTGCAGCCGTTGACGAAGTTCTGGAGAGATGCGAAGAGTGAAAGGAAGACCAGGAGGATTCCTTGGAGGAGGCCCATAGTACCTACGCCCCTCCGACCATAGCGAAGCCTGCAAGTATACTTACGAGACATATCACAGAAGCAATTTTTGAGCGTAGGCCGTTGGTGGAACGATATCGCAAATATATCGCGGCGATATCTCAGCGATATCCTCCCCGAAGGGAGTCTACCCAGAAATTCGAACTTCACAGTTGCATGAACGTTTTCGTTCCAATGTCAGCTCTACTACAAAAAAGTACGGACCGAAACGGTCGCGATATATCGAAAATCGAATGTCCGGGTACAGGGCCTGTATCGCGGCGGAATCGTTGCGATGTCGCGAGGATAACGCTCAGCAAAAATCGCGGCGATTTAGTTACGACGTCGCGGCGGTGCATCGATATACGATCGATATTGTATATCGATGCGAGAGTTGCATGTTGCTTGGCATACGCCCGAGGCAACTTCGAGAGGCTTATGGAGGGAAACTGAAGCTTCAACCGAGAATCAAATATTTAAACATAATGCAAACTCTACGATTGAGTGAGAAACGATGCGTCCTGTAGGGATTAGCATAGCAGCTCGACCGCATGACTAAATACGCTACAGACCGCCGCGATTTTTACTGAGTGCAGTGGACGCAGAAATCTATACAAAGGGTCATGTGCGCGCGTACCTTTCCCACTACCAACTAAGTTCGGCGCCCGCATCTGAAGTCCGGTTTAAGGGCCTATGTCGAAAAATAATTGAAGTGAAATGGGCGTGTGATAGCTTATATCACTGCCTGATGCGAGAGAAAGAGATGGGACGGCGCGCGCGCCTGAAACGATGCAAGCATAAAACAAACTTTAATTGTGATTGTACGATTGATGTAAGTTCATTTCTGCTCTAATCAAACTTTATAAAATATCAATGTCTTTTTTTTAAATCAAGTCTCGTGTTTCTATTATTCACCGTTTAGCAGTTCTAAGCGTTTATCGATAAAGACGGACGCTACTTTGGCTTGTTTTTCTATCGAGAAAATGTGTCTTAATCGTGTTTTGGCTCTAATCAAAACTTCAATTATATGTTCAATTTACACATATCCGCAAATCATACTCCTACTGTTAGTACTTCATGAGATATGATGCTTTGAAGAATCATATTTTTTTCACTTAGCCTCTTAACAGTTTGACATTTCATAAGAATTTTGAATTTTCATATATACTCACGACTATATTCCCCGAGGTTGGTTGGGGGTTTGAAATTTCAGTAAAAGGAAATTGCAAACAGTTACGACACCCACCTACCTCAGTGATAAAAAAAAGTTGGTTTAGGTCATTAAAATCTAAAGCTACACTATTTCTAATGCACTCAAACACTATTTCTATTTCAAAATACGAACCAATCCTGTTTCAGGTCTATTGTTTGATGTTATTTGTTAATTTTACGAGAATTTTGCAATTGATGATCTTTCATGTTGTGTCACAAATTAATTTTGATCAGCCTGTCTAATGGAACAGGTTTGGATTTTTGAAACAGTTGAGAGAAGTTGTGAGTGGCCAGCAGAAAGAGGTCTTAAAAAAGATTGTAGGTACAAATACATCAACTTTTTACTTAGAGGATTTTACTTACTTTTTATCAAGACGCCGAAGCAGCAAAACTTGAGCAAAAGTCTAAGAGGAAGGATCTCTCTTTAAGACTAGAGTGAGCCATACCAATTGTAAAGTGTCCACTTTTTTTGACGTTTAGGTTTGAGTGTGTGGTGTCCAGTAGTATGGACAAAAGGCACCAAGTGACATATGGCCTTATGTTTACGGTCACTTTTTACACACACTAGCTCAAAAAAAAGTGGGCAGCCGCATAAACAAATATCTATAGTTCCATCTCCTTCTACTATTAAAGGTACGTCATAAGACAAAAGAGACCAACTACAATCGCAAATTTATGCGGACTCTATGGAGATCCTTCCTCTTAGAGCAAAAGTAGAGCAAAAGCAAAACAGATTATGATTATATCAATTATTAAATGCCTTAACTTAAACCAAAGCAAGCTTTGCTGAAGTCTGTACTAAAAAATTCAAGTTGTCTTAGTTTTCAGAAATACGAAGTTTAGAACTAGTTAAGTTGATTTAGAATAACAAAATCCATATAGATATTGCTACTTGGGCGTTTTACTGGACAGAGCTTAGAGTTAGCACGAAGTCAAAACGGCCCGATAGCACAGTTGGTAGTGAACCTGCTTGCTGTGCCGAGGGTCGCGGGTTTGAATCCCGTAAGGGACAAATATTTGTATGATTAATATGAATATTTGTACCCGAGTCATGGACGTTTCTATCTATTTATGTATTCTATATCGTTGTCTAGTCATCATAATACAAGTCCAGGCTAGATTCTGTTACTTTAAATGTGACTAGGTAATTTCAATTTAATCCTGTCAAAGTTTATTAAGTCCTGTCAAACAAGACCACTTAGCTAAGAGGAAGGATCTAGAGATCCTTCCTCTTAGCCAATTAGTTTAGTTCGTTGGAAAAACCGAATTGCGCACGAAAACGACTTAACTTATTTTAGTCGAACATAAGTTAAAATTAGTTTAGTCGAGTGCTCATACCGAATCGATACCATTGTCCAAGATATTTATTTATTTATTTAAATTAAATTATTTTCGGTTGACTAGAGACATGTCCAACAAGCGGTTTTTGAATCGCTGCGGTTTTTACTGAGCTTTATCGCTATCGCGATATAGCGATATCGTTATGTAAACACCTTTGCTTAAAAATCGCTAGTGTGATATGGCTCTTAAGGGTTAGGACACATTGAACGACGGCAAACGAAGGCGACCGACGACGGCGCGGCGGGCCCATAGAAAAAACCACGATTAGTATGGGAACGCGTTCGCCGCGGCGACACGGCGCCGCGGTCATACAATTCAATTCAATTCATTTATTGCTTTCATACAATATAAACTCACGACCATAATCCTCGCCTATCGGGGTGGTCAGAGATTTAGGAACAACTATCACCGGTAGCGTAATTGGATGAAAGCATTGCCCCGGAGAAAACGACAAAAATCGAGATGCAATGCGCATTTACGAAAGAGAGTGCGCATGATGGTTCTCACTTTGTCGCTTTGTCGTGTCATGCTAGCCCTACAGGAGACGACCTTTGTTGGACAATCATTGTGATAAAGCTAAAAGTAAATACCTACAAAGCCGATTGAATCATTAGGTATTTTCAATATGTTACAAATTCTACAAATAAATGCACACTCATTAGCAACAGTAGTGTGCAATACATGCGCCAACTGCATAACTTGACTGTTACTCAGCACTTTTATTAGCAAGCGTGATGATATCTCAAAATAGGGTAGGCAGAAGCTCAAACTCAAAAATTCAAACTAAAAAGTTTTATTCAAAATAATATCACATGGATAGCTTTCTGACGTCATTTTTCATAATTCATAATTCATAATCATTTATTGCGCACACAGAGTACATGGTAGGTGGTATAATAGGTGAGTAAGTTACATCTGTGAACCTTATAAGTTAAGGCATTGCAATTTTGAGAGTAGTACTTACAGTTTTGGTACAGTCCAATTTCACAAATATAGACATGATTATATGTATATCATGCAGTACAAATTTATAATTTTATGCGTTCACAATTTCTTTACAATTTATAATTAAGTACAATGAATTAATAATAAGTTTACGAGTCAAAAAAAAAATATAGCTATATGTATATTAATATTAAATTTTTTTTTTTTTAATTTTTGACTCTACCACTGCGTTGGAAGGTTTTCTGTTGTAGAGAATATGCGGTCAGAAGCTCTACAACACACATCTTTTAAAAATAAAGTAAAGTACACTTACAAATACAACTTTGAATTACATAGTGTAATATTGTCAAGACCAGTCATTTTGGTCATTCATATAATCATTGAGTTTATAGTAACCTTTTTTACAGAGGACTTGTTTAACATGGGACTTAAACTTTTTTTCTGGTAAGTTTAGAATGTCCTCTGGTATCTTATTATAATAGCGTATACAGCGGTGGTGGTTCAGTGGCGAGTAACCTTTCCTGCCGAGCAGGAGGCGATGGTTCGATCCCCGTCCAGACCGACTCGTACCAATGAGTTTTTCGGAATTTATGTACGATTTGTAACACCACTGGCTTTTCGGTGAAGGAAAACAGCGTGAGGAAACCTGCATGTTGCAATGTCGCGGCGTGTATTGTACCCACTATCCATTATGTGGCGACGGGCTCACCCCCCGTCACACTGGACAGAGTTTCGGTACTACTGGTGAAATGTGGACGTTCTGAGGTTTCAGAATATCTCTTACTACCCCCTCGGGGAATATAGTCGTGAGCATATGCTATACAGCGTATATAAGCTAATTGACAGCTGGATCTTTTTAGGGTTCCGTACCCAAAGCAAGCCTCCGTCACTCGGCCGTAAAGCACCTACACTTTGACGCATCGTAACACTGAGTCACTGTAACTTTAAAACTATACAATTTAACGAAAATCTGACTTCATACAAACAGAGATTTGTTTCTAGATTGTTTCAGAAAAAAATCATTGACTTCAATTAGTTAGTATTGAAAATATCACCAAACTTCTCCTCCGAATTATATTCCCTTAATATCGTGGTAAGGTAGCCTACGAAATCCGACTCACACTTAACCGGTTTTTTAATTTGACGAATGCTGTGTAAAGAATCCACTGTCATGACAGGGCATGTTATAGTTCTGAAATTCAAGGGGTACATTAACCTACTTTATAAACAAACATGAACTATTATTATACCTAAGTACATACAGTAATCAAGCAGTAGTAATACTTACTTACCACAGTATAAGAAAAATCACTATCTGTGTACAGTACCGACCCTCCCAACTTTTGACCTCTACCTTTTTCGGTGGACAGGCCTGTCTCACTCCACAGCTAAACTAGGGAATGGTAAAAAGAGATGTAAATACGCAACGTGGCACCATTGACCAATAGTATTCAGGCAGTACTGATACTCGACGATCTATAACTTCCAATCCCGTTTAAGGAGCTATAGGTTCAGACGAATATAATATACGGCGATCCCCACCGAGTGGTGAATGGCAACAGGTTAGGTATACCGTGTAAACTTCTTGGTCAAATCTCATTAGACTTGCCGGCACATCGCGGTCACCGACCATTAATGGCCCCTCGTGTGCTTACTGTCGATACTGCTTGATCGGTGTATCGGACGTTGTACAACTGCGAACAAAAGTGGTTCCGTTAAGAGTTGTGACGTTATCTCGACACTTCACAGGCTGTGGTCTGAGTTCCGACCGACGCGACGTAAGCGACACAATGTAATAGTTGATTTGTTTAGATATTTTGACGATGATTGTACATATGCCTATATGTTTGTACAACTTGGTAGAAAACGGCGGCAGCAGGAACTAAACATTTTAGTACAAAATATTGGACGATCTTGCCAGATTTTTAAGCAATTTTTACGTATAAAAAAGAAAAATTAAAAATTTTAGTGGGGTCCACATTCAACAAATATTTTTTCTTTGAAGATTTTTTTGTTTTTGGTCTATTGTAAGATCGCTAATACAGACAAACGTTGGTACAAAAGCTTGGTATGATTATAGTATACTCTAAGGATAAAAAAACCAATAATAAAAACCGATCAAGTGTGTGTCAGGCTTGCGCAAGGGATCACGGAGAAAACTATTCTTTTTGGTAATATTGTTTGGTGGTACGGAACCCTCTGTGCGAGAGTCCTACTCGCAATTGGCCGGTTTTTTTTAATTATCGTCATCTTCCATATGTTTATTTGGTAAAGAAAACTTTTTAAACTCAAAACTCGATATGTTTTATTCAAAATAATATCACATTGATAGCTTTCTGACGTCATGTTTAACTCTACCACCACGTCGGAAGGTGTTCCGTTGTAGAGAAGATGCGGCCAGAAACTCTACAACACACAAATTTAAAAATAAAAAATATACAAAGTACAATATTGAAATACATAGTGTAAAATTATCAAGACCAGATATTTAGGTCATTCATATAATCATCGAGTTAAACTTTTTGTCTGGCCAGTTTAGAATATCCTCTAGTATGGTATCTTATTATAATAGTGTATTCAGTGCCTCATAAAAGATATGTTGACTTTACTGAGTCGAAAATGTGCAATATAACGTATTTCTTTGTACGGAACCCAAAATAAAAAACGACTCGTACTTTACATTTTTACACCTATAGAGAGTATTTTAATAAAACGTTACTTCGTAAACTGGCCCAAAGTGTCAAGGTCTAGTCAAATATTAATTAAGTAAGCACTAAGTCTAGCCCCTGGGGTCCCGTAGCGCGTAGCACTGTCCCCGTAGCAACACGCTACGCCGTAGCCTTCTGGGACCCTTGGGTTTTGATAAAATTTTACTATCATTGTAGGCTACCTTTCATATTATATCCCCAAAATATATTACGTAAACTTATATTTTACATAGCATAGATTATGCTCACGACTATATTCCCCGTGGATAGTCAGAGATAGTCTGAAAACTCAGAAAATTCACATTAGTAGTTCTAGAATGTGTTAATGAACTAACGCAAAACTAGAAAGTAGTTTGTTTAGAATCGAGAGCAGAATCGAAGTATCATGGTTTCAACATAGGTACTTTTTTTTTAAATATTAAATAATTTGTTTGTAAAATTTAAAATTTACTGAAATCGATCTGAACCCACCGCTTGGGCACTTTCACCCTACTTACCTCCAAAACAACATTCTTAAAATGTATCCACGAGCAAGTTAGCGCTTTCATTCATTGCTGAAATGACAACAAATCATTTATGCCTTAAAACTTAAAATGCGAATAACTTTAAATTTTAACTATTAAAATAATGAAATTATTATTTCAATTTAATTATGTTGTTATAAAACAGTTGGAGTGTATGAGGTTTTGCGCTTATTCATTAACACGTTGTATAGTTCGTATTTTTAACATACTTGTTTATGTAAATACAATTATAAATAAATCACCCGATTGTCTGAAAAGAAAGATGATTCCGTGATTCGGATGGTACGTTAAGCCGTTGGTCCCGGCTACTATCTCTTGTGTTAGTAGTCGTTACATAAAAACCACATCAGAGGCCGTAAGGCGGTCTGAAAAAACTCTGACACCAGGGCTTGCTGCCCACACGATAAGAAGAATGATGAAGAGTCGTGTTCCCGGGCGGATAAGCCTTAAAGAAAAATAAATAAACAAAATTCATTGAATCTTAGAGAGGGTCTACGCCGTAGCTAGTGCTACACCGCTACGTTGCTACGAGACCCTGAGATAGGGCGTTACAATAAATCATTTGTTTTCTTTTTATTACCCCCTTACGTTGGCATCAAGTCTACGGGGTACAATATAATATGTTTTAAGAGGTATACAAGATGTAACAAAACACCCTAGTAATATCTAAAGGGGTAACTTAGACCATAAAACTGAACAACTTTCACTATGGAGATAAAGTCGAAAAAAATATTTGTTGTTCCATTTTGAGTCGGTTATGTACTACAGTTTTGTATCAAACCGCAGATTTTAGGTTTATGTAAACAAATAATGATAAAGGAACCCTATTCATAAGCCTACGCTGTCCGTCCGTCCGTCTGGCCAAATTTTAAATGGCTATAACATTAGAACTATGATAGCTAGACGGTTGACATTTTCACAGAACATGTTTTATTGTAGCAAATTTGGTAAAAAATAATAAAAAAAACAAAAAAGTTAAAAATTAGGGGGTTCTCATACAAAAAACGTGTATGATTTTTTTTTCGTATAAACTGTAATACATACAAGCGCCAAACTAGGTGTGATTATTGTCCATAGTCTAAGGTAAAACAACAAATAATAAATATCGGTGAAGTGTGTGTCGGGCTTTCGCTTAAGATCCCGGAGGAAACAATTTTTTTTTTGGTAATATTATACGGTGGTACGGAAACCTCCGTGCTCGAGTCCGACTCGCACATGACCGGTTTTTTTATTTAAATTTTTTCTCGATGTTGGTTACATAGTGATAATTCAGTTTGATGATCTAAACCAGCGCTTTAAATATTACTAAGGGTATTTTATTACACCATCTATACAACGAAGGAACAAAGTCAAAGTCAGAATTGTTTATTCAAAATAATATCACATAGGTAACTTTCTGACGTCATGTTTTTGAATCTACCACCGCGTCGGAAGGTGTTCCGTTGTAGAGAAGATGCGGCCAGAAACTCTACAACACACTTCTTTTAAACAAAACAAAATATACAAAGAACAATTACAAAAATCCAATATTAAATTACATAGTGTAACATTGTCAAGACCAGACATTTTGGTCATTCAAATAATCATCGACTGTCTTGGAAAGTGGTTCTATCATGAAACTTTCAATATGTTGAACTAGAAACAACTGCATGCTTGAACAGTAAATTGTAACAAAACCTATAAACGCTATGTGTGTATACACCGTAACTTTGGCCTGTTGTTCAGACTATTAAATTTGTCATTTTTCAGTATGGGACCAACATTGAAACCATGAAAAAAAAATTGTAGGGTCCTTGTTAATATGCTGATGGTTTTGGAGAGGATGATCATACCATCAAACTGAACAACTTTCTGTATGGGACCAACACCGAAATCGCAAAAAAAAACCTGTTGCTCCATACGAATCTGCAAACCCGCTCGACCCAAATGTTGGGCCAGCAGATATTTTTTCTTGCGATTTCGAATTTGGTCCTATACTATAAAGAAAGTTGTTCAGTTTGATGGTATAATCATCCTCTTCAAAAACCTTCAACATTTAAGAAGGACCCTATACAGGGTGTAAAAAAATCAGCTGTGCCATACAAAGCTGGTGCACCTACCCGACTCAAATGTATGGGACGGCTGATTTTTTTTCGCGTTTCCTGAGATAGGCTCCATAGTGAAAGTTGTTCAGTTTGATGGTCTGAGTTCACCGTTTCAGTATTTGCTAGGCTGTCAATTACAACCTGTATATTTCTTTCGTGATTTCAATGTTGGTCCTATAGTGAAAAATGATCGATTTAATGGTCTGAACAACAGGCCAAAGTTAATACACATCCTCAGGAACATATTGTATAAACAGTTACGTACAATCAAAATGTCGTAACATCTAATAATAATACAATTGCATCAATAAAGAGAAGGAAGAAAGCGCAAAGGATGCGTTCAGTGCGTTGCCGCTTCGAAAATAATTCATAGCATTTAGTACGGAATTAGGTCATTCGCGAGGAGCGAAGCTCGTGCGAGTGCAGTGCGCAGCATCGTAATGAAGTGTTGCCAGGATTCTGAGATGAAATTGCGCTCTTTATGGGGATTACCATTGGCGTGTTCCATAGAAACGAAGTCTGTGGGCCTAATATGAGTTTTCACTGTACTTTAATACTTTAGTAACGTCACCAATTTTGTATTGAATTTGGTACAGCGCTCCAAGTGCTTACATTGTTAACTAATTTCGGCCATACGAAATTGGCGACGTAACTACAGTAGTACAGTTCAGTGAAAACTCATGGTAGGCCTACTGATTACATTTTCAATCATCATCATCATCTTACTTAAGAGCTAGCTTGTCGGTGGAGTATTCGCCAGTCCTGTCTCTTTTCCGCTAGTGTCTTGAGTTCTTGATATGACACGACATCAACCTTTTCCTTCACTTGGGATAACTCTGTCTGGGTCTTCCTCTGCCTCTTTTCCCCTATATTGGTCTTTAAAAAATGTACTTCATAGCATTTTTAGATATTAATATTGTCTACACAATGGTGTATCGCAAGTAAAAGTGACTTCTTTTAATTTATTTACTTATTTTAATCAATATTATTATGATATTCCAAAATCATCGTTTTTGACCACCCCGAAATATATTAAAGATATCTGGCAAAAACTATTTTTGTTATACCAATGATACGTTTACTTAATTTTTTTATGGGTTGACTTATACGAACATGACTGTTTCTATTGAAGCAAACAAATATAAGATCCTATATTTTAACGTTTTTAAAACATCACAATCATCACATCCCAGTACAGGGCACGACCTACCCTCAGGGAGGGTATGGGCGTTAGTCCACCACGCGTGCGCAATCACCTTAATGAAGCAATAAACTATTATGACTATGACTATGACTATGACTATGGTTCGATAGACTTGACATATACGCATCGTATCGCTCTAGATGTTTTGTGTGAGCCTTTAATTGTGGATAATGATTTTTCTTTCTTTCTTTCTTTCATCGGAATTTCTTCCTCAGCGTATGCAGGTTTCCTCACAATGTTTTCCTTCACCGTTTGAGAGCAGTCGGTATTACGTAGGTACTTAAGATAGAAAAACTCATTGGTACATGCCATGTTATCTTGAACCTAAAGGGAAGGGGTTTCCATAGCTCTCCTCAACGAGCCACCGACGCTCTTTTTAAAAACACACTACTAAAATCAAACTTCTACACCTAAATAAAATACTAAAGCCAAAAGTCTCCAACTCCCAAAAAAAGCGCCACATCCATCGCGAAAGTCCCCACTTCAGCCACACTGCACTGAAGTTAGGCCGGGCGATGCGCGCGCCGCCGCCCGCCAGAGCCGCCCTATTCTACAAACCTTCGCCTCACACAAAAAATAATTAAGAAAAAAAATACTCTGCAAACTAGGCGTGTTCAAATTGCAACCCATTTAAAAAAAAGCAATCATGGCGTGCACCAAACCACCAAATTTCTGATAACAAGTGAAGTGAAAATATGATTCGTTTGAAATCGGACGGGACTTAATTATTAGTGGATAATTCTTTTGTTTTTTACGTAAATTTGTATTTGTAAAGTGTGTGTGTGTGAGTGGTGCCCTACGTTTAACCAATTGATTTAAGCCTATGACAACCCTATGTAAGTACCTACCTACATTTATATTTTATTTTTTACATACACAATAATCTTTTCATCTCATAAGTCAACCAATATCTAGGTATATAGGTAGATAGGGATGTATCTAACTGTATTTTTTAGAACAGAGACTGGATTTTTTTACGTACATAATTTATACACCTATAAGATTAAATGCGAAGATTTTTTACCAATGATGATTTGAACAGCATATCTCAGCTTTTGTCCGTGGTATTAAACATTATCGTACAAATAGTATTGCCATAAGTAATAGGTTAAAAAGCCCCTAATAATTAAAAAAGTGTCAAAATATGTGAGATATTATTTCGATGCGTTTTTGTATGAAAACGTTTACCAATATATTATATTTTAGTACTTATAGCATCATTTACGGTACAATATACTAACATAGATATACAAGGTGTTACAAAAATACAAATAAACATTTAAGGGGGTGGTATAGACCATCAAACTGAACAACTTTCACTATGGGACCAATAACGAAATCGCGAAAGAAAAAATCGGATTTTCCATACTAAACTACAATCGCGAAAAAAAACTGATGTTTCATACTAAACTTCAAATCTACTCGAGCTAAATGCATGGAATACCTGATTTTTTTCGTGATTTCGATTTTGGTCCCATAGTGAAAGTAGTTCAGTTTTATGGTCTAAACAACCCCCTTAAAAGTTTTAAATGTTTATTTTTACTTTTGTAACACCTTGTATTGTGTTTTATGTACCTATGTTATACTTTATCCATGTAATGAGGCATGAACTATATTCAAAATCAACAATCTATATTTTGTCGCAGTAGATTTAAAGTAGAATTTTGCATAAACTGGAGAATGGTAAAAAGAGATGCAAATACGCAACGTGGCACCTTTGACCCAGTATAGTATTCAGGCAGTACTGACACTAAAACACGATCTATAACTTCCAATCCCGTTTAAGGGGCTATAGGTTCAGACGAATATAATATACGGCGATCCCCACCGAGTGGTGAATGTGAATAGGTTAGGTATACCGTGTAAACTTTTTGGTCAAATCTCATTAGACTTGCCGCCATTTTGTGAGTAGTCAATGCGAGACTCGAAAACCCTAGCGATGTCACGCTGCCAGCACGTGAAAGAATGAAAGAGACTATCAAAAGGAAGCTTTCATGTTTAATGACTCGGTGCATTTTTGTTTGCACGCGCGCCGTTTTGACGGATGGTAGGTTATTCGCGAATTGTACGATAGGATGGATGCGAATAACTTTCCACCTTATTGCCGTGCAGATAGAGTCGCTATTTATTTAAATCTGTTTTCGAAGTGATGCTTCTGTACCGATAGGTACTGGTCTTTGACTATTTATATGTGGCTTAGACTACTTATATGAGGACCCGCCTCACCTTAGCATTTCCCCTCTGCCAACGTGCAAGATCAAAAGATCTTATGCATTTACATACAATTTTATACCTTATCACTAAACGCGACAGCCTATAATTGCGGAACAATAATTCCGAACTTATGACGTTTGGGGTTCACACGATACTGTTTTTCATGATTTTTAACATTCAAAATTAGAATCTAAACTAATGGAATAAAATTCAAAGTTGTGTATCTCGTGCTACCTCGCCCCCCGCAAAAAGTGGCAGAAAAGTTTGTTAGTAGAATTACACGCGTAACTAGTCCTCATATAAGTAGTCTAAGATATGTGGACTGGTTACGCGTGTAATTCTACTAACAAACATTTCTGCCACTTTTTGCGGGGGGCGAGGTAACATGAAATCCGCAACTTTGGATTTTATTCCCCATAACTTTAGATTCTAATTTTGAATGTTAAAAATCATGAAAAGTAGTCTCGTGTGAACCCCAAACGTTCTAAGTTCGAAGTTATTATTTCGCAATTATAGGCTGTCTCGTTTAGTGATAAGGTGTAAAATTGAATGTAAATGCACAAGATCAATTGTGCTTATACCGTGGCAGAGGGGAAATGCTACCGCAAGGCTAGTCCTTATAATAATTAGTCAAAGATACTAGTATATATTCTGTGGTACTGTGACTTTTCGGAAGACAAGGCTCCTCTCTACTATTTGATATTGCCCCTTGGATATATTGTATCCCTAGACGCTATCGCTAATAGAGTTCCATAAACCAATATCGGATGACGAATAACTGATGTTCTTAATTCGGTTTGCGGATTCCTAAAAGTCTCTATAGAAAGAAAACGTGCACTATCTTCTTCACAGGTATGTAAATTGTGATGCATTTGCAATTTTTTACCTTTTTTAAAATCCTCTGGTTGTCAAATGGTGGAAGAAAGCACTTTTTTTATGCTTCTTATTCGTGTTTTTCGTGTATTTCGGTGTGCAATTAAAGAATGTTTAACTTATCTTATCTAATTGAATTACGTTTTTGTTATAGTAGTACTCTAGCCCCGGAACTTTTTCATTACCAAAAAGTTACCGATTTTCAATGAAAAACGAGATGTGGGATGAAAATGTTTTCCCTTTTATATGGAGACTAGCTAACCAGTCACAGCTAACAACTCTTAAGTTAAAACTTGTGTTATTGGAATCTAAGATAATAGTACAACTAGTTTTGTTTGTACAGACAGATATAAAAGGTGATTCGTCGCAGATAGTAGTCCACCACTCAAAGTTGTAACAACTTTGTCGATCTTCCAACTTTTGTCGTGTCGTTAAAAGTTGTAAAGGCGTGTGGATGATAGTTTGATGGTTATCGTTTGATCATCTCCGAGAAACATTCTTTTTGATGTTGTTTAGTGTTGACAGGTCCATTAGTAAATTGTGGTTAAAAGAATTTTATTTGAATGCGTAAATGCGCGCTGCATACAAACGAAAGTCTAGTGATATTTTCAATACTAACCAATTAAAATCAATGAAATTGTTCAGAAACAAACTAGAAACTAATCTCTATGTTTGTATTAAGTCAGATTTTCGTTAAAATATGCAGTTTTAGTGCAAGGATTAATTTAAGATTTGTATGGAAATCTTTGAAGCACTGTAACTTTAAACATTTTAACGAAAATCTGACTTCATACAAGCATAGAGATTGGTTTATAGATTGTTTCTGAAAAATTTCATTGACTTAATTGGTTAGTAATGAAAATATCACCAGACTTCGTTTGTATGGAGCACGCTCCGAATTATATTGCCTTACGGTTTCGTTATTTATGTTTTGAATTTTATGATTCGGTCTGTAAGGGTAAACTCAGTCTCGGGTGTGCTGGAAGAAATAACTGAAACAGATAAGCACATTCTTGTCAACTCTTATTGTATTCACAATTCTGTTAAAACAATGCTTGGGATTGCTACAACAATGTAAAATCTTTGACTATATGGACTAGTTACGCGTGTAATTCTACTAACAAACATTTCTGTCACTTTTAGCGGGGGGCGAGGTAACATGAAATCCGCAACTTTGAATTTAATTCCCCATAACTTTAGACTCTAATTTTGATTGTCAAAATCATGAAAAGTTATTGTTCCGCAATTATAGGCTGTTTCGTTTAGTGATAAGGTATACAATTGTATGTAAATGCACATGATCAATTGATCTTGTACCGTGGCAGAGGGGAAATGCTACCGTAAGGCTGGTTCCTAAAATAATCAAAGGGTAAAATACGTAAATTTTACTTGATTTTTTTTCGACTTTATATCGTTTTTCACGGATAAAACCAATTTGTCTAAAATACCTACTCATCTAAACCTCTAAATGGTTCCGAAGTGAACAATAATTTTGTACCTTCCTATTGACACCACTTGTCTGCAGACTCACATACATAAAGAACCTGTGTATAGTCCAGTGCAAAACACAATTGGTGAGAACGAACGTTGGGGACAGAGTGGCTGATTGAATCTCGAATGCATCAGAGTTTGCCTCTATTGCATTTCAATCGTACTTATAAATCTTCGATCCTATTTTGAGACACTGCGTTTAGATACTCTCTTGACAATTCGAATAATTATACAACGTGTTAATGAATTAACGCAAAACTAGAAAGTAGTTTGTTTAGGATCGAGAGCAGAATCGAATAGTTCCCACATAGGTAATTTTTTCAAAATATTGAATACTTTGATTGTAAAATTTAAAATTTACTGAACTCGATGTCAAACCAATGCTCGGATACACTTACCCAATTTACTACCAAAACAAGATTCTTAAAATGTATCCATGAGCAAGCTAGCACTTTTATTCATCGCTGAAATAATAACAAATGATTTTAGCATAAAAACTTTTAATGCGAATAACATAAAATTTTAATGAGTAAATTATGACATTTTTCTTTCAATGCAATTAGTTTGTTATAAATCAGTTGGGGTTTATGAGGTTTTGCGCTTATTCATTAACACGTTGTGTATAGGTATGATAATAATTACAATCGTGTTAGATTTATTGAGACCTCAGCTTCTGAATATCTAGTAGATACGATACATATAGTCATAGATTTCCGTAACGTCTGATTCAATTAATAATTAAGCATCTGACTATCTATTTTTCTTTGTATAAAACAAGCTGTTATTTAGCTGTACACGCACACAGAGATAAATTGTATGTCGCCTCACGCACACCAACCTAAGAAAGTTGGCCACTTTTGTTTTATACGATAGAAGCCTGAGGCTCAATCTAGACATATACTTTATCTAAGGTTGCAGCATTGTAACTCAAACGTGTTAATGAATAAACGCAAAACTAAAAAGTAATTTGTTTAGAATCGAGAGCAGAATCGAATTATCATGGTTTCAACATAGGAAATTATATCAAAATATTAATTAATTTGTTTGTAAAATTTAAAATTTACTGATTTCGATCTCAACCCACCGTTTGGGCACTCTCACCCTACTTACTATCAAAACAAGATTCTTAAAATGTATCCATTAGCACCTTAGCGTTTTCATTTATCACTGAAATGATTTTTGCCTGAAAACTTAAAATACGAATAACTTAAAATTTTAAGTATAAAATAATGAAAATTATTGCTTCAATCTAATTATTTTGTTATAAATTAGTTAGGGTGTATGAGGTTTTGCGCTTATTCATTAACACGTTGTGGGATCGGAATATGTAAAGCGTGCTTTAAAGTCTTATCCTCTAGGGACCAATTTTCTGTTATTTGGGATTAGCGCAATTCGTCACCTTACATTTGTATAAACTCAACAATAAATAGAAATGTCTCCCCAGTCGGTAGAATCGTGCCGAGGTCACTTTGGACTCGTTTTTATTATCTCTGCTCATCACCATCGCACTGTTTGCATAAAAAGTGCAATAAAGCTCCCCATTCACGAGCTGTAACCGGGTCATGGGAACATACGGGAACGGATTGCGTGCCGACACGTATTCTGTGGCATGTTGGGAATTAAAAACCTTTGTAGTAAAAGCTATGAGCTACCAATGAATTATACATAGAAATTAAAATGCAGTAGCATTCTGAATAGGCGTTGAAATTAAAATGTTGTAATAGACGCGCTTGTTTATTGCGTGCTGACACGTATTATGTGGTATGTTAGGAATGAAAAAACTTTGCAGTAAAAGCCAAAGCTACCAATGAATATTAAAAATATAGTATACCTATAGAAATCAAATTTAAGATTGAAAAATTAAGTCTTAGACTTGAACTCGGACTCTTTTTTTATCCAAATCCAATTGCGTTTATCTAGGTTATTTCGCCACCGAGCCCACTAACCAGAGAACGAAATTTTCAATCTATTGCGTACCTTATAGAAATTTTCTGATAGAGGCTTAAGGTAGTTTATAGAAGCGCTCTTTAAGAATGAAGTGGCGGTCATTGGCCTAGTGGAGCTTGGAAACAATCACGGAAGTTAAGCAAAGTCAGACCCCTTACTTGTACTCAACATTTTATGGAACTTCATTGGAATAGAGTTTTTTTTTGGGCATGGGCCCACCACACATTCCCACCGCTGTAACTCCTGTAAACCAGGATTAACAGCGGCGACCATTCACAACACTAGGCAATGCAGTCTAGCGAGCCCGGGGATGACTCTAATCTGTCTTGTAACCCGCAATGAATTTAATCAAAGAAGAAGGAAAAGGAGGAGGAAAGGAGGAGTAAGAAAAACAAATATAGTTATTCCTAGAAAAACAAATACCCGAATGGAATAGAGTTTACACATTTAAACGAAAACGTTCACGATGTATCAGAAATCGAAAGTCCGAGTAGACAGACCATGTGGGCCGGTTAGTCTTTGGATGGGTGAACGTTTTCGTGATGTTTTATCTCGAGTGTACTCGTGCATCGGAAGTCACATTGTGTTTGGTCCCTGATAGTTCCATCAGATGTGGTATAACTAAGTTTTCGTTAAGCCAGGGCTGCAATCGCTTAAATATTCGGTTATTGAACCGTGACTGGACTACGTACGAACCATAACTTTTGACACATTTGGTATTACGCTAATCGTGGTACAGCTCATGACAGCTGGTAGAGCCGTTTTGACAGATCGCTCAGACGTTAAAGGCTGTCAGTTACATAGAGTTTAACGCGATGTGGAATTCAGCACAGTTGAATAGTAATTGGACTGCAATGTGATTAGAACTGAAATTGGATAAGAATAGAACTACGATGTTTTTATTTAGCGCAATCGTTCTCCTGGGCCTATAGACAAAGTATCTTTCGATTAGCGTTAACGGCAATAGAAAACATAAAATGTATGGACTTGACGTATGGTGACGAAAGCAAACGTCAAAATGTTTCGATCGCTAATGACAAATCCATACATTCTGTCATTTTCTACTAGCATCAACGCCAATAGAATGTTACTTTGTCTAGGGGGGCAGGTCAATCAGAAACGCCCGAGATACGCAAGTACCGCACGATTGACCTGTCAGGACCGCTGAGAGTGACAACTGTATAGATTCATAAGAAGGAGATAAGTAGGCGGTATATTGTTTGTACGTCGCGTACAAGCTTCTTGTTTAAACACGTGTATTTTGTCCGTTGAATCCGTGCTCAACGATGTGATGATAAACAGAGATAATTCAGTGAAAACCTTTGTCGTCACTTCTGTTGCAATGCTTGTGCTGTTTCAAAGTAAAACACTCTTTGTTCCACTAAGCCACTTCGCTGCCAGAGAGATCCAATTATACATGGTGTTACAAAAATACAAATAAACATATAAGAAGGTGGTTTAGACCATCAAACTGATCAACTTTCACTGTGCGAGTAATAACGAAATCGCGAAAAAAAAATCTGATGTTCCATACTAAACTACAAATCTACTCGAGTTAAGTGTATGGGATAGCAGATTTTTTTTTCGCGATTTCGATGTTGGTCCGTTACTGAAAGTTGTTCAGTTTGATGGTTTAAACAACCCGTTAAAAGTTTTAAATGTTTATTTTTACTTTTTTAACACCTTGTATAGCGAAACGTTATAATGTTCTTTACGTATAGGGTCTTTAATAATATTTTGATGGTCTTATAATGGGATGATCAGACCATCAGACTGAACAACTTTCTCCCAAAGACGAAATTCGTGAAAAAAGCTGCTCTCCTATATAGGTGCATTCGGGAATCGGGTCGAGATAGAATTGCAGTTTTATATGAAACAGCGTTTTTTTTCTCTCTGTGTGCCACAGTGAAAGCTGTTCAGTTTGATGGTCTGATCATTACTTTAAAATGGCTAATTTTGTTAGTTGTTGTCCTTCTTAATATGCTGACACTTTATTAAGGGGATGATCAAACCGTCAAACTGAACAACTTTCTCTATGGCACCAACATCGAAATAGCAAAAAAAAAAAAAATGTTCTATACGAAACTGCAAACCTACTCGCGCCAAATGTATGGGACAGCTGTTTTTTTTTTCGCGACTTCGATGTTGGTCCCATAGAGAAAGTTGTTCAGTATGATGGTCTGGTCATCCCCTTAAAAAAACATAAATATATGCTCACGACTATATTCCCCGAGGAGGTAGTCAGAGATATTCTGATACCTCAGAACATCCACGTTTCACCAGTAGTACCGAAACTCTATCCAGTGTCCGGGGTGAGCCCGTCGCCACATAATGGACAGTGGGTACAATACATGCCTCGATATTGAAGCATGCAGGTTTCCTCACGATGTTTTCCTTCACCGAAAATCAAGTGGTGTTATAAATCGTGAAAAAAAAAAAGTGAAAAAAAAATGTGTCAGCATATTAAGAAGGACCCTGTGCAGGGTGTCAGGGTAGACAGTTGCATTACTTATATGGGTAATTGTACTCATGAACTGCTCCAAAGGAACGGACTAATTATATGTGGACTGGTTACGCGTGTAATTCTACTAACAAACATTTCTGCCACTTTTTGCGGGGGGCGAGGTAACATGAAATCCGCAACTTTGGATTTTCTTCTCCATAACTTTAGATTCTAATTTTGAATGTTAAAAATCATGAAAAGTAGTCTCGTGTGAACCCCAAACGTTCTAAGTTCGAAGTTATTATTTCGCAATTATAGGCTGTCTCGTTTAGTGATAAGGTGTAAAATTGAATGTAAATGCACAAGATCAATTGTGCTTATACCGTGGCAGAGGGGAAATGCTACTGCAAGGCTAGTCCTTATAATAATTAGTCAAAGGTCTCTTATGGATAGTGGTTCAGTATTATGTGTAGAATCACCCCTTATTGCAACTTTAACCTAACCCTATATAATGTGCAATGATGTGCACAGAGTACTATAATTCTCGTAACATAACATAATAGCAAGGTGTTACAAAAGTAAAAATAAACATTTAAAGACCATCAAACTGAACAACTCGATACTCGATCTGATTTCCCATAGTGAAAGTTGTTTAGTTTGTTGGTCTAAACCACCCCCTTAAATACTTATTTGTATTTTTGTAACACCTTGTATAAATATTCTTTAGTTACATACACGGCGAAAAAAAATGTTGACTATTGATAATAGAAAACTTATTTTAATTTTGCAATATCAGGTTAGCCTCGTTGTAAATACGATACAATTGACTTCTTTATTGTTGCGTTTTATCACCACTCAATATTGATCTCAATGTCAATGTCACAAGGCACTGTATTGTTCACCAAGTAATATAGTCTTCCCATACATATAGGGTCCAACTTAATATGCTGACATTTTTCTAGAGGATGATCAGACCATCAAACTGAACAACTTTCTCTATGGGACCAACATTGAGAACGCGAAATAAAATATACAAAACAAAAAACCTACTCGAGCCAAATGTATGGGACAGCAGATTTTTTTATCGCGATTACAATATTCCATAGTGAAAGTTGTTCAGTTTGATGGTCTGGTCATCCCCTTAAAAAGTGTCAGTATATTAAGAAGGACCCTGTATATACATATACTCACGCCTGTGTCCCGTTGGGGTAGGCAGAGATAATGGATCGCCATCGGCTACGATCCTGACACACCTCTTTCGCCTCTTAGACATAAAGTCGTTTCATACACGCTGGTCGGTTTCGGGTAAATTTGATCTTTCCCTTCTTAAGTACGCTGCCAATTTGGTCCGCATACGTACGTCTAGGGCGACTGTTCCACTGTTCCATTTGCACTCGCTTTATACAACGTGTTAATGAATAAGCGCAAAACCACATACATCCCAACTGATTTATAACAAAATAATTCGATTGAAACCATAATTTCATTATTTTGTTAGTTAAAATTTTAAGTTATTCGCATTTTAAGTATTCAGGCAAAATGATTTGTTATCATTTCAGCAATGAGTGAAAGCGCTAGCTTGCTCGAGAATACATTATTGAATCATGTTTTTGTAGAAAGTAGGGCGAGTGTGCCTGTTCAGTGAGTTGAGATCGTGTTCATTAATTTAAAATTTTACGAACAAATTATTAATATTTTGAAAAAAATTATCTATGTTGAAAACATGATAATTCGATTCTGCTCTCGATTCTAAACAAACTGCTTTCTAGTTTTGCATTAATTCAGTAACACGTTGTATATTTCATATGTCAGCCTACTATCACTCATCCTTTCCAAATGACCAAACCATCTCAGCATTCCCTTTTCAATCTTTGTCACTATATCCTCTTTAAATCCACATATTTCTCTAATTACACTGTTTCGTATTCTGTCATTCAGAGTCACATAATATACTGCGTAAAGAACTCATTTCGAAAGCATTTATTCATAATGTATTCTAGATTCATTCCTCTTCTACCATACCCAGCATTCGCTGTCATACAAGTCTTCTAGCAATGGAATATTCTAACAAAATAAGATTGGGAATATCACTATCGACAACATTAAAAAAGAAACCTTATATCTTCATCGTGGAATTCCAATTCCCTCTTACCCTTTGGAATACAAACAACTGCTTTATCGACAATTAGACATCCATTAGTGTTAATTAGCTGTATTTATTTTACTACGTCCCCAGACTCAAGCAATTTTCGAACTTGCAGTATAAATGTTAGAGTACTGTTGAAGGACTTGCATTAACTATATAACTGTATCGCATATACGGTACCTAAATCTATAATTACAGTTTGGTAAACCACATCTTAAGCCCCATTCACGTATATACTTGTATAATTTATAACATTGTGTATTGGTCAAGCCTAATTACATAATTAGGTGTAATTTGATTGTGATTAGTTGTAATTTAGGGTGGTCTAGGGCGAGTATTGAATTTATGTAATTGTACTTTGTATATTTTGTTTTGTTTAAAAGAAGTGTGTTGTAGAGTTTCTGGCCGCATCTTCTCTACAACGGAACACCTTCCGACGCGGTGGTAGATTCAAAAACATGACGTCAAAAAGTTATCTATGTGATATTATTTTGAATAAACAATTTTGACTTTGACTTTGAGTAACCTTGCCTGACGGGCAGGTGGCGATCGTTCGATCCACGTCCAAGAAACCGATTTTTGAAACTCAGACTTTGAAATCAGCAGTTGAAAATGTCAATATTACTATGGAGATATGCATCTTTCTATTTCGCCATGTCCGTCCGTCTGTCCGTCAGTCCGTCTGTCCGTCTGTCCGTCTGTCCGTCTGTCCGTCTGTCCGTCTGTCCGTCTGTCCGTCTGTCCGTCTGTCCGTCTGTCCGTCTGTCCGTCTGTCCGTCTGTCCGTCTGTCCGTCTGTCCGTCTGTCCGTCTGTCCGTCTGTCCGTCTGTCCGTCTGTCCGTCTGTCCGTCTGTCCGTCTGTCCGTCTGTCCGTCTGTCCGTCTGTCCGTCTGTCCGTCTGTCCGTCTGTCCGTCTGTCCGTCTGTCCGTCTGTCCGTCTGTCCGTCTGTCCGTCTGTCCGTCTGTCCGTCTGTCCGTCTGTCCGTCTGTCCGTCTGTCCGTCTGTCCGTCTGTCCGTCTGTCCGTCTGTCCGTCTGTCCGTCTGTCCGTCTGTCCGTCTGTCCGTCTGTCCGTCTGTCCGTCTGTCCGTCTGTCCGTCTGTCCGTCTGTCCGTCTGTCCGTCTGTCCGTCTGTCCGTCTGTCCGTCTGTCCGTCTGTCCGTCTGTCCGTCTGTCCGTCTGTCCGTCTGTCCGTCTGTCCGTCTGTCCGTCTGTCCGTCTGTCCGTCTGTCCGTCTGTCCGTCTGTCCGTCTTCTCCGTGTTCACTTTCCCCATTAGTTTATGATTACGGGTGTGGTTTGGTTGGAGTACCTCTTTCTTTGTTACGGTTTTCACAGTATAGTTCATTAGTGTTTATGCCTACAAAACGCGATGTTATGAAGGTAGTGTCACTAAGATAAAGTTAAATGACCAACGTTGTTTAGTAGCCTTTTACGTTAAGGCGGCGAGGTTTGCCAGGGATTATTCAACTGTGTTAACAATTAAAAGCTTGATTCCGTCGGAATGCTATGAGAAAGACTTTGGCTATGTCTCTATGTTTTCCCTTTTTTTGTTTATGTTCGTCAAATTTGCTTGCTGGATGTCTAAACATGGTGGTAAAATGCAGAAATTTTTCGTATTATCGTAGTAATTAATTTATCGAAAAAATCAAAACATAGGGACATGGCAGAAGTGACATATTAGATTAGATGATAAAATTGTTTTGCTCTATTGTCATTATCCAGGGAGGAAACAGGGGAATACGTTTGTATGGACAAAACAGTACGCGCCTATCCTCTTAAGTTGGAACCTGTATAAAAAACATGTTGGAGCCTTTAGGTTGTGCTTCAGATCATACAACTGAACATGTTTCACTATTGAGCCAACCTCGAAATCGCGAAAAAAAAACTGCTTTCCCATACATTTGAGTTGAGTTGGTACTGCAGTTCTGTATAAAACTGGAGTTTTTTTTTGAGAATTCGATATTGGCTCCACAGTGAAAGTTGTTCAGTTTGATGAAGCACCCCCTAAAGGCTTTTTTTACACCCTGTAGAGTTAGCCATCATTCTCATGATGATGATGATAATGACGTTAAAAATAATTAATTTTTGAATAAGAAAAACGCTCTTTTTTTATTGGGTAATGGAGTGTTGTAGTAATATCACGTTTGCATATCTCTTCGCCTTAAATAAGATACAAGGTAAACAAGCTCGGTTTAACTGAGGTAGGTATATTCAGCAGCAAATGTGCACACTCAATTAGGAAAATGTATTATATTACAGTAGAGAATATCCAAGTGTAACCAAACCATGTTACTATCGTAAGATCATAGCTTTCTGGCCAATTCTGATTTCCAAATATAATTTACCAGCGACGCGCCCCGGCTTCGCACGGGTGCAATGCTGATACTAAATATATTACAAAATAATACAATTCGAAAAAAAAATCGGTTTGAAAAGCACGTCTTTATTAATATACAATTTCGAAAAAAAGGTACTTAATTGAATAAGGATTAATGCTGTATTGCTTAAAATCGCTTCCTGAATAAGCCATTATTTCTCGAAAAAAGTAAAGAATAAAAAATGGTTATTGTGGGTTATCCCTAATAGATAGACATATACCATCGCGAGCTTTTTTGTAGACCTTTTTAAGGTGTACAATACAGTAGAACATTATTTTGATCCATCTCGTAGGGTTCAGCCAGCGTTTGCAATGTAAGCGCAAAAAAATTTGTTGATTTACGACTTCACTTAGAAACCTCTAAAATTATCAGTGTTTCACTACTATATTATGCATGTATTATACATATAAAGTAACCTCTTGAATCACTCTATCTATTAAAAAAAACCGCATCAAAATCCGTTGCGTAGTTTTAAAGATTTAAGCCTACATACATACATACATACAGATAGCGGGAAGCGACTTTGTTTTATACTATGTAGTGATTTATCAGAAAGATATACTATCCGACATATCTTGGACGTAACTAAGCTGTTCTAAGAATAAGTGAAGTGTTTCAAATATCTGTTTCCATCATTCAAAATAGCCTTATAATTTCGTTGCTATTTGAAATGGAGTATAGATAAAAAATTAAATCCAAAACTAAAACTAATTGAGACTCATAGAGAACTAGACTTATTGAATTTCAGCTATGACATTTCCGCTAAATCTATTGCTTGCCTAGTTAGATATTTGATACTCACCTATACAGCCTTCTCTTCAACCCGAGACTCGAACCAACTCTCGACAATTCCATGCGCTATCACTTTTAGCACCAATCCAAGTCACTTTATCATACAATTCACTTCTCATACACTTATTTACACTTTATAATTTTAAATTTATATAGGAAGAGGAAAGCCGTGGTGGTCCAGTGGCGAGTAACCTTGCCTGCCGTGCAGGAGGTGATGGTTCGATCCCCGTTCAGGCCGACTTGTACCAATGAGTTTTTCGGAATTTATGTACGATTTGTAACACCACTGGCTTTTCGGTGAAGGAAAACATCGTGAGGAAACCTGCATGCTTCAATTTCGAGGCATGTATTGTACCCACTGTCCATTATAAGTGGCGATGGGCTCACCACCCGTCACACTGAACAGAGTTTCGGTACTAAAGGTGAAACGTGGATGTTCTGAGGTTTCAGAATATCTCTGACTACCCCCTCGGGGAATATAGTCGTGAGCATATGCTAAGAGGAAATTTAATTGGATGTGGCTTACTATGTTTTGTATAATCAGTTGTAGGTTTGTGGATAAAAACATAGGATTTTGGATTTCTTATAAGAAGTATTTGTTCATAAGAAGCAAAATCTTTTGAATTATAGCCTTTCATGACACAACACCTGGCCTAAGCAAAGAAAACTCAGTCGTGCAGAAATGAACCTTATAGAGCTCGATTATCATGCAAAGTGGAAATTAATCAACACAATAAATTTTCATTTCATTTAACTTCAAAGAGGGTTGTAAATTAAATTTCTACTATTTATTCTGGCCGCTTTTAGCGAAGATAAAGAAAGTGTAAGAATTAGTAAAAACACGGAGAAAATATAAGTAGGTATAAGCATAGCATATGCTCACGACTATATTCCCCTAGGGGGTAGTCAGAGATATTCTGAAACCTCAGAACATCCTCGTTTCACCAGTAGTACCGAAACTCTGTCCAGTGTGACGGGGGGTGAGCCGGTCGCCACATAATGGACAGTGGGTACAATACATGCCTCGAAATTGAAGCATGCAGGTTTCCTCTCGATGTTTTCCTTCACCGAAAAGCCAGTGGTGTTACAAATCGAGTAGGTATATTGGGGGAGTTAGTCCACCACGCGTGTCCAATAGGCCTTGAGCCCTGCAGTGGAACGTATATACGATGATGATGAGAACTATGATGCACTAGCCATCTGTATAAATTATTTAACATTAATTTGGTGTTTTGTGGTTTAAAGCTTTCGGGAATTTTATTATATACTAGCGGCCCGTCCCGGCTTCGCACGGGGTAGACAAATAAATTTTAAGACTCATTTTTCTACACCTTCGGTTACATTGTTCAAATTTTACCAAGGATCCCTAATTTTTTTCAAAATGAAATGTAGCCTATGTCAAATTGGAAGAATGTAGCATTCTATTGGTGAAAGAATTTTTTAAATCGGCCCAGTACTTTTTGAGCCTATTCATTACAAACATACAAACATACAAAAATAGGTACAAATCTTTCCTCTTTATAATATTAGTGTAGATTTTGATACTCATATAGGTAGTTACAATTCTTCTGGTTTAAAGTTAGTCTGGGATAATAATCTATAGCAAGTCTATTGGGATACCGAGTGCGCTTAGGGCAGATATCAGAAACAGTTTTAAAAAGATGTGGGTGTTGCTTAACAAATTTGCAGATCTCAAAAATATAAATACAAGGCAACGTTAAGATATCGAGTTGTTTGAAAAAAAGTTTACATGATTCAAGTGGGCTAATATTACATATTGCTCTGATACATTTTTTTTGTGTTATTAATGCCTTTTGGACGTATGTGACATTACCCCAAATTATGATATTATATGTAAGGAAAGATCCTGCTTACCCGTGATACGCAGTCAAAGCTACTTTTTTTTTACATGAAATTTTGCTCAAAAATCTATGTAAGTTAGAGAATTCGACTTTGCAATAACCATTTGTCCAACAAAATGCCAGTTGCTCTTACGTTCATTAAAGTTAATCCTCCATTAAATGTATCGTAAAAACGGTAATACACATAAGCGTCAAACTTGGTTTGATTATAGAAGGTGTTACAAAAATACAAATAAACATTTAAGGGGGTGGTTTAGACCATCAAACTGAACAACTTTCACTATGGGACCAATATCGAAATCGCGAAAAAAAATTCTGATGTTCCAGACTAAACTACAAATCTACTCGAGCTAAATGTATAGGACAGCCGATTTTTTTTTCGCGATTTCGATGTTGGTCCCATAGTGAAAGTTGTTCAGTTTGATGGTCTAAACTACCCCCTTAAAACTTTAAAAAATTTTTTTTTACTTTTGTAACACCTTGTAGAGTAAACTCTACAATTGATGGTTAAACAAACTTACCTGTGTGAAGTTTGACCATAATTATATGAGTCGTTACATCCGAAGGGATTTATATTCACTAATGTAGTACACTCTTTATCGTACTAGGCATCGCACAAATTTCAGAGCTAAAAAGCAAAAACGGAACGCATCCTATCGTACCCCCTGCGCGTCCCCGCGCCCCGCGCCCGAACTGACATTATTTTTAGAGCAATTTCCATTCAATTTCACAATATTCTGGGTAATTTTCATTGATACATCAAGCAATCCGGGTATTGGGGGGGTTATAAATCCCTTCGGATGTAACGACTCATATAATTATGGTCAAACTTCACACAGGTAAGTTTGTTTAACCATCAATTATACTTCATCGTTACATCCTCGAGATTTATATTCACTAATGTAGATGTTTAGCGCCTTGTGAAATTGAAATAGCTTAACAATTACAACGGAAAAAACTAAAATTTGTTAATGTAGGTATAATTTTCTAAGCAAAAAGGAAAACACCCAGCTTTAACAAGTTCCCGCTTAATTATTGTCAATCTATCAATCTGGTAACGGACCAGGTAACATATACCTACTAGGATAATTCAAAATATGAAATACGAATATTTAAAAACAGTCATAGACTGCTTCAGTAAAGGCATTCTCCTCATCACCGGTAAAAGTTGGTCGATTCTAGAGTTTGGCAAACACATGAGAGTTACCTGACCATCCAGCACATTTCTTAATGAGCTCCACAGAGACTTCATTACGGTGAGCGGAGAAAAAAAACTCCGTATCTATACCGCTTTGAACCATTGTCCGTTTCATCCATCGGCAGGTTGTCAACAAAAGGTGGTTATGACCTATTCTTATTCAGCTCATTCGAGTCCCACGATGATCAATATTTCGAAAAACAAAGTCATGACTTGAACATGCCTCTAAAGATCTATGATCAAAACAAACCGAATATTACTGCTAGATCCGAATGAGACGCGTTGACAGTGGAGTATCTCCCACTCTAGACAATGTGTACTTCTTAACATAGAAAGTCAGTACCTACTCTTATTAAGGCAGGACAGCCACCGTTTTCTCAGGGCCACATCATATTGCCGAAGAGAGCTTGACGACAATGACGAGATTATTACCTCTATTATCATTAACCGCTATGCTAAAGGTAAGCTTGCTAGAACTGCATACAAAACAGTCGGTAGTTGCAGCCACACTTCTGACCACCCCGAAAAGGGATTATGGTCGAGAGCTATGTGTGTATGAGACATCCTGGAATCATCTCTTCATGACAGAGCCTTGAAGAGAGAGTACTAAGCGGCTGGCGGGACTGGCTAAGCCAGTATGGTACTACCATAATCCCCGTGGCCTTCTCTTCTAAAATCTTATGTAGGCATTTCAGAACGGGTGAGGAGGATTTCCCACTCATGCGTAAGAAGTAAAGACTGGCTTCAGTTTATCGTGAATGCATCAACATTGAAAGCAGGACCGTCTCGTTTCCCGGCTATGCATTCATCACACTTGGCATTTCGTCTTGATGCAAAATACGAGTATATATATTGTAGTTGGTTTCCCAAAATTTTGTACAATATCCATAATGTCGGTGCCTCTAGATTTCTCATCCGCCTCGGTGCTTACCCATCTTTAGACTGGAAATGATAAGGTTAAATGACCTATCCAAATGAGTTATTTAGCAAAAATTTTAATCCTGATTTTCTCACACCATTCCCAGATGTCCCTTGTTACATCGTTAAGATTGTTGGATTCCACCCATCCTAATAATACCTGAGATTGTTGTCAGTCCGCAACAGTATTTCTATGTCAGACCATGTTTTTTTTTTTTAAAGAATTGTACTTTACACTCTAAGTAGTTAATGTGACTCATATAGCTGTTCCCAGCATATCTTAGGTAAGCATAAACAACTCAGTAAAATCATGATAGCACCATAGTCATAGTCAAAAGAACCCGTCGCTTTCCAGGAGTTCTATATACACCCATTATGGCACACCGGGACAATCCGAGTTCAGTAAGCCCAAGACTTGGGCGGAAATTTCGAATAGGTATGTAGGTCTTTTTCAATAAATCATCGACTAGGTTAATAGTTTTCTGACGTTTAATAAGTGGTAGGCGCATAGTCATGCTAAAGGCGTTTAGCCTGTCGCTAGTTTGACTTGACTCCATAAGACCCTGCATGAATTAACGCAAAAGAAAAAACCAAGGTTTAATTATATAAGAGACTAATTCCAGTGCATGCATGAACACAATAATACACAATCATGATGTGTATAACACCTCACACAAAATGCTGTCTAAATGAATAAGGCGAAATCATACAACAAGTTTAAGCAGTTTTGTAAAAACATAATAGTGCCGTGCAAAGTCCAAAAGGATGGGCACTGGAATTCATAGTCATAGTAATATTAATAGGTATGGTTCTCAAACATAAACTTAAAAATAAAACTTATAAAATGCCATCATGCATGCTTGCCAAAAATAAATATGCATCCTCAGTCAATCAGACATTACAACTAAATGTATTAGTTGTCTGATATCTTTATCTTACGAGTGAGAAAAAAAGAATTAATTAATTAAAATTATTATGGCTGAAAATAAACCAATATAAGTACCGCCACTTGTGGCAGCAAGAAACATCTTTGGCATAAATTGATTTGGAGTATCATTATAAAGACACTTCTGCACCTATGTATGTATAGTAGCTTAGAAATGTCAATATCGAGGTTGGATCTTTCTTGATATGAAAAACATTTTGGAACAAGCTAAATCTTGTTGGCTAGAAGGCTATTATTTGCACGAAGACAGAATCTTCGTCTGTCACAGAGAGAATCGTCTGTATTTGAGTCTCAATTATTAATGTAAAGTACTTATCTACCAGTGTAACTGGTCGGACGTGGATCGGTACTTGCCCCCTGGCTGCCTCCGCATTGTGACCGGTGAGGTGGCGGACTGTGTGTTGATGAGGCCTCTGATTTCTATATTTTAAAGAACCTTTAAGAAACTTTGATCGTACCACCAAGTCCTTCGTCGAACAGCTAAGTCTCTCGTTCTACGTCTTAAACTTCTTGTCCAATGTACGGTTATGGGCTTGCGTCGAATTACTGTGCTTTCAGAATGTAAGTCCAATAATATTTGATTAATTTCTGATAACTTTTTATATAGTATCTTTTCCATACTTCCAGTGTTGATATTACCGTTGTGAGTCAGGCTATACCTGAACCTAAGTGTTGTTGCACGTTTTCCAGGTGTTCGTCTCGATTTGTGGACGACCATAGTAACCCAGCTGATACGACTACCTCGGAACTCAGTTGAGGAGCCTTTTCCAGAAGAAAAAGAAAAAGATATCGCTCCGCTCTTAGCCCTTGTGCAATCTCTCGGGATATTATAAATCTCCGGGTTTTAGACATTTCCTGATGCATTTTTGTTCCGAAGACCTCAATTCTCCTTTTGCATCGTCTAGTGCAATTAAAAACTCAGCCGGTATTGGCGTGACCATCTGGAGATCAGAGGAGGGTATTAAATTTAAAAGAAAGGTTCGAAGGCCGAGATGGCACTAGAGGCTCTTCGGCCTGATTATCCACCACATGTTGGTTCGTATTGTTCAGGCACTACTTGCACTGCACATAATGGGCATGAGTTCTCCTCATTTAAATCTGGGCCATCAATCATTGGGCTCCCGCATACTTGACCAGAGGATGAACACCTTGGTGACTGCGAGTCTCGATGCATTATGTAGAAGTTTGAATAGTTAGGGTTGGTCGTGATCTCTTCATGACCCCTACATACAGTTCTAGGATAGACTGGGAAC
This sequence comes from Agonopterix alstromeriana, assembly GCA_963924505.1. NCBI lineage: Eukaryota > Metazoa > Arthropoda > Insecta > Lepidoptera > Depressariidae > Agonopterix > Agonopterix alstromeriana. The sequence goes on along the minus strand of OZ004685.1, from coordinate 10,635,784 downwards.
ATGTCCCGGTAAGTACCAGGTTTCAGTTAACAACATCGATTGTGATCACGTCACAATACTGAGCACGGGTGCCCGGAGATAGTGTTGACTGTAATCTCGTCACAGTACTACATACGTAAGTATGAAATGATCTTGTCATGCCACATTTTGATAGTTCAGGGAAGGCCGGGATCATGCCCCGGTATTAGATTTAGTTATTATAGCAACATCGATAGTGATTACGTCACAATAGTGAGCCCGGTGCCCGAAGATAGTGTTTACTGTATTCTCGTCAGAGCACCGATTGCACGCATTCATTTGTATGAATTAAGTTGGTAGGTAGACTGAATTAAACATGAGACTATGGTCTCGCCATAGTACTGAAACATGTCAAAACGTGAAACTATGATCTCGTCATAGTATTAGAAACACGTGTAGTGCTGTGTGATTGCATTTAATATTCATTCTCGAATCTCTTCGCAGTAGGTACAGCATACATGAGTATGAAATAATTTGGTAGTTTAGGTAAACCGAATCCGACATGAGACTATGGTCTCGCCATAGTACCGAAACATGTTGAAACGTGAAACTATAATGATATCGTCATAGTATTAAGAACACGTGTAGTGCTGTGTGATTCTGATTGCATTCAATTTTCATCCTCGAATCTCGTCACAGTACCTACCGCGTACATGATGAGTATGGTGAAATGATTTGGTAGTTTAGGTAAACTGAATCAGACATGAGACTATGGTCTCGCCATAGTACTTAAAAATGTCGGAACGTGAAACTAAGATCTCGTCATAGTATTAAAAACACGTATCATACTGTATCATAAGCATTTCTTTGGATCAATTTTCGTTTTCGAAGTGAAATGAAGCCAACAGGGCCGGAGGCTATTCAGTACCAAGCAGACGAAAAAAAACAAAACACTAGAGCTTTCACCCGAAAATTTCTTCCTGCGAAGCTTTCTCTCGAGCCGTCTAATCTTCTTATTTATATACTCGTCAGTATCCTTATTTCTACGTTTCCCCATGTTATAATCTTGGTTTATCGCTAAAAAACCGAAAATTTCTGGAAGGAAAGAAAATAACGTGACGATGCCGCGCACAAAGAAAAGTCAATGTCAGTTCGGGCGCGGGGCGCGGGGACGCGCAGGGGGTACGATAGGATGCGTTCCGTTTTTGCTTTTTAGCTCTGAAATTTGTGCGATGCCTAGTACGATAAAGAGTGTACTACATTAGTGAATATAAATCTCGAGGATGTAACGATGAAGTATAATATAACAACAAATAACATAAAGGCATGTATGAAGAGATGTATGGATGTGAATGAGGCAAAAGAGGTATGTAAGGATCGTATTATATGGCGCGCTCTGGTCTCTGCCTACCCCACTGGGAAAGAGGCGTGACGTTATAGATAGAAATAACAAAAATCGGCCAAGTGTGAGTCTATCTCGCGCTAAAACAACACTTTTTTGTAAGTTATTATATATTGTGTCGTGGTCGTGGTACGGAACACTCGGTGGTCGTGGTACGGAACACTCGGTGCGCGAGTAGCCCGACTCGCCCTTGACCGGTTTTTATTTAATTATGTTAGGTATTTAGATTGCCGTGGTGGTCCAGTGGCGAGTAACCTTGCCTGCCGCGCAGGAGGCGATGGTTCGATCCCCGTCCAGGCCGAATCGTACCAACGAGTTTTTCGGGATTTACGTACGATTTGTAACACCACTGGCTTTTCGGTGAAGGAAAACATCGTGAGGAAACCTGCATGCTTCAATTCCGAGGCATGTATTGTACCCACTGTCCATTATAAGTGGCAGACTAGTAGTGGTACACTGGACAGAGTTTCGGTACTACTAGTGAAACGTGGATGTTCTGAGGTTTCAGAATATCTCTGACTACCCCCTCGGGGAATATAGTCGTGAGCATATGCTAGGTATTTAGATTAATTTTATAGTGTTTATGTACTGTAAAACTTGTAAGAAATGATAAAAAAATATGATTCAGGTTAGCACTGGTGACTTAGTAAACTTTTAAAACGTCACCGGAAAATGCTTCGGATGGCTGAAGCCCCTAAAACTCAGGAAATTGTTTTTAAAATGTATAAACGTTTTTGTCGTGTTGCAAGAGTCGAGTTACTTAACTTTAATAAAAGGGGATTGAATAATAAAATACATACTTTTGTCCCGAAGGTCGAAAAAAAATGGTTAAATTCTAAAAGTTTGATATAAAAACTTTGGTCTGCCCATATCTTATACAGGGTGAAATTGATATCATTAGCAACCTTTTAAACTAAGAGTCTACCCATCAAACTTAACAACTTTTACTATGAGAGCAAACAGATCGGAGCAAAAAACATCTGTTGCATAAATTAGAGTCGAGTAGGCATTGCAGTTTTGTATGGAATAGATGTTTTTTTTTTCTTCGATCGGTATGCTCCCATAGTAAAAGTTGTTCAGTTTGATGAGTAGACTCTTAGTTTAAAGGATGCAAATGATATCAATTTCTATCAAAATTAAAATAAATAAATAAAATAATAAAATAAAAAAAAATTTCTACTGGATATCGCATAGGTACTGTGACTAAGATACTGTGACTAAGCTCGCGATTTATCGAAGCGAAAATTCTCGAAAAATCTGGCCCTAAGTCGATACGAAAAAAAATATCTCAAACACGAGAACTCGAGAAATAAATTCTGTTCTTTGAATTTAACTAAAGAAAAAAGCGCGTGTTAGGTACACATAATTTTTCTCTATTATAAATGTTTCTTTTAAGGTGTCCAATATCATAAATACAAACACCCTCTTTGAAGTAGATCAACTGTCACTTCGCGTTCGGGAAGCTACGTAGTATCTTCACGTCCCAAATACCGCAGTGTCTTAAAACGAAAGTCTTCGACCAGTGTGTGTTGCCAGTGATGACATATGGATCTGAGACGTGGTCGCTCACTCAAGGCTTCATAAAGGCTGAAGGTCACCCAAAGGGCGATGGAGAGAGCTGTGCTCGGAGTTTCCTTACGAGATCGAATCAGAAATGAAAAGATCCGCAGAAGAACCAGAGTAGCTGACATAGCCCAGAAAATTGCTAAACTAAACTGGCAGTGGACGCGGCACATTGCTCGCAGAACTGATGGCCGATGGGGCCGAAAGGTTCTCGAGTGGCGACCGCGTACCGGAAAGCGCAGCGTGGGTAGGCCCCCCACAAGGTGGACCGACGACCTGGTGAAGGCGGCGGGAAACTGTTGGATGAGGGCAGCGCAGGACCGGTCGTTATGGCGATCCTTGGGGGTGGCCTATGTCCAGCAGTGGACGTCCATCGGCTGAAATGATGATGATGATGAACTATCACTTACACCTATATTTAGGTAGTTTTACCCAAGCTTCTGACCACCCCAAAAGAGATAACAGTCGAAAGTTTATGGACGTAGTATCAAAAAGTCGTAAAAGAAGAGTCAGCGATCGATAATGTAAATCTCCTGCAATAAAACATGACCTTACGTCGGCCGGCGCCATTGCCATGGAAACTCACCAAACGAGCCATGCTTTGTTTCTTTACGTTATAGTCTAAGGCGCGTTTATACAGATGAGAAGTGCGGCGGTGGCGGATAGTCAAAGTAACACAATTATAAAGCGTCGTTTGGAGAATTACGCCCGCGCCTCCAAGCGACGTCACCTGGAGGCGCGGGCACAATTTTTAACTTAATAGATCATAAAAAAAAAAAAAATTATGGAGATTTTTTTTGGCCATTATGACATTTGTCCAGTAGAGAATGTTGTTTAGTTTGATGGTCTGATTATCCCCTTTAAAAACCATAAGCATATTAGGAAGGATATGTAGATATATTAAAACCTTCCCAGAAGAGAGATTTCATATAAATCTGTCCTGTAGGTCTAGAGTAAATCGCGAAGATGTAGTGAGCCCTATCCACTTTGAATCGACACACCTCGAAATTGAAGAATATCGATTGTCAGTCACTGGACTGGCTTAGACCACCAACCACGGCTTTCACTTCAAAACGGGCCAAAATCAGCGGTAACCCCCCTCTAAATGCCATTCATTACTTACCCTTATCGTACCTTAAATCCCCTTGTCTCTGATAACTGATGTGAATAAATCTTGCCCCAATTAAGAGGATATAATTCGGAGCGCGCTCCTTACAAACGTACTATGGTGATATTTTCAATACTAAACAAATAAACACAATGAAATTTTTCAGAATCAATCTAAAAACAAATTTCTATGCTTGTATAGAGTCAGATTTTCGTTAAAATATATAGTTTTAAAGTTACAGTGCCTCAAAGATTTCCATACAAATCTTAAATTAATCCTAGCATTGAATCTGTATATTTTAACGAAAATCGGACATGATACAAGCATAGAGATTTGTTTTTAGATTGTTTCTGCAAAATGTCATTGAGTTTAATTGGTTAGTATTGAAAATATCACCGTACTTCGTTTATATGCAGCGCGCATTTACGCATTCGGAATAAACTTCTCTTAATGCCTCTAAGGCGCTTGGCGCTAGGCGCTTGATACCGCAGTCTTATAGCCAAATTACATCTTCCAGCACACGTAGCATGCTACAAGTGATACGGCTGTATTACGTCTTTTATCTCGTTCGTTCGCGCGCAAATAGAAAGAGAGCGAAGGTGTGATAGCGCTGTATCACGGTGGCTTGCTACCTATGCTGATCGGCCGTCGGCGTCGGCTTCCGGATTGGTTAACTCTGCTTGCTAATATCCATTGCTAGCTTTGAGTGCTACTTCGAAAACAGAGGTATAAGGAGTCCTTCTTAATATGCTGACACTTTTTAAGGGGATGATCAGACCATCAAACTGAACAATTTTCTCTATGGGACCAACATCGAAATCGCGAAATAAAAACCGGCCAAGTGCGTGTCGGGCCACGCGCAGGGTAGGGTTCCGTAGTTGCCCGTCACAATATATTGTCTTAGAAGGTGGCTTTTTGTTTTATACCATGGTTTAACGGCTAATAAAGTCTAAAAAGTACATTTTACAAGTTGATCGACTATTACTCGTTAACTTTTAAAGCTTTCTTAGCGGTGATAGTTTTCCTTTTAAATTCGTTAGATACACTACTGCCGTGAATTTATTCACGTATCTAGAAACAACCGTTTAGCTGGCAGAGGGGGGGGGGGGACACTTGACTCCAAAATCCTCCAGCATATTAAGAAGGAGCCTGTATAGTTATACTGTGGTTTCGGTACTACTGGTGAAACGTGGATGTTCTGAGGTTTCAGAATGTCTCTGACTACCCCCTCGGGATATAGTCGTGAGCATATGCATGCAAGTTTTATGTTTATTTCTTCAGTAGTTTATTTAGGCTGTGCGTTGTCGGTCAGTCAGTCTGTCACAGAACATTTTATAAGTATATGTAGATACATAGATGTTGCCAAGGACTGCGACGTTTTGCTATTCCATAGATGCCATTCATTAACTCACGTCATAATCTGCATATTTATAGACTCCGCGTTTATTTTCCACCGCTATCTATATTTGATTACATAAACAAACGCATTTTATTAATAGTTTGATAGATGGTTAAGAGGACATGTGAAAAAATAGGATTCTTCAAAGCATCATATATCATGAAGTACTAACAGTAGGAGTATGATTTTCGGATATGTGTGAACATATAATTGAAGTTTTGATTAGAGCCAAAACACGATTAAGAGACATTTTCTCGATCGAAAAATAAGCCAAAGTAGCCTCCGTCTTTATCGATAAACGCTTGGAACTGCTAAACGGTGAATAATAGAAACACGAGACTTGATTTAATAAAAAGAGATTGATATTTTATAAAGTTTGATTAGAGCTGAAATGAACTTACATAAATAGTACAATCACAATTAAATAACTTTGTTTTACGCTTGCGTCGTTTCAGGCGCGCGCGCCGTCCATCTCTTTCTCTCGCATCAGGCAGTAATATAAGCTATCACACGCCCATTTGGCTTCAATTATTTTTCGACATAGGCCCTTAATTATGACAGTTTACAATTTTATCTACTTTAATGTCGTATTTTTTGTAACCTTTAAAATTCGGTTCGATTGACTTTTATCTCCGATTTTGACATCGTTATATGGTACGAGATTCGACCGTAAAATTATGTACCTCTTTGTTTGGTGATCGAAATGTGATTTAAGTGAATGTTTATACAGAGGTTTTTACAACGCCGTCGGGTTGCCTAGCAAAATCTTGCCGCAACTGCCTTTACCATGATGATTTATGGTACCATTTTTTCCACCGATCTGTTTGGGAACTAAATGAGGTGCCATCTGAAGGAGACCAATCTACAGAACTGAAAAAACTAGGGTACCCACCTCTCAGTCTGTCAAAACTTCGTTCGTTTGACTGCCGACCCCCACCGAGGGGTGAGTGGTCGCTCATTGACGAAAGGCGCATTTTAGTTTTCGTTCCTGGAGCGCAAAGCTCGAAATTCGAAAAATCGGGTTGAGTGAACTCTCTGTTACGGTAGTAACTATTAAATAATCTGTTACTCCCTGTAAAAACATAAACTGTAGGTACTAATTATTTAAACTAAGTATATCTAATAGACCATATTCCCCGAGGGAGTAGTCAGAGATATTCTGAAACCTCAGAACATCCACGTTTCACCAGTAGTACCGAAACTCTGTCCAGTGTGACGGGGACTAAGCCCTTCGCCACTTATAATGGACAGTGGGTACAATACATGCCTCGAAATTGAACCATGTAGGTTTTCAACGGCTGTGGGGTTGTTCTTGGGTCCAGTAGTGAATTCGAAATTCGACTGAAAGAGCAAATCTAAAAAGTGTATTAAAAGGTTTACAGTTTTTAATTTGACTTAATAAATTGACAACAGCCTTCTATTCGAAGTAAATTACTGCTTACTTTGCGTAAGTTAATCCTAATTGCTTAGGTATGAGCTCATTATCTGGGGAAATGGTTCATATGTGGCCAAGATATTCATTGTAGAGAATAGGTGTATACGTGCTATAAGCGGCATTGCACTGATGAAGATCACTGCGTGAGTGGCTGCTTCAAAACACGTTCTACTCGATTGACGAATTTTTAATCTATGATTTGCGCATATAATTGGTTATTATTGAGGCAGTAGCATTTACAACATTTATGTCATTTAAAATGTGATTATTTTGTACTACTAAATTCTCAGTACAAATGACAGAGACAAGATTAAACACATGCACAATCACTAATTACAATGCACATCGCGTTCTGACGCGTATGACCTATATGAGGTACAAAAATAGTGCGCGCGCGGCGGTGCATATGTCTATAACTGTAGCGAAGCTCACATGTTATATTGACAGTCGTTTGTGTATACGGAACAGGAGGGCGATCGCGCTAATTTAAAACATCCAAGTTCAATCCTAATCCAATCTGTGCTGAATTTCGCATCGCACTAAACTCTATGTGACCTTTAACCTCTGAGCGATCTGTCAAAACGGCTGTTAAATGAATAGCGCAATATCGAATGTGTTAAAAGTTGTGGTTCGCACGCGGTCCAATCATGGTTCAGTTAAGATTTATTTAGCGCGATTGATCTCCTGTCTGTTTAGGACTTTTGATACGTTCAGCCCAGTCCGATACTGGGCTATATTGGTGGTTGTAGGCCCCAGTCTGCACACTACCCACAAAATAGATTGTAGCATAGTTTCTTTATTAAGAGGATAGACTAGTACCGTTTTTAGTACTCTTTTTGGAGAACAGTGGCGTAGCGAGGTTTTCTGCCGCCCGGGGCACAGACAGATTTTGCCGCCCCCTAATCGTACCTAAAAAAAATAACGAAGCGAACTCAAAATTTTTTTGCACATCTATTCCAGTTGTGGTAAGACATCTTTTAATTTCTCCATGCAAAAATAGAAACTTACTTTTCTCCTCAATACGAATCGGTTAGAGCCAGAGCTTATTACGAACAAAACTTGTGCAAAGTAACCAAAAGAAGAGCTATAGATGGAGCGACGCAAGCTCGAAATTGAGCACCACGTCTTACGGTAGTAGGTAACTATTAAATAATCTGTAGCTGTGGACAGAACTAGTTAGGATTATGTGTAGGCACAGTACAGACTTTGCTCTACGAATTATTTATAGACACAGCTCAATCAATCTATATTTTTCCCGAATTTGCCGCCCCTAGTAAAGAGCCGCTCGGGGCATTTTTTTTTTCGCGATTTCGATGTTGGTCCCATAGAGAAAGTTGTTCAGTTTGATGGTCTGATCATCCCCTAAAAAAGTGTCAGCATATTAAGAAGGACCCTGTATGTTCATCTACTAAAACTCTGCATATAGACACCCGTGAAAAAGGATACGAAAAAACGACAAGTTAGATTTTTATATTTTGCAAAAAACATTTCTCTACTTGTAACCTCTGCCAACATAATAATTAACAATAGTTTTAGTTAGATATTCTATTCATCCACCGCAGTCCGATATAAAAAACAATGAAAAAGAAATGTATTTGTAACAGAAAATTCAGTAAGTCATTCAAACCATCTGAGCCTTTGAGAGTATCGGTGTATTTTTCTTCCTTTCTACATTAAATAACGGAGTGAATATAAAACCCTTAGCTAATATCTTTGGACACCTGCCTTTCCCACACTGTCGATTTACGCCCTACGGAGTGGGACATTTTACACGCTGGTTTACTAATGGATGGTCTGGGTATAACGTTATATTTACAAGGTTATGTTTTTCGAGCGTATATATGTATGTTTGTATGTCTATTTCTTTGTCATGCCCTACAGCCTAAACGGCTTGATGGATTTTAGCGTAAGAGGTGTTTTTAGATTCGTAAAAATTATGAGAGTGACATAGGGTATATTATTTCAAGATGGCGTCTACAAATTAAAAAAGAGAGGGAGAATAAAACTTTTTTTTGTAAAAAAAAACAATACTAGTATCAAATGAATAGCAAATTCCAAATATACAGGGTGTTAGGGTAAACAGTTACATTACTTTAAGGGGTGATTGTACCGATGATACTGAACAACTTTCCCTAAGAAACCTACAGAAAATACGCAAAAATTTTTTTGTACTTTCCATACTAAATGAAATCAGCTGATCGAACGTTTGTATGAAAAGTCGAAATAACCAACAAATAAGCAGGTTTTTTAATTTTTCTTTGTCCCCCTTTTTCCTGCAGCTTTTCCGCAGCGTACGATTTGTAACACCACTGGCTTTTCGGTGAAGGAAAACATCGTGAGGAAACCTGCATGCTTCAATTTCGAGGCATGTATTGTACCCACTGTCCATTATAAGTGGCGACGGGCTCACTCCCCGTCACACTGGACAGAGTTTCGGGACTACTGGTGAAACGTGGATGTTCTGAGGTTTCAGAATATCTCTGACTACCCCTTCGGGGAATATAGTCGTAAGCATATGCATGCATGCATGGCTTGGTGCGGGATTCGAAACCGCACCCTCGGCAGTGAAGCTACCGACTGATCTATTGGGCCGTCAATATCTGTTCCTACTCTATAAAGTTACTTCGTATAGTAAATTCTTCCCACCGACCTGATGTCTCCCTCTGACGTCATAGCTTTCATCCCACACGGATTAGAGCCACAAAGTACACATAGACACTAAGTGCAGTTGGTCCACTTCACTTATAAGTGGATAGAACGAGGTAGTAATATATAGGTACTTCGATGTTGTAGTCACGTATAGGTACTTCATTCCAAACAAGGACGACGAGATTTTCTGATTCCTATTGAGATTTCTGGCCAATTCTGATTACCAAATGTAATTAATTTATTGGATACATATACTATTCGACATATCTTGAACGTTACTAAAGCTGTTCTAAGAATAAGTGAGAGGAAGTGTTTCAAATCTCTGTGTCTGTAATGCAAAATGGCCTTAAAATTTCGTTGCTATTTTGAATGGAGTATAGAATTAGAACAACTCTAGTAGTATTTTCCGTTGACTGACTTGCATTACTCCACTGCGGGGAATCCATTGGTATACAGGGTCCTTCAGTACACTGTGTTAATATGCTGACACTTTTAAGGGGATGATCAGACCGTCAAACCGAACATCTTTCTCTATGGCACCAAAATCGAAATCGTGTAAAAAGCTGTGGAAGTCGATAGGATTTCAAAATAATTTTATCCATTATTCTGTTGCCCGTGACTCCATTTGCGAGGACTTTTAAAAGAAGTATCCTATCGATCGAGAACATATTCTATCAGTGTACCAAAATTCGTTCAGCCGTTTATGCGTAACCAAGCCACAAACATCCAAACATCGTCACAAACTTTGACATATATTAGTAGGTACTAAATTTTATGTCCCACGTTTTTATGTTTTATGTCACAGCGGACAAAGAAAATATAAACTTTTTAAAAAAAAAATTATAGCCAGTTACTTTATGCTTAGCGCTGCAATTCTGCCTATCAGAAGTATCAATTAGTTTGTGGGAGCATCTCTATTCTCATTCTATGTTTTTGTTTTTCGATCGTGCATGCGTTCCTGTTACGTGGACCTTCTGTCATTTTCCTAAACTGAGACCAAGTCAACATTAGACCATTTAGGTGTCGAATCACTACTTTCATTACTATAGGTATATTGATTTGAAGAATAGTACCTCCATTGGATATAAAATATGTAGATATTATTATGATAGATATGGCATTCGTTGGCGTAGTGTAAAGCCTGACCAGAAATACAAGTTGTTACAAAAATTGGTTTAGACTATAGTTGGAAAACTCCGGAATTATTCTGGAATACTTCCTTGAATATTCCGTTCCTCGAAAGTATTCAATGGAATAAAAATAGTAATGGTCCGAATGTTTCGGAATATTACGGAATATTTCGGAAGTATTCCGTGGGAAAAATTCGGTAACTTTCCCGTCCGCATCTATAGTTAATCGAGCTGCGAGAGACAGCAGATTTTTGTTCCCTATTTCGATGTTGGTCCCGTACTGAAAGTTGTTCAGTTTGATGGTTTAAAGAACCCCCTTAAAATTTTTATTTTTGTCACAGCCTGTATAAAAAAGTGTCCTTTAATTTTTTTTACCTCGTCTGCCTCTCAAAATTACCCCCCAATATAATACCTATCTGTGCCAAGATTCAGCTTCCTATGTCTTACGGTCTCTGAGAAAAATGCCTGTGACAGACGGACGGACAGACACCGTGCTGGTGACCGATTGCGCTAACTTAAAACATAGAAGTTCTATTCTTATTCAATTTCAGTTCTAATTACATTGCAATCCAATTACTATTTAACTGTGCTGAATTCCGCATCGCGCTAAACTCTATGTAACTGACAGCCTTTAACGTCTGAGCGATCTGTCAAAACGGCTCAAACGGCTGTCATGAGCTGTACGGCGATTAGCGCAATACCAAAAGTGTAAAAAGTTATGGTTCGTAGGTAGTCCAGTCACGGTTCAATCACCGAATATTTACCGCGATTGCAGCCCTGGTTCCATAAGCGTTCCGTAACACTGAAAAGAAAAATATAGGGTCCTTCTTAATATTCTGACTTTTTTAAGGGGATGATCAGACCGTCAAACTGAACATCGAAAAGCGAAAAAAAAATCCGCTCTTCCATACAAAACTGCAAACCTCCTTGAGCCAAATGTATGGGACAGCAGATTTTTTTTTGGCGATTTCTATGTTGGCTCCATAGAGAAAGTTGTTCAGTTTGACGGTCTGATCATCCCCTTAAAAAAGTGTCAGCATATTAAGTTGGACCCTATAAAACTAAAATGAATAAAATTGATTGATGATGATGAAATTCTAGCAGTAGCGTTAGTGCGTTGAAAATACATTTCTAGAAAATATTATGTATAATTGATTTCATAAAAATAAATTAGGTTAATAAAATATTATTAGGACAAATCCACAGTCAGACAAAAAATAAAATTTTCGCAGAAAAAAGTACTCGAACAAAGTGCATCGAACTATAATAACTGTTAGGTTATAAATACTCTTGTTATTTTATTATCTTTTTCTCGAGTCGACTATAAAGTAACTAATAACTATCGACTGTAAACATTTTATATTTATTTTATTTATTAAGTAACATCAAGGTTACTCAAGATCAATTAAATAACAACAACTAATACTCGTAATAAAAACCGGCCAAGGGCGTGTCGGGCCACGCGCAGGGTAGGGTTCCGTAGTTGCCCGTCTCAATATACGAACTTATTTGAGCTTAGATTTGAGCTTAGCCGCGCCCGCGGACAGACGAACAGACGGACAGTAATAAAAAGGGCAATGCTCTAGCAGTCAGATCATTTTTAGGGTTACGTAGTCAACAAGGAACCCTTATAGTTTCGCCATGTCCGTCCGTCTGTCCGTATGTCCGTCTGTCCGCGGCTTAGCTCAGAGACGCTTAGTACTAGAAAGCTGTAATTTGACATGGGTATACATATTTATCAAATGGATATAAAATCTTGAAAAATATTTTTTTTTAGGGTACCTCCCCTACACGAAAAGTGGGGTACATATTTTTTTCTCATCTACCCTATTGTGTGGGTATTGTTGGATAGGTCTTTTAAAAATATTGAGGGCGTGGGAAAATCCATGTATTTTGACGGGTAACTACTACGGAACCCTACCCTGCGCGTGGCCCGACACGCACTTGGCCGGTTTTTTGTTAGAAATTTCTCTCAAAACTAAGAATCAGCTTGGATTATCTGATAATTATCCGATAATTATCAAGATAATTATCAAAGAATATGATTATCCTGATAATTTCGAACCCTGCCATAAGATCAGGACGTGAATTTCTAAGTCCGAGATTCAGAGACGATTTTTTTAGTCTTAGCTCGAGCTAAGTAAGGCGACAATGTATGGTTTTGACATGAGGGAGTTCGAACTATGACTTAAAAATCGTCTCTGAATCTCGGCCTAAGTGTGGATCTCGCAAACTCTTTGGAATTAGCCATTCATTTTCATTACCAGCCTAAACGCTACCCTCCACAGCACCCTACCACCCTCTGCCATCAGTAAATACAACCTAAAGTGTATAGCGTCAGAGCTCTAATCTGCACTAATCACCGTCATGTCTTCAACGGCTCCTATGACAGATTATCCGAAATGACGTCACAGTATCTAGAATGATCGATAGGGTTGCTACACGTACACAATTTTATTTGCAACTGGATATATTTACAACCTGATAGATTATACAGGGTGTTAGGGTAAACAGTTGCATTACTTTATTGTACCCGTGATACTGAACAACTTTCCCTAAGAACCCTATAGGAAATTGGAAATACACAAAAAAATGCAATCAGCTGATCGTAAGTTTGTATGAAAAGTCAAAACATTTTTTTGTCAATTTCCTATAGGTTTGGTAGGGAAAGTTTTTCAGTATCATGGGTACAATCACCACTTAAAGTAATGCAACCCTAACACCCTGTAGAATAATAATAATAGTCAATAAAAATCAATCAAATCAGCCCAAATCAACCCATTGCTGGGCATAGGCCTCCTTTTTATTGCGCCACTCCTCACGGTCCTGTGCCAATCTGATAGAAAAAAAAAAATAATAGTAAATAAAAAATAATAATAATAGTAGATAATAAAAATTAAAACAAAGGGTGTACATTCAGAGCGTTTGAACGCCCTATCTGACCGAACATCTTGTTTATAAAAAAAGGCTTACAATTTTATATCGCTGTTACTAACGTCCAACGGTCGTACTATAGCAGCGTGATATAGCGCTATACAACGTGTTAATGAATTAACGCAAAACTTGAAAGTATGTTGTTAAGAATCTAGAGCAGAATCGAATTATCATGGTTTCAACAGAGGATTTTTTTTTTAAATATAAAAAATTGGTTTTAAAATTTAAAATTTACTGAACTTGATCGCAACCCACCGCTCGGGCACTCTCACCCAACTTACTACCAAAACAAGATTCTTAAAATGTATCCATGAGCACGTTAGCTAATAACTTTAAATGTTAAGTATCAAAATAATGAAATTATTGTTTCAGTCGTATCAAAAATCTTAAGTATTTTGTTATAAATCAGTTGGGGTTTATGGGGTTTTGCGCTTATTTATTAACACGTTGTATAGCTCTCTTTCTATTTGCGCGCCAACGAACGAGGTATAAGGCGTGATATAGCCTTATCATGCGCAGCTTTATAATATAGCGCTTCAAAATTGTAAACATTCAAAGTTGCCTTTTCTTAAAACAAGATGAAAATAATCGGCCAGGTAAATGAGGGCGTTCAAACGCTCTGAATATTTACACCAAATTCTTTCTGACAGCTCTAGTGTAGAGCTCAAAAAGTTGTTCGCTCCCGCGTCAATTTTACTTACCAACATACTACCTAGGCTGCAATCGCGGTAAAACTTCGGTGATTGAACCATGATTGGACTACATACGAACCATAACTTTTGACACATTTGATATTGCGCTAGTCGCGGTACTGCTTTTGACAGCCTTTAGAGCCGTTATTTGACAGATATTAAGGACTGTCAGTTACATAGGCGATTCAGAGACGATTTTTACCCGACTGCGCCAGAAGGAGGGTTATGTTTTTCGAGCGTATGTATGTATGTATGTAAGTATGTATGTATGTATGTATGTTTGTATGTCTATTTCTTTGGCACGGCCTACAGCCTAAACGGGTTGATGGATTTTAACGTATGACATGTCATTAGTTTCGTAAAAATTGTGAAAGTGACATAGGCTATATAGTTTTAATATGGCGTCTGCGAAATAAAAAAGAGGGGGGGAATAAACAATTTTTTTTTGTTAAAAATTACAATATGGGTATCAAATGAAAGCTAGTGAACAGACAATTCCAAAAATATATATATTATAGTACTTTTATGTTACCGTTTCGACACAAGACTAAAAAGTATGAAATAAATTAAATTATTAAGTAAAACAAAAAACCCGACTGTATTAAAAACCTATTAACTGAAAAGAGAAAAACAAGCTCTATAATCACTAATCAGCTATAACAGCTTTATTTGAGCTAATATAATTTGAATGTTATTAGGTAGGTATTGCAGGCGGGGACAAACTAACAACCAACCAAAAATCTTCTTTGTCCACGTTTGCGATACCTAGCTAATAACATTCAAATTTTTTCAAATTATCTCAAATAAAGCTGTTATAGCTGATTAGTGATTATAGAGCTTGTTTTTCTCTTTTCAGTTAATAGGTTTTTTATGCAGTCGGGTTTTTTGTTTTACTTAATAATTTTAGTCTTAGCTCGAGCTAAGCAAGGCAAAAATGTATGGATTTTGACATACGGGAGTTCGAACTATGACTTAAAAATCGTCTCTGAATCTCGGCCATAGAGTTCAGCGCAATGCGGAATTCAGCACAGTTGAATAGTAATTGGATTGTAATGTGATTAGAACTGAAATTGGATAAGAATAGAACTTCGATGTTTCAACTTAGCGCTATTGGGCTTGACTAGACCTTTGATCGTCAACATAATTACCTGATAAACATAGAGTATAGTAACAAAACGCCCTAATAATATTTTATGGGGCGGTTTAGAAGTTGATATTGTTGGTTTTCTTGATCGAGAAATCTTAAATATTGCGATGAAAGCGGTAAAATGCGTATTAAATCGACTCTTGGCACATGTTCACTGATGTAACTATTTTATCAGGTACATTTATATACTTCCGAGCAAACTGTAAACACTTGAAACTTCCTCATTACATTTTTCAACTCCCCGATCAAAGTTCAACAATCCGGCTTTTACCCGGATCCGGAATTTAAAACTTTTAGCTGACAACCCTATGCACTATAGGTTTATATAAAGTTGTTGTTGGTCTGAAAGGGGTCAGAGCTGCTGATCCGAACAACTTCGGTTCGTTGGGTACAGTGGAAAACTCATTTATCTTAGGCCCATTCAAAATTAGACCCAATGTTTGACCTTGATAGAGTTTAAAACTGTCGTTAAGTCTACCCCGTCTGCTATACGAGACAAATAATTGTTTAGTCTAGTATATAATACGACAATTTTCATATAAAATTGTTTAAGTAGAGCTGTCATTCTTAATATGCTGACACTTTTTTAAGGGGATCGGATGATTCAATTTTTAAGGGGACCATCAAACTGATAAATTTTCTCTATGAGACCAACATCGAAATCACGAAAAAAAATATCAGCCGTCCTATACATTTGGCTCAAGTAGGTCTGCAGTTCTGTATGGCACAGCAGATTTTTTACGCGATTTAGATGTTGGTGCCATAGAGAAAGTTGTTCAGTTTGACGGTCTGATCATCCCCTTAAAAAAGTGACAGCATATTAAGAAGGACCCTGTATTTACACTTAAAAAACAGAGGAGGTTTTCAATTCGTCTTAATTTTTTTTTATACAGGGTGTAAGTGTAAGTGACAGCCTAGTAAAACGGTGACCTCAGACCATCAAACTGTACAACTTTCGCTATGGAGCCTACCTCAGGAAACGCGAATATAAATCAGCTGTCCCATACATTTGAGCCATGTAGGTGCAGCATTTTTTTTAATTTTTTTATTTATAATTAATGGACTTTTTGCTTGTGCGTTAGCACCGCATTTCCGCCAATGTCAAGTAGTTTGTATGAGTATCTATCCCAATCTCAGGGATTGTTTTTGATAAAGAACAAGAAGAGATTAAGGAATGCAGAGCCTCGTGGCAGGCAAAGACGCGACGCGCGAACAACACGCGAGACAAGTTCTCGGGTCAGAACCTGCAACGTGACTCCTGCAGCAGTTTTGTTGATGGTCTGAATCATTATCATGCGTCTGGTAGACGCCATTTATTGAATTTTTATTACTGTCATGTCCTTAGTGACACTTGCAAGATTAATACTAATCGCTTGACGTGTGTCTATAGTGCCAGGAACAAACTTACAAACTTACATACATACATAGGCTGATAAACACATTACCCTTCCTTTGCGCAGTCGGGTAAAAATAGCTGAACTTAATGTAAACCTAGTGACATTGACATATAACGAAATTTTTCCTTTGTTTCAGGGGACCAACAGACATCAGGAAAAAAGCGACGTTATACAATAAAAAAAGAAATCCTAAAGCCTATGTTTTTATCCACAACAACCTAAACTGATTATACAAAACCTAGTTAGCCACATCCAATCAAATTTCCTCTTCCTGTATAAATTTAAAATTTTAAAGTGTAAATAAGTGTATGAGAAGTGAATTGTATGATAAAGTGACTAGGATTGGTGCTAAAAGTGATAGCGCATGGAATTGTCGAGAGTTGGTTCGAGTCTCGGGTTGAAGAGAAGGCTGTATAGGTGAGTATCAAATACAACATATAATATCTACGATCAAATATCTAACTAGGCAAGCCACAGAACATTATAAGAGGGGTTAGAAATGCAAAGTAGCGCTTTTGCTTCGGAGACGGCTGTCGCCACTTGTCTTCCCGCTCACGCTCGCTGCTACAATTACTCATGCCCTCACGCTCGCACCACGCCGCGCGCATTATGGTGTTATGCAAATCATTGCATAACCTGTGGCGACACGTTCCACGCCTACTTTGCACTTCTAAGCCCTCTTGTAATGTTCTGTGAGGCAAGCAATATATTTAGCGGAAATGTCGTAGCTGAAATTCAATAAGTCAGGTTTATATGAGTCTCAATTAGTTTTAGTTTTTGATTTAATTTTTGATCTACACTGACCTGCAATCCTACTTGTACTACACTTTTAATATTTCATTTTTTTTTTCAAAACTATATAAATTAGAGATTTAAAATAAAAAACGTTTTATAGCAAATGTTATCATATCAGCTTTTTTTGTAACTATAGTAAACTATACATACTCTTTTTCAAGTCCTTTTTATTTCGAAAGTATATCTTGTGTACTTAAAAAGTTACTGCAATTTTAAAAGTTTTGCAGGCCAGTGTAGTTTAGCTATAATTATAATTTAAAAAAAAAGTAAAGAAAAAAAAGAGTGAGAGAAGAGAACGAGAGTATTATACTTTCAGTCAGGGATACCTAAAAACCATTTCGTAATCTTTTTCTTGTTAAAATCTTCAATGTACAGACACACTTCTGTTAGTTTTATAATAGTTAGTAGGTGTTTGTGCGTTCATCGCATTAAGGGAATCTAATTCGGAGTGTGCTCCATACAAAAGAAATCTGGTGATATTTTCAATACTAACTAATTAAAGTCAATGAAATTTTCTGAAACAATCTAGAAACTAATCTCTATGCTTGTATGAAGTCCGATTTTCGTTTTAAAGTTTCAGTGCCTCGAAAGATTTCCATACAAATCTTAAATTAATCCTAGCATTAAAACTGTATCGAAAATCGGACTTCATACAAGAAAAGAGATTAGTTTCTAGACTGTTTGTGAAAAATATCATTGACTTTAATTGGTTAGCATTGAAAATATCACCAGTTCGTATGCAGCTAGCATTTACGCATTTAGAATGTTGTCTCGTACTTCACAATGAAGCTTCATTATGAAGTACGAGACAACTTAAATACTGATGCAACACTCGTAATCAGTATCGCGTCGTAAGCTACGTGGTACGTAAGCTGCGACGGGCTACGTATATGTAGCATTTATTCTCAGTGTAAACATAAAAATACTGTAAAACAAGACGAAATCTATTAGCTATAAATTTTCATTTAGCACTGAACTACTAAAGCTTTATTTTTTATATGAAAGCTAACCACAAGCTCATTCTAATTGTCACTAGAGCTATAAAAAATCACATTCCTTCACATAAAATAAAGTAAAGTCCGGCCGCTGAAAGATTGCGTTTAACAGTTACCATAAAATTGTAAAAAACTGAATGAAAATATTGTTTACCTGTGCTCACTCTAGTACACAGGGCACTAGCTGCCCTTTTAAGTTCAAAAAGCTACTAAATAATGATCGGCATTTATAGTTTTCATTCAGTTTTTTACAATTTTATGGTAACTGTCAAACGCAATCTTTCAGCGGCCGGACTTTAACGTGTTTTATTTTTAAATGTATGTGTGGCGTGTTTCGACTTCACAGTCAATTTATAGTAAAGTTTAAGACTATTTTTGGAAAAGAATTTCTTTACAAAGGTTTCCGTTCTTCACATACCGTAAGTTAACATTCTGTCGAGATTATTTATACGCAGAGATCAAAAGTGTACGGTTAACAAAGAATTTAATTGAAGATGTTTTGTAAATAATCAAGACTTTGATGTTTTCACGAGTCATTGCTCTCGTATACTACAGGGTATAAAACATAAGAGTCAATGACCAAATTACCTATACAACAAATGAACGCAAAATCTATAGGAACAAAATTACCGCGTTAGACGTGAGCTCTATTAATTAAGGCCGTAGATAAAATTACCCAATTTTTTCTCCTAATAGTAAAAATTTCAGTCGTGTTTTTCCGTAGTGAAACAATATACAGGGTGTTACAAAAATACAAATAAACATTTAAGGGGATGATTTAGACCATCAAACTGAACAAC
Organism: Agonopterix alstromeriana; assembly: GCA_963924505.1. Lineage (NCBI taxonomy): Eukaryota > Metazoa > Arthropoda > Insecta > Lepidoptera > Depressariidae > Agonopterix > Agonopterix alstromeriana. Next base: position 10,616,380 of record OZ004685.1, on the reverse strand, counting down.
TTTCACTATGGGAGCAATAAGGAAATCGCGAAAAAAAAATCTGATGTTCCATACTAAACAACAAATCTACTCGAGCTAAATGTATGGGATAGAAGATTTTTTTTTCGTGATTTCGATGTTGGTGCCATAGAGAAAGTTGTTCAGTTTGACGGTCTGATCACCCCCCATAAAAGTTTTAAATATTTATGTTTACTTTTGTAACACCTTGTATAAATTACAGTCGCAGTACCCAACGTTTTTAGGGTTCGGTATTCAAACAAGAAACCCTTATACTTTCGTCCGTTCTGTCTGTCTGTCTGTACTGTATGCTCCACCTCAATTACCTACTCGCTCATTATTGCACCTATTCAATCGAAACCCAGAAACAGAAATGTGGTAATTATGAAGAAACACATTTTTTTGACTCTCCCTGTCATATCCATACAACGAAAAGGGGGTTTGAAAAAAATATTTTTTACGTGGAACAAAACATTCATACAAACTAAGTCGTTACAATGCCTGCATGGACTCTACTCTAACTCTAACTTTTAAAATACAAGGAGTGCGATTTTTAAAGTGACGTTAGTAATTAAAAATTAGTGGAGTATAATCTAATGGAAATCTATCGTCCTAAAAAAAATCCCTATGTGGAACGTAGTAAAATCATTACCGGCTTTGCCGTAGTCGGTTAACTACACATTAAGTCACGGTATAAACCGTAACCTTCATAAGACTTACCCAGCCATTTAGTCATAACTAGGGTTGTCAGGTGATTTATCCGCAAAGCCGAACATAGCCATTGAAAAAGCCGGACATTTGGGTTCAAAGCCCGTTCAGATGGAGAGCCATTGTTGGACATGAGTACGTCTTGGCCGATTATTCTGTGTGTGGTAAAACCCTTACATCTTAACTATTATAAAACTGTAACAGAAGTGTGTCTGTACATTTAAAATATTTACATGAAAAAGATTACGATATCGTTTTTAGGTATCCCAGACTCCAAAACAACATTAAATTTTGTATTTTTGTCTGTTTGTTTGTATGTTTGTAACAGCATCACGCAAAAACTAATGAACCGATTTTTATGAAACTTGTTTTGTTTGATAGCTTATGATAAGACTTAAAATCTGGTATATAATTTGTGCGGACGAAGTCGCAGGTAAACTCTAGTACTTTATAAATTTCATCACAATCGGTAGAGCCGCGCAATTTGCTATATTTCACCTGGCCTACCACGCGCATCGCGTGCGAATCTAGTTAGTAGCTAGTTAGATACTTCCTACTAATTCAATGGCTAAAAGTCGGTCTTGTAAATAAATGGCCGGACACAGCCGCAAAACCCAAACATGTCCGACTAAAGCCTTACGACTGGCAACCCTAGTCACGCGAGTTCACTCAGCCGCCATTTTGAATATTGGTTTATCTATTTCACTTCATTAACTTCGACACGTTCGCGTTCGTTGTTTCTGAACCATGGAGTATTCAGTTACATTGTCTTACAGTGTACAAGCCCGAAGCAGGGTTGCCAGACGTAGGCGGTTCCTCGTACAAATACGAGATTTGGGGTATCTCGTACCTACGAGCATGCTGTCAGCCTCGTACAAATATGTACGAGGTTTTCACTTGCAGGCGTCGGCGTCGTTTTGTAGAATAAATGAACATTTTAACTACCAAATACTATTGATGTTTATTGTTAGATTTTAGTTTGCTGGGAAATCCGCAAGAAACCGAGACCGAAAGATATGTTCCTTGTATTAGCTGCAATTTTAAACACATTTTTACCCTAAAATTAAATAATGTTATATGCCTAATTTAAACATAATTCTTCGTTTTTTCACACTTTAGACTAATGTACGAGATTTAATAGACAAAGTACGAGATTTTTCTTGCTTAAAGTACGAGGAACAATTTCTACATCTGACAACCCTAGCCCGAAGTTCGTAGCTATGTACGCAAACTTAAGGGTATAATTACTGTTGGCGCGCTCCATACAAACGAAGTCTGGTTATATTTTCAACACTAACCAATTAAAGTCTGTGAAATTTTTCAGTAACAATCTAGAAAGAAATCTCTATGCTTGTATTATGTCAGATTTTCGTCAAAATGTATAGTTTTAAAGTTACAGTGCCTCAAAGATTTCCATACAAATCTTAAATTAATCTTGATTTTAATTGATTAGTATTGAAAATATCACCAGACTTCGTTTGTATGCAGCGCGCATTTACGCATTCGGAATAAACTTCTCTTAAGTATATCGCAAATGGCTGGAAAATCCAGCGACTTAACCATTAGGTTGGCTGTCCACGAGAGATCGGCTATTGGCGCTGCACGCCGTAAGTTACTTCAAAGTCAACGCTTAGCCTTGATTTGAAGTCAACGCTTAGCCTGGGTAAAGCGTATAGAACGGTCAGCACTGAAGCACTCCCCGTTCTAGCGGGAGTGGTTCCCGTAGACTTGGAAATTCAACGCCGCGCGGCCAATTAGTTCAGGAAAAATTACTCATAACTTCCTAAAACCTCGCGACCGAGGTTAGAATTAGTAGGTAAATTATTTAATTTTGATTGCAACATCTTTGACGAACTTTTATCAGACTGGGAACTACGGTGGCAAGGGTCGGCATCTATACCATTTTTTTCCATCTCTTCGCGATCGTCTTGACAAAACGTGGCTAGAAATAGATCACTGCGTAGCCCAAAGTCTCTCTTCAACTGCCTCCGTGGTCTAATGGTTAAGAGCATTGGGCTCTTGACACGGAGGTCGTGGTTTAGATTCCCACGGGAAACACCTACGTCACTTTGTGCGTTTTTCCCCAGTTGGTAAGATGATTCCGTGCTTCTGACACGTTAAGCCGGGACCACCGGCTATCTCTGGTGGTAGTAGTCGTTGCATAAAATTTCTGGCGGTCTGAAAAAACTCTGACACCAGGGCTTGCTGCCCACACGATAAGGAGAAGAAGAAGCCCAATTTCTGACTGGAAATGGTTTAATTTTGAAAACTTTTATTTTCATTTTGAAAGTTGAATTGTTGCTCCTTTATGTGAAGGTTCTGTTGACGGTAACGAGTTCGAACAAACCGCTCATTATATTCTTTGGGAGTGTGAGCTCTGGTACGCCGAGCGCCAGACCATGCTCGACTCAATAAAATCGTTTTCTGGAGTCCCTTATTACATGGATTTTGTTGCAACTAGGGATAACTTCCGTGCGTTCAGATGTTTTTGCCATACTTACTCGTATTACTGGAAGCAAAATAGGTTAGGTTCCTCTTTGTTTTTTTTTATGCTTGTGCGGTAGGGTCTTCAACTCTACCATAAATGATCTCTGGAATTAGCTCACTAATAGCCATGCTTTTTTTTCTTATTCCTGTCTCCCGTTTGCAATGGAGGGAAGTCGAATATTTATTTTTACTACTCCTCCTATCTTCTCTGATTAAATTCATTGCGGGTTCCGCTACAGATTAGAGTCATCCCCCGGGCTCGCTGGACTTCATTGTCTAGTGTTGTGAATGGTCGACGCTGTTGATCCTGGAGTTACAGCGGTAGGAATGTGTGGTGGGCCCATGCCTGATAAAAAAATACATGAATCTCTTAACAAGAAAATTATAAACACGTCTCAATGAAATATTAAAAAAAACATGAAACGTGCCTTTTAATTTTATATAATTTTTTTATTTTATTGTATAGGTACACGTACAGATTACAGTCAAGATGAAACCATTTAACATTGCAATAATATAAAGAACTAGATTGTAATCCAATTACACATGTACACAGCATCACTATCTTTAAAACATGGCGGAGTGAGTTAGTTACATAAATTAAAATCTTAATAAATTCGTAAAACATCGAAACAAAGCAAATAGATTTAAGTATACAGTAGGCACCCAAATTTCAATAAGTGTTAAAATTCAATCAATTAGCAATTGCTCCAATCCAAAAATAAAAATAGTATTAAACCAAAGCAACCAATATAATTAAAATTTAAATCATTAATTAACACTAACAAAATAATCGAGCAATACAATTAAATTAATTTAAATGACAATAAATTATTAAACTATGTTGTTAGTAATTATTAAAATAAATAAATTGCATGCACAACTTAAGGGGATATAATTCGGAGCGCGCTCCATACAAACGTACTATGGTGATATTTTCAATACTAACCAATTAAAGTCACTGAAATTTTACAGAAACAATCTAGAAACAGATTTCTATGCTTGTATGGAGTCCGATTTACGTTAAAATTTACTGTTTCAATGTAGGATTAAAATAAAATTTGTATGGAAATCTTTGAGGCACTGCAACATTAAAAAGAAAATCTGACTCCATACAAGCATAGATATTTGTTTCTAGATTGTTTTTGCAAAATTTTATTGACTTTAATTGGTTAGTATTGAAAATATCACCATCGTACGTTTGTATGGAGCGCGCTCCGAATTATATCCTCTTAAATATCGAAAACTAAAACTATGAAACATTCAGAAGTCAAAGTACCTAAATAGCTGGAGGAAATGAACAAACCAACAATCCGGTCCAAACGTATGTTTCAATGTATAAATATTTGTGAATTATGACCAATCGGTAAACATATGCCAACGATTGATATACCTACATATTAGTTACATGAATCATTTAAAAATACACTGATCACAAAGAAGAAAGACAGAATGCGTGTTCTTTCGGTCTCCCTCTTAGAGGGAACGTTTATAAAATGAAATTTAGTAGTTAAGGGTATATTACTGCTGGCGCCCTCCATACAAACGAAGTCTGGTGATTTTTTAGTACTAACCAATTAAAGTCAGTGAAATTTTTCAGAAACAATCTAAGAAGTAATATCTATGCTTGTATTGTGGTAGATTTTCGTTAAAATGTATAGTTTTAAGGGTATATTACTGTTGGCGCGCTCCATACAAACGAAGTCTGGTGATATTTTCAATACTAATCTATTAAACTCAATGAAATTTTGCAGAAACAATCTAGAAACAAATCTCTATGCTTTTATCGTGCCAGATTTTCCTTAAAATGTACAGTTTTAAAGTTACAGTGCCTCAAAGAATTTCTCGACAAATCTTAAATTAATCCTAGCATTGAAACTGTATATTTTAACGAAAATCGGATACGATACAAGCATAGATATTTGTTTCTAGATTGATTCTGCAAAATTTCATTGAGTTTAATTGGTTTGTATTGAAAATATCACTATACTTCGTTTGTATGCAGCGCGCATTTACGCATTCGGAATAAACTTCTCTTAAAGTAACAGTGCCACATAGATTTTCATGCAAATCTTGAATTAATCCTAGCATTGAAACTGTATATTTTAACGAAAATCGGACAAGATACAAGCATAGAGATTTGATTCTAGATTGTTTCTGCAAAATTTGATTGACTTTAATTAGTTATTATTTGAAAATATGACCAGACTTCGTTTGTATGCAGCGCGCATTTACGCATTCGGAATAAACTTCTCTTAATACGTTTAGATAAAAAAAAAGTAGATAGATTGTAACCTGTAGAGATTGGGAGAAAGGTATTTCTCCTTATTATACCTTTTGTGTAAAGTATGTGAAACTCATAATCTTTCTTATTAGACAGTCCACTCAACTCAAAATTCACGATATCCGTACGTATGCATGCATGCATATGCTCACGACAATATTCCCCGAGGGGGTAGTCAGAGATATTCTGAAACCTCAGAACATCCACGTTTCACCAGTAGTACCGAAACGCTGTCCAGTGTGACGGGGGGTGAGCCCGTCGTCACTTATAATGGACAGTGGGTACAACACATGCCTCGAAATTGAAGCATGCAGGTTTCCTCACGATGTTTTCCTTCACCGAAAAGCCACGTGGTGTTACAAATCGTACATAAATTCCGAAAAACTCATTGGTACGAGTCGGTCTGGACGGGGATCGAACCATCGCCTCCTGCACGACAGGCAAGGTTACTCGCCTCTGGACCACCACGGCTTCCGTACAACATTATAATAATTGAAGAAACAATCAAGCCATTTGGCTTGATTGAACTGACAGTGTGTGATAGATCTTCACGTTCCGTAACGACCAAAAAATACCTCAGTAATAATATTCGATGAAACTACTGTTTTTTTGGGTAATTTGTCTATTTTACTAGTAATTTCTACTTTTGAATCCAGACCAAAGAGATTATACCTGATAGGGGGAGCCATACCAATTGTAAAGTGTCCACTTTTTTTGACGTTTAGGTTTGAGTGTGTGGTGTCAAGTAGTATGGACAAAAGGCACCAAGTGACATATGGCCTAATTTTACGGTCACTTTTCACACACACTAGCTCAAAAAAAAGTGGACAGCCGCATTAACAAATATCTATAGTTCCATCTCCTTCTACTATTGTAGGTAAGTCATAAGACAAAAGAGACTAACTACAACCGTAAATTTATGCGGACTCTATGGAGATCCTTCCTCTGAGATCCAGACTTCTAAAGGCGTGGAAGTTTCTTTAAAAATGGCTTGATTTTTCTGTTTATAATATGACCTTTTAACCAGATGAAAAAGTTAATTTTGATGGTCTTATAGCTTTGTATGACAACTTTAGACAGTCACTATTACTTATGGGTATTGAACTAAGGTGAAGAACATAACAGTATAGAAAAAAAAACCTATTAACTGAAAAGAGAAAAACAAGCTCTATCATCACAAATCAGCTATAACAACTTTGTTTGAGCAAATATAATTTGATTCTTATTAGGTAGGTATCGCAAACGGGGACAAAGAAAATTTTTGTTTTGTTATTGATTGGTTTGTCCCCGCCTGCAATACCTACCTAATAAGAATCAAATTATATTTGCTCAAACAAAGTTGTTATAGCTGATTTGTGATGATAGAGCTTGTTTTTCTCTTTTCAGTTAATAGGTTTTTATGCAGTCGGGTTTTTTGTTTATCTTAATAATTTAGTTTATTTCATACTTTTTAGTCTTGTGTCGAAACAGTAACATAAAAGTACTATAATATTTATATATTTGGAATCGTCTGATTACTAGCTTTCATTTGATACCCATATTGTAATTTTTAGCAAAAAAAAATTGTTTATTCCCCCTCTCTTTTTTAATTCATAGACGCCATCTTGAAACAATATACCCTATGACACTCTCACGATTTTTACGAATCCAATGACACCTCATACGCTAAAATCCATCAAGCCGTTTGGGCTGTAGGCCGTGCCAAAGAAATAGACATACATACATACATACATACATACTTACATACATACATACATACATACGCTCGAAAAACATAACCCTCCTTCTGGCGCAGTCGGGTAATAACCTCGAAATTTAAAATTTGTAGTGTAGGTTTTTATATTAGTAATTTCGTACCTCACAACAATTTCTAAACGGCAATCGGTAATCTTTTTGGTAATTAAAAAGTCCTGTAGCTACAGTACTATTAGATTCAGAAGTATACACAGAACTCGAATTTTTACCCTGCCGATAATCTCCTGAAAACCTACAAAAACTGTTTCATTTGACAACTCATGTCAGTTCCTCTACTACTGTAAGGTATAATAACTTTATGATTGAGTCACGTTGCAGGGTTTGCCCCGAACTCTTATCTTTCGCGTGGTATTCGCGCGGTTCGCGTCTCAGCCTGCCACGAGGCTCCGCAATCCTTCTCAGTTGTGTTCTTACTCAAAAACAATCCTCGCGATTGGATAGATACTCCCTTAAACCACTTGACACTGGCGGTTAATGCGGTGCTAACGCACAAGCAAGAAGTCCATTAATTATAAATAAAAAAAAAACTTTATGATTCCAATAGCACGTTTTTTTTTAAATTCTTTATTATTATTTTTTTTAATGGAGAAGATAACAAGGTTACAATATTACACTTTTAAGAAAACTCCGTAGAATAAAAGTCTAGACCGTACACATTATTCTAGTTTTTATTTCACATCGATCGGTGCAATATTACCGAAGTTATAAGCGTGGGAAGTTTACGTAGGTTTTTTAAATCTCGTCAGTGTTCGCGAGTATCGCGAGACGTCATCGCTCCCAAACGGTACGGCGGCGGGCGCCCGCCTCATACAACCGTAGTACATTTCGCGGGTAAGTTTGGGTGTTCATTTACACTGAATCCTGTAGTTTTAAACTATTATAATCATTGTTTCTTCTTGAAATTGGCATATAAAACAAAAATTGGTTATCTTCTCCATTGGGGCTTTTAACCCTGAGGTTATGCCAGCCAATAGCACGTTGAAGATCTTCACTGTCACATTCAATCTTTCCTGTCACATTCGATCTTCCCTCTCACATTCCACCTTCCCCGTGACATTAATTTAAACGGTAAGCAAAGATGAGTTCCATCAGATAGGTAACAAGGAATCTAGCCAAACTACAATGGATCAAACAACCGCGTGGCTTGGCTATTTGTAACAAGTAAACAAGACGTTGTTATGACAGATCTATTCAGAGACTTGTGCATTCCAATGGGCGCTGCACTTAGAAATCACTATTAGTTTCCTTCAGTACTGACTGTTATAGTACATGAATAAACACTCCACAGAGAGAAAGCTTCGACATAATCGCGCTAGTTAAGAGGATATAATTCGGAGCGCGCTTCATACAAACGTACTATGGTGATATTTTCAATACTGACTAATTAAACTCAATGACATTTTTCAGAATCAATCTAAAAACAAAATTCTATGCTTGTATAGAGTCAGATTTTCGTTAAAATGTATAGTTTTAAAGTTACAGTGCCTCAAAGATTTCCATACAAATCTTAAATTAATCCTAGCATTGAAACTGTATATTTTAACGAAAATCGGACTCCATAAAAGCATAGATATTTGTTTCAAGATTGTTTCAGCAAAATTTCATTTACTTTCATCGGTTAGTATTGAAAATATCACCATAGTACGTTTGTATGGAGCGCGCTCCGAATTATATCCCCTTAAGAGAATAGTCCTTGAAAAGCGCCCGAGAGCGCTGCATACAAACAAATTGGATCCTATAATCAATACTAACCAATTTAATTCAATGAAAGTTTTTGTACAGGATCTAGATGTTAACCTCTGTGCCAGTGGTTTGTGAGATTTTCGTTAAAATATACTGTTTAAGATTTGTATGGAAATCTCTGAGCCACTGTAACTTTGAAACTATACATTTTAACATAAACGATTTTTTTTTTACGCTCTGATAGACAGAATGTCAGTAAAACCGCGTATGATATAGCGATAGTCATAAAATCCAATACAATTTATATGAATTGACATTTTATAGTCAGGAGGCCGTAGTACAAAAAAGCGGTTGATAAGGACAGCAATAAGGTAGTGATCTCCTTTTTTAAGTTATTGTGCATCTCTTATTGAGTGAATAGGATAAAACACGTTCCGACCCCTCTACGCATTTTAACGAAATCTTACAAACCACAGGCACAGAGATTTGATTCTAGATCGTGTTTAAAAATGTAATTGACTTTAACTGGTTATTATCCAAAATATAATGAAACTTCGTTTGTATGAATACCTATATCCTCTTATCAATCTATGGGAGATATTGGGCGAAGCAAGTCCCGCTCGCCATAGATTTTCAACTAGCGCGATTGTGTCGAAGCTTTCTCTGTGTGGGAATTTATTCATGCGGTAATAGTGCGGGAAGTGGGATGGAATGTTCCTTGTTACTTTAAAGGAACTGAAAGTAGGGTAATGTTTTTGAGCGGATGCAAGTGTGTCCATTAGGGACTTCAACTTCCAAAGGTACTGTTTGTACTGACTAGAAATTATGTTTAGTGCTCGATTTTTATGGATCGAAGTATTGTCAACTGTTTACATACATACTTACATAAACTCACGTCTTATACTCAGATGGGTAGGTAGAAACTATGGATTGAACTGGGCCGTTCTGACACACCCTCTCAAGATGTAGGTATGGTATTGGACCCAGAGGAAGCGAGTCCTCTAAGTCCATACATATTGTCATGCATTCCCATCGATTTCGGCTACTTAAACCTGGCATTTTTATGACGTCCAATAACTCTTTCTGTATACAGGGTGTTAGGGTAAACAGTTGCATTACTTTAAGGGGTACCTATGATACTGATCAACTTTCCCTAAGAAACCTATAGGAAATTCTCAAAAAAATTGTACTTTTCATATTAAATGCAATCAGCTGATCAAACGTCTGTATGAAAAGTCGAAAATTTTGTTTGCGAATTTCCTATAGGTTTCTTAGGGAAAGTTGATCAGTATTATGGGTACAATCACCCTTTAAAGTAATGCAACTGTTTACCCTAACACCCTGTAATAGGTACCTATTCGTAATCGTAAGTAGGTATACACCATTGATTTATAACCAATGGATCCATAACCTCCTTACAAGCATGAAAAAGCGAAAATTGGCCATGGCGATGTTGGTAATGTTCGTCCTTCTTTCGTACGTGTCTGTTGTTGATGTTTCTGATATTACGTTTCTCCCTTTCTATCAAATTTTGTCGTTGGATTAGAAAGGGACAAAGTTGACGTCAGATACTACGACGGGAATTTACGAAAGAAGGACGAACATTACCGCCCGCCAAGGAGTATTTTCATGTCTCACTGGTTGTAAGGCAGTCTGCTCTCCCGGTATAGACAATACCAACTTCCTGGTATTATACACAGAGTTTTAAATGCGGTTTATACTTTTGTGGGTGGTTCAGTCCATCAAACTGAAAATTGTTCATTAATGCATGCATTAATGCGCGTGCAATATTAATACATAAATTAAGCTTCGGAATTTCTTCTTCAGCATAGGTATATAATTTACCTTACATATCGAAGTGCTAACAACTCCTAACTTAAAAAACCAAATTTTACGGGAGGCGAAAATTAATCAAGTTGTGATGGACCTTTATATAGGAGATATTTCTTCGGTGCCTAGCTACGTCAATTTTGCGAATTTCAACTCAAGTCATAATATCAGTAGACGCGCAAGTCATTCTCTATCGAACTGCATTCATTAGTCGTTTTCGTAAAAAAATTTAAGTCGATATTTAACATTAAATTAAACTTCGCTTGCCTTCCGCAACACAAAATTAATTATTTAATCCACCACATGTTGATAATAAACAAAGCAATAAGAAATAGGTAACTAACTATTTAAACAAACCGTCAACAGATGAATAGCAATAAATTGTGGAATTCTCTCTCCCACTGATGAACTTGGCAAACAGTTAATTAAACAGGACGCAATCATAATAAATCAACTGTTAATACTGATGCTGGTTATAGGGCTATAATTATAGAGGTTATATTTTAGAAAAAATTCTTAACTTTCCAAGAGATTATCTGATACCGTAACTGTGCAAAGGCCACCTCTCACGAATGACGGTAATTATGTGTAATAAAAAAACACACACATACACACACACACTAGCATAATTCTCACACACACACAATAGCACACTCAGACACAGACACAAACTCTTCTACCTACATCGTAATTTTTTAATACTTAAAATTGTAAAATGTTAGCCATCTTTACTTATTTTCACTTGACCATTTAAATAATAGACTTCTCTGTATGTAACAATCTATCTACTACCAAAACAAACCGCACATTGTGTCAATGCCTGCTAAATCTGTTTTGTATCTACGGATGGTCTCTTGCGTGTTTGTAATCGTAAATTGATTTTGTCGGGTTTTTTATCATTTACCCACCTCTCACTTAAACTCATTTTGTTTACCTATGCAACTACCTATGCTCCGTTCCAGATAGAAACGAGATTTTAAGACAGTATAGAATTACCGAAGAAGAGATTTGTAACACTTAGGTACTTTTAACTTATTCTCAGAACAACATCAGTAATGACCAAGATACGTCGGATAGTCTTTCTGATACATAAATTATATTTGCTAATTAGAATTGGTAAATCTTTTCGTCGATATCTGGAATGAAGCATAGCTCCCGTAATTTTAATTTTTTATATATAAATGTTATAGGCTGTGTTAAGGTCTTGTTCAAGTCCTAGAGGTACCTATTTAACTGTAACTCCTTTAAACCAGGAGCAATCTCACCGTTCCCGCTACCCAATCCAATTCGCCGAGTAGCCCCAGCAACGTCCTATGCCGAGGTCCGTACCCCTCAGGTACCCCTATTATTATTTGGTTGTAAGGGCTTGATCAATGTCCAATAGCTACCCTTGACCTAAACATAATTTCCTAGGCCCACGGACTTCATTAGCCGTGTTATGCTTTTGGAGGGGAGGTCCCTAATGTCAGTTGGTGTTATCACGTACCCACCCAGATGGCGACTCCTGCTGTGAATGTGCACCTCGCATTCGCAGAGGTGTATGGGCGTTTCCTCTGCTTCACAGCAGAATCTGCAAGTGGGTGAATCTACAAGCCCCATTCTGTGTAGATGTTTGTTTAACTTGCAGTGTCCTGTTAAGGGTCGTGCTAAGAGCCTTAAGAGAAGTTTATTCCGAATGCGTAAATGCGCGCTGCATACAAACGAAGTATGGTGATATTTTCAATACTAACCAATTAAACTCAATGAAATTTTGCAGAAACCATCTAAGAATAAATCTCTATGTTTGTATCGTGTCCGATTTTCGTTAAAATATACAGTTTCAATGCTAGAATTAATTTAAGATTTGTATGGAAATCTTTGAGGCACTGTAACTTTAAAACTGTACATTTTAAGAAAAATCTGACACGATACAAGCATAGAGATTTGTTTCTAGAATGTTTCTGCAAAATTTCATTGAGTTTAATCGGTTAGTATTAAAAATATCACCAAACTTCGTTTGTATGGAGCGCACAAACAGTAACATACTCTTAAGTCGCTTCGGTTTGAATTGATGGCATCCGAGGTATGTCTGTTTGAGAAGCTGATCACAAGTTCTTTTGCATGCTGCAGTCCTGGTGTATGCATCCAGAGCTTACGGCTCTGGATGCCTCTAGGTCGGTTACTTAAGTTCATTCACTGGCTCGGTAGACCCTTCGTGGTCCCTTCAATAATAAGCAGTAGCTGCTTCCTGAGCATAACTGTAAGACAGCGGTGACCAGTCACAACACTAGACAATGAAGTCCAGAGAGGCCAGGGGCAGTGAATTTGAATAGTAGCACATGTCGGGGAATGACTGAGGCTAACCAACTATGGCCACTTGACCCGTCTTTCCATCCTAGGTACTTTATTAGTAGTAGGTGCCTAATCGTAGCAATACTTTTGACCACTATCTGGCCTGTCTCACTCCACAGCTCAGGTACGCTTGACGGCCGATCCCCACCGAGGGGTGAATGGCAATAGGTTAGGTATACCGTGTAAACTTCTTGGTCAAATCTGATTAGACTAGCCGCCATTTTGTGAGCAGTCAATGCGAGACTTGAAAACCCTAGCAATGTCACGCTGCCAGCACGTGAAAAATTAAAGAGGAAGACTATGTAAAGGAAGCTTTCATGTCTAATGACTCGGTTCATTTTTGTTTGCACGCGCGCCGTTATGACTGTTGGTAGGTTATTCGCGAATTGTACGTTAGGACGGGTGCGAATAACTTTGCAACTTATTGCCGTGTAGAGAGAGTCGCTAATTATTTAAATCTGTTTTCGAAGTGATTCTTCTGTGCGGGTAGTACTAATATTTATTCTGTGCCACTATGCTATGTATGCAGTCGTGATCTTATTAATTAATTAAGCTATAGGTATCTGGTTCGATCTTTTTATTTATTTGTTCTACTTAAAACAAAGATACAACACACTGTGTAGTACAACTTGAAATAGACTTAAGTAAGCGTCTCCAATATAGTGCAGGTGTTGCAGGAATAATCCAAAAAGACGGAGGCTTATATTAGGGTTAGATATTTAGATAGCAAGACGACCTTCAGTTTGCACAAAGTGAGATTGAACCCAAGCGTTCAACTATTTTGAAAAACAAAGTTGGTCTTCTTCTTATCGCGTGGGCAAGCTCTGGTGTCAGAGTTTTTTCAGACCGCCTTACGGCCTCTGACGTGGTTTTTATGTAACGACTACTACCACGAGAGATTGTAGCCTGGACCAACGGCTTAACGTGCTATCCGAAGCACAGAATCATCTTTCTTTTTCAGACAATCAGGTGATTCGGCCTGCAATGTCCTAACCAACTGGTGAAAGACACACAAAGTGACATATCACTAGGTGTCCCCCGTGGGAATCGAAACCACGACCTCCGTGTCAGAGCCCAATGCTCTTTACCATTAGACCACGGAGCGGAGGCAGTTGATAAAACATGACAAGTGGCAACCCTAACGTGAATGTACAGAAATTAACGCTCGACGCGATGTCGTTAACCTCAGAAATATCGAAATTAACCTAAGAAACGCGCATGAATGAAACGAAATGACTAATTTGATCTGTCTCACTAACATTCGGTCATTTTCCACTAAAATATACATTTAAAATAGGTGCATAGAACAATTTAATAAATCAACTAACTAAAACGACTGACGTTTACGATAAAACCGAACATGTGTTTCCCGCCAAAAGTGACATTTCCCACGATCAATCAAGATGGCGACCGCGCGAAAACTTTTCGTGTCAAAGGCGCAGGTGTATTCTGCCTCGGTTTAGTTTTATTGTGCTTTTATTTGCTGTCGAGTTTTATTTTCTTTACTTTTAAAAGTCGTTAGGGTTGATGAACTTGATTCAGAGTGACGTCTAAATTTAATATAAAATGTGCGATACGATGTTAGATGTTTGAATTTTATCAGATTGACACTCAGTTGCAGAAATGCTCATTAGAAATAATTCTCCATTCGATCTCTTGCTAGCTTTTACTACGTCAATAAGACAGAAAGTGACAGCAAGAGATTTAATGTGGTATTAACTTTAATGAGCGTTTCTGCAACTGAGTGTTAATCTTAGACAATATAACTGGGGACCAGCCTTGCGGTAGCAATTCCCCTTTGACACGTTACACGATCAATCGATCATGTGCATTTGCATACAATTTGATACTTTATCACTAAACGAACAATAACTTCAAACTAGTCGCGATTGGGGAGACTATTTTTAACAATCAATATTAGAATCTAAATTAATGGAATAAAATCCAAAGTTGCGTATATCATGCGACCTCGTCCCCAAAAAGTGGCAGAAAAGTTTGTTAGTAGAATAACAACGTGAATCTCGTCCATAGGTATATTGTCTAATAAAGCCTTAGAGGACAGGTCAAGGACAGAGTAAGCAATAGTCAGCTTAATATCTTCCTCTGCATCAAATGTATTCGCCTCGCCTACTTTGGGTGCATCGCACAAGGTACTTGAGTACGAAATACGCTTAGGTCGTCCTTTTCCGATATTACACTAATGCTATCTCCACACGCTCGCGTGAGCTAACGCGAGTTTACGCGAGCTTACACGAGCTTACGCGAGCTGTACTTATTCGCGATTTCGATATTGGTCCCATAGAGAAAGTTGTTCAGTTTGATGGTCCGATCATCTCCTTAAATAGTTTCAACTAAATTTGTTAGACCTTGCTTATACAATGTGTTAATGAATAAACGCAAAACTAGAAAATAGTTTGTTTAGAATCGAGAGCAGAATCGCATTATCAAGGTTTCAACATAGGTCACATTTTTCAAAATATAAAAAAATTGTTCGTATAATTTAAAATTTATCAACATTTTAAATGCTAAACTTAAAATTTTAATTAATAAAATAATGAAATTATTGTTTCAATGCAATTATTTAGTTATAAATCAGTTGGGGTGTATGAGGTTTTGAGCATGTTGTATATTCAAAAGGAGGCCCTCTGCTCTAGGATCCTAGAGGCTTATAAGTAGGTAATTTAACATTCTTATAAATTTAGGGTTCCCACCTGTTTATTTATTAGGAACCTAATATATAAGTACCTTAGTATATCTGCTTGCTTGCTCCAGAATGTCGTTTTTCCATTATATTTTCTGAATACGCGATACAAAAAGAATACTTTATTTTAATTTCATGAATATTCGTACTAAAATAAATCTTGTTGATGACGTATAACGCTTTTATTTTAATCCTATCGCGGTATTTTCAATAAATCACTCCTAACTGATTAAAATAGACTTCTATTACCTACGTATCGATAGACAAAATGATCAATTAGGTGTTCCTTCACTGAGATTTTGTTTATATTATTCTTAAAGTTGACCTTCGGATAGTTTCCTTATGATAATATTTTCTAAAATGGCAATTAACCTTGGTTCACTTATAGCTTTCTGGAAAATATTCTGACTGTGGCTAACATATCGTTGAGTGATCTTATTTCCGGGTTTTCTAATTCCATCATTCCACGTCACGTCATTCTATCCTGAAACCATAAAATTATGCTAATGGAGAGCCTTTGCTATACTACATGTTGGTAGTTGCCGCATAGTTTCCGATCACCCCGAAAATAATTACTTTTGTCATTGACTTACCAACTACTGGACGTAGGGTCCGCGCTCAATAGTTTCCGGACCAAAAGAGCACCAAAACGTAAAAAGAGAACCAATTACTCGACCACCAGACCAACCAGACTTCGTTTGATCGGCCGACTACGCGGCTCGCGCCGTGCCCCGATGGGAGAGTGGGATGGAAAAGAATTTCAGCATTTTCGATGTTTTTAGTTGGTTTATATTACTATACGTACTTAGGTTTGTGTAGTTAATCTCGGACACTTTTTTCAAAAATTTCGAATAAAGTGTCCGAGATTAAACTACACAAACACAAACTCTCTATACTGTAATATGTCAAATAAAGACGAAAAAAAGAAGATCACAGAAGCAGGACCACGAAACCTTTTCAGACCGTGATTATTTAATCAGAATTCGAGCCACTTATGTCAGTGTTTGATGACAGAATGATTTTAAAGACGAACCACATGTGCACACTACTGCTTCTTTAGGTCTTTCAACATCACCATTTTGTTTTTTGATACAATATTCGTATTTCTTTAAAGTGTGTACTATAAAGAACCCTTTTTACCCTTCTTTTCGCCCCTATTTGGAATGGAGTATAGTTTTGAAAGACGTGTACAGGTATGGTGATAAAAGGGACCCAATACTTAGTGCACTGTACCTATTGAAGTGAAGGCAGCCGACCTACATAATTTAATATATAATTTCATCCCGAAACACTAAATATGCTAGCAGAACCATGTAGCTAGATTCGCTAGAATACTCAATTGTGGCAAAGTTTCAGAACGAGATTACGGCCGTGATTTTATGTGTGCATAAAATAAAAAATTAAGTGCTACGGAACCTAATTTTTGCATGACTCGTTACGCTCTTGACCGGCTTCTTTTAACGGCGTAAAGTCACGTTGATTAAGTGCTAAATGTTTAAAATGGTGGAGTAGAGGTTTTGTTAACATTTTACTGCCCATAACTTGCGGAATAACATTGTTCAATTTAATTTCATTATTCTTTTATACGAAAATATACCTACTGATATGAGTGTTATAAACTTTTCACACCTACTGAGGTAGATAGGTATATACATAATACCTATTCTTCAAGCTTTCTTTTTGGATTTTTGATAGAATGATATTCTCATCTCACAAATATATTCCCCGACTATATTGACAAGAATAGAAAACACATCTCAGCTATATAGGTGATAGTACAGAGTAGGTACAGAGTAGGTAGTTCAAGATGGCGGATCCAAGATGGCGGCCGTTTTTCAAGTTGCTCCGAACTAACTGAAAATGTGTATTCGGGGCTTTTCGGGGACCCCGATTTCAAATATGAAATCCATTTTTTTCCATCTTCATCTTTCGATAGGGCCGCCATAAGAATTTTCATTTTTCTCAGCATTGAGATGTTTTGGTCAGGTGGAAAGGAAGAGTGATAGTAGACTGACGTACTGACTGACAATAGGTATATAAAGCGTGTCTGGATAGCACTGATCTCTTTTATATTGCCACAGAGTAACTATGATACTGAGCGGAACAGTTGAAAGGGGTCACCCCAGACGTACGTATGTGAACCAAATTGGCATCGTACTTAAAAAGGGACACATCAATTGTACACGATACCGATGTGATGATATGAAATAAGGTTTCTATTCGAGATTTCTCGAGAAATCTGGCCTTAGTCGAGACGAGAAACAATTCTCAACAACTCGAGAAATCAATTCAAAGAACACTATAAAACCATGACAACCATCCAAACATCGACACAAACTTTAACATTTGTAATATTAGTAATATTATTAAAATAAGATGGATTTGCACCCAGCCTGTTTTACAGTATAGGCCTTTCACAATTTCCAGCGCAAGATGAGCGTACCAGAAGGGCCAGGCGAGCCGCTACCTGCGGCCGACCCAGGGCCCCCAACTGACACCCCTACCGGCCCCCCTCCCATGGGGCCCGACGGCACCGGGCCTTTGATACCAGTGCCGGCCGCGCCGAGGAAGCCGCCCCGACGGGGCCCTAAGTTCCTGCAGGAGAGACCGAAGAGGGCCCTCTTCTGTTTGACATTGAAGAATCCGTTGAGGAAGCTGTGTATAAACATTGTAGAGTGGAAGTATCCTTTTTAAAATGCTTAGATTTATGGTCATCATCAGCTGTAATCATGATGCTTCACGACCATGTTTGGCCACAACGCGTGATTAAAGTTGGTGATTTTTATAGGTTCTTTGGTATGCTCTCAGTAGGCTTATGTTGCCTATCTTGGCTTTAAGTTGGTGACAGGTGTACTATCAAATGACTGATGTTGTTCTAAAAGTGCATCAGTCCAGATAGTAGTTACTGGAAGTCCGCGGTAGTCTGGCTTCAAGTTCATCGCGCGTGGCATCTGCTCTACGCTTAGCGAAGCTGAATACTTTTCTCTGGACATAGAGTTTCCATCCCGGTCGATCTTATGCAAAAGTTCCTCTCAATGAGTCAGATTAATCCGGGACTTGCTCGTGGTCCCCCAGCCAAGTCCCCGGAAGGGGGGGGGGGGGGACCCCGACCAATTTTTTTTGCCCGAGGAACCCCGTGTATAATAATCTACTTATTTACCTAATATATTTTTATTTCCCGTGGTACTACGTGTGAAACCTTTTTTGACATAAATTATTTGCCCATGGTACACCATTGTCCCCCTTGGGGGTTCCTCGGGCAATATAAAATTATTATCGAAATAAATCAATAAGTACCTACCACCTGCCGGCAACCAGTGGATGAGACTGGCGTGGGATCGTTCTGGTTGGCGTGAAAATGAAGAGGCCTAAGCATTGGGGTTTACCGGCTGATGTTGATGATTAAGTACCTACCTATGTATTTTTTTTATGCTGGGTGTAACAGCATGGTGCAGCAGGTGTTATAGAACTTGTTTCTACCAAAAACATTTTCTATTACACCTTATAGATGTTTAATTGGAGGAAAATGTGTTATGATTTTTACCTTTATCTCGAAAACATTGCACTTTAGGACTATATGTACATTTTAGTTCGTCTATAGATCCTCTATCGATATAA
This sequence comes from Agonopterix alstromeriana, assembly GCA_963924505.1. NCBI lineage: Eukaryota > Metazoa > Arthropoda > Insecta > Lepidoptera > Depressariidae > Agonopterix > Agonopterix alstromeriana. The sequence continues at coordinate 10,596,986 of OZ004685.1, read as the reverse complement.
ACAGGTTTCAAGGTGCGCCGCATTTTTGAAATTCCCGAAAAATTATGGTCATCACTGTGCCAGACTCCCATACAAAGAGGTTCTAATCCCTTTATTTAGTATGATCAGAAAACTGTCAGTCAACAATTGAAATGGACCCCATAATTATATTCAAGTGGCTTCATGATTATAATTGTAATTTCTATTTCTGAATACCACATTTTACATTTAACATTATGTCATCGTTAAAACCACAAATGCATGTTTTATGAAGGGTTACCGTATAACTTTGACCATGGTTACAGGACCAATAAACTCGAATAGTAACACATCCAATATCACCTCAGCTTCTTGGCTTATTGCCAGCAAATTGTCCATGCATAAAAGTAACAAATTCTACCAATTTAGATCTTTACCGCGAAGGAATATGGGCTATATTTCCGTAGCAATTTTTCAGGTGAATTCGCTAAAAGTTAAACGAATTTTGTTTGAATTTAAAATGAATATATCGATCATCGAAATGTATTTATTTTTATCGGCCGTTCAAAGTGTTTGGTTTACAATCTTGGTATCTATTCGATTATACATTAAAGCGTAACATATTGCAACAAGATATAATTATAGTTCAATAGAAACGTTATAAAATGTAAACAAACAACTTTAGCCTCAAAACGTTTAAAATTAAATTTTTTAGTAGGTTATAAGTATACCATAGTATTTTCCGTGTTTGTGAAAAATCGGCGGCTTGCCGTCCCTTAATATCGGGCGTTGTAATTGTGCCTTGGCTGCACCTACGTCGGTTGCAGCAAAGGCACTTTACTCCATTTATAAGAAATCTTTAAATTTGTAGTCGTTTATTTTTCTATTTCTTCATTCTCTATTAACTAGTTTTTGTAATTCATAATATAAAGTCTGTGACCCTACACAAAGAAAAAACCCACAGAGCGACATGGCCTCAGGCCAAGCTCTTTAATAAAGATTTAAAAAAAAAAAAAAAACGTTATAAATGTAAACAAACAACTTTAGCCTCAAAACGCTTAAAATTAAATTTTTTAGTAGGTTATAAGTATACCATAGTATTTTCCGTGTTTGTGAAAAATCTTTGATTAAATTAAAAAGCGGAAGATCGGTGACGTTCTTGCATTACGTACTCGAAAATTGGATCTGCTTGTCATGTATCTTACGAGTGAAAAGTACTGCCGTGTGATGTTTTTTTTTCTTTTTTGAATGATTTGTAGTTACACCAAATAAAAGCACATGAAGGCATGTTGTTACCTTTATTCCGCCTAAAATAAAAAAAGGATCTCAATCACACAATGCCGCTCGTATTGCGACTAAGTAAATTAGGCGATGGGGGCTCAATTTATGCCGTACATGCGCTATAGTCTAGTCAACTATCTTCCTGTTTCAATTTAATCAAAGTGATAAATTACATCCTTTTTCTCGTTTGTATTTTTTTCTATGCGTTGATGGATGATTCTGGCCAATTTGAAGTACATCGGGCGGTTAGATTGATATAAACATGAAACATAACACGCTCACTCAGTAATGTATGTAGGTACCTAGATCAAATTGCAGGTAATCAATTTGAGGTAAAAGAAATTCGAGATTCACTTTTACAGTGGTCGCAAATTTTGCTACAACTATGAAACAGCTTTTATGGTAGAAAAAATGATAAATATTGTTATTTCACGTGCAGAACACAACTATACAATGTGACTTTGACTTTGACTTTGACTTTAACATTCCTCTGCAGCAAGCCTGGAAATTGGGATCCCAGAACAAAAAACATTACAAAAACACAGGTTTCCTCGAAATAACAGTTTCGGTTCTAAATAAATATTATCCCTAAGTACCGCTGCGCTATGGTTAGAACCATGGACCTACAACTACTGGACGTAGGGTCCGCGCTCAAAAGTGTCCGAAACAAAAGAGCACCAAAATGTAAAAAGAGAACCAATTACGCGACAGTCTTCGTTTGATCGGCCGACTACCCCGATGGGGGAGTGGGCTGAAAAAGAATTTCAGCATTTTCAATGTTTTTAGTTGGTTTATATTACAACACGTAGTACTTCGATTTGTGTAGTTTAGTCTCGGACACTTTTTTCGAGAATTTTGTGCTAGACCCGGCGTCCATAGTATTCTACTTACGTCAATGGTTAGAACCAAAATTTTATAGGTGTAACAAGTGTTTCACCAACTATACATTTTAAATCAGAAATAAAACATTACTTCATTATAAAATGCTTTATAATGTGCAAAATATTTTACTCGTAGCGACAATTTTCCAGAAAATTTACAACGGGATGTTGAAAGAAATGTTGCTTGATACATTTTCACAGAGTAAGTAGGTACCTATTCATACATCATACATAAGTAGGTATGTAGGTAGTCTAGATTGCATTGAATTTCTGGATGTTACCAAGCAATTCTTATAGAAAATTCATTCGAACTGTGTACTGTGGAAATACTTTTCAATATAGGACTAATATTATACCTACAAAGGGAATCTAAAATAAAAATGCGTTCGTTGGCGTAGTGGAGCTTCGGTATTGGAAACGATCACCGAAGTTAAGGGTATATTACTGTTGGCGGGCTCCATACAAACGAAGTCTGGTGATATTTTCAATACTGACCGATTAAACTCAATGAAATTTTGCAGAAACAATCTAGAAACAAATCTCTATGCTTGTATCGTGTCAGGTTTTCCTTAAAATGTACAGTTTTAAAGTTACAGTGCCTCAAAGATTTCGATACAAATCTTAAATTAATCTTAGCATTGAAACTGTATATTTTAACGAAAATCGGACACGATACAAGCATAGAGATTTGTTCCTAGATTGTTTCTGCAAAATTTCATCGGGTTTAATTGGTTAGTATTGAAAATATCACCAGACTTCGTTTGTATGCAGCGCGCATTTACGCATTAGGAATAAACTTCTCTTAAGCACCGTCAGGTCCGGTCAGTCCTTGGATGGGTGACCGTTTTTTATATCGAGCGTCTCCGTGCATCAGAATGCAGCTACTCATTGCAAATGTACTTATTCAACGACCACAGCCGCACTATACAACGATGCCGCGCCGTGCCCGCACACCGTTGAAAATTCTCAGTCATTAAAAACCAAAACATACTAACAGGGTGTAAGGAAAAGTATCATTAACCTTTAAACCACATACTCTACCCATCAAACTGAACAACATTTACTACGGAAGAAAACCCGTCACAGCAAAAAAATATCAGCTATCTCATACATTTTATTAGTCGAGTAGGTAGTATGGAACAACAGATTTTTTTTGCTCTGTTAGGTTTGCTCCCATAGTAAAAAGTTGTTCAGTTTGATGGGTAAAGTATGTGGTTAAAAGGTTAATGATACTTTTCTTTACGAATCTAAAAAGAAATATAAAAAGATTGGCTATTTGCCCGACAATGTGTGGAATGTCAGCGTGAATGAATGGCGGACGGAAATACGAGGAAATGCAGGAAATACCGGGATGTGGGCATTGAAGGTTTGTTCATCTGCCCCGTGAGTCATTATCCATTAATCATTGTAGATGGGGCTGTTGATCCAAGATGAACGCAGTCAAAGTCTAAGAGATAAGAGGAATTTTGGTAACCATCAGTTGCTAGGCTGATTCAGTATTCATAGGATGTAGAGCATCTCTGTGATGAGGACGGACCAGGTCTGCCTGCATAACTCCAGTCGGTTTAGGAGTTACAGCCACCATCGAATCGCATTTTTTGATGCTCCATCCTTGTCTGTCGCTCAGGAACGTCATTTGCTAGAGCAAGAAAGATAGCGGGAATGCGATCGCATGCGGCAGCACCGGCACTGCTGCGACCTTTCTCGCTCTAGCCAATGACGTTACAGAGCGACAGAAAAGGATGGTACTTCAATAAATGCGATTCGGTAATATGTATGTTTAGGTAAAATGTAATACGGGCAAAATCTAGTTTATAACTAGCCAACTTCATCAAAAGTTACGGAGAAAATTTCGATTTTTCAGAACCATTGATATTAATAATCATCATCGTCATATCGTATGGCATATTTTGGCTTCCTGCTTGTATCCGGGGGGTCTTAAATTTCGAGACCAAGGTGTTTTAGCCAGTCTTCCGCTGCCAGGGTTAACTTATGGAGTTCTTCCATTCTACCGGGGAAACGGCGCAGAGTGCACTCATTTACCACATGGATGAGGGTTTGGTCAGGTGCCCTGCAGTCGCACATCGGTGACCCCCTCAGGCCTCACTTGTAGAGGTGATAGTTGGTCCTTCCATGGTTAATTCTAAATTGGTTTAGCGTAGCCCAGGTCTTCCTATCCTTATCAAATCAGCTGGTTTGATATTCATAATTACAACACGAGAAATAAAATGAACTGTCTCATTTCAGAGGGTATTAATATTTTGAGTAGGGACACCTATATCCCGGGATAAACGTCAAAGCTTGGCATTTCGGACGTCATCGCAGGAATTCCCGCAAAGCATTATAGCGTGTGGTTACACTTCCATTAGTGATCGTAATCCGCTTATACATGGCGCTTTAATTGAATTTCAATATTGTTTAGATAATGCACCCTTAATAATAGCGTTAGGGCATCCCCGTGTGATGAAACCTAAGTCCATCTGGTGCAACCTGAGCAGTCAGTCTCAATACTAACATTGCTGACTCACTAATATTTACACTACAGGCAAAGAATAGGTAATAGTGTATAGTTCTACATATAGAACGGCCACTCCCCGCCCCCCTCTGACTTCAGATACCCCACCTCACGTCACTCTTTCTGGGGACACTTTAGGAGAGCCGAGCAAGAGAATGCAATAAGGCGCGCGCACCCGTTGGATTTGACTACATAAAATTGTGTCTTTTCTGTGAATAAAAAACGTTGAAAATTCTCATTTCAGGTAATTCTTAAACTCAAAAATACTATTTTTAATAACTAAACGAACAATAAAAAGTATTGATGACAAATGCCAGGCGCGGTTTTCAACCCCTACACACAATGTCATGGACAGTTTGCACAAGGTGCGCATGTGCAGACACCATTTTGAAATTCAAAAAAAGTTCTATAGAGTGACGGACCTGTGCTACAGGCATAAGTAATTGTCATGTGATATGCCTCATGCTGACACGAAAGAATAATAGCCTTTAGTTGTTTGTACATACAAACATACATAAACTCACGACCGTAATCCCTTTCGGGGTTGTCAGAAATATTGCTACAACTACCAACCAACTTTGCTAGTTGTTTGTAATGTTAAATAAGGTCATCAAATATGTCTCTGACTACCCCTTCCGGGAATATAGTCATTAATAGTTTCTGGCCGCATCTTCTCTACAGCGACTACACGACCCGACGCGATGGTTCAAAAAAATATTATAGATAGGCGATGGTGCATATAATAAGTGGGCTTGAAGCTCCTGTAGTGAATAAATTATTTTGAGTTTGAGTTTGTAACATCATCGAAAATTCATAGAAAATTTAAAGTACTTTTGGCAAATGTGTGTATGCCAGACTAAAAGCGAAGATAAGTGATATTTTATTCCACTTCATGCCCTTTCGTCTGTGTCAAAATAGAACAATCAAATAATTTCTTAACTCACAAGCCAGACCGTTCGAATGGATGATCCTGACCACCATATTCGCCAACTGCATAGCGCTGGCTGTCTACACGCCTTACCCAGCCAGCGACTCCAACTATACCAATTGGGTTCTTGTAAGTATACTCTCCTAATATTTCATCAATGTAAAGTCGCTCAGCGAGCTATGGAGAGAGCCTTTCTCGGTGTTTCTCTGAGAGATCACATCAGGAATGAGATGATAAGTCAGAGAACTTAAGTGGTTGACATAGCTCTGAACATTTGCAAGCTAAAGTTGTTGTTGCGCTGGTCAACTGACAACTGATGGGGAGTCAGAGTAAAGACCACGAACTGGCAGGCGTAGTGTGGGACGCCCTGCTACCCGCTGGACAGACGACCTAAAAAAGTAGCGGAGAGGGACTGGATGAGGATGGCCAAGGATAGAGTTTCGTGGCGCGCCTTGGGATAGGCCTAGGTTCCACAGTGGACGATGATAGGCTGATGATGATGTTGATGAAGTATATTCTACTACATAATAACATTCTCATGGTAGCCGATTTTGACTCCAGCGACTACTTAATAAAAGCAGTCAGGTAAGTACACATAATTTATTCAAACGCGTAAATTTACACGCTAAACGTAGTTGCACTCTCTAGTCCTTTCCTCCTAAATCTGATGAAAAAGCATATCACTACAATAAGAGAAGGGGTTGAATGAGGATTAGGGATTACAAAATAGTCTACTTCATCATCATCATCATTGACGCTAAAAGACATGGTCTTCCCCTCATTGTTTCCACTATGACTGATTAGACTCTGTCAAAGATCTAAGGGCCGTGTGCAAATTACCACCTAGAGAAGGAAAGCCAGAAATAGATTGCATTCAACTGTGGAGGAAGCCACATACAAAGTCGTAGCCTCGTAGAAAGTAAAGTAAAAGTTAATTTTCCTCCTCGGTACCTTTACAAGATCTGCAGTTGTAAATTCGCCCACAGAGTCTTGTCTGTAATGGGAATATTTATGTAACTAGTTGTTTTAACATTGGCTGTTCACAGGAGAAGATAGAGTACATATTCCTGGTGATCTTCACGGGGGAGTGCGTCATGAAGATCATAGCGTACGGCTTCATGATGCATACTGGCTCCTATCTCAGGAACGGGTGGAACTTGCTCGATTTCACCATCGTTGTTATTGGGTTTGTAAATTGTTATTATTTATCCCTTTTCAGTCATCTTTCTCGAAAGTTAATCATTTTAACGGGTTCTTACCGCGTTTTTTATTTTTTATTAGTTTTCGGTATTTCGAAAATATTACAACTGCCATGATCATAGGATGACTGAAGAACTGCAGTTACATTTTTAAGAGCAGACAAATTCCTTTCTGCCAAGCCAAAGAACATGAACATTTCAGCCTACTGCAATCTCAATATAAATGGCGTTTGGAAAACAATGAAAGAAAAAGTTTTTTCGTATGAATATGGAAGGAATAATTTTTTTGTGTGAAAATGGAATTTCTCAAGAATAAAACCTAACTAGAAACAAGCCGAGCAAAGCCCTGCCACCCAGGTACTACTTTAAGTCATGTCATATAGAACATGACCCATTGGACATAAAGAATGCGGATTCGAAACCTACTTCAAATAATAAAGCTTTTTATTAATCTTAATTGTTTTTGTTTACAGTATGGTGAGCACAGTGCTGTCAAGTATATTCAAAGACGCGTTCGATGTGAAAGCGTTGAGAGCGTTCAGAGTTCTCCGACCGCTGCGACTCGTCTCCGGTGTGCCTAGTAAGTATATTTACTGGATCTAGACAAACGAAAAACAACCTTAAAAGAATTCGTTTAAAACCTTACAGTATTCACTTATTCATTGACGAAAAAGAAATGAAACATAGGATACAACATTGACAGAAACACAGAGTGCATGTACCTGGTCAGAAACAACTGCCACACTCAAAATGCTTGCACACTTCGCCCTGATTTCTTATGCGATTAATGGTTCTGATACTGCAGGCCATCCTGGCTGCAGTATCAGAACCATTGTTTATTATTATAAGTAGGTGAGCTGGGTGGGACGTGGGGTGGACATGCATTTAGCATGGTCTCAGACGTTTAAATCCTATCAGACAACTCCCAGCCTCAGCTACCTACCTAAAACGCGGTCAACTACTTGCGCGGACTATAGTTACGTGTACTAGATACTCTTTCTTATACTGTGGTTTCGTGCTAGTAAAAGAGGTGTAGATATAAAAATAATAGCTGGCAATAAACCGATCTTGTAAAGAATCTGTTTATCCCCAGGTTTGCAGATAGTGTTAAACTCTATCCTGAAGGCGATGATACCTTTGCTGCACATCGCTCTCCTCGTCATCTTCGTCATTATCATCTACGCCATCATCGGGCTCGAACTGTTCTCCGGCAAGATGCATCAGAGCTGCTATAATAAGTTTACTAGTCAGTTAATTCATTTTATCTTTTAGTGTATCGATGGAAATTGTTTTTAGATATTAGAAGACCAAAAATTACTTGAACTCACATCTGAATGATATATTACATATTCGTTTAGAAAATGATTAATTTATGATCAGTACATACTAGTAAGTTCCATATTAAACTAAGGAGGAAACTTTTATGAGGAAAACATCCTTCAATATCAAGACGCGTACTGAGTCCATTGTCCAATATCTAGGAGTGGCGAACAGGCGACTAACTATATGTGACATTTGACAGAGTTTCGAAGTGCTCAAATCGCAACAGTGGATATTGAAAATGCTGAATATGCTACATCTAAAGTATTTCTGACTACCCACCAAAAAGCAAACATTTTTAAGTTTTTTATTCGCAATATTGTCTACCACATAGATAGCTTTTTGAAGTAAATTGTCTCTAACAGTCCACCACCCCCTTAGGTAGTATATATTATGTAGGTAGTTTGTTTTTATTCTTTTTTTTTATATTGGGGCTTTTAACCCTGAGGTTATGTCAGCCCAATATTTGTAGTTGTGATAATGGCCTAATGGGGCTTGGGGGAGACCTTTGCCTAACAATGGTACGAAATAAGTTTAGTAAGTTTAATAAACAAAACACAATGACATTCCATCCACCAGACAGGAGTAGAAAAATTTACAATATATTTTCTTTACCAGACGAGATAATGGAAACTCCTCACCCATGCGACAACGACACCGGGTTCAACTGTTCCAACATCGGCGAGGAGATGGTGTGCCGTGAAGGCTGGATCGGTCCAAACTTCGGCATCACCAACTTTGACAACTTTGGGTTGTCGATGCTCACCGTGTTCCAGTGTATCACGCTTGAGGGCTGGACTGATGTTATGTACCACGTAAGTCTTTTGGAAACTCATTAATTTGCCTCTACACCGTGTTCCTGCGGATATGCATTAACTTTGGCCTGTTGTTCAGACTACTAAATTGGTCATTTTTCACTATGGGACCAACATTGAAATCACGAAAAAGAAAAGTTATAGGGTCCTTCTTTGACTGACGGTTTTTGAAGAGGATGATAAAGACCATCAAACTGAACAGATTTCTCCAAGGCAAGGGGCGAACAAAGATATCACAAAAAAAAAACAATGAATAAAATGAAAACTGACCAATTTAATGGTCTGAACAACAGGCCAAAGTTAATGCATATCCTCAGGAATACGGTATATACGTGCCATATGCTGGGGTACAGGCATCTTATCTTAATTATGGAGGCTGACACGCCAGCAACACTTTGACCCAATGTGATCTTGGGGAACACTCTCTGGATGTATGGCCGCTAGTCAGCCAAAGCACATCGGCGGAATTTACGATATTGTGGTTCACCGAAGTGTCAGTAGTACTACTAATTAAGATCGTAAAATCTCATTTGTCCTTGCCTAATGCCTATCCTGGAATTAAACCGCTTCTGACTTTCTGAGCTATCAGGTACGAGGCAGAACATCAGAAATTTTATGGGAACTATGATTCTTTCTGATGACTTGGCTCGGAGTTACTAAGAATCTAATCTACTTACAATATAAATTTCCATATTTACTGTCTTCTATTTCAGATCCAAGATGCAATGGGTAACAGCTGGGAATGGATATACTTTGTGTCAATGGTCATATTGGGTGCTTTCTTCGTGATGAACTTGATTCTCGGTGTGTTGTCTGGGTAAGTATGTCATCCACGTATGCAACTCGCTGCAAACATTTGGATTTTGCCTTTAATTGGGTGATATTTTTTTCTTGAAAAGGCAATTCGATGTGCAAACTATGTATTAAAGAGATATTGTCAATATATTTCTCCAAAAAATAGGTCCACAGCCCCGTCTTTGATTTTTATTCGTTGTTTATACTGAATAAAATGAAATAATGGTATTAACATGTACACATTCACTTCGTCATTATTAGAAAACTACTAGAACATGTTTATTTCGTCGAATAATCACAATAATAATCTTAATATTCCAGAGAATTCTCCAAAGAGAGAGAGAAAGCGAAGAACAGAGGAGACTTTCAGAAGTTAAGAGAGAAGCAACAATTGGAAGAAGATCTCAAAGGTTATCTAGATTGGATAACACAGGCTGAATATTTGGAGCCGTTGGCTGATCAGCATGACACTGCTGATCAGAAAAGGGACTATGGATTAGGTAAGTTAGTTGGTTATAGAGAATCTAAACACTATCAATATTATGTGTAAGTTATGTGTAAAATTATAATATTGATATGACGGTGCGGAAGCCATTTTAAATTACCATTTTAATAATTATTTTGTAAACAAATATGACGCATATACAAGGTATACAATTTAATGCGTTAAATACTTTAAGGCAGGCATGTCAAACTCAAAGTCAATGGTGGGCCAAATTCACAATGATAGTAGAATCAGTGGGCCGTATAGAACTTAGAAATTGTATCGGTCATAGAAAAGGACTGTTAATCGTTTATTTAATAGTAGAAAATTTCTTCCCAAGAATGTGTTTTTAACTATAAATATGTGGTTCATTTCGGGTAAGGGAGACTTCTATCTGCAGAAATCAACATCCAAATCGCATTTGTATGCTACCATACCTTAAGTGTAAAAGCGTTATTTTTAATTTTAAGGTCAAACGCCAAACGAGCACGATTCTACAGACCACTTAGGAATAGAAACGAATGAACAACAGAAGTTATCCATCTGCAAGCTCTGGAAGACAGATTTAGATAAAGTAAGTTTTAAAAGTAAGATTTTGGGCAATACTAGTGATTTTGGGCAACGCTAGTGACATTCTGCATTTTTGGAATACTATATTTGGATTAATATTATATCCAATATAATAAATGAAAACGGTAATTTAGTATAAAATACTTTCATCATCATCATCATCATCAGCCCATCGTCCCACTGCAGGGAACAGGCCTACCCTCAAGGGCTGGGCGTAAATTCACCAACCGTGCCCAAAGCGAATTCATGGACTTCACATTCGCATATTATCTTCTTCAACGTACATTATGGTATGCAGGTTTGCTAACGACGCACTCCAGTACTATTTGAAAACAGTCTCAATTATAATTACATAATATGGAAACAGTCATTGATACATCGCACGTCGTGCGCACAGATTCGAACCCGGTCGCTCATATATGCATTACTCTCCATAAACCAATTTATAAAAATGTTTCCACAGATAAATCGTCGGATGAAACGGTCGGGTCGCAGAGCGGTGAAGTCACAAACTTTTTACTGGCTGATCATCGTGCTGGTGTTCCTGAACACAGTCGTTCTGGCCAGCGAACATTATCAGTAAGTTATATCTCGAAAATGTATAATCACCAACTTAATTGCTTGTACTTTTGCATAGAGTAACTAAGACTCGTATCGAAACGATCGTTAAGAGAAATAATAAGAGTTGATACCAAAAATGACTTTGATAATGAGCTTGTCATCGTCTGCCTACTGCAGTCTCTTCCCGATACCGACAATTTATACATACATATTCGTAAACTCCCTAGCGGCTTTATATCTTCCCTCCCTTACCGAAATTAAAGATTATTGAATTTGATTTAAACCCTGTTATTTAATTAAGGAATAAACAACTTAAATATGAAAAGCGCAATCCACAACCTACCGTGAACATCTCAGTCTTTAGTTAGATAGGCTTACGGTCAGTTGCACGTACGTTCATTAAAGTTGATCCTCCATTAAATCTCTTGCTAGCTTTTACTACATCAACAAGACAAAAAGTGACAGCAAGAGATTTAATTGAGGATTAACTTTAATGAACGTACGTGCAACTGACCGTAAGCTAACTGGCAGTTAGCCTATAATAGATGCCAATCTGAAACCATTAATATGCTAGTAACTTAGCTAGAACTAGAAATGAGCTATTGTCACAACCGCACGTTTAAAAAAGATTAGTTGGTAGTTGTTGCTGTCTTCTGACCATCCTGAAAGCGATAATGATCATTAGTTTATACCTATGTATGCATGTTTATTATTAGATAAAATAAACGATTTATGTATTCACCGACATACCTAGTTACATTTCAAATTAACGAAATTCAGGATTGCATTATTTGACTAACGTTGAGATTTGACTGAAATTCTGAATTGTAATTTCGTTTGTTCCAGACAACCAGAGTGGCTGGATCTGTTCCAGGAGTACGGGAACGCGTTTTTCGTTGCATTATTTACAATTGAAATGGTAGTTAAGATGTACAGTTTAGGATTACAAGTAAGTTGCTAAACCTTCTCAATTTATAGCTTATATCATGATTGCTACTAAGTATTATGAATATTAGTAATACTGATGAGGAAAATCAAAAGGATGGTTTATGTTATACTGTGTTTATTTTGTGTTTGTTGCTATCTACATACACAGGGTATCCCACAACTCAGTGTCAAACTGGAAACAGGTAAAATAACTACACAGGGGAAAAATAAAATAAAAATCAGATATTTTTTTCGAGGTTTAACTTAACATTTTTACTTGATCTTAGAATTGAGCTTGCATTTTATTTCCCGACCCTTCTTGGATTTTGCACTTTAAAATAGCGCAATATAGTGACTTGTAGCCCGTACACTAGACTGCGCGTGACTATACCGGACTATATACACCGGGCAATTACCTTGCTTTTTTATTGCCATTTTGGAGCGCGGGCAACGCATCTCCATATATAAACATGGTAGGACTATATGCATAAAACTATCGCTATTTTGCTGCTGCTTTGATCCATCCAGCAATATGTCTTATCACTAGACTTCTTGTAGTATATGCAGATTAAAAACAATGTGATAAACTTTCAGGGCTACTTCGTATCTCTGTTCAACCGATTTGACTGCTTCGTGGTGATCGGGTCGATCAGCGAGATGGTGCTCACGAAGACCGAGGTGATGCCGCCGCTTGGCATCTCTGTGCTGAGATGCGTCAGGCTGCTCAGGGTCTTTAAGGTTACCAAGTAAGTGATGATGATGATGATGATTAGCATATGACTTAGTTCGCGGGGAATCCCCCAAGCTACCGCAGGTTAGGTAGGTATAGTCAGATTAATATTATTGGGTACATTATAATTTTTAGTTATTAAAATAACGAAACAAGTAAAACAAACATTTATTTTTAAGTTTAACTTTTCTTAAGTATGCATTGACGGCAATTGACACACTAACTAGACTGCCTGTGGCAGACGAATAAAAAACATCATGTATAATGGGTCTTTTTCCTTCACCAACTTTATCAAAAACATAAATTTTGTGTCCATCAGATACTGGCGATCTCTCTCCAACCTGGTCGCGTCGCTCCTCAACTCGATCCAGTCCATCGCGTCGCTGCTGCTCCTCTTGTTTCTCTTCATCATGATCTTCGCTCTCCTCGGGATGCAGGTCTTCGGCGGGAAGTTCAACTACGACCCTGTAGAGGAGAAGGATCGGCACAACTTCGATTGCTTCTGGCAGGCATTGCTGACTGTATTTCAGGTAAATTAATCATATTATTATTTGCCATTGACATCCATGGCACACCTTGGGCAATGCCTGTTACTTCATACAAATGGGAGAAAATAACAAGAAGAGGTATGCTTGTGTGATAATGAGCGAGTGAATTAGTAATATACCATTGCCTACTATATTCTGCCACGCTTCCTTCCTTCCAGGCAGTGTCCATACATTCTTATACTCTGCCCATGGAATAGTCACTCCAATCCAATGTGAAAATGTAGGTCGCAATAAGCCACATTAAAATCATGTCACAGCAAACTATTTGCAGTCATGTTTCACAGAAGCTCAATGACGTTATAATACAGGTTTTAAAATAGGCTATTTTGTGACAAGGATTTAAAATAGCCTATTTTAAATTAGTTGACTTTACCAATTTAAGTTATATGTTTGTTACGCGCAGGACCGGTCGTTGGGGGCGATCCTTGGGGGAGGCCTATATCCAGCAGTGGACGTCCATCGGCTGAGATGATAACTACTGAACCAGTTTCAATGTTTGAATGAGAGGTTCCTTGGAGAACAAAGGTTTTTAGTCTCAAAAACAAAGATAATTCCACACGGGCGAAGGCGCAAGCTAAAGCTAATAATGTTTATTATAATCTAGTTATGTTATTCATCCTAGAAATCGATACCGAATAAACGAATAACAAAAAAATCATATTTTTGCAGATATTGACGGGCGAGGACTGGAACGCCGTGATGTACGAAGGCATCAAGGCATACGGCGGCGTCGGCTCCGTGGGCATCATCGCTTGTATCTACTTCATTATCCTCTTCATTTGCGGCAACTGTATCCTTTTTATTAATCAATGCTGGTCTAGTTCTATTCAGTGTGTTAAATTTTTGTGTGGTTACCTTGGGAATCGTTGCGGAAATTCCAAACGATCATAATAATTGGGTTAAAATTGCTAATTTCATATCTTTGATTGGGTGATCGTTCCTAGTAGTAATTGGTCTGGAATGCATCTCTATTTAAAAAAAGGCAGTTATCCCAAGTACTAATTATTAAATGATATTTATTTTACTTTATTAATATTTTTGTCGTCACAAATATTGAATTTTCCTTAATAAGTTGTTGTACAGACATCCTGCTAAACGTGTTCTTGGCTATCGCTGTTGACAACTTGGCTGATGCAGAGTCGCTGACCAATATCGAGAAAGAAGAAGGGGTAAAGCATTTTATAAACATTAAACCCGAAAAGTCAAACTTCATTTGTTGACGAGTCAATTCCATCTATTTTCTTAAATTTACGGTCTTATTTCTCCTGAATCTTGAGCTTATTTACATCTGTTTTAGGGTGGCGAAGAGAAGGAAGGAGGAAGTGTGGTGGAACCAGAAGGAATACACGCCGATACTGATGACGAGTACATACATGATGACGATGCATACACCACTGATAAGTTAGTATAAATATTTAGACTAGACTATACAAATTATGTAGCTTCAAAATTTTTATCTGGCAAAATAACTTGAAAATGCGGTGGGAGATCGAAAAAAGAACAACGGTCAGAGGGTCTACTCGGACTATCAATTTTCAAAATTATAGTGATCGTTTTCGTTCAAATGTCAACTATAATCCAATTACGTTCCTACAAAAACAACATTTAATTTAGGACCAGTCTAGAGGATAAAAATACAACTATCAATTAAATACTAAATCAATTTAATAAAAAAATAAATACAAATATAGAAACTGTACTGTAATTTTATTACAGTTCTGAAAGAGAATACGAAGAGACAGGATCAGAAGGTGAGAATGCAGAAGAAATAGAGGGAGAAGAAAATATGGAAGGAGAAGAAGATGGTGGGGAAAGGATAGAGGAAGAACAAGAGAGAGAAGACCAAGAGATGATGGAAGGTCATCAGCGGAACCATATAGGTATGCAAGTAGAATTAATTATAATATGCAGTTCAAGTATTGAAAAATATGATTGGAAACGAATAAATTTGTGTCAGTTTGTTCTATACGTAGAAAGAATAAAATTACTATGAATATAATATATATATTGTACCAATCAATGAGTCCAAACATTGATTGCATACCTAATGTTTTAATGATCTGTACCAAACGGTATTCTAGATATTGGCGCTACTATCATGGTTCAAAATATTTTCTGTCATTATTTCTTGAATAATAGTTGAGATAGTAGTAAGTTGTTACTAACCTCAATGGACCAATGTTGTCAGGAACTAACAAATAATTTAGGAAATAAATAGTATCTAATACCGTAAAAATTTACGGGATCTTGGAGACAAGCCCTTACTGGACTTCATCGTTCATTATAAGCAATGATACCAATGCAAAATCTACGTCCTATTTAATACCATTACTTAATTATTATCTATTCTTCTTATTATCTCTGAAAATGATGTTTAACTTTAAGTCAACACTTTAAGGTTTAAATTCGAAAACAATATGTAAAATTTAGAAGCTAACCAAACAAATAGTGAACACAGAGTTGGAAGAGGAACCTCGTCTGAAACGTAAGCCGACGACATCATCAGCGCGTCCACGACGTCTCTCCGAAGTCGATATACACGACTCTAAGAAACCAATACCTGATGCTTCGTCTTTCTTCATATTTTCAAAAACGAACAGGTTAGGGACCTGGGAAGACTGAAAATGAGCTTTAACTGATTTGAATTAGATGTTCTTTTCGTATTTTATTTATTTGTCTTTGATGGCAATTGTTTTAGATTTTTAGTATTGCTATCAGAGACAAATGTTTTTATCTTTATTATGTATAGCCTTTCTTTCTTTAAAATTTAATATTTTCAGCATTTACTTTACAAGTATAATGATTATTGTGTATTTCATTAATATTTATAGTTTACTCTTACACAAATATTCTAGTCTAGCCTATATCACTTTATTAAGTTTGCATTGACTTTTGAATTGAGCATTATATTGAAAATAAAACTTAGCTACTATTTTACATCTTCGTAGGTATTAAAAATCTTTTACAGGGATTTCGGCATGGTCTAGCATTTACAATTTAATTCTAAGTTAAAACACCTACTTTAAATATGAATACGAAATAGTAACTAGAAAACTACTGTCATCTCTTTCTATTTCACAAAGATGGCGGACAATCTGAAGAGGAAGGGACATTAGTAACGGCCAGACCGCGGCGTGTTTCAGAACTGAATATGCCAAATCAGACGCCGCCAATACCGAATGCTAGTAGTTTCTTCGTTTTCTCACCAACGAACAGGTGACGGGTGATCCTCACCAAGTACCAGTGTCTCATTGTGACGCAAGCGTTGTGATGTTTACAGCCTTGTCGATTGGCATCATCCATTCCATCTGTGTATAGTTCGGGATCGCTAGATCACGCCTCACGAGTTGAAGAAGGGGGAGGCAAATGGTCTCAGGAGCCACCAACTTCTTTGCCTCGCCTCAGACTACCTAGAATCGTATTAGTAAGTTCTCGTGTACCGATACTCGAGGTGCACGAACAAAAACAATCGTTAATGTTCTTTATATCTGTCAATGCTATGGACAAGACTGAATAATACATTCACACGATTATTTTAATTGCGAATCGTGAATTATCGATGCACAGTTACTAATACGGCTCTTAGGCTGCCTGCTCCTGCTGTTTACCAGAGCTGAACGGAGAAGCAATAAAGTGATCTAAGAAAAAAACCACCAGAAAAATTTTTTTCCTAGCTCATTATCTTCGTTTCTCTCTCGGCTTTGGTGGACACGCAGTCTTAAGGCGTGACCTAGTTTTTCCATACAAAACTATGTGAGTGTCCCCTCTCATTGTTAAACAAAATTCATCGTCTGCACGACTGTTGTTGCCCTCTGATTATCAAATGTTTAGCAACTGATTGTCTTAGTACAGTACCTCAATGATACACGGAATCTTACTAAGCCAATCCCTAGTTAGGCCTTGAAATTCAAAATTTCTGGCAATGAGATTACTGGGTACCTTTAGAAATGTGTTTCCAAATAGGTTTGATTGTTTAGAGCGTCGGTACACCTTTAGAACAAAGCATGATATCTGAAATCCCTTAGACACTAGATATAGCTAGTACAGGCCTTTTTTGAGTTTTAGGAATATTTTTATTTATGAGCATGAATATTATAGACTGAAGCATAAATATGTTAACTGTAAGCTTCTTTTGTTATAGGTTTGGTCCTAAGGCTTTTGACTGTAATTTTTAAGTTGCATGATTAATTGCATGTGCTGTGTGGTTAGATTTATATAATTGTTGTTTTGTCGTGTTATATTGTGTCTATAATAATTAATGACAATTTTTATATATTTGTAACATTTCATAAAATATTTTATAGGTATATAAATCTGAAAATATATATAGTATTTGATATGATCTAGCTATACTGTGATGTTCCCATCCATTCGATGATAAAAACTTATAAGAATTTTGTACGTTAACAAAGAATAGTAATCTCCCAAACTTAACTGGTTACCAAATAACCAGTCACAGCAAATATATCAGCTCTAGAATTAAAACAAGTACCACGTTCCATCACTCACACGTTCTGAACTATCCCTGGCAGGTTCCGTGTATTCTGCTACAACATCTCCGCGTCTTCGACCTTCGGCAACATCATCCTGGTCTGCATCATGTTCTCATCTGCCATGTTGGCCGCTGAGGACCCGCTCGATGCTGCACAGAAAGGGTTTAGGAATTGGGTTTGTATTAGCTTTTTCATCTTCATTATCTATTGTTTTCACTGGTAGAGCACAAGTCTACCTTCATGGTAAGGGTGTAGTAGCTAATACTTATTAAATAATAATTTTATGCCGCGTGATTGCAACAGTTAGTGCTTTGCGGTGTTTATGTAGTTAATGTTGCTCATTCAAATGAGTCCTACGAGGGTTACAGATGGAGTAACAGAGATCACATTAATAGGAAGCTATACATACACAAGCTATATACACACAAAATAAAAGGAACCTTATTCTACAGTCGCCTCGTAACGACACCCATGGGAAGGGTATTATAGTTTCTTCGTTGGCCGAATTTTAATTTGGGACAAGAATACATTTTTGAACAGCTTTTGCTCAGTATCAAAATATCAATATAGGGAAGAAAATTGGATCCATTCGAAATTTTTTCCTATTTCGATGTTGTTTAGTATAATAATCAGATTCACCTCTGTCATTTAACTAAATTATCCATAAAATTAACTCGCACTCACCAAATACTCTATATCCTTACAGTTGCTAAGTCAGTTCGACGTGTTCTTCACGAGTATCTTCACGCTGGAGCTCTTCCTGAAGCTGATCACGTACGGGCTGATTCTCCACCAGGGTGCCTTTTTGCGCTCCGCCTTCAACGTCCTCGACATGCTTGTCGTTTGCGTCTCACTCATCTCCATGAGTTTTAAGTATGTCTGTCTCTTAATCTTTATCATTATTATAAAATCTCATTTAACTTTAAGTACTACAGGCAAGGCAATTTATGATATCCATAGCACAGCATAGGTAATTGCCTATACAAGGTGTTACAAAAGTAAAAATAAACATTTAAAACTTTTAAGGTGGTTGTTTAACCATCAAACTGATCAACTTTCTCGATAGGACCATCATCGAAATCGCGAGAAAAAAATCTGTTGTCCTATACATTTAGCTCGAGTAAATTTGTAGTTTAGTATGGAACATCAGATTTTTTTTCGCTATTTCGATATTGGTCCAATAGTGAAAGTTGTTCAGTTTGTTGGCCCCCTTAAATGTTTATTTGTATTTTTGTAACACCTTGTATACATAGTTGTCTATAGTCAGCCGGTCGCATACGTACGTACGTACGTATACGTACCGGTCTGACTATAGTTTAACATTTAAAATGGATGGATTTTTGCTGCATGGTTTTGATTTGAAATGAAAATTTTATTTTTTTTATTTATCTTTATCTTAACTTGTGACAGTTAATAAGAGTATTTTTAATTTTCAGGTCTGGTAGTATATCAGTGGTGAAAATATTGCGAGTCTTCAGGGTGCTGAGGCCTCTAAGGGCCATCAACAGGGCCAAAGGCCTTAAGGTCAGTTGTCTTTTTTAATCATTGTTAGGTATGCCAAAAAGTTTTCGAAAATTGATTATCATTGTATTCTACGTTATAACGTTTTTGAAATAAAATTCAATGTATATATACTTACTTACAATACAGTTATGGTTTATTACGATAATAGTGATATCTTAAAAATAATAATGTTCTATTTTATGTACTTTCTTGGAAATACTAAAATAATATTACTAGGAACTACCAGCGAACAGTGCTTTAGCAGTCCAAAAGTTAAGAATGTTTTTATTAATTTGATGATGTTCTAATTTTCGTAATAAACATACATCATATTTTTATACTGATTGTTTTGTTAACTTAGATGATGTAATCATTGCACTTATTACCTGATGATGTAAATTATTCAACAACAATTCTTGATAATAATTTTCCATGATTATAGCATGTAGTACAGTGTGTGATCGTTGCAATCAAAACGATCGGCAACATTTTACTGGTTACGTCATTACTACAGTTCATGTTTGCCGTCATGGGAGTCCAAATGTTCAAGGTAGGGGGCGATTTCTTCTACAACAGCAATTTCTACTCTACAAGCCATATTACACAAGTTATTTTCGAGCGTAAGATTCAAGTAACAATTATTTTGAGCTGTAAAATTTCACATCAAATCAAATTATAAACTATGTTTATACTTAAAAGGATCTATCATGATTCTAATACTATTTACTAGCTAGTAAAACTGTCGATTGTCAATGGCAACGTAAATAGGTACCATTAATTTTATACCCAGTGTCGAATTTAAGCATCTATTTAATTTATCAGTCAAATCTGGACGCTTGCGCAAACCGTTACTTTTATTAAGGCTTAGACAAACATAAATATCTGTCACGTTTACCAAATCTTAGAAGAATTTGGAGAATCCAAGGCGGACAGTACCTAAAACTTGACCGCCATATTCGTCATCAAAATTTTACTGCGTACATGATAATTTTTTGCTTAGTCGAGTAGCTGGGAAATAACTTGTGTGATATAACATCTTTGAAACACATCGTGTGACCACAAAGTTTGGAGTGTCAACACCATTTATCACATTTGGTATCACAGATATCTTTGACCAAGTTTCTTAACTACCTACCTAATTATTACACCTTTGGGTATAATATTTCTCAGACTTTTCTATTATGTGACAGTCTTCTTTTCTCACCACTCATTTCTCATGATTATTTTTTGTAACATTCTCGTTTATTAAATGTATGTTAAGCCGAAGTTTGGTTCACTGTGTGATTGTACTTGTTTTGCTTCAAATAACTCTTCAGCTTTGTATTTTGTTAAAGCTTTCTCGGTTAAAGAAATTTATTAATGCGGCTTAGAATCTTTATTGTGAAATGTGTCGTCAACTGCTTCTTTATCTATTCATTCTTCTATTATTAACTCATCGTTTTAAGTAATATCATTAATCAAATTAATAGAATAAGTAATATCTTAGATACAAATCCGAGTAATCAAAATATTACCTAACACTTCAACGCAAGCATGTCTTTAACCATTTGGTTATTCATAGTTCGTTAAACATCATAATTAATTTCGGTGTTGTCAATTAGTTTTAAGCATGTCAAAACCGTCGAACCCAAAGGTGTAGCGATTCCATCATTAGATAACTAATAAAGAACCTATTCGTTAGAACATAACTACCCCTACCTTGGCATTTAATAGAGTATCTACCCAAAAACATCGATAACAATTACCCTACAAACTAAGTAACAGGTTGAAACCCTAGTTCATAATACCCTGTGATTAAAAATCGTTTGCTTGTCCCCTTATGTACCGTCGCTGCGTGTCGAACGGGCACAAAATTGGACTTTCCCAATCCTGTGGTAACGTATACCGCCCGCAACTAAATCGCATGTATAAATTTACCCTTAAAAATGTAGTATGTGGTGAAATGTGTGATAGTAGCAATTAAGACAATAGGAAATATAATGCTAGTTACGTATTTATTACAATTTATGTTCGCTGTCGTGGGTGTACAGTTGTTTAAGGTGAGCTTATGACGTAGCAAGAGTTTTATAATATGATTTGAGCTTACGAAGATGATTTTGTTCTACTAAAAACGTAAATGTACCTTTTACAAGATGTGATGTTATTATTTATACGTATCATTTAAATTAGTTCTTACTTACTAAAAGCATTATGAATGTTTCGTTATTATAAGAATATTTATTCTTGAAAATAACAGAGTTATTGTCGTAACACGAATCATTAAGCTTAATCCATCCAGCCTATCATAATTTATTCATATATTATTAATGTTTAAAAATGATCTTCGTCAGCCAAATCTGATCCTAGAACATTGATGTTGTATTTTTTATACTTTCGGTCAGTTGCACGTACGTTCATTAAAGTTAATCCTCCATTAAATCTCTTGCTAGCTTTTACTACGCCAACAAGACAAAAAGTGACAGCAAGAGATTTAATAGAGGATTAACTTTAATGAACGTACGTGCAACTGGCAGTGTAACTCATATGAGTTAACTTTAATTTGCTTTCAAAAAGACAGTGATAATTTAATTATCATTTGGAGTGTTATACCTATTTAATTAAAATTAATTTTGCATGCAGAAATTAATATTTAGATAATAAATATATTGACTTCCATGAAAATCTAAATAATTTAGAATAAAATAAAATGCTATTTGTGTAGGAGGAAGGAGAGCTTTGATTTGAGATAGCTTTAAATTATTTTTAGTTACAAATTACGTCGCTTCTAAACATTTAGGAAACGACGTCATGAGAAATGAGTTCTTGTAGTATTCCATCATGTAGATGCACTTCAAAAATGCAGTCATAATCATTTGCAGTTTTATTACCTACAAAACATTGCATAGATGCATGTAGATTACTTAACATTTTAACATAATTTTGGTTACTTGAGTTCATTAGATTTAATCACAGAGATTTTGTTTCAGGGTAAATTTTTTAGATGTAATGACATTTCAAAAATGACAAAGGACGAGTGTCAGTAAGTATCATTGAATCTTTACTTTTGTGTATGCACCATTAATATCATGATTCACATGATTCCTATGAATACACTAATCCATAAGCAAAAAAATATTTAAAGAATATTTAGTACCTAGTAATTTTGACATAATTTCCAATGATTTTATATAATTAACTGAATTAATAAGTCATCAATAAATTATTATGTATATTATATCTAAAATGAAAGATGCATAGATCTGACCAAAGTATTCCGTCAAATTCAAATATAACTATTGATTTCAGGGGGACATATTTAGTGTTTGAGAATACTAACTATGTTGTAAAAGATAGAGAATGGACGAGATATGACTTCCATTTTGATAATGTGATGAAGGGAATGCTGACTCTATTTACTGTGTCCACGTTCGAAGGGTGGCCAGGGTGAGTTCTATAATTATAGTACTCTGTAGTTCTATGTTGATGACATTGTATTTGAATTATTTTAGTACCTCAATATCCACACTAGCTGCTGATTTGAAGCATTGTCAAACTCTCAAACTATAGAGTATGATTCAGACTATAAAATTTAAGCTTCGCTATAAGACCCATGCCAAAATCGTGAAAAACAAATCCGCTGTTACATAGTCTCGTAGCAGGTAAACATTGTTCAGTTTGATGAGCTAACTGTGGTCTAATCCATTAACTTTGACCAAGCTGGAGCTTAATTTGAAAATATCCTGTTTGTTATGACTTGACTTTTATTAGTTTTTCTCCACCTACTCTAAGGTTAATTATTTGTGGCAATAGGACCGCCTTTTTTGTTCCTGTTAGAAAGTTAAACATTAGCGTTTGGATTTCTTTCTGTCTGAAATATTTACCATTTTATTGTAGTAAATAGGTACCTACTCGTAAATTGATTGATTAATGTGTTCATTGTTCTCTTTAATATTTGACTATACCTAAAAAAAATTGTTTCAGGTTGTTGTATGTGTCGATAGATTCGAATGCCGAGGATCGTGGTCCCATAACTAACTTCCGTCCAATTGTTGCAGCCTACTATATTATTTACATTATTATAATTGCCTTCTTTATGGTTTGTATTATTTATTACAATAAACACACTCAGTTGCAGAAACGCTCATTAGAGTTAATTCTCCATTTAATCTCTTGCTTGCTTTTACTATCAACAAGACAAAAAGTGATAGCAAGAGATTTAATGGAGGATTAACTTTAATGAGCGTTTCTGCAACTGAGTGTAATTCTTCTAAAAGTCGTGGTAGTTTAGTGGCTATTAACCTTGCCTTCCGTGCAGAGGGCGGCGGTTTTAATAATCCCAACCTGGAGCATACTTTGTACTAATGGGTTTTAAAAAAATATGTTATTATGTACGATTTGTTAAGTAGCGCTTTTTGGTGAAGGAAAACATTGTAAGGTATGCAAATTTATGCTTCCATTTCGAAGCGTTAATTACAAGAATTTGATTTTTGCAACTTATTGTAACTGGTGTTTTAACGAAATTTAAAATATTTTAGGTAAATATATTCGTCGGTTTCGTCATAGTGACATTCCAAAACGAGGGTGAGCAGGAATACAAGAACTGTGAGTTAGATAAGAATCAGAGAAACTGTATCGAGTTTGCTTTAAAAGCTAAACCTATTAGAAGGTAAGTTCATTATCGTAAATTTTTTTTTCAATAATGTTCCTTTTACAATTCATATTAGGTCATAATAATAATGGTCTGTTTAAGGACCTGTTTCAAAGCAAATTAATGATATTTTATCCTAAAAGATAGGTGCTTGCTACAAATAAGGAAATTTCCTGATCACCCAGAAAGGGGAACACGGTTAATTGTGAGTTTATATATGCAAGTATGTATAGTTCCTATACCTATAGTAATCTCATTCCAGGTACATCCCAAAGCACCGTATCCAATACAAAGTATGGTGGTTTGTGACGTCATCGCCCTTTGAGTACGCCATCTTCGTCCTCATCATGATAAACACCATCACCCTCGCCATGAAGTATCACAACCAACCGGCTGAGTACAGCAAGGCCTTGGATATGTTGAACATGATCTTCACTGCCATTTTTGCTTTGGAATTTATATTTAAATTGGCTGCGTTTAGGTTTAAGGTAAGATTTTATAACATAAAGTAGGTAGGTATATAAATTATATATAGAACATAAAGTAATATTATGCGCATTGTATCCTCCTTTTGCAAATTCGTGGAACTTAACAAGGACTCCTCTCTTTGTAAAGTCTTGGAACAACAGAGAACTTCGCAAGGACTCCTCCCTTTGTAAAGTCTTGGAATAACATATATGTTAGCAAGGTCTCCCTCTATTGCAATATCTTGGTATAAAAAAACTTACCAACTTTTCTTATAATAAAACTTAATTAATTTGATATCTTATCTATACAGAATTACTTCGGCGACGCATGGAACACATTTGACTTCATCATCGTTTTAGGAAGCATCATAGATATAGTGGTATCGCAAGTAAACGAACTTAAAAACCAGGTAAAATTTAGAGCACTTTTGTAAACTTCTTCACTTTAGATCTACACTTTCACTTATTAAAGTATGCTGTCTGATTTTGAATTTACTCTTTCTATTTTGTTGATGTATCGGCCATGTTTATGTGATCAACTAATCATACTTAGTAAATGTAATAATTATTCTTAAGTAAAGATATAATGTGAGTTTCAATAATAACAATTTGTCAGTCAAATAAGGTAGCAATGGAAGTGTCAAAACTAACACTCAAAATATTGAGGAGAAGTTTCAAAAAACATACAGCATAGTTACTGTCCCGAGCATGGACGAAATCGATGTTGTAATAATAATTAATGCTAAAGGTAGACTGAAATATACCAATGATATATAATTCCAAATGTAATGGCAATTGAAACGAATATTCATTTCAGGGAAGTGGTTTATCAAGATCACAAATTGTTAAGGTAAGTGCACGCTTTCACGCAAGCTATTATGTACATACAGTCAATGAAAGTCAGGTTCACAAATAGACACGAAACAAAGCCATCGTAAAATAGCATATGGCGAAACTGAACGTCGCAAAAAAATTACTGAAAATATAATTATAAGCAAGCACGTCCCTAGTTGTAGTTGCACTATTATCTATAAATTTTGTCTAATGTATGAACATAATTAATTATGCGAAAAACTAAGCTTTTGATGTTAAAATACTAAACTTGGGACAGTAACTTGCGCATCTATGCAATCGTAATTGTATAACGAAGGAGTCATTTCACTGTTTATGCAACTATGCACACCATTAAGAACAAGACACTTTTTCTTCCAGTTGTCAATAATAATAATGTATATTTCACGCTCACAGGTGCACCCAAATCCTCTATCAGATTACCAATTATGTTAATATATTAGATAATCTTATAAAATGTTTAATTATTTCCCTGCATCTACTAATCTTTCTTAACAACTTAGTTATAGTTGTTTTCCAAAGCCTACTTTCTTTTTCATTCTCCCACTATAATTTTCTCCCATTTGTTCACAACGTTTACCTTTATGCAGACTTAAAGAACCACATTTATTTCCAACGACTTCCGTTTAAATAACTGTACTTATTTGGTTTTATGTGATCAATCAGCTTTTCCACCAGATTTGAATCTCGTTTAATTTTCCAGGAGAGTTCAATACCATCGATAAACTTCTTCCGTCTGTTCCGAGTTATGAGGCTAGTCAAGCTTCTCTCTAGAGGTGAAGGCATCAGGACTCTTCTGTGGACCTTCATCAAGTCTTTCCAAGCGTTGCCTTACGTCGCTCTGTTGATTTTGATGCTGTTCTTTATTTATGCTGTAGTTGGCATGCAGGTGGGTGGAAATTCTTTAAAAATTAGGTGAAGTATAGAATAGAAGATCACCATCATACATCCCACTGCTGGACACAGACCTACCCTCAGGGAGGATGTATGGGCATCAGTCCAGAATAGGAGATACTATAAATGTATTGTTGTGTCCGCTCTTAATGTCGGCAAGGGCCTTTTGTAAGAGTTGCAGAGGTGGGACAACATTATCCCCATGTGAACTGTTTTAATATGTAAGTCCGAAAGTGAACTTAGCTGTTTGCTCTTTTGTTACTTCTTCAAGAGTTCACATATAAATTCCAATTATTTTTTCCGAGAAGTAGCGTGTTGAATGTGTTGTTTGACAAGTTTCAATCCCAAAACGGAAAATAATGTTTTTTTATTAAAAATATTTTGACGGCTTTTGCAGGTATTCGGTAAAATAGCAATAGATGATGAGACTCCCATCACGAGGAACAATCATTTCCAGACGTTTCCTCAAGCCATCCTTGTGCTGTTTCGATCTGCTACAGGTACATTACATACCTACTTTATTTATTAAAATATAGGTACAAATTTAGTCTATAGGCGTGGCCACAGCTGCGCAAGAGAGTGTCGCCTCAAAATATGTCAACCGATCAGATCATGGAACTCTTATGGAAATTGTGGGATGCGCGGCTAAGTAACACAAGTTCAGACTACCAACCGACGAACTACGGCTTATCCCCGAATCCCCGGACACCGCGGCTTGGCGAAAGATCTTTTGAAAAAGTTTATCTCTAAACTCAGTCCGAACGGAGACAACAAACTTCAAGCCTTTATATCTCCGTTCGGACTGAGTTTAGAGATTAACTTTTTTGTTTGTTACTTTATTCTGAACTAAAATATTCAAGTTTTGTTGATGGCTGCGCCAAAAAAAAGGCGAAAAAAAAGACGCCACCTTCCATACAAAAACCCGCATTGTCTTTTGTAGGCGAAGCATGGCAAGACATAATGATGGGAGTTTCGCCGGAACCCGAAGTCAAATGTGATAAGAGCTACGAGTTCGAAGAGGGGGAGGAGAGCAGCGGATCCTGCGGCAGTGTGCTCGCCTTCCCTTACTTCATCTCCTTTTATGTTCTTTGTTCATTCTTGGTAAGTGATCATTCTTCAGGATTGACTCTTTGTCACAATAGAGTTTTATGTTTATTTAGGAAAATGACAGATAAAACTTGTTATATTTTTACCCTTTTTCAGATCATTAATTTATTTGTCGCTGTAATTATGGATAATTTTGACTACTTAACTAGAGACTGGTCAATATTGGGACCACACCACTTAGATGAATTTATAAGGTAGGTAACCATTATACTTTTTGTCAAATAATTAAATACATTTTAATACATTTATCACTGTCAATTACTGGTCTTGTTTCAGATTATGGAGTGAATACGACCCTGACGCAAAGGGTAGAATAAAACATTTAGATGTAGTTACATTATTAAGAAAAATTAGTCCTCCTTTAGGTAATTAAAAGCACATTAATATTCGAATGTTTCACTAAACCCTGTATCAGGTTATATAGTTTACCTTGAGCTTACCAACTCCTTTTTATTTCACCAGGTTTCGGTAAACTGTGTCCACATCGTGTGGCTTGCAAGAGACTAGTGTCAATGAATATGCCTCTCAATTCGGACGGCACTGTTTTATTTAATGCAACACTGTTCGCGGTAGTTAGAACATCACTCAAAATCAAGACAGAAGGTAAAACTGGTACTAAAATAATGGTGGTAATAGCCTTTAAAACATGTATTTAATTGGTAACCAAAACGTTACAGGGAACATCGATGACTGCAACACACAACTTAGGTCGGTCATCAAGAAAATATGGAAACGAACGTCTCCTAAACTCTTGGACCAGGTAGTGCCTCCACCCGGAGATCCCAACGAGATCACAGTCGGCAAGTTCTATGCTACCTTCCTCATCCAAGACTACTTCAGAAGGTTAGTTGACGTTGAGGAAAGTTTGTCCAAATCCTTGTTCGAAAATTTTGGTTCGTTTTGAACTGTGAGATTAGGAATATCATAACTTATTATAGGTACCAGTTCTATGTGGAACCAAATCAGAAGTAATACAACTTTGGGTTGATAAAAATGTGTTCTAAAATATGTGTCTGATAAATTCACTTATGTGGATGATGTTATTTTACTATTTCATACTTTGTATTAATAGTGACTTCATTTCATCTTTGATTTAATTTTTGTGACGATTTAATTTTTATTTATTGTTTCATAGGAATACCGCGTAAGTAACTCATCTTTAAGGTTACGTATGGTACAAAATAGGAATGAGAATGTCCCTTTTTAGTGTTTTTTTTCTCTCATAAATACAGACCCTCCGATAGACTTAATATCAAAATAGTAAACAGTATAATAGTAACTACCAGATAGTAACAATCCATTCCAGTGAATCATAAAACGATTTTAAGTTTTACCCTGCATGGACCACGATTTTGACTAAAAAATAAATATCTAATTATGAATAAAAGTTCCTAAAGATGTTTCCCTTTAAACATACACATAATAAACTTGAAGTGAGCATGCTTATTTTGGTATTTACCATCCCACAAAAAGTCCGTTCCGTAATTTTGGTTTCCTTAATTCGTGTTGTGTATTGTGATATTTTGTAAACTTTATAAAAGACCTTTAGATTTAGATACAAAAAATTCAAAACTGTTTACTCTTATCAGAGCTTACACATTTCGGCACATTATTAGTTTAATCAAAACAATTTAAATGTACTTAGATAAAATAGACGGAATAAAGCTTTTGTAGATCAAATTCGATATTAAATTAGCGATAAAAATTAAAGTTTTAAAACAAATTTATCTACGATACACCTAGACATAGATGCTTTATTTTTAGACAAAAACAATTTACCACGAACTTAAAATTTTTGCACTTCCAAGAAACATGCGTAAGTATAGGTAAGGTACCCAAACAAAAAAAGTAACAAACTGCAATAGTTAACAAAAAAATGCTCTTCTAAGGTTCAAAAAGCGAAAGGAGCAGGAAATGAGACAGAATGAAGAGCAATGCCATCAGATGACGCTGCAGGCCGGACTGAGGACGTTGCACGAAGCCGGACCAGAGCTGAAGAGGGCCATATCTGGAAACCTGGACGATATCACAACAGAAAGTGACGTGCCTATGCACAGGGTGAGCAATTCATTAGAAAAAGTCCTTAATTACGTCTTCCTATAGGTGGCCTTAGGTACTTATATGCAAGAAAACATATAGGTACCTAAGCCCACCTATAGGAAGACACACTAAGTCGTCAGTAAAATTATACTATTAATAGAAGTTATTTTCAATAACCTGACTCAGTATTTCATCTGTTGTTTCTAAACAATACATGATTATCATTTATGTGCAATTAATTATTGGTAATTCCTTCTCAAAAGCATTCACTAAAATTGAAATAAAAATATGCCAATACTTTTCAGAGAAATCACTCTCTATTCGGTGGAGTATGGTCCAGTATACGAAGACATGGCCCCAACAGACACTTTCATAGACATCGAAAACATGGCGAACCTCCAGCAGGTAGAATTAAAGTCTTCTATAAGCGTATGTTTAGGAAATATGCATATTTTTTCAACTGAATGTGTATTTACAGAAGGAGTTGGCAATCACTTGAGTTCGATGATGCAAAAAGAATACGGAGTAGCGCCTATACCCCTAGCACCTAACTTGTAAGTAATATTACAAATAATACTGGATGTATTGAAAGAGAATAAAAGAGTGAATATAATGGTGAATATACATAAAGGGGAATAATTAATTTGTTTTCAGAGCAAACGGTCAACCAAAAGAACAAATACCACTAAGGCCTTTAATATTCAATGGAGAATCAGAAAAAATATACCAGGTGCTAGAGTAAGTACCATTTTATCTTTCTTTCTACCCACAGATTCATTAAACAATTTAACCGTAACAAAAGATAATCCCAAAGTATATGTCGAAATAAGTATTGCTTATTACATTACAGAAGAACAACACATGATCTAAAGAACGCTATGTACGCAGGTAGTCAAAGTGTGGTTTTAGAGTTTGTGACGTTTTATCTTAACTTATATATGACCCTATAACCAAAGCACTAACTTTAGTCAATCACCATCATTTCTATTCAACTAACACAACAATTTTCTTTCACTGCATCACGTGTGGATTGGTAACTATAAAATAACAGCAACCAAAAATCTAACTACCCAGAAATGTTAGGTCAAATAGGCTTAGCATTCGGTTGCGTCAATTACCTCTCAACCCCAACCGAAAACGCAACAACAGTCAAAGCAACACCGCCTGTCTCCAGACAAAAAGTACACCCAGAAGACTCGACATCTTCGAGAGAAATGTTGTCTATACCTAAAAAGGCTTCACCGGAAGACAAAACGCCGTCTCCAAACGTATTCGACAGTACAATACAACCGAAGATATCTCCATTGCTGGCGAGTGAATGTACGCCGACGACGGAATCCAAGACAATGACGCTGTATGGGTACAACGCAGCGGCGAAGCTACCCTTCGCATTCTCGCATGCCAAGGACAGGGTGATGCGAGGAGGGGAGAGAAGGAGCCTGCGCACGATAAAGCCGGTGGTGTCAGGTCGGATGGTGCGCAGCGCGTCGTCAGGGGCGGCTGGCACGCATGCGCCGACCGCCCGGCTTGTAGATCGTCCGCACTCGCCAGGTCTGCACGGTTTAAGGGAGCTTCCTTATGCTGCTCTCCTGTTTTGTTTTGGATTTGAGTTTTTATGTACTCCCGTTTTCACGAAAGACCTAACTTCTTCTGTTCTTGTTTCAGAACCTAATGTTTGTTTTACTTCTTTACTCTAAGTCTAATCTTTTAGTCATTCTTTTATTTCTTTTTAATTTTAAAATATTTAAAATTGTCTGTAATAGCAATTTCAGTCGGAGACATTGTATACAATTAATTTATTTAAAATGTGACATTTCAAGCAAAGGAAGCTTTCTGTAGGAAGTTCTGAACGCATCACTAATAACATTTCAAGCTTCACAGGAAAAGTTAATGTTGTTCCAGGAACAACAGACTTCATGGTATCAACTATAAAATTTTACACAAATTCACAATCACACATTGCTTATTTGCAACCACATTTAGCAAATTTTATCACATCAATATTTACTTAATTACATACTTATTAATATTACACATCAAGTGCTGTCACAAATGCACATTAATTCGTAAGCTTAAGGTAAATTAGAGTCCATAAAAAGCTACAGGATAAACGCTAAAGACCTTTTTTAAACAACAGCATGTAAAATAATTTGAGAAGCTAATTAGTTTATGCATTTTAGAATAGTACGGGATTTTATAGAGGCTTTTTAGAGAAAATTTAAAACATTCTTTTAACGATTTTTGTTCAAGATCTGCACGAGAAATTAAATAAAATCATTAAACATTCACGAGGGCGATTATTGATTTAAAATACTTAGTTGTGTTGTTTGATAAAACGATTACACTCAATGCTTTAGATTACATTAGAAATAGAGCTGGCTTTGATAAGCTTTTGAATAGATTATCATAGATTTATAAACATTATCCGAGAGACTTAAAAGCTGATAGCTGAATAAAGCCATTATGTGCTAATGAAAAAAATACCTAGTATCGAATTATTTAATATTAATTAATTCTTAGAAGTAGAAAGTAAATTAGTAAATAGACTTCAACGCTTTATTATAAGTATACAATAGTATATAAAGGAGAAATAGTATAGAAAAGAAGGCTGGCTATCTACCAGAGCTGCGCGAGGTAGCAAGGCGGTGAGCGAGGAAAAATCCACCAGTACAATAGCTTCATGACGCGATCAAGCGACAGTCATAGCCCCCTAGCTTCCTCACGCAGCTAAAATAGAAATTTAAAATATCGATTGAAGTTTACGTCATCAAAGTATACACATGTTACAGAAATGTAAATTTACAGGAGGCGATAGCTCCGGTCGCGGCGTTGTTTCTCTCCCGGGAAGTCCTAGAGGGACCAACGCCTCCGGGCCTGTCGTGGTCGGATCTGCTGAGAGTTTAGTCACCAGGGTAAGCATTTGAAACTGCTATAAGCACTCGTCAATACATCATTAGGAAATCTTTTAATTGGTCACCAAAATTACATTACTTACCTACCTTTACTTACCTTTAGACTTGCTCAAGATGGTTTCCAAAAGATTTCAGATTGGCTAAAGTCAAATTTATTGACTCTTAACACCCAAAAAACAAAATACGTTACTTTTTCTATGCGTAAAACCACACAACCACCCTCGAGTTTAACCATAAAAGCACATAAGTGTGATTTCAGTCGAAACTGCTCATGCGCTCAACTTGAACAAACGTCCAGTATTAGGTATCTTGGAGTTACACTGGATAACACCCTGAGTTGGAAATCCCACATTGACGTCATCTCTGGTCGATGTAGAAAATTAATCTGGGTCTTTAAAAATCTGAGATATGCAGCCGAACTAGATCTCATTAAATGTGTCTACTTTGCACTCTGTCAATCTGTTTTGACGTATTGCATCTCAGCATGGGGTGGCGCTTACAAAACTACCATCAAAAAACTAGAACATGCACAAAGATCGGTTTTAAAGGTGATGACGTGTAAGCCATTCCGATACCCCACATTATCACTGTACTCCTTTTGCAAAGTCATGTCGGTACGTCAACTCTATATTTATAACGCTATTGTTAGACACCACATCACATTGAAATACGATCACACTCTTTACACCACACGACGCAAAAGTCATAACATCTGCAAGCAACCTAAACTTCGGACTACTTTTGGTGCTCACCAAAACACCTATCTTGCTCCATATTTATATAATAAACTAAATAAAACCCTTGATTTCTATCCACTTAACAAGAATGCATGTAAATACCACATAAGACAGTATTTATTAAGTTTAGACTACGATACTACAGAATCCCTTCTGCGCAATAACATATGATAACTGCTACAAACTTTCACGCAAACATAGCACTCTCATAATTTTTATTACTTCCTACCTAACTTAACTAACTAATCTTGTCAACACAGAATAAACCTATAATTGTATACGTAATACGTAATACGTTATACCTACTCACTCTCACTCCTGCTCATAATATACCTAACACACCAAAAACACTAAACGTAGAAAACACTAATATTACCTACCTACCATATTTATGATGTATGCGGAATCGATAATATCCTAGTCATCCTCACTCCTATTCATTAACTGCTGATTGCCTAGTAGCCAAATAGGTATGACTGCGATGTTCTCGAGTCGGTATACACCGCTACACACACATACACACACACACACACACTAGCATAATTCTCGCACACTCAGACACAGACACAAACTCTTCTACCTACATCGTAATATTTTAATACTTAAAATTGTAAAATGTTAGCCATCTTTACTTATTTTCACTTGACCATTTAAATAATAGACTTCTCTGTATGTAACAATCTATCTACTACCAAAACAAACCGCACATTGTGTCAATGCCTGCTAAATCTGTTTTGTATCTACGGATTGTCTCTTGCGTGTTTGTAATCGTAAATTGATTTTGTCAGGTTTTTTAATCATTTACCCACCTCTCACTTAAACTCATTTTGTTTACCTATGTAACTACCTATGCTCCGTTCCAGATAGAAACGAGATTTTAAGACAGTATTGAATTACCGAAGAAGAGATTTGTAACACTTAGGTACTTTTAACTGATTCTTAGAACAATATCAGTAATGACCAAGATACGTCGGATAGTCTTTCTGATACATAAATTATATTTGCTAATTAGAATTGGTAAATCTTTTCGTCGATATCTGGAATGAAGCATAGCTCCCGTAATTTTAATTTTCGATTTTTTTTGTTTTTGTTTTGTGTGAAAAATGTTTAGTTCATAAAATGAAAGAAACGTAACTACAGCAGTACGTTCTTTGTGAACTTGCTTAGTACCTAAAGTAGAACTGTGGAGGCGGGCGCTGGTACTTGTCCTACAGGCTGGATCCTTACCGCGGGTACCAACACACCGATACCTTACAATCCTTATAAAACATTTTGTATAATTGGTTCTAACCTATAGATGTTTGCCCCACTCAACATGTAATTATTTATACTAATGTTTTTGGTACTCAAATAAACATTTTTGTATTTTTTTTTTTTTTTTTTTGTATTACTGCAGAAAATAGTTAATGTTAAAAGAATGAAAAGAGGTTTACACCCTCATAGATTCAATACTAAAGAGGCAGTGAACGGTTGGTTAAATTTTTTTCAGTATCAAACACTAATTAGGTTTGTATGTTTGTTTACAGGTGTTAGCTGAACAAGGATTAGGAGCATATTGCGACCCTGAATTCGTGAGAAACACGTCCCGAGAAATGCAAGAGGCCCTTGAAATGACGCAGGAGCAAATGGACAGGTAAACCAACTAGAGATCTACTTAAAATGACGAAGATATTGTTAAAAACAATGTAGCTAAGACAAGAATGAATTTATTTGCAGAGCGGCGCATCAACTGATGATTCAAGAGAGGAATATAAAACAAGCACAGAATCAACAACCTCCAGTTGTAAGTATTAACGCCAGTCGGAAATTAGATATTACTAGACCCCCCCAAGTCCTATCAGTAGAATGTAAGTTACCTACACAAAAACAAATTGAAACAATAATTCTTCTGCTTCCGATTTTTAAAACATTTCTCGACAATTCAAACTAACCACTGTTTATGTATTTGCTACTAATACTTTGAAGCTTTCACAGGGTGTTAATGATCAGGGTATAATGAATGTATAGGGTACTATTTGGACTGTTATAGGGCGATATCCTAGCTCGCCAGTACCACCCTTTCCACCAGCCCGCTACGATGCCCCCGCCGGCCTACAAGCGGTTATAGCACCAGCTCCAACGCACGCGCCCAGCGCCGCTGACGACCAACAAGATGGCGCGCAAGATGGTTCACAAAATGGCGCTCGAAATGGCGCGAAACATTACTCGCGTCATAGAAGAAAACGTAAGCGAAAACCGATTTTGGTTTAGTTTCGTATTAGAATTGTTAGATTTGATTTCATTCTTAATTGTATGATAAAGTAATATTCTAAAACTGTAATGCTCAAATTGTTATTGTTTAATTTCTTTTTAATTTCACTTTCCAAATTAATTCTGCCGGATCAATAGATTGTAACGTCGCTAAAATCATTTTAATTAAATCTTATTACTATTTCGACGGTAAAAAGTGAGAGTAGTAGTTCAGTAGGATAGGCTATTTGATAAACAAAAGTTGACATTTAGGCGATATACTGCCAGTTGCACGTACGTTCATTAAAGATAGTCCTCCATTAAATCTCTTGCTGTCACTTTTGTGTTGTTGACGTAGTAAAAGCTAGCAAGAGATTTAATGGAGGATTAACTATAATGAACGTACGTGCAACTGACGGTAAGATCTAAAATGAATAGTGACAATGACGATGTTACTACCAAAACATGAAGGGCAAACAAAAATTGAAACAAATGCTATTGAAATAGTAGATTAATCTCATTTCGGAGAAAAACACAAAAAAAACAACATAGAAGCATAGAACTGATTTCTTAAAACAAATTATATAAATCAAGACTAGCAAAATTAAATCGCCCTTTATGTAGATATACTAATACCTATTATAGATTATAGAAGAGTAACTTTTCGAATTGTGAGAGAGATAATTTATTTCGAAAAACAATAATCGTTAATTTAAATATAGATACCTATTGCATAAAAGGTATTTGAACGTCATTTTTATATAGGTAACTCCTATCTATTGTATTGTATAAACAATTTTGAAAACTTGAATCCAAAAAAGGACCTTTTTGTAGTGTTCAAAACGTTATTAGTACTTAATTATTATTATCGAGCTTGAGCAATGTTTTGTCTTAACTATTTTATATTGAATCGCTTTACTTGTTACATCGTCAGTATTATAATACGAGATTATATTGTTTGGGAACATTTTTACGAATGTCCCAAAGCCTCAAAAATAAAAATTCCTACCCAGAAATCGAAGGATCAAAATTAATTGCTTGACGCATTTATTTCCATCTAAAAAACTGGGTACAACAGTAGATGTTGCATGAACTGATTGTAAATTAGCTCATACCTAATTAGAATAATAAAAACCAATTTTCAGTAGAATGTTGTGGTGTTACCAAAGAAAATATTCTAAATACATAGTAAATCCACCCGTAGAGTATAAGCGGTCACTAATAATGGAAGTCTGATGCTCATGTTTCAGTAAAAATTGATTAATTAATTTACCCTAGATTTTTTCAGAGTTCACCATTACATTATCCTCTCGGGTTGTTAACTAAAAATAGAAATCAAGTTTTAAAAGCACTGTCTCCTGGGGTCTATGGGGCAATCGCACTTAAGGGGCGATTGCGTCTAACTGATTTTAAATCAAAATTTAATACAATGTAGGTATGCATGTCTAGTCGCCTTGAAGGCAGCAATAAATAAGTAATCAATTCTAGATAACAGAATTGATTGCCCCATAGACGCAATTGCCCGAAAGTTGAATTTACCCCAGGAGATTTTTAACCATTAGATTTTTTTTTAATAAACGTTATCGAAAAAAGATGGCGGCTAAGAGAAGAATAAAAGCAAATTAGATAGCATTGCTAAACTGCAATTTAAAAACGCACAAACGTTAAGATAAAACCTCGATGTGTCGTATATTATTTCAATTTAAAATGTTAGCCTTGTGTAAAAAGTATTTGTCTGAAAAATTATTTCTTGTAAGGTTTTAGGTGGTTAGAAAAATACTTTATAGTTATTTACTTATTATTAGCATTTAAATCTTGTAAAAATTGTTCGATTTTAATTTTTCGATGAAATTTTGTGTTAGGATGTTACATGACA
Organism: Agonopterix alstromeriana; assembly: GCA_963924505.1. Classification (NCBI taxonomy): domain Eukaryota; kingdom Metazoa; phylum Arthropoda; class Insecta; order Lepidoptera; family Depressariidae; genus Agonopterix; species Agonopterix alstromeriana. The sequence goes on along the minus strand of OZ004685.1, from coordinate 10,559,737 downwards.
TCTTAGACATGACATAGTACTTTGAGGCGTGCGCAATGAGGCATACCTATAAAGTTACCCAGCGCATGCCTCGCGCCATCTTTCACATTTCTAAAGGTTACATTCTGTCCTATCTTTCTGTCCACAACTTAATGTCAATACCTCCAGTGTATACCATACCCATTAGAACATTGGCACTTCCTTAAATATATTTTTGTTTATATTTATGAAATGAAATTATAGGTCCGCGGAATGGCCTTACTTTGAAGTACATTTTAATGGAAGTGCCAACTTAAGGTAGACTATATTCTCATTATGAGTATTTCTTTTTCCATTTTATCACTTTATTATAAAGACAAACCCCTAGTAAGTGCCCTTTTAGGATTTTCAAACGATAACGTACCTAGTCTTAAAAATCAATGTCATTTGAACACGCGCCAAAAATGGGATCGCTACCCAAAGAAACCTATATTTGTCTCCCTCATACTTTAAGAAACATTCATTGAAGCAAGATCATGCAGTGTGTTAGCGAGTTGATTGCCATCGGGGCCTAACCACCTTTCCGCGCTACCCTCGCGCCTGTATTTGTATTATATCTCCTGCATAGTCGAAATCGCGGCGGCGGCGCGCACCTCCGCGGGGAATAACCGCGATCTCTGCCCATTCCTTTTTCTTCTGGCGTCTAAAGACGCTAAAGGCACATCCCAGGCCGCTTCTCACCTATCCCCGCTACCCAATCCGCCGCGAAGTCCCAGAAACGCCCAATGCCGAGATCCTTACCCCATAGGGGTGCCCTTGGGCAGGTTGCTTAAGTTCTTTCACTGGTACTGTTGCGGTGGTCACTGGTGCGGTCCCCCCATAGACCGCAGTAATCGCCCCCTGAGGTTTGCTGTATTTGTCAGTAATTCTACGCTTGACACCTTGACTCCCAATGCATTCCTGGAGTGGCAAACAACTCGTGCGCGTACTATAGATATACAATTCATGGTTTTAGCCAATCCTTTATCTTTTTTAAGCGATAGTACCCGATTACCATATACCACATTCCTGTAGAGTTTAAGGAATATTAACACATTTAATTAATTTGTTTTTTCTGTTGTCTATTTCTTACTGTCGTCGGCGAAATTCATAATACATTGTAAAAAAAAATTAAGGCTGCAATTATTGCCATTATACAAATACAATTATGTACAGTTTTGAAAGATAATGTTGCTGTAATTTTAGAAATAATTTGCCACAGTGATGCGAATACAGGGTCCTTCTTAATATGCTGTCAGCATATACTTTCTATATGGCAAATTAACAGCTCCATACAAAACTGCAAACCAAATGTATGGGACAGCTGATATTTTTTTCGCGATTTCGATGTTGGTCCCATAGAGAAAGTTGTTCAGTTTGACAATCTGATCATCCTCTTAATAAAGTGTCAGCATATTAAGAAAGGACCCTATAGATAGTCTATCGAATACGTAAACATGTTGATTAACCTATAAGCCCTGCCGTTAAAGAAACTTGATATAAATGGCGGCAGATAGTTATGATCATACAGTTACTAATAGAGAAACAGATAGCTGAGAGAGCGAGATGTACCTAGCGGCACCACTGTATAATAGAAAGAGATACGTGACGCGAGGTAATAGAACCGTTTTTGGGAACTGTTTGACAGCTTATAGGCACGGTGAAATGAGGGATTTTACAAAATCCATTAATAAAGAAAAAGTAGTTCCAAATGGATCGATAGATGGCGTTGACGCAACAGGGTTGAGCGACCTTGCAGATAATAAAATGCAATTAAAATTGTAACAATTTGAGTTTTTAAGTAAGTAGAAAAATATGAACATATACTTCGTCCACGGTTACGCCTGACTTAGTGACATGCATTTTTTGCTAAATTTTTTCCGTCTTGGCACCCTCTCGCGTCAACGCCATCTATCGCGATTTGTTAGAACTACGTTTTACTAGCTGTCGGAAAACTCCTCATTTTAAGTAGCAAGTACAGAAAGGATAGCATGAGTGCGGCCGCCATCTATCGTTTCTTTATTGGCGGGACTTATCTATTCAAACTATCGAAAGTTCCGCAACACTAATTTGCCTGCCAGAGTCCTTTGGACTGAATCTACTAACGCTTCCCACCACACCTCATATTCAAGTGCCAATTTCCTAAAATTTTGAACAATTTTACTTTCAAATTTTCCTATTTATAGTAGTTGTCTTCTTTATGAAATTTCTTATTAAAAATTCGTATTTTAAAATGGCCTTTAGATATTCTGCCATTGTTTATACTATTAGTATCTATGTGTAAAGATAAATAAATATTCATACCTATAACATAGTTTAATAAAATTACTAGCGGTGAAGGTCAGCGGTCGCGGAGGGTCGACGCTCGCGCGGTGCGGGGTACGGGGCACCGGCATTGAGTTCGCAGTCGGTACCGCGCGCAAGCAAGTCGGTACCGGGACCCCGGCCCCCGCACACCGCACTCGATTGACTGTCGCGACTGCTGAGCTTCACCACTAGTAGTTTTTATTACACTATGCCTATAATTAGTCATAAATAGGTAACAATTCTGTTGGATCATTGATTAATTCTATATCTAAAGTTTATCAGTAAATTTTACTTATTACTCTTAAAATTGTAAAACTATTGTTGTGTTATGTCTATTGTGATATTACACATTGAGTGCTTTATTATCATTCTAAAAAAATATGTTAAATTCAGAAGATTCTGTTTCATTTTAAATCTTTGAAAAAAGTTTTATGAATTTATTTTAAATTATGTAAATAATGTACAAAATTGTGAAACTCGGTATTCAAAAATCTTTTTAAGTACATTTTTATATCCTAGCGCATTGGCTAGATGTGACATCCCTTTCAATTTGTATATAAATTGTGTAAATATAGAACAAAAGGAGTGTAAGTGAAAGATATATTTATTCCGTCAATCATATTTAAATTGATACATGATTAATTAATTATTTATTGTTTAAAAAACATTGTAAAATTGTTTTCATATAAATAAAACATTTGGAAAATTATTGTTGTCTTATTTAAATTGTTTATACAGGGTGTAACACACCCAAACACCCTAGGAATACTTAAGGGGTGGTTTAGACCATCAAACTGAACAACTTTTCTGACACTTTTTGCGGGGGATGAGGTAGTACGAGATCCGCAACCTTGAATTGTATTCCCGACTAGTTTGAAGTTATTGTTCTGAAATTGTAGGTGGTCTCGTTTAGTGATAAGGTATAAAATTGTATGCAAATGCACAAGGTCAATCGATCTTGTAACGTGGCAGAGGGGAAATGCTACCTCAAAGCTGCCTAGTAATATTGTCTAAGAGCATCTCACATTATAATATCTCGAATTAACTCCCCAATGACTCTTCTACTAAATAAAACAAAAGAAAAACAATTCAATACCTTTATTTATCAATCAAAGTTCCCCTAACTCTCTTCTCGGTGGTCTGAGCCGGTGTTTCTGCTTGTCTCTTATTCATGCCTTTCCTCTCCAGCTGCTTCTCAATAATCCTCGCATTATTCGCATAACTATCGGCCACTTCCCTCGCCTCTATCTCGTCTTCCTCTTCATCTATCGTAGAGACTGTCACAGAACTGAATTTACCCATATTCTTGGTATGTTTTGTTACCATGATCTTCTTCGGTTGAGTCAAGGCTACTTGCTTGTAAATATCGGTTACACCTTCTCCGGTAGTTTGTACTAATGCTCCGCGCATTATGAAGACGACATTACCTTCTTGTTCGTGTTTATAGTAGATAGGAATGCCGCATTTTTTACACTTCATTCTGTATTGTTTCTCGATTCCTTTCTCGCGTTTTAAATAGACCGTTTCATCGGGATCTGAGGTTATTTTATGGGCGTGCTTGGACCCGTCGATGACCCTGGCGCTGTCTGTGGGTCGGAGAGGCAAACGGTCGATTGTACAGTCCAGAATTAGGGACATCTGACCGCAAATGCAGTAGTAGATGTGGAGGGGTTTAGTCTCGTTATATTCTTCCTGATCTTTGGTGTCTGAGCAGACGATACTTCTAGATACTACCTTCGGCATTTTGGATTGATTAGTAAGGGTAAATCTTCAAAATTCAGGTTAAAATGTGAGTTGGAAAGATGACGCAGTAGGACGAAGTGTTTTCCTTGATTTCACGGCGTTGTTTGGACTTGTTGTTGGTTTATAGATTTTATAAATGATATTTTACGCTCCGAATATGAAAAACACGTAAAATACTGCAATTATTTCGAGAATTTCAATAAAAAATATAACTTTTACGCTGTTGTTGACAAAACGTTGACGTCTGTAACTTTTTTTTTCATTATTCAGGGTTGCCAGATGTGTTTCGCTTTGAATCCCTTTTTGTAACAAAATGGTAACATTTTACCACAAATCCCTAAACTGAATAAGTAAAAAACCAAAATTACTTGACTTTCCCTTCAAACCTCCACAGCACTATTATTAATAGACAAAACATTGCGTGCTGAGCTGATTTAGCAGAGTAATCGAATCGAGCCATGGAAGCTAGAATCAAATCAACCTGTAACAGAATACCTATGTTATTTATGCAATGTTTTTATATATAAAAGTGAATAATAAATGATAAGCTTTTCCCCATCAATTTCCCGAAACTTTCCCCATAGTCAAAATTTTCCCACTAATTCGCGGGAAAACCCCCTACCTGGCAGCCCTACACCATAGACAAACTGGAGCCTTTTTAAAATTTTCTGGATTGGATGCTAGCCTTTTACGTCATTCCAAACACCTCGTGCGTGTATCCGATTGAAATAACGGTTGATTAACTCGTTATTTTGTCCATGACTGAGTTTGTTTGGTTGGCAGCATTTGCTGTCAACTTCACTCCAGTGCGATTGTCTTTTATTCCAGTTTCTTTGCACATGTTCATCGATTTCTGTGGAATTTAGGGAAAGTATACCGAATTCCTCAATAAAATGGGTGGTATATCGAGCAGATATCGTGTATTTAACTCGGGGCTCACAAGCACCGACGTAAAAGACATAGAAAATGAAAACAAACGTGAAAACCCCGGGACGTTGGATGAATTGCACAAAAAGACCAAAGGTACGCTTTCTGATCGTATTTAACTATAATAAAACTATTAAGACCAAGTGTTTTTCCTATAAGAATCTTGTAAAAAGGTTTTCAATAAACATTCATTCATAAAAGAGCGGTAAACAAGTGTTCGTCAGGATTCAAAAGTTTGGTTACCTTGTGATGTAATATCGAGTTTAATTTGAATATTATTACTGTAGTCGTCAATACAAAACCACATAAACCTTGTTAACCGTGTAAACTATTTATAGCCGGAGTTTTAAAGCATTTTGATAGATTAGTTGAAGATTTCAACATGATCCCATACCTATAGGTTATTTGCTTTCTGATTAGATAAAAAAATTTACGTTATCCTTCATCTAATCTCTGAGAGAGATACAGCATTGAACCAAAGAACTGTAATTTCAACTTTTGCATGAAAAAGCAGACACGTTTTTGTGTTTGTTCCGCTCATTTGTCCGTTATAATTACATTGTTAAGAGGATATAATTCGGAGCGCGCTCGATACAAACGTACTATGGTGATATTTTCAATACTAACCAATTAAACTCAATAAAATTTTTCAGAAACAATCTAGAAACAAATTTCTATGCTTGTATAGAGTCAGATTTTCGTTAAAATGTATAGTTTTAAAGTAACAGTGCCTCAAAGATTTCCATACAAATCTTAAATTAATCTAGCTTTGAAACTTAGCTAACTAGCATTGAAACTGTATTTTAACGAAAATATGACTCCATACAAGCATAGAAATTTGTTTCTAGATTGTTTCTGAAAAGTTTTATTGAGTTTAATTGGTTAGTATTGAAAATATCACCATAGTACGTTTGTATGGAGCGCGCTCCGAATTATATCCCCTTAACTTTCTACAGTAATAATTCGGAAATATCTTACTTGTAACATTAAAGCTGTTTATTGAAATGAACAGAAATATACAGGGTGTCCTTTAAAATAAGTCAACTCTCTGGACATCTGTTCTGAAAATGCCTTCTAATGCATATGCATCTCTTGAAGACTAATTAAGCATATGCTCACGACTATATTCCCCGAGGGGGTAGTCAGAGATATTCTCAAGCCTCACAACATCCACGTTTCACCAGTAGTACCGTAACTCTGTCCAGTGGGACGGGGGGTGAGCCCGTCGCCACTTATAATGGACAGTGGGTACAATACATGCCTCGAAATAGAAGCATGCAGGTTTCCTCACGATGTTTTCCTTCACCGAAAAACCAGTGGTGTTACGAGTCCATTACAAGTGGGAATGGGCTCACTCCTCGTCACACTGGTCATAGTTTTGGTACTACTAGTGAAACACGGATGTTCTGAGGATCAGAATATCTCTGACTACCCCCTCGGGGAATATAGTCGTGAGCATATGCAGAAGCATGCACACACTTTGTGCAGCAGGCAGATTTTAGTGGGCCTTTTTAAAACGAACACCTCAACATCACCAAAAATCTTATGAATAAATAATTTTCATTTCATTACCCACTTAAAAATTAGCTGCTTCCCTAACTGCTAAAGTAGTCACTGTAGTTGAAATGGAGTACGAGAATTCGTGTTCACGATGTAACAAATATTATTTTCAGATGTGATGCCAGTCAACTTTGAAGGTGGAAAATTGATGGTCAATAAGGGAATATCAAATCACTTTCAGGTAAACTAATTATTTATTATACCAACAGATCTGTATTAATATAGACGGCCCGATAGCACAGTCTGTAGTGAACCTGCCTGCTGTGCCGAGGGTCGCGGGTTTGAATCCCGTTAGGGACAAATATTTGTATGATGAATATGAATATTTGTACCCGAGTCATGGATGTTTGTATCTATATATGTATTCTATATAGTTGTCTAGTCATCATAATACAAGTCCAGGCTAGATTCTGGTACTTTAATTGTGACTAGATAATTTGTGTGACAATGTCCAAGATATTATATTTATTTATAATATAGTCAAATCTTAGGCAATTTTAAAATATGTATAACATAATACAAAAAGGACTGGGCAATGCTTCAATACTACTCGGTGAAACATGGATGTTCAGAGTTTTCAGAATATCTCTGACTGCCCCTCGGGGAAAATAGTCCAGCTGTCATAGTATGGCAGTGTGATGTAGCACTATCACGACTTTACTCTCTTTCTATTTGTGCGTGAACGAATGTGATAAAAGGAATGATATACAACAACACTGACAACATTACATTTTTTAACCACCTGTTTTTAATAAAAAATATAAAAATAGGTTAAAAAATAAGAGATAAGTATTTTTCCGATTTAATTTTACCAATATTTCTAGTTTTAATTTACTTTAGAATTTTCTGAAAAACGTAGGATTTATGGCTAAGATACCTTGGCCGCAATAACATTAAAAATAAAAACTGTCAAATACAATAGAAAAGCCAAGCAGGCAAAGGAATAAAATCTCATTCAACCTCTATTATATTTTTCAGTATTTTTCAAATAACTCGAGAAATAATGGATAGAAAAATCTGGTAATTTTGATATAAGCTTTGAATCAAATAATGGTTTTCTTATTTTAGGTCTTTTCTTAACAATGAAATGTTGTCAATTACGAATAAATTAAACTTGATCAGTGTATGTACGTCTAGGATGTCCCCTTTCGACTTTCCAGGTCAGGTTCATTCCATTCCACTCACAATACTTATTTTAAATATTTTTTAGTCTTTTATATGTATACAAAACATGTCATTCATTCCTGTCATTCCATCTGGAAAATTAAATTGCTCAATGTGAGCACTGCTATAACTACATTCCTCTATAGAAAGTTGGTAGTTGCAGCAATATTTCTGATCACCCCGAAAGAGATTACGGTACTGAGTTTGTGTATGTGTGTTTTTTTCATACAAAAATGTTATGTACATGTCAGTCCCATCTTACCTTATGTTTAGTTTTTCCTAGGTACTCTAATTTACTGCATCGAATTGTCTTTATAAATCATCAAACTATAACAAAAACATTGTTTACAGATGTCACACACACTAACGATGAGTTCGCAACAGAACGGTTACAAGTTAGGAGCGACATATATCGGCACGAAGCAGATCTCACCGACCGAGGCGTTCCCGGTGGTGCTCGGCGACGTGGACCCCTCGGGCAATGTCAACTTCAACCTCATTCATCAGCTCACCCCTGAGATCAGGGTTAAGGGAGCTGCACAGGTACTCAAATGATGAAATGTGACTTAAGGTTACGACCATAGGTTCAGAAGAGTATTTTCTATTAGAAACGCGAGTAGTTTGTAACTGTACTGTGTACCTTAAGTATTACTAGCGGTTTTTGTTACACCCTGTATAATACAGATGTATGTGATGATCACGGAAACAAAATATTACTTAAAATTACCTAGTACAGTCATAATACGATGTTGTAAACGATGTACAGTATGACCAGGAAAAAAATTACCCTCGTCAATCTTCGTTTGCGCAGAGTATCCCGACAAAACCCGAAGTTGTTTAGTATTCAAAGGGTGCAAAGTCAGACGGCAGCGAAAAAAAAAATCCTGATTGGTCAATACAAGGTGTTACAAAAATAAAAATAAAAATGTAAGGGGGTTGTTTAGGGTTGTAACACCCTGTATAATTTAGCGAGCTATTAAAATTTTTCAACTGCGCAGGCACATCGGGGGAACTTATAAATCTAATACTTCTGTAATCGGAAACTTACACAACAGCCCCACCGATCATATTGTTTTCCCTTTTCATCAGATTCAGGCAGGAGGACCACACACAAGCGGCATTTTGCCGTGACTAACCACTCCATTGCCAATGTTGAAGGGTTTTTGGAGTAACAGCAAGGATTGTTTTACCTGCTTGCCACGCGATCCCATCATCATTCTTGTCATATGTTTGCAGGTGCAAGAGTGTAAGCTGACTGCGACCCAGGGCACACTAGAATACAAAGGATCAGACTACACAATAGCAATGGCGGTCGGAAAGCCGGACTTCAGTGAAAAATCTGCTGTGTTCGTCGGACATTATCTACAGGTAACTTTACAAGGTGTTAAAAAATTACAAATAAACATTTAAGGGGTTGGTTTAGACCATCAAATTGAACAACTTTCACTATGGGACCATAATCGATATCGCGAAAAAAAATCTGATGTTCCATACAACTACTCAAGCTGAATGTATGGGACAGTTGATTTTTTTTTTCGCAATTCGATGTTGGTCCCATAGTGAAAGTTGTTCAGTTTGATGATCTAAACAACCCCCTTAAAAGTTTTTAATGTTTATTTTTACTTTTGTAACACACAGTATTTGTTCCTTGAAGTTTTACATTTATTTTATTATGTATGTAAATGGACACTTTGTAAATCTTTCTGTGGGGAATAAAATTATCCCAGTGTACCCATTTTAGTACTGTACCCATTGATATATTATCAGTATCTTATCATATTTCGACCTTCTACAGTCAATATATTAACGAAAATATTTTATACGTTCGCAAAAATTTGTCTCTTTCCCAAAAACAGTGACGTTCATAATTACAATACAAGAAATAAAAATAAATTAGTATTCCCACATTTTCGACTTAGTAAGGTCAACCCATCTTTCATGGGGCACTGTGTACGCTATTATAATAAGATACCAGAGATAATACCAGGAGATCAATTATTCGTTGACAGGTTTTTTTTGTGCTATGAGATTGTGGTATACCTTACAGCTTAGCACGATTAATATTAATTAACTAAGTTTCATTCCTTTTTAACTATTATTTGCCTTAACTATGAATTGTGAAATTTGGCCACAATCTGGGCCTAGGCCAAAAACCATCAGCTTTATCAGCGCCCGCGGCATGGTGCCTCGATAAACGTCTTATCGCGCCTGCTAACTCGTTCGTTCGCGCACGAAAAGAAAGGGAGCTAGGGCACGATAGCGCTTTATCGCTCCATCATGCCGCGGGCGCAGAAGTATTTATTTGCTGAAACATGGTTTAACATTGTAGAAGGTATATAGTGTCCTTCCTAATATGCTGACACTATTTTAAGGGGATGATCAGACCGCCAAACTGAACAACTTTCTCTATGGCACCAACATCGAAATCGCGAAAAAAAATCATCTGTTCCATACAAAACTGCAAACCTACTCGAGCCAAATGTATGTGACAGCAGATTTTTTTGGCGAAAGTTGTTCAGATGGATGGTCTGAAATCGTCCTAAAAAACTGTCAGCATATTAAGTTGGACCCTGTATATAATAAATAAGTCCTCACATTTCGCCATGACAAGCTTCGCTTATAAAAAGAACCAAATATATAATTCGTCCCCTATCATATGCCAGTCGGTGACGAAGCGGCTGGCGATGGGCGCGGAGCTGGTGTACCAGTCCGGCGCGAGGGTGATGGGCGGTGAGATAGCCATCGCGTCCGCCGCCGCCAGGTACACCATGGACGGTATGTACTACATTGTATCTAATACTGTAAGTGAGCTAACACCACAGTCCATGCTTCCTGGCTTGGACATTTCATTTTTTTTTTAAAAAAGGTGTTTCCTCAGAGATGTAATATAGAGAGTATAGATAGACTATACTTCATTTCAAATAAGGACGAATAGATTTTCCGATTTCTATACAGCTTTCTGGCCAATTCTGATTAGAATATAATTTATTTATCAGAAAGATATACTACTCGACATATCTGGGACGTTACTAAAGCTGTTCTAAGAGAGGATGTGTTTCAAATCTCTGTTACTGTAATTCAAAATAGCCTTAAAATTTCTTAACTATAGTGAAAGAAAAAAATAGAAGAGAATTGAATTTTTTGGTAAAAAGGGATTTTCTCAGGGTTTTTTACCTTTGACTATTCATATGTAGTCCACATATGAATAGTCAAAGGTAAAAAACCCTGAGAAAATCCCTTTTTATCAAAAAATTTAATTCTCTTCTATTTTTTTCTTACGTTACGCGTGTAATTCTACTAACAAACATTTCTGCCACTTTTTGCGGGGGGCGAGGTAACATGAAATCCGTAACTTTGGATTTTATTGCCCATAACTTTAGATTCTAATTTTGAATGTTAAAAATCATGAAAAGTAGTCTAGTGTGAACCTCAAACGTTCTAAGTTCGAAGATATTATTTTGCAATTATAGGCTGTCTCGTTTAGTGATAAGGTGTAAAATTGAATGTAAATGCACAAGATCAATTGTGCTTATACCGTGGCAGAGGGGAAATGCTACCGCAAGGCTAGTCCTTCTAATAATTAGTCAAAGTTTTTACCCATCTAGAGCAAAGCTTGGTCCGCCCAGGTACTTACATTTCATACTAATTCAATCAATCAATTATACTTTATTTTACACCAAAAAACAAAGTATACAGAGAGTAAACAAACAGGAAACTAATAATATTGCGCCTCTCACGCTTACTCATGTGAAGAGGCCTGTGCCACACCTCCGAAACTGCATTTAAGCTTCGAAGTTAAAAGACGACGTATACACTCGCGTTAACATTCGAGGTATGCAAGAGAAGGCTCCAATGATAGTTATTCTTCGCCCGTCTACAGGCTTGTTATGATTTCAACGATTTTTAGAACTATATGACTATAATTGAAACTCAAAACGTGATATTTCAGATTCGGAAGTGTCGGCGACGCTCGGCGCGGCGGGCATTCACTTGTGTTACTTCAAGCAAGCCAGTGAACAGTTGCAGGTAACGTTATTTTTATTTAAACTCAAACTCAACGCTTTTTATTCAAAATATTATCACGTAGATAGCTTCTAACGTATTCTCTAGACTCTACCACCGCGTCGGAAGGTGTTCCGTTGTAGAGAAAACTTGACACTTACAGCTTTATTTTGTTATATTTTATAGCCATTCCACTAACGTGTAAATCCTGTATCTCAAGATGTGTTTCTTATCGGTTTACATATCCCTAGTTCATATTTTTATTCAATATTACATCTATGTAATGTCATTATGTAATATAATATATTACTGTGTAATATCACCTGATTGTCTGAAAATAAAGATGATTCCGTGCTCCGATGGCACGTTAAGTTGTTGGTCGCGGCTACTGTCTCTGGTGGTAGTAGTCGTTACATAAAAAGCACGCCAGAGGCCGTAAGGCGGTCTGAAAAAACTCTGACACCAGGGCTTGCCCACACGGTAAGAAGAAGCGTGATTTGAAAATAAATCTTGGACTTTGCAACAGATTATCTACAAAACAAAGTATCAGAATCTAATCCAATCTCTTTGAAGATGACAATTTCCCCGTGCGTGATTTCGAACCCGCTGCTTTCGCCTAACACAACTGAGCTACCGGGCTCAAAAATCTAGACGTACTGTCACCGAATAGATATCCTGCCAGAAAAACAACTTCATACAAGTTCGCGACGGCCGATACCTCCTACATGCACAGCGTGCGGCAATACGTGAAAGTTCACGTACGAGAATGAGTGGCAGTTTGATAGAAACATCGCTGCGCATGTAGTAGTGTACTGACCGCCGCGAGCTCGTATTTAGCTGTTTTTCTGGTTGGATATCTATTCTGCTAAAATCTAATCGGCTAAAAAAGCCGTGGTGGTCCAGTGGCGAGTAGCCTTGTCTGCCGTGCACGAGGCGATGGTTCGATCCCCGTCCATGCCGACTCGTACGAATGAGTTTTTCGGAATTTATGTACGATTGTACGATGGCTTTTCGGTGAAGGAAAACATCGCGAGGAAACCTGCATGCTTCAATTTCGAGGCATGTATTGTACCCACTGCCCATTACAGGTGGCGACGGGCTCACCCCCCGTCACACTGGACAGAGTTGCGGTACTAGTGAAACGTGGATGTTCTGTGGTTTCAGAATATCTCTGACTACACCCTCGGGGAATATAGTCGTGAGCATATGCATGCATATCTATTCTGTGGGTGAGGACAAGATCAAACTTCAGTCTCTCCTTGCTACAACCAGTTATCATTTGTATCTATCTTGTTCTAACAGGTGGTAGCGGAGATGGACACGTCGTTCAGAGGGATGGAATCAGTCGGCACAATCGGCTACCAGGTCACCATACCGAAGGCTGAGCTCGTCTTTAGAGGTTCGTATCATTTTGATATTACTTTCTAAAGAATTTAAATGTTTATTCTATTTTGTAATCATAGAGAGGTTGAATGGATGGATTGAATAAACAAGTCTTTCTTTTCATTGTGCGCGAAAAAAAATTCTGGTGTTCCATACTAAACTACAAATCTACTCGAGCTAAGTGTATGGGACAGCTGATTTTTTTTTTCGCGATTTCGATTTTAGTCCCGTAGTGAAAGTTGTTCTGTTTATGGCCTAAACAACCCTCTTAAAAGTTTTAAATATTTATTTTTACTTTTGTAACACCTTGTATATTTTACTGGTGTACCATTAACACAGAAAAGAAAACCAGTAGAAATTGCATGAGAACTATTTAGTTCGAGAACTAGCGCGACCAAAAATATCTAATCAAATTAACGATAACTTTTTGACGTCATGTTTTTGAATCTACCACCGCGTCGAAAGGTGTTCCTTTGTAGAGAAGATGCGGCCAGAAACTCTACTCTAAAAATCCAATGTTAAATTACATAGTGTAACATTGTCAAGACCAGACATTTTGGTCATTCAAATAATCATCGAGTTTAAAGTAATCTTTTTAAAGAACTTGTTTAACATGGGACTTAAACTTTTTGTCTGTCAAGTTAAGAATATTCACTGGTATCTTATTATAATAACGTATACAGTGCCCCATGAAAGATGTTTTGACCGAAAATGTGGGAATACTAATTTCATTCATTTCTCCCCAGGCATGGTAGACTCAAACTGGAACATCGGAGCGGTCCTAGAGAAGAAACTGCAACCTCTACCGTTCACCTTCGCACTCTCCGGCATGTCCAACCAGGCCAAACAACAGTTCAAGTTTGGCTGCGGACTCATCATAGGCTAAACATAGTGACAGTGATGTGTGTGTATCAGTGACGGACGGTTGTGTTTTGGACTCTATTATCTTTAGTCGAAGGCTGGTTTTTGGATGAAGATTGTGGACGGTATTTATGTATATCGTCTTTTATTGTTTAGATTGGGTATTTGAGCTCAGATTACTATACTCCATTCAAAATAGCAACGCAATTTTAAGGCTATTTTGCATTATAGAAACAGAGATTTGAAACACTTCCTCTCACTTATTCTTAGAACAGCTTTAGTAGCATCCAAGATATGTCGGATAGTATATATATCCAATAAATTAATTGCATTTGGTAATCAGAATTAGCCAGAAAGCTAAATAGGAATCGGAAAATCTCGTCGTCCTTATTTGGAATGAAGTATAGTTACTTCCTAACAGATACCTTAGGAAACGATAAATTCAAACGCTTTAATTACCTATTGTCAGTACGCGCAAAAATGTACCTAGTGAAGCTTGCCATAGCGTTGTTATTACTTCGTGTACGAAGTATGCGACGTTGCCGTCTGGCGGGAGTGGTAGAAATCAAGCAAGCGCATCGACGCGCCAAAGTGTAGGTGCTTACTCAGTACCTACGGTCTAGTGACGGAGGCCTGATATGAGTAGAATAGCCCTGTGTGCATTTGTTCGTACGTACTACCCAATACAATCCTCAAAAATTTATGGGACACCGAATATTTCTTTTGTGATTTCGATGTTGGTGCCATGGAGAAAGTTGTTCAGTTTGATGATCTGATCATCTTAAAAACCGTCAGCATATTAAGTTGGACCCGTTATAGTTTTATGGTTTTGATATGAACCATCATCATCAGCCTTTCATCGTCCACTGTTCAACATAGGCCTCTCCGAATGCGTAACACAAAACAATCCTCGGCCACAGTATAAAAAAATACAGTACGGACACTCACTGCCTCCCACCAACTTTTTACTCTGGTTGAATCATGGTTCCTCTTAAGCAAATGCGTATTCCTGTCTCGCTCGCACTCAATCAGTATAATTATGATTAACTTTTACATTTTTCCAATTTGTATGAAATGACAGCATCCAGCTTTAGGATGGAATGTATCAAGTGGCCTTTCTACCTAAACAACATTAAAACCTTTTTCCTTAGTCGCCTCCTACGACACCCACGATAATATGGGTGGTCTATTCTAAGATAAAAATATGTCGTCCAAAACACAACTAAACCAAAAAACCTAATAATAGACAATTAATTTTTAAATTAATTTTATCACTAAACTGAGCGCATATTTCGTAGCTTAACGCCATAGACAAATTTACCTAGTAGACACCTAGTGAGAGCGAATATTTTCAGAAAATGCAATACAATATTTTGTGTTTTCCTAATAGCATAGCATATGCTCACGACTATATTAAATCACAGAACATTCACGTTTCACTAGTAGTACCGAAACTCTGTCCAGTATGACGGGGAGTGAGCCCGTGGCCACTTATAATGGACAGTGGCTACAATACATGCCTCGAAATTGAAGCATGCAGGTTTCCTCACGATGTTTTCCTTCACCGAAAAGCCAGTGGTGTTACAAATCGTACATAAATTTCAATGTGACTCTCAAAATTCATACTTTTCTCGACGAGCTTTCTGAAAAAAGAAACAGTTCTTGGGCACTTGCTAGGTGGCGTTGTAGTCACAAAATTTAGATGTCTGTTTAGTTAATTTTGTCTATGGTAAACATCTAAGCACTTGTGTATACTTATAAATGTATGGAATTGTTTTTTCAAGTTTTGATTTTACACGAGCGTTTTTACAAATCTTTGTTATGGATGTCGATATGCACCAGAAAGCATTTATGTGATGGCGTTACTCTAGAGTTCATATACATACATAAACACACGACTATAGTCCCTTTCGGAATGATCAAAAACTTTGCTACAACTATCTTTTTAAGCAAGCAGTTGTAGCAAGACGTAAAAGAAATCTGAAAAATCGATTGTTTGCAATTTCAAAAATTTAAAATTCAAAATTGTTTATTCAAAATAATATCACATAGATAACTTTTTGACGTCATGTTTTTGAATCTACCACCGCGTCGGAAGGTGTTCCGTTGTAGAGAAGATGCGGCCTGAAACTCTACAACACACTTCTTTTAAACAAAACAAAATATACAAAGTACAATTACATAAATTCAATATCAAATTACATAGTGTAACATTGTCAAGACCAGACATTTTGGTCATTCAAATAATCATCGAGTTTATAGTAACCTTTTTTTATTTCAGATGTTAATTGAATGTTGTTTGATCGATAATTTATTATCATCAGCTTTAAGGGGGTGGTTTAGACTATCAAACTAAACAACTTTCACTATGGGACCAATATCGAAATCGCGAAAAAAAATCCGATGTTCCATACTAAACTACAACTAAATGTATGCACAGTTGGTTTTCTTTTTACGATTGCGATGTTGGTTCTATAGTGAAAGTTGATCAGTTTGATGGTATTTGTAACTCCTTGTATATGACCCGCTGTAGGGCATCAACCTTAATACCTTTGGGCTGTTTTCAATAACCTGAATCTAAGAACAAATTGTAGTTTAAAGTTAAATAAAAATTAACATTTTTAAGAATGTCAGGTTAGTTAATAATATTGATAATTTAGTACAGGACTACCAATACAGGATAATTTTTAGTACTAAACTGCAGTACGTACTTTGCTATAATTTATGATATTTTGCGATTTCGATATTGGCTCCATATTGAAAGTTGTTCAGTTTGATGAGTAGAATGGTTCAAGTTTGCGCACTGACTTAAAATTTATCCTGTACATTAAAAATAAGGACTGCATAAAAATGTTTAATGTTAATAAATATATTTACTTAATTATTTAGTGCTAATGAATATTAGGTTCTTGGAAACAGTCCGGGCAGTCCTGTTTTCGAAAATATCACAAAATTGAAGATTTAATCAAAATCGGTTCATACATTTTTGAATGTAAGCTGACTTACCGACTAAAACTAGAGATATAGTAACGAAATAAATGAACGATTATTCGATTAAATAAATTTAAATAATAATCCAACAAAATTTTACCTGTTGTAGAATTTTTAATATTTTGTGAATCGATTTAAAAATTGTTATATTTTTAATGAAAAATAAAACAAGCACGACTGTAATTTCGTCCACTTGGACGTATTTATCTTTTCAGAAAATGTCATCTAAATCAGTCCAGCCATTATATTCATATTTCGCATTTACAGATAATTCATGTCCTTTATTTAGGTATCCGATTGATTTGTTCCTATAACAGCCTTTTCACACAAGCGATTTCTCAGCGTTTCGTCGCTACCATTGATTTAAAACGTACTAGGATATAGATTTGGCTCTCCCGAGTCAAGATTTTTTTGTCTTATGAAGCTATAAGTTAGTACATATTAGAATTTTGCATTTCACATAAAAAGGGATCTATCAGGTCACAGAGGCCGATGTGAAATGTTGGTAACGTTTCAGAACATTACTAACAGTTAACGTTAGTTTGCTGTCAGCAGCCAATTTGAATAAAGTTGTTCATAATGATGGCGTTGAGAAATGGTTCTCCAGATTTTGCAAATGCACATCCAGGCCATTCGGCCCGCCATCTTTGGAAGACTATATAGCAATGGACGAGTTACGCATGTAATTCTACTAAAAAACTTTTATGCCACTTTGCAGGGGACGAGGTAGCATGAAATCCGCAACTTTGGATTTAATTCCATTACTTTAGATTCTAATTTTGATTGTTTAAAATAGTCTCGTGTTAACCCTAAACGAGACTAGTGTGAAGTTTTTGTCCGCAATTATAGGCTGTCTCGTTTAATGATAAGGTATAAAATTGCATGTAAATGCACATGATTCATTGATCGTGTAACTTGGCAGAGGGGAATGATAACGCGCGGCTGGACCCTAGTTATATGGTCTAAGTTAGGATCTTCCACAAACATGGCATTGGCAGAATTGCAGTACAACCCATTAATAAAAATATCTTACATACATACATACATAAACTCACGCCTTTTTCCCAGAGGGGTAGGCAGAAACTATAGATCTTCACTTTGAGCGGTTCTGACACACCTCTCTTGCTTCCTCTAAGTCCATACATCTTGTCATACATTCCCTTCGATTTTGGCTACTTTTAACCTGGCATTTTTTAATGACGTCCCCCTGCTGTTAATAAAATAAATTGTGTTTTCATAAATACGTCGAAAATTTTTATGATATTTCAGCGATTTTGCAAAATTTACCTTCTTGAGAGCCAAGTCTTTCAAACGCCATCTATCGAGTAATGTTGTATTAATTTTAACTTTTTAATTAAGGTGCGTTCTCCCCTCGCTCAGAAACCGCTCGTGTGACAATGCTCTTAATAATTATATTGCTCAATACCTCTAGAGTGACGGCAAATATCTAAAAACAAACGCATTATGAACGAGTGTAGATAGAATATGGCGTATTGTAAATAGGGCCTGTTGTTAAATGTTTATTTTTAATAGAGTTATGTTAATAAATCAATTTGGCGTTTTATTTCCTTAATGGGGAAATTACTTTACCTATGTTGGGGCGGATCAGTTTTTCCTTAAGATGCATAATAAAATAGCCAACTTAAATTGTAAGAATTCAAGTTTTTAAAAGTAGATTTGATTTAAAATAACTTGTCCAATACCACTTCTCGACAATTCAAAGTTAATATTTCTTTTTGGAATATTAACATAATATTCAAATGATAGGTTGAATGTCCAGCGCCCGCGGCATGGTACCTCGATAAACTTTTTATCGCGCCTGCTAACTCGTTCGTTCGCGCGCAAAAAGGGAGCTAGGGCGCGATAGAGCTTTATCGCGCCATCATGCCGCGGGCGCTGGAGACATTACTGAAAAGAAGAGAAGCCGCCCTCTGCCGTCGACGACGGAGGAAGGCTTCCCATACTAAATGTCTTTTTGGCATGGGCCCGCCGTCGGGTAATGTGTCCAAGGTCTCAACTCTCAACCCTTCGACAATAGGATACTTTTTAGGGTTCCGTACCCAAAGGGGCCAACGGGTCCCTATTACTAGGCCTACGATGCTAGCTTTAAAATGGTGTATCTTATGAACCGTAATAGGTTGCAACGTTGCAAGGTGGATATTTTCACAGAATATGTCGCCTGCCTGCTGTGCCGAGGGTCAAGGGTTCGAATCCCGTAAGGTACAAATATTTGTATGATGAATATGAATATTTGTACCCGAGTCTTGGACGTTTGTATCTATATAATGTATTATATATCGTTGTCTAGTCATCATAACACAAGTCCAGGCTAGATTCTGGTACTTTAAATGTGACTAGATAATTTGTGTGACAATGTCTAAGATATTTATATTTACATGTTCTTATTTTGGATTTATTAACAAATAAAAAAAAGTTACAATTAAAGAAAACTTGGGTCTCTCAAAGTTTTTTTTTGTTTTGCTATATCGTAAAAACCACAATACATACTAGCGTTGAACTTGTTGTTATACTACCAGAATCTCATGGCATAAAAAAAAAGTAAATAATAGTTTTTCCAGGAAGCTGGAACTTTCACATGGTAGTGTCAAACTGTCATATGTCTTATCAAAGTAAGCCATTTATAAACTGAAGCAAATTTACCCCAGAGTTGCTTACTATAAAATTTTATTTCCTTACAAGAGTTAACCCGCGACTTCGTCCGCACAAATAATATACCAGATTTTAAGTCAGATCATAAGCTATCAAACAAAAAAAGTTTCATAAAAATTGGTTCTGCAGTTTTTGCGTGATGCTGTTACAAACATACAAACAAACAGACAGACAAAAATTCTAAAAAAGGTTGATTTGGAGTCCGGGATACCGAAAAACCATATCGTAATCTTTTTCATGTAAATATCTTCAATGTACAGACACACTTTTGTTACAGTTTTATAATAGTTGATTTGCCATCAGATTCTGGTCGACCTATACTGATTATAGAGCTTACTCTAATAATAATAAAAACTGGCAGTTTCTGTTTTTTTTTGCTGTATGTTTTTGGTGTGCAAGTGAAATAATATTTAAGTAACGTTAAAAACCGGCCAAGTGTGAGCCGGGCTCGCGCTAAGGATAACAAATGTTTTTAATTTTGTTTGAACGGAACCCTCGGTGCGCGAGTCCGACTCACACTTGGCCGGATTTAAGGTCAACGCAGACGAAGTAGCTGGTAGAAGCTAGTCTAAAATAAAACAACACCATAGTTTAAAAATAACGTAAGTTTATTACATGTTATGAAATAAAAATAGAATAATATAAACATTTATTCTGTTTCATGTATAATATAACGATTCGGCGCTTAAGAGTCGCTCTCGCTAACTCGGATATCAACATGGTACACCATTACTTCCTCGATTGTAATTAAATTCATCAAAACGAATGACGTGACGGAAAATGAGGATTTCCTTTAAACATTTCCAATACAACTTCGCCACTTGACTGAGAAAATAGTATAATGACGTATTTTGATGAAACGACATGGTTAGCTCTTTTATAGATTTTTACGAAAGTCACGTCATTTTTATAGGCAAAGTTTTTAAACTTTCATCCATATCAACACTTGAAAATAACAAAGAAAAATTACGCATATTTGTAGTTATTTAGGGTTTATTATTGCTAAAAATAACAGTTTACTAGAAAATCTAGATAGTTGATAGATCACACTAGCATTAACATTACAGGTAAATTAAAAAAAAATTGCGTGAACGAGGTTGAAATTTTAAAAACGTTTGCCTACTCCGATTCATACGAATAAAACCTACACATCAATACCACAGGAATTTAATAACTACAACATGAGTGCAATCCGAAAGAAAGCTGGGTGGACGCATTCAAAGCTCGAAAAACTACCAAAATAACTACCGAAAAAAAACTTACAGAAAACGAAACTGTCAGGCCTTCCGCTGCGTTACGCGGGACACGCATAGACTGCGTGCGTTTTACGAAAAATATCAAAGAACGCAACGCTATATTGGCAACCGACTCCCGGGGCGTGGCGATTCGCAACCAGCTCCCGGCGTGGCAATTCGCAACCGGCTACCCGCGGCGATTCGCAACCAGCTCCCGACATGGCTATTCGCAACCGGCTACCTGCGCGGCGATTAGCAACCGGCTCCCGGTGCGGACATCCGCCTAACGCAGCGGACGGCCTCAAGTCTACCCAACTTCCAAAGTACAACTAAGTAATTTAACTTGTTACTTCCTTATACCAAAATATATTATTATGGCTTGAATTATAATTTCAAAGATACATAATATGTCTATATTTTAATATATTTTTTCGTGTTACATCTATTTTTTATAAACTAGTCCTTAATATTATACGATTGCAACACTTTCAGGCTCGCAACGTGTCATTTTGAGAGATCTGTTTTGTTATGAATTTCAAAATATTCTTTTTCGCATTTCCTTTGATATGTAAAACTACTGAAACCAAAAATGAAATAGCGCCAAAACTATACACATAACAATTACACTCAGTTACAGAAACGGTCATTAAAGTTAATCCTCCATTAAAACTCTTGCTAGCTTTTACTATGTCAACAAGACAAAAAGTGACAGCAAGAGATTCAATGGAGAATTAACTTTAGAGACTTATTTCACAGATTACTGCACAAAATACTTATTAAAAACCTAGTTTTATTGTACTTTTTTAGTAAAGTTTATTGTAGATATTTTAAAGATACCTACTGTATAATTTTGATTAATGTTTGTACATAGATCTGGCGCATCTGTGAAGAACGAAATATCTACGAATTTCAGCCATAAATTTGAAGAAGAGTCAAAAACATTTGAGAAAGTCGAAAAAGAACATTTTAAAATCGGCCAAGACAATATTTGGCAGGATTAGCATAGCATCAACTGTCAGTGAGATGTGAATACTACAGGCGAGCGTTGATTTTTACAAATAAAAAAACGAACTAAAATATGCCTATTTAATATTGTGTTTAAACAATCATACGCTCTCAAACCATGTAGTGAGTTAGACTGCAAAAACTGATTTAACCTTTTTTATTATTAATCTGAAAAGTTCGGTACAAAATCAATGATCTGATTAGGAACAAAAAAATGAACACAAAGTTTTTAAGCCGCTCATTCAATATGACAAAAAAGAAAGTTTTTCTTTTCAATTAGTTATTACATTTGTTTTATTCTGATTTTTGATATTTCCAGTGTCATTTCTATGTAACTATAGTTTGATAGTTTTATCCACAAGTTATTACCAAGTCAATTTTAATTTTGTTAATCTGGCGACCCTATCTTATTACTAGAGAGAGCCGTCAAATATTATGAAAAATAGTTTTAAACTTTCGTTTTTAAACGGCAAGATGCAAAACGAAGGACTGATATAAATGATTGGTAAATTCATAGTGAACAAGCAGCTAGATCAATATTCTCAGACGGTATCACAAACAAAATGATTGTGCTAAAAACATCTAAAACCATTACACTAAGTACAAACGTCGCTATAATTTCCCGACCCTCATTTGACGAATTGACACAAATTCCTTACAAAAAGGAAAAAAATCACAGATTCCGTACGAATTTTCAAGTGTGGTAACCCTGGAAGCATAGACAATCAACTTTTTTTTTCTCAGCCATGTCAGAGGGGATAAAAACACAAACACATGACACACCATTTGTTTAAAAATAACACTAATAATAAAAAATAATTAAATACCTATGAGATATAAAGTGATGACTTAAGATCCGTATTG
Source organism: Agonopterix alstromeriana (assembly GCA_963924505.1). Taxonomy (NCBI): domain Eukaryota; kingdom Metazoa; phylum Arthropoda; class Insecta; order Lepidoptera; family Depressariidae; genus Agonopterix; species Agonopterix alstromeriana. Next base: position 10,537,028 of record OZ004685.1, on the reverse strand, counting down.
ATCTTTTATAGATTTAAGTTGGATTTATGCTATGGGGACAGATTAGAAGATTATTTACAAAATGCTATGTACTCACTCACACCTTAGTGTTGCCAGCTATGATAATTACATACGATAAAATCGTGATATCTTTTTAAAGTTACAAGTATGTTAGCATACCGTTATAGGTTATTAAAGTCCTAATTAAACTTGATACATTTAACATTAAACGTACCCTACCATCCTTATACATTCCAAGCCAATCTACCGCACTATCCAAAGAGTTTTACCCTCTATAGAGATTGCAATATCTTTTCTACTTCTAGGGGGATTTAAGGATAGCTTTTTACCCGTTGCCTTTCGTCAAAAATGTATATCAATGGAATAATAAACTGCCTCCGTGGTCTAATGGTTATGAGCATTGGGCTCTTGACACGGAGGCCGTTGGTTCGATTCCCACGGGGGACACCTTGTGATATGGCACTTTGTGCGTTTTTCCCCAGTTGGTTAGGGCATTGCAGGCCGAATCACTTGTCTGAAAAGAAAGATGATTCCGTGCTTCAGATGGTACTTTAAGCCGTTGGTCCCGGCTACTATCTCTGGTGGTAGTAGTCGTTACATAAAAACCACGTCACAGGCCGTAAGGTGGTCTGAATAAACTCTGACACCAGGTCTTGCCCACACGATAAGAATGGAATGATAATCAAATCAAAATAAAATAAATACCGCTCAGGCACATATATTGAAATTATCCCAAGTACGCTACTAGGATTTTTATTTTGGAAACCATATGAACAGCACAAACATATCGTCCAAAAGATGGCGCGTCTATCACGAGATAGACAATAAATGTTGTTGATTGAAACTTAATGAAAGCTACCTACCATTATTCAGCAATTATTCTCATTTATCACCCTTCTAATAGACAGTGCAATCTACATAGAGTATAAAAACCTCCTTGGTACTATCTTTCCTTGTGGTCACACTTAGCTTTTACAACGTTTTTTAAATGTTCTATAAATTATAGTTATTGTTTTCCCGCGGCAGGTTGGTACCCTAATAGGGAACTTGACAGCATGTAAAATAAAAGATCTATCTATGGCATCCGTATTGTTTATGAATTTTGGAAACCAACTATTTAGTCAGTTAAGAAAAATACTGGATATTTTAAGAGAAAATCGCACGTGATCGTAAACGACTGTGATTGGCCGAATGGTGGATGACGTCAACTGCTTGTAAACAGTTGCGTGTAGATTCTGTGTCGTAAACATTGGTTTACGTCATCATGACGTCACCTGCTTGAAGCCACATATTGTCAGTGTGATATATTATATGTAGGTATATGCAAATATCTTTCTGCATCTAGTTGTAAGTACTCCCATGTCTTTTAGTCTGCTAATAAACTCTGTCAAGTTAACTCGTGTATTATTCAGTAGCGACGAGATAAAACGGAAATAAAAACCGGTTGCGTATTACGAACATTTAAACTGATCATCATGAAGTTAAGTGAATTTGATGTTAAAAGTGGAAATTGGCAATCATATTGCGATAGATTGGACATGTACTTTTTAGCGAACAGTGTAAAAGAGGAACTAAAATTACCGACATTGATTGCGTCCATGGGTGAATCGGCTTATGAGTTGTTGGTAAATTTAACCAGCCCTAAAAAGCCATCAGAATCAACGTACAGTGAGGTGGTAAAAGTGATGCGCGGACACCTACAGCCAAAACCTTCTGTTTTAGCCGAACGGTACCGTTTTCGGCAACGACGTCAAAATGGCGGTGAATCTATAAGTGCCTACGTTGCGGAACTGAGAAAACTGTCTCGATTTTGTGATTTTGGCGATAAACTGGACGAAAATTTAAGAGATCAGTTCGCGTGCGGTATACGGTGTGACGTAATTAGACAAAGGTTATTTGCGGAAAATAATATGACTTTTCAAAAAGCGGTGACGTTAGCAGGCTCAATAGAATCAGCGGAGCGGGATGCTGCCGCTGTGGACGCGCGCGGGGAGGCCGGCGCCAGCACAACGGGACTATTGTTGGCGGGATCGGCGACGGCAGCGGCTGGTCGGCGTAGTTCGAACATGACGGACTGGGGCGATTCGGTAAATCGCATGCAAGTAAAAAGCTGTTCGGTGTGTGGCAGTTACTATCACACGAACAGAGAATGCAAATTTAAAGATTATGAGTGCAGTAGATGCGGGAAGGTCGGTCATTTGCGACGGGTATGTCTAGCGGGAATGAATGGCGGGGGCGGGGGACCCTCAGCCACGCAGAACAAGTCACGGGGTCGCAGGGCCGCTGCTGGATGGACGCAGCGGCGCGGCGGCGGCGGCGGCGGTAGCGGACGGGGCGGCTATAGAACGCCGGGTCCAAAGGTCACGCCGAGACAATCAGAGACACATTGGCTCGAAGAAAATTATTACGAGGCGCAGGAGGAAGATTATGAGGTGCAGGGGGAAGATGACGAGGGCGACGAACCGATTTATCAAATGTCGCTAAGTCAATATAAACCGGTGAGAATAATGATAAATGTAAATGATGTAATTTTGCCTATGGAAATCGATACAGGGTCACCATTGTCTTGTATAAATTATACTACATTTAAAGAACATTTCCATAAATTGCAATTACAACCATGTAATTTATCAGTAAGATTTTATAACGGAACCAAGGTTAGACCATTAGGCATATTAGAGGTCAATGTCACTTACAACAGTATTAGACGGAAATTAGACCTGTACGTTTTTCAAAATGGTACCACCAATTTATTGGGACGTCAATGGTTGGCGGAATTAAAATTAGAAATACCCATAATACCAAATAACAATGTATCCGTAGAAAAGATAAGTAGCGAACAAAGAATTGAAATTGTAAACGAATGTGTTTCCAGATATGAGGAGCTATTCAGCGAGGGGCTGGGGTGTTTCACTGGTGGACGAGCTAGCTTGCGGTTGCGGCCCGGCGCACAGCCAGTGTACTGTCGCGCGCGCCCGCTCCCCTACGCACTGAGAGACCGGGTTGATGCGGAGCTGGACGCCATGCAGCGCGCCGGTGTCATCGAGCCCGTCGACAGCTCGGACTGGGCCACTCCACTGGTAATTGTACATAAACCTGATGGGGCGCTGCGTATATGCGCTGATTATAAAATAACATTGAATCGAGTTTTAATGGTCGATAAGTATCCTGTGCCAAAAATAGATGACTTACTGTCTAAGTTGAGTGGTTGTAAGTTTTTTACCAAGTTAGATCTCTCGCAGGCCTATAATCAAATTTTGTTGGATGACAGTAAGGAATTGACAGTGGTAAACACACATAAAGGTCTTTTTAAATATAATAGACTAGTCTACGGACTCTCATCTAGCCCGGGAATTTTCCAGAGAATAATGGTAAAATTATTGGAAAATATACCAAACACGGCTGTATTTTTAGATGATATTTTGATAGGTACGAACAATATTAGAACACACGTAGAAACATTAAAAACAGTTTTAAAGAAATTAAACGACAGTGGTCTGAAAATTAAGAAACAGAAATGTGAATTTTTAACTGACGAGGTTAGGTACTTGGGTTTTATTATTAATTCGCAAGGGGTAAAAGCAAACCCAGACAAAATTAAACCAATTATAAAACTTTCGGCTCCCACTAATGTATCCGAGGTAAAATCATTTTTAGGGATGATAAATTTTTATGGAAAATTTATTAAAAATTTGAGTTACTATCTGACACCACTGTATGTCTTGTTAAAGAAAGGTAAACACTGGAGTTGGGGAAAAGAACAGGACACGGCTTTCAAAATGGTAAAAAATATGTTAATGAGTTCAGAAGTGCTACAGCACTATGATGAGTCACGCACAGTGGTGCTGACTTGCGACGCGTCGGCGCGCGGCGTCGGCGCGGTGCTAGCACAACGCGACGCGGCCGGCCGCGAGGGGGCCGTCGCATACGCGTCCCGCGCGCTCACACCCGCGGAGAATAACTACAGCCAGATACATAGGGAGGCACTAGCGATCATATTCGCTGTTAAGAAATTTCATCAATATCTGTACGGGAGAAGTTTCATTTTACGTACCGACCACAAACCCTTAGTCAGTATATTCGGGTCAGAGTTAGGAATTCCTAACATGACAGCGAGTAGGTTACAACGATGGGCTTTGATTCTATCCGCGTATAATTTTACCATTGAATATGTGAATACGAACGCGAATACGGCCGACGCGCTTTCGCGATTAGTGGAGGGGTACAGGGAACGCAGTAACGGAAATAAGGAGGAGGAGGAGCCAGAGCAAACTTATTTACACTTTGCATGCGAGGCCTTGCTTCTCAGTAACGAAAATATTAGAATCGAAACTAGGAAAGATCCATTACTGAGTAGGGTACTTAGTTATATAAGGGACGGTTGGCCCGACACTAACGAAATTAAAGAAATACAACCCTATTTCAACAGGCGAAAAGAGTTGTATGAGGAACTGGGATGCGTAATGTGGGGTTATCGTTTGGTCGTACCGAATAACTGTCGTGAAAAAATTCTTAGAGAACTACATGACACCCATATGGGGATAGTGAAAACCAAAAGCATAGCTCGGAGTTACGTCTGGTGGGCCGGCTTAGACGAGGCAGTAGAGTCGATGTGCCGCGCCTGCGAGGTGTGCGCGCAGACGGCGGAGGCACCGCCACGCCAAGCGCTGCAACCCTGGAACTGGCCGTCGCGTCCGTGGACCAGGCTCCATGTAGATTTTTTAGGACCTCTCGCTGGTAGAAAGTATCTCATTATGATTGATTCTTATTCGAAATGGATTGAAATATGTACGATGGAGAAAACCACGGCCACTTACGTTATCACAAAGATGCGTGAAATCTGGTCCAGGTTTGGCTTACCGAAGCAAGTAGTGAGTGATAACGGCCCCCCATTTAGTAGCGAAGAGTTTAACAATTTTTTGTGCAATAATGGCATTGAACACATTTACTCGGCACCATATCATCCGTCCTCTAATGGGGCTGCAGAAAATGCGGTAAAAACTTGTAAACGAGTGATAAAGAAAGCGTTAGCTCAGGGCATAGATACAGATCTAGCACTACAAAGATTTTTATTAATTTATAGGACTATAGAACATAGCACGACAGGTGAAAGTCCATCAAAATTACTACAAGGTAGAACGTTACGAACCAGGCTAGACCGTTTAAAGCCAGCACGAGAGGAAAGAGTCATCGCCAAACAGCAACGACAACAGCAAGCGGCAGGTGGCGCTAGCAGGTCTTTCCAGGCAGGAGATGCTGTGTGGTATCGTGTTTATAACAACAATGTTAGTAAATGGTTGAAGGGAGAGGTGCTAGAACGATTAGGGCAATCAGATTATAATATTAAAACCTTAGAGGGCACAGGGATACATAGACATGTCGACCAACTAAAGCGAGATTCAAGGTTAAAAAAATACAAACACGGGTTTACGCTGTCCTATCATGTTTCCGGAGGAACAGGTAGAAGAGATACCAGTGGAGCGTTCAGAAGAGCAGGCCGTTACAGCGCCAGTGTGTGGGGGGGCGAGCGCGGGCGGGGGTGCAGTGGGAGTTCCATATGAAGCGTCGAGTGGTCCTCTTGCTCCATCAAACGAAAACATAGCTCACAGTGTACGAGGAGTGCAGGGGAATGTGGGACCGCAGGACTCTTCCACCAGTGAATCCCGATATCCTTTTAGGTTTAGGAAACCACCAACAAGATATGGTTTTGAAATTGACTAGGTTATTAGTCTAAAAATAACTATATGTTTATTAGGGTTAATGTGAATGTATTTTGCTAATTAAGGGTGGAGGTGTGATATATTATATGTAGGTATATGCAAATATCTTTCTGCATCTAGTTGTAAGTACTCCCATGTCTTTTAGTCTGCTAATAAACTCTGTCAAGTTAACTCGTGTATTATTCAGTTGAAGAACGTTTTCGCGGGATATTTAAATAATAATGTTTGTTTTCGTTTTTTCTTGCACTATATGTAATGGAAAGTAAAATATACATTTTCTATAGAGTCCTTTGACATCAGTGATTAACGTAGAACAGTTTTTAAAAACCTGTCAAATACCCAATATTGAATTCGCTTTGAGGGTACGATTGATCTGTTGGGACCGCTGAGCTTCACTACTATTATTTTTTATTACACTATGGTAATACTATAGAATCAAGGAATTTATCTTTACATATCTGAATTACTCATCTCCTTCTGATACTGACTATACCTTAGAATTTTATCAAAATCTGTGTTTTGATTCTATAAAATATTTTGATCATTATTCGTTGTTGGGCTATAAGAAACATTATAACGATGACAATACAGTTCATAATAGTTCTAAAAGCTAAATGAAACCACAGAAACACACAACTTTAGAAGATACACCAAAAAATTATTGTGAACACTTTTTTCCCTAACATATTGCTGCTAAATCTTAAGCGTAGATCAAAGACAAGCCATAGACAATCCTAGATTTTTTTCCGTAAACGTAGTATAACAATGGCGTAAAGGCGAAGATTTGGGAAAAACTTGCGTATATTTAGCAGGTAGGCGCAAAAATGTATCTAAAGCTTGACTCAGCGTTGTTATTGCCTCGTACAGCGCGCGACGTACGCGACGTTGCCGAGTGGCAGAAATTAAGCAAGCGCATCGCTTGCCATCTCTTTTCTACTTGCAACACGAACGTAAGAGATGATTTTCTCGCTCGCACACTTCGTCTAAAGCCAGTGTTATACTAAAATTACGACCATTAACACTTTCAACGACACACCGAGACGAAACTTTTTAAAATACGAATTTTTAAATTGATTATTTCATAACCATGCACTTCATATACTCCAACCATTCCATACTTTTCGATCTTAAAGCGTTTCCGCCATGTTTACTGCCAGTTAATTTTTTTTTTTAATAATTTCGTGAGCATTTTTTTTAAATTTACTTTCTAAACTTGGCAAACTGTGGTCCGTAAAAAACCTCTTAAAGCCTGATTTATAATTGCTTTTTTCGTGTTTTTAAAGATAATTGTGATGAATAGTTTTCCATTCTTAGATAAAACTGAAAGGATGCCTGGACGGCTGCAGTGGCAAGCAATCTTCCTTTTTATAGTTTCATCTAAGGCATTAATGAAAAAGAGAATGAGAAAGATGGTTTTCGAACCAAAAATGATCAAATAAAAAGCAAAAATAAATCAAGACTTGACAAATAAATTTTAGGCAGCAAACACAGCATCTGTATTATATTAACACAGATTATAATAGTAACTGGCTGTTAAAAACGTAGCACAATTATCTATGGTTTTCAGTAAGTTACAGTTTTCACTACGAATCCTTGTTTATGGTATTGTTAATGTATTCTAGACTTTTAATTGAGCTGTGTGAGTAGAGTATACTTCTAGACATTTTATCTTTCATACACACAAAGAAAGCTTCTATACGCTTTACTAGTGTAGAATAAATACAGAACATACTAATTTTTCTCCAGTTATTTGAAAAATTCAAAGTTAGGATGTATAAGACGGATTCCTTTGCCACATTGACTTTTCTATCTATTTAGAAAGTTTTTTTTAATTTATTTCAAACCAAGAGCCAGGAATCTTTTTCAGAAAATTCTAAATTAAATTAAAAAAATATAAATATTGATCAAAAATTAAATCGGAAAAATACGAATTTTATTACCTTTTTTATATAGGGTCCTTCTTAATATGCTGACAGTTTTTTAAGGGGATGATCAGACCGTCAAACTGAACAACTTTCTCTATGGCACCAACATCGAAATCGCGAAAAAAATATGATGTTAATACAAAACTACCTACTCGAGCAAATGTATGGGACAGTTGATTTTTTATTCACAATTTCAATGTTGTTCTCATATAGAAAGTTGTTCAGTTTTATGGTCTAATCATCCCTTTAAAAAAGTGTCAGCATATTAAGAAGGACGGCAGCACGGGCTATGTTCCCTTCGCCTTTCCATTTCGTAATGGAAGAATTTAACAAAAAAAAATATTAAGAAGGACTCTGTATAGTATACTATGTAAGTCTTATTATGTCCACGATTATGAGAAATATTTTTGAGAATATGCATAGAAAAAGCCCGAGCAAAAATCTAGAATACGATTACAATAAAACAGTAAAGAGACTAATAGAACAATGATTCGACATTCAAACATTATTCAATGTAAAAGCGTTTTATTACAGACGAAATGAGATAGAGATACTATCTGTCCTCTACTCCGGTTTATGACCAGTAGGGCTAGCACACACACAAAAAAAACGAGAAAACTGTCATGCGCGCTCGCTTTCACATACGCAAAGTAACAAAGACAGAAACACGTCTCGATTTTTGTCGTTTTGTCATGCTAGGTCCACTGATTGTGTTGCCATCTAAAATCTGAATCTACTTCAAAACTTTTAAACCTGGGGTCTTATTGTGTACCCGATTCGATCGGTGTCAAACCGACATGTTGTTTTGGCAGTTCTAAGCGATTCTGCTTATAGGCCAGTCAAACACTAGAAATCGCGAAAAATGCAAAAAAAACATCATGTTCAGATTTTTTAATACACGTCCAACTTAATATACTGTCAGTTTTTTAAGAGGATGATCAGACCATCAAACTGAACAACTTTCTCATGACAAAAATCTGCTGTCCCATACAATTGTGTCGAGTAAGATTTCAGTTTAGTATGGAACAATAGATTTTTTTTCGCGATTTCGACATTGGTCCCATAGAGAAAGTTGTTCAGTTTGATGGTCTGATCATCCCTTTAAAAAAGTGTCAGGTGACCCTGTATGTTGTTAGGACCACCAGTAGCGTATATCCAAGTTTGCAGCTTCTAAAGACCTGTGCTAACTTTGCAGCACTCAAAAATCATTCCGTCTTTTGGTTTTTTGTTTATATCTCGAAATCTATAAGTCGTATAGAAAAGTTTTATGTTCCTAACAACATATTAAAAAATCAGAACTTTAGCTTGCGATTTTAATGTTCGATATGACGGGGCTATTATTAATTTCAGACAATGTGTATGAAAATCGCGGAAACTACACAGAGTGTTACCTTGCATAGTTGCCATACCTTGAGGGCTGATTTTACCCATGATACTGAACAACTTTCCCAAAGAAACCTATAGGGAATTCGCAAATTTTTTTTCCGATTTCTCATACAAACGTTCGATCAGTTGATTGCATTTAGTATGGAAAGTCCATAAAAATTTTTGCTTATTTCCTTTAGGTTTCTTAGGGAAAGTTGTTCAGTATCATGGGTGCAATCAGGCCTCAATGTATGGCAACTATGCATAAAAATTGAAAATTTCCCAATACAGTCAAAATATGCTACCGATCTTGTAAACGATATAATCTGAAACATACACAATAGCCCTACTGTAGGGCTAGCTGTCATCCACGACGAAGCGACATAACGAAAAAAACGTCATGCGAGCTCGCTTTTCTCGCGTTTCTCGATATTTCTCGTTTTCTCGTGGGTGGCATGCTAGGGACCCCAGGTCCACAGGGTGCAACAAAACACCCTAGTATTATTTAAAGGGGTGGTTTAGAACATCAAACTGAACAATTATCACTATGGACTAAACTTCGAAATCGAGAAATAAAATCAGTTATTTCATACAAAATTGCAGTACTAGACTCAAATGTATAGGACAGCAGATTTGTTTTCGACTTTATCTTCATAGTAAAAGTTGTATAGTCGCCATCAGATATATCGTAGCAAACAAGGTGGTCAAATATTTCTAAGCAGTTCTTAATTTCAATAATTTCTTTACATATAACCAGTCATAAATATCTGAACGCCTAAAACATCAAATGATCTACGCAGTCAAGGTGATCATAAATATCTGAGCAGTTCAGGAAATAATTATTAACAAAAAAAATATTTTATTCTCCCTCTTTTTTTTAATTCGTAGACGTCATCTTGAAATAATATACCCTATGTCACTCTCACGATTTTTACGAATCTAATGGCACCTCATACGTTAAAATCCATCAAGCCGTTTAGGCTGTAGGCCGTGCCAAAGAAATAGACATACAAACATACATACGCTCGAAAAACATAACCCTCCTGGCGCAGTCGGGTAAAAAGACCTTATTCCGTTGTTATACATTTCAATTTTTAAATAACATTATAAAGAAATTCTTGAAATTTAGCTGTACAGATATTTATGACACAATACACGTTCAGATATGATTGGTAACATTTACTGTAGAGAATTTATTAAAAATTAGCACTGCTCAGAAATATTTGAACACCTTGTCTGTTACGATATACCTGATGCCGACTGTACAGTTTGATGGTCTAAAGAACCGCTTTAAATACAGAGTGTTAGGGTAAACAGTTGCATTACTTTAAGGGATGATTGCACCCATGATACTGAAAAACTTTCCATAAGAAACCTATAGGAAATTCTATTTTTTCTACTTTTCATACAAACGTTCGATCAGCTGATTGCATTTAGTATGGGAAGTCCGAAAAATTTATTGGAAATTTCATATAGGTTTCTTAGGGAAAGTTGTTCAATATCATGGGTACAATCACCCCTTAAAGTAATGCAACTGTTTACCCTGTATTACTAGGGCGTTTCGTTACCCCCTGCATAAACAAAAACAATCTTCACACCCAGCAACTTCTATTAGCCTCTCACAGTTCACCCAAAACCGGAACAATCAACCATAGAGAAAAGCACAAACCATCAAACACGTACGGCAGTGAGTGAGCATTTTTCTACGCCTATCATGCGTTATAACTCCATATCTTGCGCTTCGTCGTCGCTGAATGCCGACATAGAGCTCTCTGTATCACTCGCGTTGTTATTCGCTGTGCCGTTTGAGGGTTTTGAGGAGGAAGCTGGTGCTCCGCCCATGCCAGTGATGGCATCTTTTTCTAGTAGAGCCTCTTCCGTTGCGAATCTTCGGACGTAGTCTGGAATGTTATGGGGTTTTATTTTAGGTTTTTATTATTATTGCTGGCTGGGCCACGTAATAAATATTAGTATAGGTGGACCAGAATCTGATGGCAAATAGGGAAAGTCAATTTTAGAGTAAGCAACACTGGAGTCATTAGATTAGGGCCCTTTAAACACTGAAACTTTTGTAGTCTAGTCAATTGCCAGAAAGCAATGGAGAGAAGCCTCTTAAAATAAGAAGAAAACTAAAAATAAGAAGTAAAAATATACGAAAACAGACAAAACTAATAGACATTCTATATTACAGTCAAAAATTAAAATAGCGATGGGCCGGCCACACAGCACGATACCAAGATAAGCGATGGACAATAGCAGTGACGAGATGGAAAGGACCTACCTGAAAGAGACGAAGAGGACGACCTATAAAAAGATGCGAGTGATTTTCGTATCTATGGCAGGAAAAGAGTGGTTAAAAAGGGCTAAAGACAGAGAAGACTGGAGCAATCTGGAGGAGGCCTATATCCAAATAGGGGTTCCTATCCAAGAAGATTAGATTTAGAAACAGAAACAATGATGTATTAGGTGATGGGAAATAAATGGCTATATTATTATTATTATTAAACACTGGGACTTTGTAGTAATGTGATGCAGTATCGATTCAACCGCGATACAGCCACGATGCAAAACTTTCGTAATATTTGATCAGTCATTCGTCGACAAAGTCCGCCTCCGCACCACACCTTGTATATCTATGGCACCCAAACACTTCCACTCAAACCACCACACGCCGAAGACCGCCTTATTTTATGCCGCTTGTATTTTTTCTCTGTATTTTACTGTTTATGTTTTGGTGTAAAAAAGTTTATATTTTTGATTTGATTTGAAGAGTTGTCCAGTGGCGGCCGCGTACCGGAAAGCGCAGCGAGGGTAGGCCTCCACAAGGTGGGCCGACGACCTGGTGAAGGCGGCGGGAACCGTTGGATAAGGGCAGCGCAGGATCGGTCGTTGAGGCGATCCTGGGGGACAGCTATGTCCAGCAATGGACTTCCATAGGCGGAAAGGTCAGGAGATAATGATGATTAATCTAATAAATAATTGTTCATCCATCCATTGTTGTGCTGTTGTGATCTTTGTACCATTAGCAGTGGAAACGTCGGGTGTTTAGGGTTGTGAGGCCAAGGCGAGAGCTGGGCAGGAGGCTTATTGAGAGCGGGAACGATCCCCGCTCGGGTTCTTATCTGGACCAAAGGATTTCTCTAGCCATTCAACGTGGTAATGCTGCTAGTGTGATGAGTTCCTTTGAGCCAGGTGGGTTCCGTGGTGCGGAGAGCATTTAAGTCTGTTTTTATTGTATTACTGACGAAGCGTGAGGTGGATTTTGGTTTGGTAAGTTGACGAAGCATGTTGCTGATTACCGACTGTTGTATAATTATTGACGAAGCTTGTGCTGACTGCTTATTTTGTGTAGACATTAACGAATTTTTTATCAATAAATTTTAGGATAATCTATATATATAAAAATGAATCCCTATTTCCCTTGGTCACGGCATCACGCCTGAACGGCTGGACCGATTGCGATGAAACTTTGGTAGGTTGTTGTGCATATGCCAGGGAAGGTTTATAAACAAAAGAAACGGCCAAGTGTGTGTAGGGTAGTTGTTGGTGTAGAGTAGGTGTAGGGTAGTTGTAGGGTAGGTGTAGGGTAGTTGTAGGTGTAGGGTAGGTGTAGGGTAGTTGTAGGGTAGGTGTAGGGTAGTTGTAGGTGTAGGGTAGTTGTAGGTGTAGGGTAGGTGTAGGATAGTTGTAGGGTAGGTGTAGGGTAGTTGTAGGTGTAGGGTAGGTGTAGGGTAGGTGTAGGGTAGGTGTAGGGTAGGTGTAGGGTAGGTGTAGGGTAGGTGTAGGGTAGGTGTAGGGTAGGTGTAGGGTAGTTGTAGGGTAGGTGTAGGGTAGGGAAAATGGCAGAACAACGTCTGCCGGGTCAGCTAGAATAGTATAAATAAATAATTAGTAGTAGATACCTGATACTTTTTTCTTGTATTCCTCAGGTTTATGAAGGTACATGGCGGCCGCGTCGCCGTTGAGGGGGTCGATTGGGTTCGGATACGTAAGCAGCTGCGGCAGGAACGATTCGAATATGTTCGATAGATCTGCAATTTACATTATGATTTTATTAGTTTAGAACAGAAAAGTGGGCCAGTTAATCGTAGGGTGTACGGGACAAAATTTACGTAATTGCAGCGGCTTTGCTGATTCGTTTAGGTAGACAAGAAGAATTTTTCACAGAAGTTCCTTTTACCCTTCGTGACAACTTACTTATGTGAGAGTGGGTTTCCACAATAAGTAATGATTGAGACGAAATACAGGAATCGACTGAGCGCTGAATCTATATTTACATTAAGATTGAACTTGAGAAAAATTTCTCCAAGAATCGACTCCATTTGACAAAAAACAAGTCTCATATATCTTTTGCATATCTTATAAAAATAACATATCTGTTGCCTTTTTTGTATTTCTAAAACCTGATTTGTTCTATCTATAGTCCGTTTTTTTTAAAGGTGTTTGCCATTGTCTTGAAAGTCTAATAGGGGTGGAGCTATAATTCTAAACCAGCGTTTGAGAAACCCTGGTTTAGAATATAGATCCGGACCGACGAGTCGCTCGCTGTACTCGAGGAACTGAGCAGGAAAGTCCCAGCACGGTGTGGGGCTTGTCGCCCACAAGTCTCAGAATATCGAAAGCGTGTCAAATAGGATTGTGTACCTTTGCTTGCAATAACCAAACGGTATTCGTAGGTATGCGCCCCGACCGGCGGTCCAGGCCTGGTTGATCACATCGAGGCACACAGTGCCGGAGACCGTGTTCATGAACACTGTCGTGAATAGATATAGATTAGTACTTACCATAGAGTGCGGTCCAGGCTTGGTTGATCACGTCAAGGCACACGGTGCCGGAGACCTCGTCGATGTTAGGGTGGTAGACCTTGTTCATGAACCCGATGGAGGGCGACTTGAAGGGGTAGTGGTCCGGGAGGTGTACTCGTACTCTCCACACTCCACCTTCGTATGGGGCTGGAACGTTTTAGGGTCAGATTTGAGTATTTCGATAGATGATAATTAAATTAAGGATAGGATGTCGGGCTAGATTCTAACCCGTTAGATGTATCGGTAGTTTAATTGGACTAACACCGGATCGTCAGGTTGCGGATTCGAGTCCCGTCCGACACTAAATTTTGTCAACCATTTTGATTAAAAAACACAATCATGTTAATAATTAATAGTACCTATTTGGAAGTTTCGTGAAAAGTATTATGCCTTTCTAGAAAACGATAGTGATAAGACCGTCTTATTTTGTACCTTCTGTATTCCTGCCTATCAGCTGCCTATATACTGTACCTCTCTCTTTCTGTTTTTGGTATAAATATAATATAATTGATCAATTTTTAACAGGAAACGTTTAAATTAAATTTTTTACCTGGGGCAGTCTCCCCAGAAGGACCAAATAAAATTAAAAGAACACAACTTAACTACGATAAAGAGAGACAAAGCAAGATACAAGATGAAAAAGAATATCGTCGTTGATTAGAGTGAGCTCTAAGAGGAAGGATCTCCATAGAGTCCACATAAATTTTCGATTGTAGTTGGTATATTTTGTCTTATGACATACCTTTAATAGTAGAAGGAGATGGAACTATAGATATTTGTTTATGCGGCTATCCACTTTTTTTTGAGCTAGTGTGTGTGAAAATACTACTTGACACCACACACTCAAACCTAAACGTCAAAAAAAGTGTACACTTTACAATTGGTATGGCTCACTCTAGTCTTAAAGAGAGATCCTTCCTCTTAGAGTGAGCCATACCAATTGTAAAGCGTCCACTTTTTTTGACGTTTAGGTTTGAGTGTGGTGTCAAGTAGTATGGACAAAAGGCACCAAGTGACATATGGCCTTATGTTTACGGTCACTTTTCACACACACTAGCTCAAAAAAAAGTGGACAACCGCATAAACAAATATCTATAGTTCCATCTCCTTCTACTATTAAAGGTACGTCATAAGACAAAAGAGACTCACTACAATCGTAAATTTATGCGGACTCTATGGAGATCCTTCCTCTGAGTCGTTGATACTGCAATATGTCACATGTCAAATAAAATCGATTTTCGTTTTTTAATCGGAACATATCCGATATCTGGTTACTAGCTTGTGTCAAATTGTCACGTCTTCTATTTTGTTATTTGTCAAGTCTGTCAGCTGTGGTGCCTGTGGATACAACGTTTTACCATTTGACTATTTATATGTGGACTGGTTACCCGTGTAATTCTACTAACAAACATTTCTGCCACTTTTTGCGGGGGGCGAGGTAACATGAAATCCGCAACTTTGGATTTTATTCCCCATAACTTTAGATTCTAATTTTGAATGTTAAAAATCATGAAAAGTAGTCTCGTGTGAACCCCAAACGTTCTAAGTTCGAAGTTATTACTTCGCAATTATAGGCTGTCTCGTTTAGTCATAAGGTGTAAAATTGAATGTAAATGCACAAGATCAATTGTGCTTATACCGTGGCAGAGGGGAAATGCTACCGCAAGGCTAGTCCTTATAATAATTAGTCAAAGGTTTTACCTAATTCCTGAAAAATTTTCCTTATCTGACATGTGACTAATTGAAATATCAACGAAGATATGTGACGACGAGTGACGTCACTCGTCGGACCGAATAACGACGTTGTTTTATTAAAAATATCACTAATAGCATAGCATATGCTCACGACTATATTCCACGACGTGGTAGTCAGAGATATTCTGAAACAACAGAACATCCACGTTTCCCTAGTACCGAAACTCTGTCCAGTGTGACGGGGAGTGAGCCCGTCGCCACTTGTCTAATCCTTTCATTTCAAAATCTCCCCACATAGAAAATATTGTTATTGAGACAATTATCTCAAGTATTTATTCTATGCTTATGTTTTATTCTTTCCAAATTTCTCTTGCATTTAATTTAATAAAGCACTCATTGGCGTAGTGGAGCTTCGGTATTGGAAACGATCACCAAAGTTAAGCAACGCCAGGTCCGTCTTTGGATGGGTGACCGTTTAGTGGTTTTTCATCTCGAGCGTTTCCTTGCTTAGGAAGACACGTTAATAGGTTAGTTCCGTCAGATGGCGTTGTAACTATTCGTTAAGCCGGGTCAGAGGCCTATTATGACGGTTTGAAAATTCTCTGACAGCAAGTTGACCACTAACTTGCCTCCACCAACACGCACTGGAGTATGGCCCACTCCCTCTCACCATTATTCGTGAGAGGCCTTTGCCCTGCAGTCGGATTCTACAGGCCTGACCTTTCATCTAAATAATACACTTGAGTTCCATGCACTTAACAAAACGAAAGCGTACCGTCTCTCTTCAACGTATTAATTCTCCGTAAGAACGAATATATAAACAAATCAATGGCTTTTACCGTCTGACCTCAACAACCTGAGTTTATCAAACCTGCCCTTGAATTATAAGGGTGAGTTTCTAAGGACGAGCGGGCGGAAAAAGAATTTGAAAAGTAAAAATCACACTGCGAAATGCGACGGTCTGTTTAGCGACTTTATAAAAGTGTCTTTTTTGTTGGCTACACATACAGGTTGTAAGAAAAAGTATCATTAACCTTTTAACCACAGACTCTACCCATCAAACTGAGCAACTTTTACTATGGAAGCAAACCTGTCAGAACAAAAAAAACTGCTGTAAACAGGTTTGCTCCCATAGTAAAAGTTGTTCAGTTTGATGGGTAGAGTATGGGTTAAAGGTTAATGATACTTTTCCTTACACCCCGTATACATTTTAGTCGAGTAGGCATTGTAGTTTAGTTTGGAACAGCAGATTTTTTTTTTGCGTTCACATGTTTGCTCCTATAGTAAAAGTTGTTCAGTTTGATGGGTTAGAGTATGTGGTTACTTTTCCTTACACCCTGTATATTAGAAGTAACGTCGTACGCCACATGAGGGTACGACGAGCGCAGTCGGATGAAAGAGAGCGATATCGATTTGCTAAGTGTGGCGATATAGCCACAAAGATATAGCGTTGCGACGTGCTGTTTTATTTAAATCATCATTTTTATTTAATCTTTTGTCAAACAGGGTAAATTACTTTTTATGCAAATATGTCCACTACAGTCCTTTTTTTGTACACCAAAAACATAAATCTGCCACTGCCACACAGAGTATTAGGGTAAACAGTTGCATTACTTTAAGGGGTGATTGTACACGTGATACTGAACCACTTTCCCTAAGAAACCTATAGAAAATTCGCAAAAAAAATTCGGACTTTCCATACTAAATGCAATTAGCTGATCGAACGTTTGTATGAAAAGTCGAAAAAAAAATCGAATTTCCTATAGGTGTCTTTGGGAAACTTGTTCAGTGTCATGGGAAGAATCACCCCTTAGAGTAATGCAACTGTTTACCCTAACACCCTGTATAATTAAATGTGTTAATATCTAAATAATGAAATAGAACTTACTCCCTGGTGGTCCAAAGAATTTGACGCAGAATTCGTTCAGTCCGCCCAGTATGGTAACCTCATGCTTGCTTTCGATACTGTGGATAGCTTTGTTAGGGAATTTATTGCGACAACACATCTATTATCATCTAAATTAATTCATAATACTCAAAAAAAATATATACAACGTGTTAATGAATTAACGCAAAACTAGAAAGTAGTTTGTTTAGAATCGAGAGCAGAATCTAATTATCATGTTTTTAACATAGGCCATTTTTTTCAAAATATTAAATAATTTTTTTGTAAAATTTAAAATTTACTGAACGCACCGCTCGGGCACTCTCGTCCTACTTACTACCAAAACAAGATTCTTAAAATGTATACATGAGCACGCTAGCGCTTTCATTCATTGCTGAAATGATAACAAATCATTTTTGCTTCAAAACTTAATATGCGAATAACTTTAAACTTTAACTATCAAAATAATGAAATTATTGTTTCAATGTAATTATTTTGATATAAATCAGTTGGGGTGTATGAGGTTTTGCGCTTATTCATTAACACGTTGTAGACAGCTTTCTGGCGTCATTTTCTGACTCTACCACCGCGTCGGAAGGTGTTCCGTTGTAGAGAAGATGCGGCCAGAATTGGCTCGTCTTGGCGGGGGCACTGCCGCGCCCCCAGATTAAAACGTGTGCATTATTATTATTGAAAAAAAGCCTTCCGGGATATTTTTATACAGGATGTAAAAAAAGCCTGTTAGAGCCTTTAGGCCATCAAACTGAACAACTTTCACTAAGGAGCCAACTTCAAAATCGAAAAAAAATAATCAGGTGTCCCATACATTGAGTGTGAGTCGAGTTGGTTCTGCAGTTTTTTATTTTTCGAGATTTCGATGTTTGATCCATAGTAAAAGTTGTTCAGTTTGATGGTCTGAAGCACCCCCTAAAGGCTCCAACAGGGTTTTTTACACCCTGTTTTTTTTGACTTTTCGTCACTAAATGGTGTCGATTACGGTTTACAAGTCAAATACTTCCCACCCCTCCATACAAAATATCGTAAATTGACTGGCCTAACAGTGGCCCATGAAAGATTTGTTGAGTCATATCATCATTGTAACATAATACCAGATTCTGTAACAACTTACAATAGAAATGTTGAAACAAGTTTTATCTTACTGTTTCTAATCTGTCACGTCATGATAGTTGATTAATTACGTTAAGGGTGTGTTGTAACCATTATCAGTATAATGGGGAACTTGCAGTTATACAACGTGTTAATGAATTAACGCAAAACTAGAAAGTAGTTTGATTAGAATCGAGAGCAGAATCCAATTATCAAGGTTTCAACATAGGTAATTTTTTTCAGAATATTAAATAATTTGTTTGTAAAATTTAAAATTTACTGAACTCGATCTCAACCCACCGCTCGGGCACTCTCACCCTACTTACTACCAAAACAAGATTCTTAAAATGTATCCATGAGCATGTTAGTTCTTTCATTCATTGCTGAAATGATAACAAATCATTTTTGCCTCAAAACTTAAAATGTGAATAACTTTAAATGTTAACTATCAATATAATGAAATTATTGTTACAATCGAATTATTCTGTTATAAATCAGTTGGGGTGTATGAGGTTTTGCGCTTATTCATTAACACGTTGTATATTTTTAGTGTATCATAAAGATTAAAGACTTATATAAAAAGTACTAAAAACAAAAATGGTAAAATATGCACAAATCTTTTATTTATTGCAAATCAAAAGTTGACTTTTCAAATTCCGCACCAAAATGCTCACTGCCATGACGTGACGTCACTTCTTTTCATGACGCGTGAACAAATCATCCGCTATAATGTTTTTTTTTTTTTTATTCTATATAAATATATATTTTTTATAGGGGCTTTTAACCCAGAGGTTATGCAAGCCCCATCGTGCCTGCCGTACTCTTCTAACGCACGCAAGTTGCTAATCGCATCGTCACTTTGCGCTGTTTGGTGTTTGAAATTACGTTCCGATCCACGTAACTTATAGTTGAAATATTTAGTAAAAAACAAAAACTTTAGAATAAATCTTTCAGTAATGTTCTATTCACAACTATTATTATATATACTAATTATTATAAGTATTTTCGATTAAAAACAAAGATTGAAAAATTAAGTCTCGGGCGGGACTTGAACCCGCACTCTTCCAAACCGGGGAATTGCGTGGAGATAACGAAATTTTCATTTTTTTTTTTTTTTCATTTTCATTTTTGATTCGAAATAGCACAGCATTGCTGTAACATGTTTAAAATAAAAAATATTTGAAAAACAATAATTAAATGAAGTACTTTTTTTTTTTAAATGATCTCATTAGATGAACTAATGGTGAATTGAATATGTGAGTAATATACCAGAAATTATAAACGATCACGTTATTATAGAAAAAGAAAAAATGTCAGTGTCAGTTTAGTAATTTTTAATTTTTTTCTTTCAAGCGAAGTATCTAATTCCAATAGTGTATTCAATTTATAATTTCAATAGGTAAACTACCCAAGAATACTATGTACAAAAAGGAAAAAATAAGCTGGAAGAAATCTCTCAGGAGATAAGTTCGCCCTTTGTACATGTCTTTTCTATTGTTTGTATCAATGTGTCTGTCTGTTCAATAAAGTGATCCTTTCCCAGGTACTTTCTGGACGTATACCGCCTTAATTTTTTACCCGACGACTGCAAAAGAGCGTAACAAGTTAATAATGTTTATCTCTAATAACGTATCTTTAAAACCACAAAAGATAAGATAGATAGCAGTTCCCATATGTTTTCGTAAAGAACGTATCAAGTAGACATCCAATAAAGGAAGTAAAGATATGGATAATAAATAGATAAGATTGTATTTAACCTAAATATGAAAACAAGTTGTAACATAATAAAACTGGCAATGCACACTGTTGTCAACGCGACCTATGTCCAGTATAACTTGGTATCTGAAGATAGTCTAGGAAAAATAAGGTTTGAGATTGCATTAAAGACACTTTAGTAAATTGTGATTGAAATAATATTACTGTTAGTTTATAACATTTTTGTCGAGATTTCGTGGTTATATTGGCTATTTCGAAAGATATTTCTTCCAGCATACTAGCAAAAGAGACAGTTAATTATCACAAGGCAAATTTAATGTGTACAAACAAACAGTAAATAATTTAGTTTTGAGGAATTTTTGAAGACTCACAAAATATAAAATATCTACTCAAATTTACGATACTAACCGGGGATTATTATTGTTATAAGTAAAACGTATTGAATGAAGCCATCCTGAACAAAATCACCAGTTTTCAATTTTTTGTTCAGACCTAAATTTAATGTTTTGTAAATGTCTTAATTATTCAATAATACACAATAAAAAATCGGGGATTATTGAAAATTTATGTTTTTCAGGTATTTATCTACTATATTCCAAATTATCACCAAAAGTGCAATTAATGCAACCTTCTCCATACAAAAATCCGTAGATTTCCCCGACTAAGAGTCACGTCGCAGGTTCTGACCCGAGCACTTGTTTCGCGTTGTTTCCGAGCGTCGCGTTTTTGCCTGCCACGAGGCTCCGCAATCCTCATGCATGCATGCATATGCTCACGACTATGTTCCCCGAGGGGGTAGTCAGATATTCTGAAACCACCACAGAACATCCACGTTTCACCAGTAGTACCGAAACTCTGTCCAGTGTGACGGGGGTAAGCCCGTCGCCACTTATAATGGACAGTGGGTACAACACATACCTCAAAATTGAAGCACACAGGTTTCCTCACGATGTTTTCCTTCACCGAAAGGCCAGTGGTGTTACAAATCGTACATAAATTCCGAAAAACTCAAAATTTAAATGAACAAAATTTATAAAATGTTTACGAGAATACTTTTGGATTTTTTTTTATTATAATCTGGATGATTTTTTTCAATGATGCGGTAGATTTTTGAGTTAGTGATACTACTTTTGTGAAAACTCTAATTGTATAAATATTAATTAACAGTAACGTCTTTTCCATTTTAAAATTAAATTAAATATGCTAAAATTGATTACAAAAGCACGCTTCAAAAGATGGTTGGTTGGTAATTATAGCGAGGTCTCTGACCACCCCGAAAGGGATAATGGTCGTGAGTTTATGCATATATGTATGTAAAATGTATTTACGTCAGATAGGACCCTACGTTGGATGTTATAAGGTTTCAGAATATCTCTGACTACCCCCTCGGGGAATATAGTCGTGAGCATATACATACAGAACCCTAATATTATTTATAACGTAGCTGAATGTAACGCAGACTCAAATCAATAGCGTCTGGAGTCTAGTCTAGACTTACAGTCTAATTATTTAAGATAATGTCTGCGATTTTTCAGTTTATTTTTAACCATAAAATACTAATCTAATTTTTTCATGTTAACGCAATTTTACATTAAAAAAACATTATCCTCCTTTTGGCGCAGTCGAGTAAGAAGGACGAATCTTTTTTTTTTTTTTGGAATGACGTATACAGCTTTGCTCAGGGAGCATTTACTGCTTTTTACTGCGGACTATTGGAGGGACCAGAAGGCTCACCGAGCCAATTGAATAAACTTAAGCAACCGACCTAGGGGCACCCCAGGGGGGTACGAACCTCGGCATAGGACGTTGCTGGGGCTACGCGGCGTATTGGGTAGCTGGGATCGGTGAGAATCGGCCTGGTATGTGCCTGTAGCGTCTGTAGACGCCAGAAGAGAGAAGAGAGGAGTGGGCAGAGGTCGCGACTGTCCCCGCCGGCGGGGACGTTGATTACTGTGTCGACGCGGTGTTGAGTGTTGTTGAGAACTTGCGATAGTGAGTCGTGTCTGTTGGGCCGCCTGTAGGGCAACCGTGATCGCAGCGTCTGGATCGTCGAGGACGTTGCGCGGTCTTCGACGGTGAGGCCTATTAGTCCTACAGGGGTAGGTGGCATTTGCCTTGATTAGAGGGTTAGAGTGTCGGGGAGGACGAATCTTGTATAGGTACAGTCAACATCGAAAGTATATGATGTAAATAACTTTTTAAAGTATTTTCTGAAACTATGTTCGTGGTGAAGTTCTTTTAATGCAGTTTCTATCACGTAAACAATTTATTTTTAACCCTCGACGCAAAAAGAGGGGTGTTAATAAGTTTGACGCCTATGTCGGTCTGTCTGTCTGTGGCATCGTAGCTCTAAAACGGGTGGACCGATACTGATGTGTTTTAAAAAAAAGTAAGCAAATTTTTGCGAGAGTGTTTTGTTTCATGAAAATCGGTTCATCAGTTTTTAAGTAACTTTAAAAATTACGAAATAACAAATTAAAAATACCCAACGCCAAAAACAAACATTTAAAAAGTGATAAATAATTCGGTCACCGATTTTTTTGATGTAAGCAAATGTATGTTTTACTTTTTAACTCTCTTTTAATATATTTTAGGTCAATTAATGTGCCGGGGACCCGCAAGTGATTGTCTAATAAAACTCAATGGTCATTTCATAGCGGTTTCAGCGCGCCTGACTGCATTCCCTTGCTCGGCTTCCGTCAAGTTTCCCAGAAAGTGTGAGGTGAGGTCGGGATCTGAAGTCAGAGGGGGGCGAGGAATGGCCGTTCTGTATATAGAACTATATACTTTTACCTATTCTGTGCCTTAGTCGCCTCGTACGTCGGAACCACGCGGAAAACCACACAACACAAGGTGTTAATAAATATGATGTAAAACCTGAAAAAACCAGTCAAATCAGCAACTATCAGATGTCAAAATGCGTGACATCATTAATATTTCATTACTGTTTTTTTATAGTTTATCCTGTCATTAAAACAATAGTATTCAATGTCCTAGTATTGATTAGCTAATGTTCAAAAAATTTCATTTACTGAATATAAAAGATTCACATATTTTTACCCGACTGCGCCAGAAGGAGGGTTATGTTTTTCGAGCGTATGTATGTATGTTTGTATGTGTATTTCTTTGGCACGGCCTACAGCCTAAACGGCTTGATGGATTTTAACGTATGAGGTGTCAGTAGATTCGTAAAATTTGTGAGAGTGACATAGGCTATATTATTTTAATATGGCGTCTGCGAAATAAAAAAGAGACAATTTTTTTTGTTAAAAATTACAATATGGGTATCAAATGAAAGCTAGTAAACAGACGATTCCAAAAATATATATATTATAGTACTTTTATGTTACCGTTTTTTCGTAAGTTTATTACGTAGTCAAATACCCTATATTGGAGGCAGCTATTGAAGCATGCATAGCATATGCTCACGACTATATTCCCCGAGGTGGTAGTCAGAGATATTCTGAAACCTCAGAACATCCACGTTTCACCAGTAGCACCGAAATCTGTCCAGGGTGAGCCCGTCGCCACTTATAATGGACAGTGGGTACAATACATGCTTCGAAGCTATTGAACTTATTGTCAAAAAGAAACATTCATAGTAACAAAGAGAAACGAACCAGTCGTTTTTCCCTATCTGTGTATGCCGCATTTTCTTTGACAATGTTGAAATTGCTTACAAAATCTTGCAACTTGTCAGACGAAGGTATTGTTCATACAGGGTCCCTTCTTAATACATTGACACTTTTTTAAGGAGATGATCAGACCGTCAAACTGAACAACTTTCTATATAGCACCAACATCTAAATCGCGAAAAATAAGCTGTCCCATATACATTTGGATCAAGTAGGTTTGCAGTTTTGTTTGGAACACCTGATTTTTTTTCGCGATTTCGATTTTGGTCCCATAGAGAAATTTGTTCAGGTGTTGGGACCAATGTCGAAATTGCGATAAAAAATCTGCTGTTCTATACTAAACTAAAGTCTTACTCGACCCAAATGTATAGGGCAGCTGATTTTTTTTTCGCGATTTCGACATTGGTCCCATAGAGAAAGTTGTTCAGTTTGTTGGTCTGGTCATCCTCTTAAAAAACTGTCAGCATATTAAGTTGTACCCTGTATTTTTGACATATCTCCATCCCTAGTATACGCGTTCAGCATGTCATGGTAATATTCAGTCTATGATTTGAATAAACATGATAAACAATGACTCATGCTTGACTGTCCTTGATACGGCATTAACCAAATAATGATCACAGTACTTTGGTCACTTTTGAACAAAAGGAAAAAGTTATTAGGTATTATTAAGTTAGAACCTAGGAAAGTATCTCTTTTATACAACGTGTTAATGAATAAGCGCAAAACCTCATACACCACAACTGATTTATAACAAAATAATTAGATTGAAACAATAATTTCATTATTTTGATCGTTAAAATTTAAAGTTATTGGCATTTTAAGTTTTGAGGAAATGATTTGTTATCATTTCAGCAATGAATGAAAGCGCTATTGTGCTCATGGATACATTTTAAGAATCTTGTTTTGGTAGTAAGTAGGGTGAGTGTGCCCGTGCGGTGGGTTGAGATCGAGTTCAGTAAATTTTTAAATTTTACAAACAAATTATTTAATATTTAAAATAATATTACCTATGTTGAAACCATGATAATTCGATTCTGCTCTCGATTCTAAACAAACTACTTTCTAGTTTTGCGTTAATTCATTAACACGTTGTATAGATAAGAAAAAAAAAGGTAAAAATTAAAAACAAAATTAGTAAAAAGAAGGAATTTTTTTTTCCAATAATAAGTTGAGTTTAGGTAATTTTTCTGTGACAAGATACCCAAAAAAACAAGTGATATTGTGTAAAAAATATATTATAGGGTCCGTCTTAATATGCTGACACCTTTTGAAGGGGATGGTCAGATCATCAAACTGAACAACTTTTTCTATCGCAACAACATCGAAATCGCGAATAAAAAATCTTCTTTCCTAAACATTTGGCTCAAGTAGGTTTTCAGTTTTGTATAGAACAGCAGATTTTTATGTTGTTTGCGATTTCGATGTTGTTGCCATAGAAAAAGTTGTTCAGTTTGACGATCTGATCATCCCCTTAAAAAAGTGCCAAAAAGTGCATATTAAGAAGGATCCTGTATATGAAAAGGTTTTAATATTCTGTAATTAAAATTGGTTTCATTGTCTTTATTTACCTAAATATTGGTGACATGCCATGTACTAATCCGTTTTTCTATCTTATGTGTGTAATATTGACTGCTCTTTAATGGTGAAGGAAAACATTGCGAGGAAATAATAAAATAAATAAATATCTTGGACATTGTCACACAAATTATCTAGTCACATTTAAAGTACCAGAATCTAGCCTGGACTTGTATTATGATGACTAGGCAACGATATATAGATACATATATAGATACAAACAACCATGACTCAGGTACAAATATTCATATTTATTAATACAAATATTTGTCCTTTACGGAATTCGAACCCGCGACCCTCGGCACAGCAGGCAGGTTCACTACCGACTGTGCTATCGGGCCGTCAACCTGCATACACTGAAGAAATACATAATTATGTGAAGTCTACCAATCTCCATTCGGTGGTGGACTGATGCCCATACATTCTGCAGTGGGGCATATACAAGGTGTTACAAAAATGCAAATAAACATTTAGGGGGTGGTTTAGACCATCAAACTGAACAACTTTCACTATGGGACCAATACCGAAATCGCGAAAAAAAAATCTGGTGTTCCATACTAACCTAAACTACAAAATCTACTCGAGCTAAATGGATGGGACAGCTGTTTTTTCGCGATTTCGATATTGGTCCCACAGTGAAAGTTGTTCAGTTTGATGGTCTAAGCAACCCCCTTAAAAGTATTAAATGTTTATTTTTACTTTGGTAACAGCTTATAGGCTGATTATGATATACCTAAATATACTAGTAAATAAAATGAAATATTCATAGAATTTATTATATCAAGTGTAAGACTAATGTTTGGTCACCCTAGTCTAGTGTTGTGTCTTCAAGATAAAATAAATAAACTGCAAAAGAAGTAAATAAGTTGTATACCTACTTATATTATACCTAATAATAATCCAGTACTCCTAGCTATTTAATAAAATAATGATGTAATAATGTGTTAATAATCTTCAAATAATCTTTGGTAATTTTTTTTTTAATTAAGACACTTTATTGTACACAGACATATTGATACAAACAATAGAAAAGACATGTACAAAGGTCGAGCTTATCTCTTAAGAGATTTCTTCCAGCAGACCCGTAACAGTGACAAGAGTTAAATGAGAGGCAGACATAATGTGTACATACGATGAGAGACAAATAAAATAATACGGAGCATTTAAACAAAAAACAATCAAATAAAAATTTTGGGTTTAACTTATGTAGTTACAATGTCAATTGAATTAATTGAATTTAAATAGCTCGAAGCTTCTAGAAAATAGGTGTTATCATTATTTGTCATAGGCATTCTAATTTATTATGTAAAATTAGATAATGGATTTATATAATAGATTTTCTAAATTTAAGTTCAGGACCAATAAGGAAGTTAAATATTAATATGAAAAAAAAATAAAAGAAAAAAACCTGGCAAACATTTTTATAAATGCAAATAAAAAAAAACAAAGAAAAAAAATAAGACAAAGGAAGCACCCATGGCCCATCCAGCTAAAAAGGGAACAATAGAAAATTGACACAGTATTATAAACTATGTATGCAATTATCATTAATTATGCATATTACAGTTTAATCCACCCATTTGAAGAGCGTAAGGCCGTTACGCATAGAGAAAAAATACGCAATTCGGACCATGGCCTACTTGAGAATTACGAAATATAACATTCTACTTGTAGACACGGAAGAGGGCAGCGCGCTAGCGTAGATACGTGTTTATCTACGTACGTGTTATATATAGATGCGTAGGCCCACGGACCTACACAAAGAATGCAAGCTCACTACCAGATAAATAGCCCTAACTCTCATCGCTAATATGTAATCAGTTAGCAGCGAATTACAATGCTTTTAGCAGGTCAATTGCGAGGAAATCTGCAGCTAAACACACCCATATCGATTTTATATCGGGTCATGACAATCAGCTGATGGCCCTTCAGCCACTTATTTACATGGTGGCCCTAGGTAGCCAGTAGGTGCCTTGCTTGGTAAAAATTACGATAACAAAGGATACAGTTTGATGACATCTGTGTCCATACGACGTTTCCCAGCGCTCGGTGACGACATCCTTGTGATCTATTTCGAATAAATCACAATATCGAACACGAACACTGCACAAAGTCACACTCGACGCAGCGAGACCAAATTTTTCGTGCACCAGCCAACAGTCAGAAAAATAACATTGTGGAAAAACAATGGACACTAAACCATAGACTAAAATTTCGAAGATGATGTGTAATACCGGTGTTGCTATAAGGAAAATTTGCACTGTAACGTTTTCAACGTCGTTATTTGGTCGTTATTGTTGAAATAACGTTTTTTCGCCGTGATAACCGAGCATTTTTCTAGAATCCATATCATAACGTGTGACAAAAATGATTCGGGTGCTAATAAGAGAGAAAAAGCATACGAAGATAAGTAAGCAAGAGTGAGAGAGATATTTTCCGAGTGATATTTACACGTATCGAAACTGACTCCTCTTTGATTTATTTCAAGGAAATGATATCTTTGGCATTTACAAGGTTTGATTCATTTCAGAAAAATATAAATCAATCCTAAAAATTGTTCCCGGTCACTTCTCATTGGCAGGAATTAATGCTTTTAAATCTTGAGTAAAAGAAAGAGAGATAAAATGCTTCATGATCCCGATTGATTGTCCAACTGAGCTTTCAAAAAAAAAGCAAAATAATTTTTGTCTATGCTTCATCATCAGGAAACTTCGCGTGTGTGATTGGTGTGTGACTCCGTAGAATTATTTATAATTCAGTAACAATTTTAGATAGATTTAGTATAAAATTACTAATTAAACAAAGTGAACCATCGCCCGTACATCGCAACCTTATAAACAAGTGCAATGAACCCTGAAACATGTGAACCTACCATGGTGTGTCGATGATGACACTATCTGAAAATACATGTCAACAAATTGCAATTATCTCAAATAGTGATCGTGGGACAGTTGTTAATTTGTGTTAAAAACGTTCAGTAACACCTTTAGCTACTGCTGGTGTGGTAAAACTGCTGTAGGAACAGCGGGAGTGATGGACTGAAGTTTCGAACTCATTTCCGGCAATGCCGATGCCGCGATCTCGGTGAAGAATTGATAGAACAGTGTTCTTCAGAATGGCGAACCCTGCAATCGGGGTGACGTTTGACCAGAACGACAAGAACAGGTACATTACAAGTTTCTATTTCATATTAATTTGCTTGGGAAAAGGGGTCGAGGACCAGACAAATTGGGATCCTTTTTGTCAGATAAACTGTTGATGTTTCGGTCGGTTATGTTGTGGCCTAAACCAGCTTTTACCAGTTTAATGATTCTAATAGACCTGCTACTGATGGGGGGATGATTTTAATTTCAGTGAAAATTATTCTCTAGAACACAAATAAATATAATAATAAATAAATATCTTGGACTTTGTCACACAAATTATTTAGTCACATTTAAAGTACCAGAATCTAGCCTGGACTTGTATTATGATGACTAGACAACGATATAGAATACATATATAGATACAAACATCCATGACTCGGGTACAAATATTCATATTCATCATACAAATATTTGTCCCTTACGGGATTCGAACCCGCAACCCTCGGCACAGTAGGCAGGTTCTCTACCGACTGTGCTATCGGGCTGTCACAAATGTTACAATGAAACTGACTATAAAAGATAAATTAGGCATTATGGTGGAATCATATGTAAATACAAACATACATACATACATAGATAGCCCGATAACGCAGTCGGTAGTGAACCTGCCTGTTGTTACGAGTGTCGGGTTCGAATCCCCTAAGGGGCAAATGTTTGTATGATGAATGTGAGTATTTTTATTAGAGTCATGGATGTTTGTTTTACCGGTAGATTTTTAACCATTCCGAAACTTTCAGGAGGCTCAGTCCCTCAAATTGAATAACTTTTACTATGGGAGCAAAGCTGAAATCACAAAAAAAAAACTGCCGTTCCATACTAAACTGCAATGCCTACTCGACTAAAATTTTTGCGATTTCAGCTCAATTCAAAATTGTTTATTCAAAATAATATCACATAGATAACTTTTTGACGTCATGTTTTTGAATCTACCACCGCGTCGGAAGGTGTTCCGTTGTAGAGAAGATGCGGCCAGAAACTCTACAATACACTTCTTTTAAACAAAACAAAATATACAAAGTACAATTACATAAATTCATTAAATTACATAGAGTAACATTGTCAAGACCAATCATCGAGTTTATAGTAACCTTTTTTACAGAGGACTTGTTTAACATGGGACTTAAACTTTTTGTCCGTCTTTCGCTTTGATCAATACTAAAAATTGTTCAGTTTGATGGGTAGACTCTTGAGTTTTAAAGGATGCTAATGATATCAATTTCGCCCTGTAATTGTCTAGTCATCTTAATACAAGTCCAGGATAGATTCTGGTACTTTAAATGTGACTAGATAATTTGTGTGACAATGTCCAAAATATTTATTTATTTATTATAGCCTGCTAAAAACATAATTCTTCTGACTTCCCTTTTGGCTTTGCCATAGTCGTGGAATAAAAGTCATCAGATATAAAAGCCCAGCGCTGCAGAGCAAAATGTCTCTCACTGAAAATAGCAAGAGAACGAAATAAACAGAATACAATCACACCAGAACTTTTCATAACACAGCGCCGTATCACAGTATAAGAAAGAGTATCTAGTACTACATACAGTACGGACACTCCCTGCCTCCCACCGACTTTTTACCTCACCTCTGGTTGAATCGTGGTTCCTCTTAAGCAAATGTGTATTCCTGTTTTGCTTGCACGCAACAGTATCACACTTCTATTCTATTTTTCTTAATTAATGGCCGGTTGCTTGCGTCTAGTGCGGCAATTCTGCCAATATCAAGTAGTTTATAATTCAAGTTATTGTTTTATGATTAAAACACAAAAGAGCTTCACAAAATGGCGGAGCCACGTGCAAGCCTAAGAGAGGCCACCACGCACGCGTCCACCCTCCGTCAGACTTGCAGCGCGACTCAGTATCACACTTGTTTAACACTTCTTTAAAATTTTTCCCATTTGTATGAAATGACAGCTATCAGCTGACAGTTTCCAAGGTATGGCCATACCATGGTCTGGTGTGGTGCCATGATCCGTACAATACAAAATTCCATCATAACATTCCTGGTGTGCTATTTTCGAAAGTCTAATCCTAATACATTTACATAAAATGTTAGAATTCCAAATAGTTTGCCACTTTTTTGTACTATAATAATAATAAAGCTCTTTTTTTTCCAAAAGGTACATTTCAAATGGGTTTTAGTTTTTTTAATAGTTTGCTTTTTTATGTTAGTATTGTTAGTTAGGTATTTATGTTTCTAATATTTCTGTTACGGATCCCTTTCTTTGGGTAAAAGCCTCCTCCATCTCGTTCCATGTTACTCTGTTTTGTGCCTTCTTTCTCCAATCGTCCTCTGCTACTTCTACAATATGATCTGACCATCTTTTCTTGGGCCTACCTAATTTTTTGTATTAATTAATATCAAATTAATATCAGCTCTGTAGACTCGGAGAGAGCTTTCATAGCACAGAAGCGATGCATTCGTGCACTGTGTGGAGCCGACTTTTTGGATAGCTGTAGGCCGTTATTTAAAAGCAAAAATATATTGCCAATGCCCTCTTTATATCTATTCGAGTGTTGTATATTTGTACACATGAACCTTAAATTGTTTACTAAGTGTAGAGACGTCACAGACAGAAATCTCAGACGAGCATATATAAACCAATTAGTACTCCCGCAGCGAAAGTTACAAGTTTTTAATAAAAACTCATACTGCATGGTTATCAAAGTGTACAACCATCTACCTGACGTATTTAAAACATTGAACTTACGAACATTTAAAAAACGTTTACATGTTTTTCTGTTGGTTAAATGTTATTACTCAGTGAACGAATATTTGAACGATATACTGTACTAATAATTAATTTGAAGTAACTGCATGTTCAGAAAAAAATCTTTTGCTGTTTTATTAAAATGTATAAATAACTAGAAGATGACTAAATTTGTAAAAATCTTAAAATTTGCACGCCGCCATGTGTGGTAGAATATGTCTTGCTTCATACTATATATTTAAGACCTTAATGTACTATATTCTGGCAAATAAATGTGTTCTATTCTATTCTATTAAAGATTGAACAATTTGTCTCGGACGGGACTTCAACTGCACTCTTCCAAACCGGGGAAGTGCGTTATCCAATTTCGCTACCGAGTCCACTAGCCAGAGAACGAAATTTTCAATTTATTGCGTCTAAGGGGACGTGACGTGTTCAAGTCCCGCCCGAGACAAATTTTTCAATCTTTGTTAATTAAGATGTTCAAAAATAGCACATATTACAAAATAATGTATTCATAAAAGCATTAAAAATAATCACAAACACTATAGCAGTCAGAAAAAGCGTCGTCAAACAAGAATAAAGAAACTTACATAAATCAAATTGCTACATAACATAGAAATCTCATACGTGTTAATGAATTAACACAAAACTAGAAAATAGTTTGTTAAGAATCAAGAGCAGAATCGAATTATCAGGGTTTCAACATAGGTTTTTTTTTTTTCAAAATATTTAATAATTTATTTGTATGATTTAAAATTTACTGAACTTGATGTCAACCCACCGCACAGGCACAGCCTACTTACTACCAAAACAAGATTCTTAAAATGTATCCATGAACTCGCTAGCGTTTTCACTCATTGCTGAAATATTAACAAATCATTTTTGGATGAAAACTTAAAATATCAATAACTTTAAATTGTAATTAATAAAATAGTGATATTATTATTGCAACGCGATTATCTCGTCGTGAATCAGTTGGGGTGTAGGAGGTTTTGCGCTTATTCATTAACACGTTGTATAGGGTCCTTCTTAATATGCTGACACTTTTTCAAGGGAATGATCAGACCAACAAACTGAACAACTTTCTTTATGGTACCAACATCAAAATCACGACCAAATAAAACAGATGTTCCATACATAACTGCAAACCTACTTGAACCAAATGTATGGGACAGCTGTTTTTTTTTCGCGATTTCGATTTTGGTCCCATAGAGAAAGTTGTTCAGTTTGATGGTCTAATCATCCCCTTAAAAAACTGACAGCATATAAAGTTGGACCCTGTATAATATAAAACACAATGGCTCGAGCCCGAACATACTCAGTCAAATAATCAGAATTTTTTATTTGCTCCGATCGGTTTGCTCCCATAGTAAAAGTTGTTCAGTTTGATGGGTAGACTCTTTTAAAATGATGCTAATGATATCAATTTCACTCTGTATAAAGTTGTCTCTGTGGTCGAATCTGGCTATGAATTTGAATCCATTTTGAATAACATGCTTTGTACACCACAAACATACATTATATATTACATTGATACATACATACTTCCCGTTAATTTATAAATTAAGAATAAGTGTCAAGTAGTTTGTGGAAGTATCTATCCCAATCTCAAGGATTCTTTTTGAGCAAAAACACAGCTGAAAAGAGATTGCGCAGCCTCGTGGCAAGCTCTAACGTGCACCGCGCGAACACCGCACGAAAGACAACCGCTTGCGGCAAAACATGCAGCGTGACTCCAGAAACCAATATTAATGTTCATTATTTAAATGTTGCTTAATGATCATGTTAGTATAACATTCCACTGAACCATAGTATGATGAACATTGAACAGATCAAATTACCATCAAAACCTGGAGACCGATTGCGCTAATTTAAAACATCGAAGTTCTATTCTTATCCAATTTCAGTTCTAATCACATTGCAATCCAATTACTATTCAACTGTGCTGTATTCCGCATCGCGCTCTACTCTATGTAACTGACAGCCCTTAACGTCTGAGCGATCTGACAAAACGGCTTAAACGGCTGTCAAGAGCAGTACCGCGATTAGTGCAAAAGTTATGGTTCCTACGTAGTCCAGTCACGGTTCAATCACCGAATATTTACCGCAATTGCAGCCCTGACATTGTTTACCTTAATATTAAGGTAAAATATGACATTGACTAAATAGGGTCATAAAATGTATATTTACAGTATATTCATAGCTTTTAGATTGTCATCAAATAAAATAAGTTTTGAGTCATCATTCAAAACTCATAATCCCTTTCGGGTGGTCAGAAGCATTGCTACAACTACCAAATATTTCGCAGGCCAAAATTTAAAAAAAAAATCAGCTGTTTTGTGGAAAAAAACTACAAGTAATAAAAATTACAGTGTTTATGTGGGCGAAATGGCAGCCACCTCTCACCCCTTACCACGTCATTACATCCTAAAACTTAAATTGCTAAATTTGAGCATAGTTACAAGCCGGAGTAATCCAGTGGCGAGTAACCATGCAGGAGGCGATAGTTCGATCCCCGTCCAGGCCGACTCGTACCAATGAGTTTTTCGGAATTTAAGTGCGATTTGTGACAACACTGGCTTTTCGGTGAAGGAAAAAATCGTGAGGAAACATGCATGCTTCAATTTCGAGGCATACTGTATTGTAGCCACTGTCCATTATAAGTGGCGACGGGCTCACTCCCCGTCACACTGGACAGAATTTCGGTACTACTAGTGAAACGTGGATGTTCTGAGGTTTCAGAATATGACTGACTACCTCGGGGAATATAGTCGTGAGCATATGGATTAAAATCAAATTTCCTGTAATACAAGCTAAAAAGTAACGAGACATTTACGACTGTACCAGATTGACTGAAGACATGTTAACAACCCTCTATAAATAAACAAATTATAAACAAACTGGTGTGTACAACATACCACATTCAATGTTACACCAACACTGCATACTGTCATTAGAACATGAAAGAGAAAGTTGTTGATGTTGAAAAACCTTTGTTTACGAAAAAATGCTTTTTACTTGACTGTGCCAGAAGGAGGGTAATGTTTTGTTGATTACAATATGAAATTAGAGCGTCGTATGAACACTCAATCGGGTTAGAATCAGCAGGGACGGCTTGCCATGTACCAATGAGTTTTTCTAACTTATTTACCTAATACCGACTGCTCTCACACGGTGAAGGAAAACATCGCGATGAAACCTGCATGTGCTGAAAAAGAAATTCTGATGCGTATGTGCAGTCTACTTTAGCTTAAGAATTTATATTGTAATAGTTATTAAGTCGTGTTATGTTGTAGAGTTTCTGGCCGCATCTTCTCTACAGCGACAACACGTTCCGACGCGGTGGTAGCTTTAAAAAGGATTTGACGTTTGATAAGTGTGCTGCAAGCTCCTATATTGACTTTGGCTTTTATACATTGGGCATACGAATTAAGAAATGATAGGCAGACTAACGGGAGTATATTTTATTGTGGGTCGGAGATCGTTCGCCAAGAGTTAGAGAGCTAATTCTAGGTAACTATATATACTAATTAGAAACTACTTTACTGTTAACTAAGCATCGGACGGTGACCCAGATTAATCGGCAAAGGTGCAAAGGGCGTTGTATCAGCACTTCCGTATTGATCTAGTACTTGAACTGGATGTCGGATGCTGGGTCAGCATCCTTAACTCAACCTTATAGACCTGTGCCCCTGCATTTGGACGAAGGTCCTACTTAATATGCTGAAGGTTTTTAAAGGGATGACCAGACACCAACAGCGGCCGTTCGATCTGTAGGGATACTTACTCATGTAGTATGACTGTTTAAACCGCAGATAGTGTGTCGATCCATGATTGGGCGCATATCAAACTAATTTAAAGTGGTCACTGAGTGAATCCTGTAAGGAAAACGTGATGTATTGGGTACGGGAAACAGTAGCGCTTTGTCCGTTGTAATAAACCCTCTTCAGTTATATTGCATTTAACTTCCGAGCCTCAGGTCGGATTCGCGTCCACAAATTTTATTCATATAAGGGTGTTAGTTAATTCTGTATCAGTTGTGTTGCTGAGTGTGTAATAGACTTACACTGAAACAACAGAGTTATAAGTCACGCGAATCATTCTCGATATGGGTCACCATTCTCAAAGTGACGAAGGGGTGCGTCGTCGGCTACTGCAAAAGCTGGAGATGCGACGGCTTACGGAGCACGACAAAGAATTGGAGGATAGTGCCGGCGAATCGGCGACACAAACTCAACCGATCTCTGATGATGATAACGGTGTGGAAACCGAGCTTCCTACCTTTATTCTCGTTGAGGGCATCAATCAGGAGCAGCGTGTGGAGTCCGGGTTGCTTGTCACGTCGGAGGAAGAGGAGTGTATGCCGTCGTTTATTTTTCTAAATTCACTGTTGGGGAATGCGCCGTCGACGATACCAGTTGCGACTGTGGGAAGCACGCCGCCGGCGCCACCTAAACGCCTCAGACTAGCGAGTGCCGCTCCATTTCCTATAACGCCGCTATCGGTACCCGCTGCGACTGTGGGGAGCGCGCTGCCGTTGGAACCTGTTGCGACTGTGGGGAGCGCGCCGCCGGCGTTACCTAAGCGCCTAAGACTAGCTAGCGCTGCTCTGTTTCCCAACACGCCGCCGTCAGTACCAGCTGCGACTGTGGGAAGGACGCTGCCGTCGGTACCTGTTGAGACTGCGGGGAGCGCGCCGCCGGCGTTGCCTAAACGCCTAAGACTAGCTAGCGTTGCTCTGTTTCCCAACACGCCGCCGTCAGTACCAGCTGCGACTGTGGGAAGCGCGCTGCCGTCGGTACCTGTTGAGACTGCGGGGAGCGCGCCGCCGGCGTTGCCTAAACGCCTAAGACTAGCTAGCGCTGCTCTGTTTCCCAACACGCCGCCGTCAGTACCAGTTGCGACTGTGGGAAGTGCGCTGCCGTCGGTACCTGTTGAGACTGCGGGGAGCGCGCCGCCGGCGTTGCCTAAACGCCTAAGACTAGCTAGCGCTGCTCTGTTTCCCAACACGCCGCCGTCAGTACCAGTTGCGACTGTGGGAAGTGCGCTGCCGTCGGTACCTGTTGAGACTGCGGGGAGCGCGCCGCCGGCGTTGCCTAAACGCCTAAGACTAGCTAGCGCTGCTCTGTTTCCCAACACGCCGCCGTCAGTAGCAGCTGCGACTGTGGGAAGCGCGCTGCCGTTGGTACCTGTTGAGACTGCGGGGAGCGCGCCGCCGGCGTTGCCTAAACGCCTAAGACTAGCTAGCGCTGCTCTGTTTCCCAACACGCCGCCGTCAGTAGCAGCTGCGACTGTGGGAAGCGCGCTGCCGTTGGTACCTGTTGAGACTGCGGGGAGCGCGCCGCCGGCGTTGCCTAAACGCCTAAGACTAGCTGCTCCGTTTCCCAACACGCCGCCGTCAGTACCTGTGGGAAGCGCGCCGCCGTCGGAACCTGTTGCGACTGTGAGGTGCGCGCCGCCGTCGGAACCTGCTGCGACTGCGGAGTGCGCGCCGCCGTCGGTATCGGTTGAGTCTGTGGGGGGCACGCCGTCGACGTTGCCTAACCGCCTCACACAAGCGAGTGCTGCTCCTTTTCCCAAGACGCCGCCATCGGTATCTGCTGGATCAGAGAGGACCGAAACACTATCCATATCTTGGTTGGTACCTGTGGTGGGTCTGCAATCTAGCTGGTATGTTGAGACATATAGTAATGCGGTGCCGATTGGATAAATCTGTAATATTGACCACACCCGAATTCGGTCTACGGAGGTGCCTTATAAGTACTGAATAAAAGGCAACGATGACGTGTTAGATAGAAGAGTCGAGAGTTAAGCTCTATATAAAACATTGACTTACCACTACTGAACGGAGGGTCCGCGCTCAAAAGTGTCCGAATAAAAAGTTAACAAAAATGTAAAAAAGAGAACGAATTACGCAACAGTCTTCGTTTGATCGGCCGACTACGCGCACCCGTGGGCGCGCGCATGCCCCGATGGGGGGGAGTAGGACGGAAAAGAATTTCAGAATTTTCAATGTTTTTAGTTGGTTTATATTACTATACGTACTTAGGGTTCTGTATTTTAGTCTCAGACACTTTATTAGAGTATTTTGTACTAGACCCGGCGTCCATAGTATTCTACGTCAATGATATGAAAGTAAAATTAATGGATAGACCCAAAGCGCGTTTAATTAGGGGTGTAGGACATTATGTCTAATTTGAATGCAGACATAAATTAATAATTTCGGTAGTGTGCGTGGCCATGGGGGTAGTTGGCTATTAGTTATACAAGTTTTTAATTACTACCATAACCTTCCATAGAAAATCGATTCGCTGATCCGTACTGTATGGAAGGCCGAAAACAATCCTCGTTTGTCGACCCTTGCTCCTTAGGGAAAGCTGTTTAGTTTCATAGTGGCGAACCCTTTTAACACCTATTTTTATCTGGCATATCACCTTAGTATGAGCACCTAAGCTATTCCAAGCAGAGCACCTGGATTGGTGTTCCGTGCTCTTCATGGAACTTTATATTTGACATTTTTCTGCAGGGTGTAAGTGACAGCCTAGCAAATATTGAAACTGTGAACTCGGGCCATCAAACTGAACAACTTTCACTATGAAGCCTACCTCAGGAAAAGCGAAAAAATCTGCTGTCCTATACATTGGAATCTAGTAGCTGATTTTTTTTCGCGTTTCCTGAGGTAGGCTCTATAGTGAAAGTCGTTCAGTTTGATAGTCTGAGTTCACCCTTTCAGTATTTGCTAGGCTGTCACTCACACCCTGTATATCCAGCCTTAACCGCTTCCCCTCGGCATAAAAGATTAGTAAATATACGACTACTATACTGTTCTTAATGAACTCAAATCTTTAACTATTTATATGTGGACTGGTTACGCGTGTAATTCTACTAACAAATATTTCTGCCACTTTTTGCGGGGGGCGAGGTAATCCGCAACTTTGGATTTCATTCCCCATAACTTTAGATTCTAATTTTGAATGTTAAAAATCATGAAAAGTGGTCTCGTGTGAACCCCAAACGTTCTAAGTTCGAAGTTATTATTTCGCAATTATAGGCTGTCTCGATTATCGATAATGTGTAAGTTGAATGTAAATGCACAAGATCAATGGTGCTTATACCGTGGCAGAGGGGAAATGCTACCGCAAGGCTAGTCCTTATAGCAATTAGTCAAAGACTCAAATATAACGTATGTTGTTGCAGCTGGTACTTCCCGGACCTGTCCAGGGCGGAAGCGTCGAAGCTCCTGCTCAACGAGACTGAGAGCGGAGTCTTCCTCGTGCGGGACTCCAAGACGATACCGGGGGACTATGTGCTGTGCGTCAGGTAAATTGGTTTACTTTATAATTGTATTTTTTTAGGGTTCCGTAGTCAAACAAGTAACCCTTATACTTTCGTCCATTCTGTCTGTCTGTATGCTCCACCTCGATTACTCGCTCATTTTTGCACCTATTGAATCGAAATTTGGCATGACGACAGAAACAGATACCCAAAAACAAATGAGGTAGCCGTGAAGAAACTATTTTTTTTTTTACTCTACTTTTTTACCCCTCCCAACGAAAAAAGGGTTGGAAAAAAAAATGTTTTTTAATAAATCGCGTGATGTGTCGTTCGTTGGAATGGTCTTGTCCAAAGGAACAACAGTCTTATAGAAACTGAAAAAAGAGAGATGCGCTCAAAGTCAAACATAGGTCGTACTGAAACCGCAGAACATCTAAGTTTCACTAGTAGTACCGAAACTCTGTCCAGTGTGACGGGGGGTGAGCCCGTCGCTACTTGTAATGGATATGAATACTCGAAATTGAAGCATGCCGGTTTCCTCACAATGTCGATTCTCTTGATTTCTGGAAAAGTTAATGAAAATTAATAACTTGGCCAAACAGAATAAAAAAAAGACCGTTGAATTCAATAAAAAGGCAGGCAAAATGGAACAAATTCTCATAATTCCTAGCTTTACATTTTTCAGTATTTTTCAAAAACACTCGTGAAATAAATGAATGAAAAGTGTTATCTAATAAGATTTGAAAAATCTATCAGGATAAAGAGAATCTATCAGATTGTTTTTCGCGTGCGCTCGAATTCGATCGTCACCGCGGCGGGCATCCGCGGACAGTGGCCGTATTTTTAGACATCTTTTCCATGATGGTTGGCTGAACAATCTAGTACTGAAAGAACAATCTCACTTTGATATAGTTAGAATGTAAGTAAATAAAAAACCCGAAACCTTTCATTACAGAGAAGACGATCGAGTATCGCACTACATAATAAACCGTGTAGTGTCAGCCGATGGTACGACCAGGTATCGCATAGGAGACCAACTCTTCGCCGACATGCCAGCGCTACTCTCCTTCTACCGACTGCATTATCTCGACTCAACTCCGTTGGTGCGACCTCTGCCCCTAGCGAGCTCGACACTGCCTCAGCAACACATCGTGCTCGAAGTCGTTCAAGCTAAATACGACTTTACTGGCAATGTAAGTCGGTTCTTTATCCTAGACTCAACTCCGTTGGTGCGACTTCTGCCTCTAACTAGCTTTAAAAGTAGGACGGACGGACGACGTAGGCATAGCAATAAAGGCGGAACCCTATATAGGTTAAATAAATTACCAAAATCCAACCTGGGCTTGAAATACCAAAAGTTCGCGACCATGGGGCGATTTTTGAAAGACATACGTTCAAATCAGCAATAGAAAATGTCAAAATACTATATCTGGGTGTTACAAAAGTAAAAATAAAAATTCAAAACTTTTAAGGGGGTTGTTTAGACCATCAAATTGAACAACTTTCACTATGGGACCAACATCGAAATCGCGAAAAAATTAATCAGCTGTCCCATACATTTAGCTCTAGTGGATTTGCAGTTTAGTATGGAACATCAGATTTTTTTTCGCGATTTCGATGTTGGTCCCATAGTGAAAGTTGTTCAGTTTGATGGTCTAAACCACCCCCTTAAAGGTTTATTTGTATTTTTGTAACACCTTGTACATTCGATCATGATTTTGAACGTGTGACTTTCAAAAATCGCACTCCGCTGCAATCGGCTAGTTTATCCAAAATGTGTCCTATTTCCATAAAAATAAAGAATTAGGAAGTCTCTAAATAGATTTCCTTAACTATAGTTCCAAAATGTAGGTTGATGGCGCCATGACTAATAGGTAGAGTTCCAGTCGTTTGTGACCGAAATAACCAGGAAACTATGTCTGTTTAGTTATTTATAGATTTATATTCGACTGTTATGGTTTAGGATACGTCATTATGATCTCGTGGAAAAGTATCTAAATAATATTAAAACTTTGCATGTAAAAATCTGACAAAAACATTTATAATTACGAAAGTTATTAATGTTTAATTAAAGAAATAACAATAAAATAACTGACTTAAATATAACTTAGTAAAATATAACTAACTAAAATATAACTAACTAAAATATAACTAACTAAAATAAAACTAGCTTAATAAAATATTTACACTTAGACGAAAAGCCCTCCCCGGGCCATACCAAATACAAAGGTGCCAAATAACGCTTGTCGCGTTTCCGCGTTGGATGGCGAAATTATTAATTAGAAAAATTATTTAAAATTGTATTAGGTACTAAATTCGTCGATACCGGCATAGAATGAACTATGACTTGAATGTTGTAACCAGTCAACGCATTTTGAAAATCAAACTGAAGGTTTTTTTTTTGTGTTTTGTGACAATTGGTAATCATCAGCATCATCACAGCCTATACAACGTGTTAATGAATAAGCGCAAAACCTCTTACACCCCAACTGATTTATTACAAAACAATTAGATTGATATAATTATTCTGATGGTTTAAATTTAATGTTATTCGCATTTTAAGTTTTTAGGTAAACATTATTTGTGATCATTTCAGCAATGAATGAAAGCGCTAGCGTGTTCATGGATACATTTTAAGAATCTTGTTTTGGTAGTAAGTAGGGTGAGTGTGCCTGTGCGGTGGGTTTAGATCGAGTTCAGTAAATTTTAAATTTTACAAACATATTATTAAATATTTTGAAAAAAATTACCTATGTTGAAAACATGATAATTCGATTCTGCTCTCGATTCTAAACAAACTACTTTCTAGTTTTGCGTTAATTCATTAACACGTTGTATACGTCCCACTGCAGGGCACAGGCATACCCCCAGGGAGGGTGTATGGGTTTTAGTCCACCACGCGTGCCTAATGCGGATTGGTAGACTTCACATACGCATCAGCATTTCTTCGGCGTATGCAAGTTCCCTAACGATGTTTTCCTTCACTTTCAATCGGTATTTTAATAAGATAACTTAGGATATTTTAACCGTGTCTGACAAAAACTTTATGTCCCAAATGCAAGTCTACTGTAAAAAGGCTTATTATAAACTCGATGATTATATGAATGACCAAAATGCCTTGTCTTGACAATGTTACTTTAAATAAGGTCTAAAGAATTAGCTGAAACTATTTTAAGGCAATGATCAGACCATCAAACTGAACAACTTTCTCTATGGGACCAATGTCGACATCGCGTCAAAATAATCTACTGTTCCATATAAACCTGCAAACCTAATTCGATTCTAATGTATGTGACAGCAGGACATTTTTTTTCCGATTTCGACATTGCATTGGTCCCATAGAGAAAGTTGTTCAGTTTGATGGTCTGATCATCGCCTTAAAATAGTGACAGCATATTAAGAAGGACCCTGTATAATGCAATGTTGTATTTATTTTGTTATTGTACATTGTTTAAAATACATGTGTTGTAGAGTTTCGGATAACGGATAACATTCGTGGTGGTACGGTCAACAAAATTCCGTCAAAAAAGCT
The DNA here is from genome assembly GCA_963924505.1 of Agonopterix alstromeriana. NCBI lineage: Eukaryota > Metazoa > Arthropoda > Insecta > Lepidoptera > Depressariidae > Agonopterix > Agonopterix alstromeriana. The sequence goes on along the minus strand of OZ004685.1, from coordinate 10,494,931 downwards.
ATCTATGTATTTAATTGGATTAGTGGCGTTGTGCACGAGTCACAAACGATACTAGAGGTGTTGTAATATAGGATCCCAATTAAGTGCCTAATGAACTTCAATGTTTTCTTATTGATTATCGACAGGATGCCGACGACCTGCCGTTCCGACGAGGCGAAAAGCTGATGGTCATCACCAGAGACGAGGAACAGTGGTGGACGGCCAAGAACAGTCAGGGACGCATCGGGTCCATACCAGTGCCCTACGTTGAGAGGGTGAGCCCAATATCTAGTGCTAAGAAATATACTACGGGGTTAAGCCGTGTTGTTCCAGTGGCGAGTAACGTTGCCTGCCGTGCAGGAGGCGATGGTTCGATCTCCGTCCAGACCGACTCGTACCAATGAGTTTTTCGGAATTTATGTACGATTTGTAACACCACTGGCATTTCGGTGAAGGAAATCATCGTGAGGAAACCTGCATGCTTCAACTTCGAGGCATGTATTGTACCCGCTGTCCATTATAAGTGGCGACGGGCTCACTCCTCGTCGAACGTGGATGTTCTGAGGCTTCAGAATATCTCTGACTACCCGAATAATGTCGTGAGCATATGCAACTTTTTAGGGTCAAGGAACTCCTATACTTTCGTCCATTCTGTATGTATGCCCCGCTATAATAACTCCCTCATTTATGAACCTTTTGAATTTGAAATTTGGCATAGCGATAAATAAAAAAACAGAAATAACGTCATTAAGAAGAAAGAATTAGTTTCGACCAAACAACGAAATGCATGCATGCATGCATGCATCATTTCCCGACTATATTCCCCGAGGGGGTAGTCAGAGATATTCTGAAACCTCAGAACATCTACGTTTCACCAGTAGTATCGAAACTCTGCCCAGTGTGACGGGGGGTGAGCCCGTCGCCACTTATAATGGACAGTGGATACAATACATGTCTCGAAATTGAAGCATGCAGGTTTACTCACGATGTTTTCCTTCACCGAAAAGCCAGTGGTGTTATATAAATTCCGAAAAACTCATCAACAACAACAACGAAATGATTGTTGCAAAAAATATTTTTTTCTACTCAATTGAGCGATGTGTCGTCGTCTTGTAATATGGGACAAAACATCCATACAAGAGCGTACCCCCCTAGTCTATAGATGGCGCTAAACGAAATTAAATCGCGCCATTGATTGCTTAAGACGATTCCTTAAGTTAGCTATGGCGTTCATAATCATTTATTTTCATTAATCATTATACGGAAACCAATCATGACCGAGTCCGACACGCTTATGGCCGGTTTTTATTTGTACAGAAGATTCTGTACGTGTTCGTTTGTGTGTGTGTGTGTACTTCGATTTCGATAAATTGAAGGTATTATCAAAACCAGTGTGTGTGTGTCACAAATCACAATAAAACTCAAATCAAAAAAGTCCTCTGTAAAAAAGCATATTATAAACTGGATGATTATTTAAATGATCAAAATGCTTGGGTCTGAGGTCACTAGCGTATAGTTTATTTACTTTACTGTATAGTATCAATTATTTTATTAAATAGACTATGTATTATTGTATACATAACTTTAGCTTAAGAATTTATATTGTAATAGTTATTAAGTCGTGTTATGTTGTAGAGTTTCTGGCCGCATGTTCTCTACAGCGACAACTCGTTCCGACGCGGTGGTAGCTTTAAAAAAGATTTAACGTTTGATAAGTGTGCTGCAAGCTCCTATATTGAATAAATTATATTGACTTTGACTTTGACTTTGAAATAAAGATAATACATGTTATTTGTGTGCAGCTCCCGAGCACGGATGCGACGCAGCTAGGAGTGGACCCGCCCAGTCCGCAGGGGCCCAAGCAACGCACCAATAAACAGGTACTGTACATTTATTTACAAGGTAGGTGTTACTAAAGTAAAAATAAACATTTAAAACTTTTAAGGGGGTTGTTTAGACCATCAAACTGAACAACTTTCACTATGGGACCAACATCGAAATCGCTGCTGTCCTATACATTTAGCTCGAGTAGATTTGTAGTTTAGTATGGAACATCAGTTATTTTTTTGCTAATTCGATATTGGTCTCATAGTGAAGGTTGTTCAGTTTGATGGTCTAAACCACGCCTTTTAAATGTTTATTTGTATTTTTGTAACACCTTGTATACGCTCTATACAACGTGTTAATGAATAAGCGCAAAACCTCATACACCCCAACTGATTTATAACACAATAATTAGATTGAAACAATCATTTCATTATTTTGATACTTACAATTTAAAGTTATTCGCATTTTAAGTTTTCAGGCAAAAATGATTTGTTATAAAGCGCTAGCGTGCTCATGGATACATTTTAAGAATCTTGTTTTGGTAGTAAGTAGGGTGAGTGTACCCGTGCGGTGGGTTGGTTAAAATTTTACAATCAAAGTAGTTAATCATTTGAAAAAAATTACCTATGTTGAAAACATAATAGTTCGATTCTGCTCTCGATTCTAAACAAACTACTTTCTAGTTTTGCGTTAATTTATTAAAACGGTGTATACAAAGCTATCTTGGATGCACTATAATAATATATTTGTGTATGTTCGCAGCGCATTCTGCCGGCGATGGCGCGAGTTAGACAAACACGGGTACCCAACGCTTACGACAGGACTGCTCTCAAGCTGGAGGAGGGAGATCTTGTTAAAGTACGTATTACATAAGCATAGCATATACTCACGACTATACTCCCCGAGGGGGTAGTCAGAGATATTCTGAAACCTCAGAACATCCACGTTTCACCAGTAGTACCGAAACTGTCCAAACGGGGGGTGAGCCCGTCGCCACTTATAATGGACAGTGGGTACAATACATGCCTCGAAATTGAAGCATGCAGGTTTCCTCACGATGTTTTCCTTCACCGAAAAGCCAGTGGTGTTACAAATCGTACATAAATACCGAAAAACTCATTGGTACGAGTCGGTCTGGACGGGGATCGAACCTTCGCCGATTGTAAAGAAAAAAAAAAAGAAAAATAGATCGTAAAGAGAAGTTTATTCCGAATGCGTAAATGCGCGCTGCATACAAACGTAGTCTGGTGATATTTTCAATACTAACAAATTAAATTCAATGAAAATTGCAGATTTTTGTTTTCCCGATTTCCATTTTGGACGTATAGTAAAAGTTGTTCAGTTTGATAGTCTGATTATCCCCTTAAAAAAGTGTCAGCATATTAAGGAGGACATTGTATAATCGACGAGTTTATAGTAGGTAACCTTTTTTACAGAGGACTTGCTTAAAATGGGACTTAAACATTCCTCTCAAAATCTCTTAATTTCTTCATTTCTAATTCGATCTTGCAGGGAAACTCCGAGCATAGCCCTCTCGCCTTTGCGTACTTATTAACCAACATGTTTTCATATCAACAGGTAACAAAAATGAACATAAACGGACAATGGGAGGGCGAGCTAAACGGCAAAGTCGGCCATTTCCCCTTCACATACGTCGAGTTCATAGACGACGACGCGACGAGTTAAACTTTATCCTCACCTGCGCAGTCGGGTAAATAATAGCTTGTGTTCGCTAAAATATGGACGTCTCAAAACATACGCTATGTAATATACTAGGTGGCAGTTTTGGGCAAAATGTAATTAACTAATAATTACACTTTGTAATTGTTAATTGCAATTACTCAATTACTTTTTTGTTACAATTATAATTGTATACTTTTCAAGTAAAGAATTATTGCATTATTCATAATTTATAATACCATTAAAAAAGCACACATTTATAATCGTAACATAAAAGGTAATTGAGTAATTGCAATTAACAATTACAAAATGTAATTAGAAGGTAATTATATTTTGCCCAACACTGCTAGGTGGTTAACAAATATAAAACATTTTCACTGGAATCGATAACGGTCGTCACAGACACGCGCTATAATATGTTGCTGCACTCTTCTTACGCACGCAAAATTACATAAGCACGTCTCTTTCCTACGAGTAAGAGGAAGCGATTAGCAACTTGCGTGCTTTAGAAGAGTACAGTTACATATTATAGCGGTCGTCTGTGACGGCCTTAACTGATAAGGCCTCCTTAACCCTTGAACTCCCAAGGACGCGATATTATTGAAGATATGATATGATTGATATGCCGTTCAGGAGCTTAGGCACACTGATTTTCGGGGTCTTTGTAGTCATTACATATAAATATACGAAAACGGAGCGAGCGAAGCGACCTCGATTTTTTTAAATGATTTATTTCACAGATCATGGCCTCATAATGGTGATGATATGAGTTCCATTTCCCAGCCAGAATACAGCCATTGTATGCTTAAAAGACTTCAAAAGCTGGAGCAAGCGAAGCGGGCTCGAAATTTATAAAATTTTCCCGCACTGGTTTTAGAGTCAGAATGTAATTTTAGTTATCGATTCTGAATAAATGGTGTTGTTTTTATTTGTTACCACCTCGTAGTATCGATCTCGGAGAACAAAAGATTAGCCTAAAGTTACACAAAATGAGTCCAGAAAAGTGTGGTTATATTTAAAGGGGTGATTCAGACCATCAAACTGAACAACTTTCACTATGGAGCCAACATCGAAATCGCGAAAAAGAATCTGCTGATCCAGACAAAATTAGACTCAAATGTATGAAACAGCCGAGTTTTTTCTGCACCTCTTTAAATATGAAGACCTTGTATAGGCATAAATCCCACTGTAGGCCTCTCAAATCAAGGTGACTTTCATACAGGGTCCTTCTTAATATGCTCACACTTTTTAAGGGGTCGATCAGACCATCAGACTGAACAACTTTCACTATAAGACCAACATCTAAATCGCGATAAAAAAATCTGCTGTCCCATACATTTGACTCAAATAGGTTTGCAGTTTTGTATGGAACAGCGGTTTTTTTTCGCGTTTTCTATGTTGGTCCCATAGAAAAAGTTGCCCAGTTTGACGGTCTGATCATCTGCTTAAAAAAGTGTCAGCATATTTAGAAAGACCCTGTATATTTTACCACGTGTCCAGTCGGGCTAGCATAGCAGCGTGACATAACAGTCGCATCGTATCTCTCTGTCACTCGGCGCGAAACAGAGTGAGAGAACAAGCGCGGGATAGCGTCGCGAGCATCATGCTAGCCCCTCTGGGAGTAACTGTAATCTGTGTTCTCTAGGCTGAATGAATACTGATGCATCTTATGTTTACGTGACAAAAGAGTAAGAAACGTATGAATATTGTGTACAGGGTCCAACTTAATATCCTGACAGTTTTTTAAGAGGATGATCAGACCATCAAACTGAACAACTTTCTCTATGGGACCAAAGACGAAATCGCGAGAAAAAAATCTGCTGTTCCATACTACACTGAAATCTTACTCGACCCAATTGTTGAGAGTTGAGAATGTTGTTCAGTTTGATGGCCTGATCATCCTCTTAAAAAGTGTCAGCATATTAAGAAGGACTCTATATTGCTCTCACTCTCGCACTGCGAGGGCCCTAAGAAATATGCCCACCGATTTGGGCTATGTTATTATTGTATAATATTACAAGTACTGATTAATGCTGATTGGCTATGTGCACGACACTAGCGCCCCTAGCGGTGTCGGACCGCCGTGAATTATTTCAAGTATGTTAGTTAAAAGTTTGTTATTTGATAATAAAATAATGTAAAAACTAAAGAAATTAGCAACATTATCGATAATAAAAATTTTAAAGTACCTTTTTGCTAGAATCCACGATATTTACAGTGCCATTTTCCGTAAAAACTTTTATCCCGGTTTTCACACCTTTGGAGAAAAAATTTAAAAAAACCCTTTTTAGTGAGCACCTAGATGACAATAGAATCTTCCATGGCAAATTTTAAGTTAGTAGTCTTTACAGTTTTGGAGATTTCGTTTTGGGTTCGTGTGTGGATTTGCATAGATTCAAGCATATTTTTACACAGCTTGACCAACAAAAGTACACATTTCTGCTACCCCGGGCGCTGCGATCGATTTGTCAGTTCCCATCACCAATTCGCACATTGCCAATATTCGTGTTTCCGGATGAGGCGTTTCCATCCAAGTCTAATAAAACGAAAAATCTGTAGATGGCAATATCACGGAATAAATACTAGTACCTACCGGTACAGAAGGATCACTTCGAAAACAGATTTAAATAAATAGCGACTCTCTGCACGGCAATAAGGTGCAAAGTTATTCGCTGCCGTCCTATCGTACAATTCGCGAATAACCTACCAACCGTCACAACGGCGCGCGTGCAAACAAAAATGAACCGAGTCATTAGACATGAAAGCATCCTTTTGATAGTCTCCCTCTTTCATTCTTTCACGTGCTTGCAGCGTGACATCGATAGGGTTTTCAAGTCTCGCATTGACTACTCACAAAATGGCGGCAAGTCTAATGAGATTTTACCAAGAAGTTTACACGGTATACCTAACCTATTTTCATTCACCACTCGCCGTCAAGCGTACCTACCTCTTTCGATTTCTCTCTCTTTTTCAGCAGACATGCAACATCAAGGCCAGTACTGTACCAATCAGCATTAATTAATTAATAGTACATTGTTAACGATACACTGTTATATTGATTCTTATGATCATAATGCTTGAATCACGCTTAGATCACTTATCATATCATTACAATGCAGTAAAACATCTCCATTATACTTCGATACTTTTAAACGCATTTAAAATGTAAGGGTATATAATTTATAAAAACATTTTGATAAAAATCGAAAACTTAACTATTCGAAATTAAAGGCCATCTTATTTACACGACATCGCTCACGCACGGTAAAAAAATTAGCATTAAAATATAAGCTTAAGGTCGTGCACTGTAGATACACTTTACAATGATAATGTTGATTGACAGTTTGCCGCGCGCTGTTTGCAATTTAATGTTGTCATTTTAAAGTGTATCTACAGAGCACAACCTTAAGCGGCCATAGAGGTTCAGGCGAATATTTTCTATGAGAAACGCGATTGCCCAGCCCTCCGAAAAGTGCGTGCCTGTGCCGTATTTTGGATTTAAAAGAATTAATAAACCTACTTTTTAAATAATTTTTATGATTTCACTAGATAAACTAATGGTGAAAATGTGAGTAAAATTCCAGTTATTATAAACGGTTACCAGTTATAGTAGTTTGAGAAAAGAATGTTATTTTTATTTCGTGTATTCAATTTATGATTTCACTAGATAAACTATTCAAGTACTACTTCTATCTTGTAGAAAAACGAAAAATAAGAGACCCCTTCCCAGGTAATTCCGGGACGTATGCCCTATTAAGTATATATTTGAATGTTAATTACTTTATCGTATGTGGGAGATATCGTGTAAATGAACTATTTCGTTAATTAAAATCTCAATTATTTTATTATTTTGGTGTCTATTTATTTAGTGTTTGCATTTTAACAATTGCATTTAACATTAATTGTCTAAATTACAATTTTTTTTACTTCAAACGAATAACACGTAGCATATCTGTGCACCTGTCAAACTAGGCTGTTTTTTTCAACTCATGCACGTATGTGAAAGTGACCACATGCTTTGATAGGCGCATAGATGTTTGAAAGAGACTTTTCATGTGGGTGCCAGACTGGAAGTCTATATAATCCCGTTCATTAATAGAGGAGGAAATTGAGTGCTGGGTCATTACTATGGGCGTTTTAACGCCATCATTTCCGTGGAAATTGTTTAGCAAATGAAATAATTATACTTAGATAAATGATCATGGGCCTTTTTAACAGCGATATATTATACATTTTCATATAAACAAGATGAAAATATTTAGCCACGGGAATGGCGGCGTTAAAACGCCCGTCGGAATGATCCAGCAGTATGGCGCTCGCATAATAACAAGAAAGTGTAAACGAAGTATTTCTAGTAACACTTTATGATATTTATTACCATTTGTCTTCATTATTGTTAAATAATACGCACAACATAATTATTATTGTCAAAGTACTCTGTGAATCTGAATCTACGTCAATGAGATGATTAGGATAATTTTTATGAACTTCCTCCGCTCCTTAATTTTCATGTTTCGTTTTTGACGTTTAAAGTAAGCAAGCAAAATTAACTTCAAATTAAATTAAAGATTGAAAAATTGAGTCTTGGGCGGGACTTGAACCCGCACTCTTCCAAATCGGGGAATTTCGTTTTCCAATTTCGCTACCGAGCCCACTACTCAGAGAACGAAATTCAAATTTTTCAATCTTTAATTTGATTTGAAATAACACAACATGGCTATAACATGTTTATAATCAATAATATTCAAAATTCACTTTTTCGTACAGATTTATGATGGTTTTATGGATGACATTTCTATTCAAACCGTCGTTATCTTATTTAACATCAATTTGAAATAAAACCTTATGACATAAAAAAAAGTATTAAAATTGTCCATTTTAAACGTCCAAAATGGCCTGTCAAAATGTTGGAGCTATATTCAAAACAATAAAGGTGAAACCACACTGAAGTCAATACGCATGGCATACGCCAATATACGCTCAAATTATGACCACTTGTCAATCAAGAGCTTGTTTTATACTTTTTTCAATAAAAATTTTTATGCTAAGGCTCAATAAATTGTCCATTACTTTGGTGTGGTTTTAAAAATCAATTATAATTCCTATAAAGGAATTGACACATGTATACATCGAAGATTACTTGACTGTTTAATACGTATTATCAATTTTTGTACTGCAATTTACATTTTATTGACTAGAAATTAAAGTTGACACTTCTTTGTGTATTGGTGTTTTCTAAGGTCTTATGCATTCATTACATTATTAAATAAATTTTCCAATTAACATGTTAATGCGTGAAATGTTTTATACTGTTCTATGCTTTTTGCATTGTTGCAATCGAAACGCACGCGTATCATGCGTTCGTTTCTTACTGTAGACAGAGTATCATTTGGGATGGATATTAAAATAACAATAGTCGCGGAAAAAAGAGAAGTTGATATGCTAATTACATAAAGTGACGAAAGAAAATATATGTTTGTCTCTTTCTGTGACTGCTATGTGCCTGATTTTCGTTTGCCCCACTGCACTTTATTTGCAAATCTGGCAACTTAGGCAAACATAGGCACAAATATGTATTTGATTTGACTACATACAATATATTTTATTCTTATCTTCTCAATAAAAAAAAAGATTCGAAATATCGCTAAAGTAATGAAATGTTGATGACGTCACAACTCAGAATTGAGTACAAATTTCATACAAACTGCACGTTTTGACGTCTGATGAAGAGTAGCTGATTTGACTAGTTGTCAAGTAGCCTATTTTCAATAAGTTTTTTGTCGTAATCTCCATCCTTTTTCAGTATTCGCGCATTTCTAGATGATACTCTTTTAGGCGCGGTTTATACAGAAGAGTAGTGTGGCGGTGGCGGATAGTCAAAGTAACACAATTATAAACCTTATAGTACGTTGCATAGCGTCGTTTGGAGAATTACGGGCTACGTCACCTGGAGGCGCGGGCGCTATTCTCCTAAGGTGGACTTCCGATGCCAGCGGCCGATGCGACTGACGCGTGGTTCTGTCATATGCCATATGTCTATCGCATCGGCCGCGCGCGTCTGACGCACGCGTCAGTCGCTGGCATCGGAAGCGGCGCCATTCGTTTTCATAGTAACTAGTATTGTCGCATCGGCTGTCGGCCGCGAGCCGCGCGCCGCCGGCATCGGAAGTCTACCTTTACGAAAAAACGACGCTTTGCTACGTACTATATATTGTGTTACTTAGATTATCCGCCACCGCCACACGTGTCTTCTGTATAAACCGTGGCTTACGATGCGTGCGTATGAATAAATTAATCATCCACTACAGTGGAGTGTCAGCTTTTCTCACAAACCACGGAATTGTTAACTCATGTTTCTAACTCAATGTAGGATAGGAAGACGCAATCATCGGAGAGGTTTTACATAATAAATTACGTAAGATACACATAAGTATAGCTTTTTTTAATTGACGGGTTGAATCACAGCTGACGAGGTTTCACGGCGCATTTATTTGTTACTTCTGTAATGGCGGCTTTTATCTGCTAGATTAAAGAACTATCTCATGGAACATTTAACGAAATGCAGTACGTCTCGTAATGAAGATCAGGGATCTTCGTATTGCGAGACAGAAATATGATTTTTTACGAGTGTGGGAGTGACAATGATAGTAGCTGATCGACATTAAATTCGAAATACTGTATTAAAGTCCGGCCGCTGAAAGATTGCGTTTGACAGTTACCATAAAATTGTAAAAAACTGAATGAAAACTATAAATGCCGATCATTATTTAGTAGCTTTTTGAACTTAAAAGGGCAGCTAGTGCCCTGTGTACTAGAGTGAGCACAGGTAAACAATATTTTCATTCAGTTTTTTACAATTGTATGGTAACTGTCAAACGCAATCTTTCAGCGGCCGGACTTTAGTTGATATGTTTTGTACAATCGTCAACTGTGACTCAATCCTTGTTCTAAGAAGTAATTCTTCCAAAATATGATAGTCAATATTTTTATAAAGTTTGCTGGTGCAAGAAAAGTATTTAGTTTAGTATTATGTTTAGTGGGCTAGCCCGGTTTTTTGACATAGTTTATTTTGTTTTTATAGTTTCTTTTTAAAGTAAGAATACACTTTTGTAGACTGATATTCTTAATCTTGCAACAAATCTAGCCATCTTTTTGTTCAGGATCCCTAAATGGTATATTCCATAATCACCAAGAGAACAATCTCAAACTTTATCAGTTAAAATAGTTTAGAATAGAACAGAAATTACACTTACATCGCGTGGATGGGTCTTTCCAACGGGCGTTTAGACGCCGTCATTTCCATGGACAAGTTTATAGCCTAACACAAACTAAATAATAAAAAAATTATGTTATAAAAGTACTCATGGTCGAAAAGATGAAAATATTTAGCCACGGGAATGACGGCGTTAAAACACCCGTCGGCGTCGGAAAGACCCGTGACTCAGATTTTTTTATTGCTTTTCCTGTGTAGAGTTACTTTGTATATAAAAAGGTGCTTTTACGTTAGTTTCTTTAAAATAAACTGTGTCACTAAATTAGGCTGACAAGCGAAAGTATTGATTTACATAATATTAAAAACAATCCTCTAGAGATTTGTATGAATTGGGGATAGTACATACCAAATGTTATTAACATTGTATAGTATCATTACGGAATATATTTTGAGATTACGTGTCATATAATGTATGTATTGTACACTTTTAAGTCATATAAAAAATCAAAATTTTGTCTAATTTTTTTATTAAGTTGTATGTAACGTTTTAGTAATAAATTTAGGACGAAATAATGACTTCTTTTACTTTTTATTTCCTAACAGGATATTATCCATCTAAACTATTATAAAACTGTAATAGAAATGTGTCTATACATTGAAGATATTTACAAGAAAAAGATTACGACATGGTTTTTAGGTATCCTTAGGGATACCAACCAAAACCTAACAACCTAACTCCAAATCAATCTTTTTTTAAATTTTTGTCTGTTTGTGTGTTTGTTTGTGCGAGCATCACGCAAAAACTACTGAACCGATTTTGATGAAACTTTTTTTGTTTTATTGCTTATGATCTGAAAAAAATATTTTCTATGTCGATTTTCTCTTGAAATATCCAGTATTTTTTCTTAACTGACTAAATAGTTGGCTTCCAAAATTCATATTCAATACGGATGCCATCAATAGATCCTTTATTTTACATGCTGTCAAATACCCTATTGAAGTATGGAAAAAAGCCGAGTCGCGCGCAAATAGATAAATCATGCTAGAGGTTCTGGTATATGATTTGTGCAGACGAAGTCGCGGGTAAACGCTCGTACAATGTTCGAGTCTGTGAGACAGGCCTGACTAAAGAAAGAAAAGACTAGAGCTACATGCGCGGGTTACTAACTCGTTTTGGGTACACAGTCACAGAATACCTACTGGACACATAATGCAGCCCTGCCCCTCACTAAATTCAGATACCGCACCTCACCCCGCACTTTGGGGTTAGAGAAGCCGATCAAGAAGCACATATCAGGAGGAGCGCGCGTGCAAGCGGCAGGATGTTCTGACGCCATCTAGTTTTGCAGCAGTGCTATTGAAGCATCGTAAGATTATAACTGCCTCCGTGGTCAAATGGTTAAGAGCATTGGGCTCTTGACACAGGTCGTAGGTTCGATTCCACGGGGGACACCTAGTGATATGTCAATTTGTGCGTTTTTCCCCAGTTGTCCTAAGACATTGCAATTGTCTGATAAGAAAGATGATTCCGTGCTTCGGATGCTCGTTAAGCCGTTGGTCCCGGCTACTATGTCGTGTGGTAGTAGTCGTTACATAAAAATCACGTCAGAGGCCGTAAGGCGGTCTGAAAAAACTCTGACACCAGCATGCGTAGCATGCTACACGTGATACGGCTTTATCACGTCTTTTATATCGTTCGTTCGCGCGCAAATAGAAAGAGAGCGAAAGTGTGATGGCGCTGTATCACGGCGACATGCTACCTATGCTGAAGCCGTAGCATGTTACACGTGATACGGCTGTATCACGTCTTTTATCTCGTTCGTTCGTACGCAAATAGAAAGAGAGCGAAGGTGTGATAGCGCTATATCACGGTGCCATGCTATCTATTCAGGGCTTGCCCACACGATAAGAAAAAGAATCGTAAGATTGTAGGGGTGTATGAACTCGCTCATGTAACTCGCCCGATTCGTCTACGCTCGCCATAGATTGCTTATTGATCTATTAATGTGGTATTAATAGTACCATAGCATAACTTTATAGTCCTAATAGTAATACTATGGTCGAAGTAGAACTAGTTGTAGTACTAGAATTGTAGTAGGTAAAGTTAACTCAATTCAATCATCATCTCAGTGGGTAAACGTCGACTACTGGACAAGGATTGCCCAATTTGCCCATAAAGTTATTATACGATTGCCACAGCGACCGCTCGACTCTTTTCCGCTAAGTATATGTATATGACTGGCAAGAAGATTAACTTGATGACCGGACAATACAATACAAGTGATGAAATGAACAGGCCTCGGCGGGCGTCGGATTTGACTTTTGACATCTTAGCTCGTGTTTTTGTAGCATTAAGGTAGTTATGGCCGGAGTCGAAAAACGTTTTCCTGATATTTGCTTACATTTTATCTTACAAATAGTACAATACACGTAAAATTACATGTTTTATTACTTTGATTACATTCTTATCTTTTTTAAATCGTTGTTTTATTTATTATTTTTACACGCCCCAACCCCAAACCCAAAAAGCTACAATAACACTAGTGCAAATCGCCATATTGTTTGTTCGCGACAGCGCTCGGTCGGTTGTAAATATTTGTTAATTTCGCAACGATTTAACATTATTCCACCTATTATTACACAAAGTATCTATCAAAAATATTCGCAAGCATTCGTGTATTCTTAAAATTACTATCAAATTAGGTTTTTCACTTTACAGCGATCTCTATAACAGAACAACTCGATTTTTGTTCGACATCTAAAGAAAATTCAAAAAAATGTCTAAAGAAATTAAAAAGGAACCCGAGGAGCCAGAAACCGAAGACCCTGACACAAAGTTAAATGTAGAAATACCAGCAATACAAATGGAAGAGGTCGATATTAAGCCAGAAATAGTGAAAACGGAATACATAGATGAATCTGAGAATGTTGAGAACTCGTGTGATTATGAAGCATTTGTCCAGGATAGAATGGTGGTGAAGCTTAATCCAGAGGCATATCAGGGAATCCAGTGTGGTAAACATTTTTTAAAAAAAAACTAGCTTTTAATGCCGAAATGCCGTCTCGAGTAACCTTGCCTGCCGTGCAGGTGGCGATGGTTCGATCCCCGTCCAGGCCGACTCGTACGAATGAGTTTTTCGGAATTTATGTACGATTTGTAACACCACTGGCTTTTCGGTGAAGGAAAACATCGCAAGGAAACCTGAAAGCTTAATAACGAGGCATGTATTGTATCTACTTTCCATTGCAAGTGGCGACGGGCTCACTCCCCGTCACACTGGACAGTTTCGGTACTACTAGTGAAATGTGGATGTTCTAAGGATTCTGAAGATCTCTGACTACCCCCTCGGGGAATATAGTCGTGAGCATATGCTATGCTATGCTATGAACTTTCAAAAACTATACATTTCTGCAAGTTTAAATCTCATAATTAGCTCAACTATAAGAAGCCCCTTGAAAAAAATATGAACCCTGCGCCCGCAGCATGGTGCCTCGATAAACGTTTTATCACGCCTGCTAACTCGCTTGTTCGCATGCAAAAAGAAAGGGAGCTAGGGTGCGACAGCGTTTTATTGCGCCATCATGTTGCGGGCACCGAACTCGTTTCGATTGTTCGCTCACATCGAAAGCTCTAATCGCTTCTTAGCGATACAACCACCTTAATTTTGCTTATGTTTTTTTGTTTATATTTTTGTGTAAAATAAAGTAGGTATACAACGTGTTAATGAATTAACGCAAAACTAGAACGTAGTTTGTTTAGAATCGAGAGCAGAATCAAATTATCATGTTTTCAACATAGGTAATTTTTTTCAAAATATTAAATAATTTGTTTGGAAAATTTAAAATTTACTGAACACGATCTCAACCCACCGCACGGGCACACTCACCCTACTTAATACCAAAACCAGATTCTTAAAATGTATCCACGAGCATGTAGTGCATGTAGTTTCATTCATTGCTGAAATGATATCAAATTATTTTTGCCTGAAAACTGAAAATGCCAATAACTTTAAATTTTAACCATCAAAATAAAGAAATTATTGTTTCAATCTAATTATTTTGTTGTAAATCAATTGGGGTGTATGAGGTTTTGCGCTTATTCATTAACACGTTGTATTTGATTGATTGATTTTTATTGCATATTGTTTTACAGATGACATTGCTACTGCTGATGTTGAAGATAAAAAAGTTGAAGCAAGAGAAACACGTGCAACTCGCAGATCCAGGCTGGGTGATGATGGAACAAAGAAGGCTAAGAGAAAACTTTCAGACTGGGCCGCTCAACGTAACAGAGAGAGGGTAATGATTTCTTAACCTTTGTAGAGTGACCTATACCGGCTCCCGGTATATGACATTTGTTCCTTGTCTGTGGTCACACCGGCAGCCGGTGTAGATGTTTTTTTTAAACTACCATTATTTTATATTCTCTCTCTATCGGAATTATCACAAAATGTATAAGAAGAAACAGGCTAGCTAATTCAACCATTTGTTCTGTGTGCTTTTGTTCGAAATATGTCACAGAGGCAAAATCTCATGACTGTGGCTATACCGGGAGCCGGTTTCACAGATAGGGTTAAGGTGGATGGATGGCTGCTTACTGTCAAGAGGTTAAACTAACTATTATAAAACTGTAACAGAAGTGTGTCTGTACATTGAAGATATTTACAATAAAAGATAACTATATGGATAAAAATAAAATATATGGATGTGCGCGCCTGACTGCGTTCCCTTGCTTGGCTCCCTTCATGTTTCCTCAGAAAGTGTGAGGTGAGGTGGGGTATCTGAAGTCAGAGGGACCCCCCTGGGAGTAGCCGTTCTGTATGTAGAACTATATACTATTACCTATTCTGTGCCAGGACTATTTTCTTTAATCTTATGTACCAAAGGAACGTTTATACCATACACTGGGAATTTTTTCTCCTAATTTATCTAATTTTCCTGGGCTATCAGAGAAATCTATGATACATTTAAAAGACCATGCAATAGTATAAAAATGTAATTAATATACATATTTCTTATTGTTACAGGATATGAAAAAGAACACATTGAGAACGCTCAAAAGACATTGTAAGGCTTTATTTTTAATATTCACTTATAATCACTTTGATTTATGATCAATGCTTGGGTCACTAATAAAATACTTTTTTTAGTGACCCAAGCATTTTGGAGACAAGTTGGCTATTTGTATAACTGTCTTCTTTACAAGTAAGTAAATTATAGCCTGTAGAAACCCACAGCTGAGCACAGATTCACGAATAATGGTTAGAGGGAGTGGGCCATACTCCACCACGCGGGCCCAGTGCGTGCTGGTGGAGGCAAGTTAGTAGTCAACTTGCTGTCAGAGAATTTTCAAGCCGCCTTAATAGCCCTCTGACCTGGCTTAACAAATAGTTACAACGCTATCTGACGGAACTATCCGAGACCAACCGCTTAAGGTGAAGTAAATACTAATGCATATATGAAGTCTACCTTCTAGTAGTCTAGTCTTGGTAGGCAGGCTTGTGCCCTGCAGTGGGACTTATATAGGGTCCTTCTTATTATGCTGACACTTTTTTTAAGGCGTTGATCAGACCATCAAACTGAACCACTTTCTCTATGGCACCAAAAACAAAATTGTGAAAAAACTGCTGTTCGATACAAAACTGCAAGCCTACTTGAGCCAAATGTATGGGATAGTAGATTTTGTTTTTCGCGCATTCTATGTTGGCCCCATAGAGAAAGTTGTTCAGTTTGATTTGATGGTCTGATCATCCCCTTATAAAAGTGTCAGCATATTAAGAAGGACCCTGTATAAGGTCTAAGAAAATTAGCTGAAATTATTTTACGGGGATGGTCAGACCACCAAACTGAACAACTTCTCCATGCGAGCAATGTCAAAATCGCGGAAAAGAAATCAGCTGTTCTCTCAAATCAAGCTCAAATTTAAGGAACCGCTGATTTTTCTCGCGATTTCGAGATTTGTCCTATAGGAAAAGTTGTTCAGTTTGGTGGTCTAATCATCGTTAAAATAGTTTCATTTTTTAAACCTTGTATAGGCTGATGATGATTATGAATGCCGGCTTTGATTCTCATTTTAATTGCTTTAAAAGCCAATGCCTATAATTGGTGCCTTTCGTTATTTTGCCTATGTGTTTGGCGCGACCATCAACCAAACTTTAATATTTTAGTTATTTTATTTATTTATAATTAATGGACTTTTTGCTTGTGCGTTAGCACCGCATTTCCGCCAATGTCAAGTAGTTTGTGGGAGTATCTATCCCAATCTCAGGGATTGTTTTTGATAAAGAACAAGAAGAGATTAAGGAATGCGGAGCCTCGTGGCAGGCAAAGACGCGACGCGCGGACAACACGCGAGACAAGTTCTCAGGTCAGAACCTGCAACGTGACTCCGCAATATTTTAGTTCTGAATAAAGGAACAAACAAAATGTTATGACAAGTATAGGTATATCTCTAAACTCAGTCCGGACAGTTTTACGCAAAACTAGAAAGTAGTTTGTTTAGAATCGAGAGCAGAATCGAATTATCATGTTTTCAACATGGGTAATTTTTTTCAAAGTATTAAATAATTTGTTTGTAAAATTAAAAATTTCCTGAACTCTATCTCAATCCACCGCTCGGGCACTCTCACCCTACTTACTACCAAAACAAGATTCTTAAAATGTATCCACGAGCATGTTAGCGCTTTCATTCATTGCTGAAATTATAGCAAATCATTTTTGCATCAAAACTTAAATTGTGAATAACTTTAAATTTTAATTATCAAAATAATAAAATTATTGTTTCGATCAAATTCAAATTCAAATTCAAAATTGTTTATTCAAAATAATATGACATAGATAACTTTTTGACGTCATGTTTTTGAATCTACCACCGCGTCGGAAGGTGTTCCGTTGTAGAGAAGATGCGGCCAGAAACTCTACAACACACTTCTTTTAAACAAAACAAAATATACAAAGTACAATTACATAAATTCAATATTAAATTACATAGTGTAACATTGTCAAGACCAGACATTTTGGTCATTCAAATAATCATCGAGTTTATAGTAACCTTTTTTACAGAGGACTTGTTTAACATGGGACTTAAACTTTTGGTCCGTCAAGTTAAGAATATTCTCTGGTATCTTATTATAATAACGTATACAGTGCCCCATGAAAGATGTGTTGACCTTACTAAGTCGAAAATGTGGGAATACTAATTTATTTTTATTTCTTGTATTGTAATTATGAACGTCACTGTTTTTGGGAAAGAGACACAAATTTTTGCGAACGTATAAAATATTTTCGTAAATATATTGACTGTAGAAAGTCAGAATATTGATCTCTTTGAAAAGATCTCGTAGTGAATCTCGACAACGCAGATTATAAATGGCTCGAATTGCCCGCTTTTGAAGGATCTAATTATTTTGTTATAAATCAGTTGCGGTGTATGAGGTTTTGCGCTTATTCATTAACACGTTGTATATGTCCAGACTGGGTTAAGAGATACATGTAATAACAAGTTTTGTTACTTTATTCTGAACTAAAATATTCAAGTTTTGTTACTGGCCGCGCCAATTTTTTTTTCGAAAAATAAGGTGCCACCTTCCATATAAAATTCCCCATTGTCTTTCTATCAAAACAGCGATCGCGAAGCATATATCAGTAGTGATAATAACTGAAGAGCAGCGAGCGGAAGAGCACGCGAGACTGGTGATGGACCTCGACTCTGAATATACTTGTAGTGACTGCGCTATGGGATTCGTTAGTGCTCAGGATTTTTACGCTCACAACACATTACATGAACCTGTAAGTACCTATATCTGTGTGTGTGTGTGCATTGCTCCTGACCGATTTCGGCTACGGCGACTGCTTCAACTTCGTTGTTGCGTTGATTGGCTCTCATGTGACTAACATAGCCAATCTTCTTGGAGAAGATCCTCGTATATAGCGAGCTCGTGAGCACGACATTCTCATAGTGATATTGTATAGCCGCTGGTGGTCGGGCTTTCAATTCATCACGTTTGGCATCTAGTTGTGATCGCCTACTTGCTTCAAAATCATAAATTATCTCTAATCATAAGATAGGTAGAGAAGCAAGGTAGGTAGGTTTATACCTATATCGAAAATCTGACTTCATACAAGCATAGAGATTAGTTTCTAAATTGTTTCTGAAAAATTTCATTGACTTTAATTGGTTAGTATTGAAGATATCACCAGAATTCGTTTGTATGGAGTGCGCTCCGAATTATATTCCCTTAAGGTGGTTGCAGAGTTGTCAATTTCATACAAAAGTTTGACGCGTAATACGCGTAGACGGTATAATTAAAAGTAATAAGTAGTATATGGAAAAATAGTTTAGAAAATCTAGATGCCGCGTATCAAATAACATTTGCAATTTATAATATAATTTTGAAGATTATTATATTTCAAAGCTTTATATCTTCGTAATTATATTATAAATTTCAAATTTTATTTAATACGCGGCATCAAGATTTTCTAAACTATTTTTCCAAATATAAAATATTACTTTTAATTGTACCGGCTTCGCGTATTACGCGTCGAACTTTTGTATGAAATTGACAACTCTGCAACCACCTTAAGTACTAGTATTATCTAAATAAAACCATTTTATTGTGTATTGTCTTTTCAGAAGACAGAAGACAAAGTATCAACCAAATGCGATATCTGTAACACGTACAGACATTCAACGGTAATGTTGTATGCTCACAGGAAGCAGCATTACAGACGATATCGCTGTGAACTGTGTAAAACCATGTTTAGAGAGAGGGAGGATGCTAATAACCACGTAGTAGCGTAAGTATTCTATACTTACGACCACAGAACATTATAATAGGGGTTAGAAGTGTAAAGTAGGCGTGGAACGTGTCGCCACAACACCATAAGGTGCGCGGCGTGGTGCGAGCGAGAGGGCATGAGTAATTGTAGCAGCGTGAGCGGGAAGACAAGTGTCGACAGCCGTCTCCGAAGCAAAAGCGCTACTTTGCATTTCTAACCCCTCTTAGGAGCGATGATAGTCCATACGGAAGAGAGCTAGCGACTCAATCACGAGGCGGCGGTTCGATTCCTGGCCTGTGCCACTAAGTTCTTCGGAATTTATGTACGGTTGTATTTATCATTATCACTAGCTCGGCGGTGAAGGAAAAACATCGTGAGGAAACCTGCATACCCGAGAATAATAAAAAAATAGTTCGGATGTATGTGCAAAATATGGGTGAGCTTGGGGCGAATACAAAATACCAGCAATGGTCGCAGTGTTACATAACGACCCTTGCTTGCAATAGCCCAGCCAACAATAAAGCCCTCTTATATTGTTCTGTGCATACGACCGTTATCCCTTTCAGGGTGGCTAGTTCCCGTTTGTGTTGCTCGCCAAGATCCGGTTTATTTTAATTTTACCATTAGATCCGGTAGATTTTAAGCATTCCCATTAGATCCGGTCATGAAATGTACAGTCAGGAGAAAAGAAATCACTAAAAGGGGACAGACACCACCTCTCTTTAAATTTGAACCACTGAATATTAAAAATCCCACTTTTTTGGTTATTATAACCTCAAACTTCTTTTCCCACTGGGAGAGGGGAGCCCTGCCCACTGGCTTAATTAGAGCCATAGGATACTAAAATAAAATTAGACTTTTTTTTATACATGGTGTAAGTGACAGCCTAGCAAATACTGAAACGGTGAACTCAGACCATCAAACTGAACAACTACCCGACTCAAATGTATGGGACCCATACATTTGAGTCTGGTAGGTGCAGCAGTTTTGTATGAGACAGCTGATTTTTTTTCGTCTTTCCTGAGGTAGGCTCCATAGTGAAAGTTGTTCAGTTTGATGGTCTGAGTTCACCTTTTCAGTATTTGCTAGGCACTTACACCCTGTATTATAGCCTGAAACTTCTGTTCAACCCCACAACCCCACCCCTTCCTCTACTCTGTATTAGGTTGGGTACTTCACGTAACTATTTTGTTCCTGATTGTACTTAAAAACATCGAAAATTTCATAGCGACACGATAGGGATAATTAAATGCATTTTTGAATATTTTCAATGATACGGCGCAGACCGGATCTAACGGGAATTCAAATAATTCAAGTCCGGAACAAACGGGAAAACGAATCATACACATCGGTTTGAACGGGAACTACTCGCCTAAACGTATAAGCATATGCATATGCTCACGACAATATTCCCCGAGGGGGTAGTCAGAGATATTCTAAAACCTCAGAACATCCACGTTTCACCAGTAGTACCGAAACTCTGTCCAGTGTGACGGGGGGTGAGCCCGTCGCCACTTATAATGGACAGTGGGTACAACACATGCCTCGAAATTGAAGCACGCAGGTTTCCTCACGATGTTCCTTCACCGAAAAGCCAGTGGTGTTACAAATCGTACATAAATGCCGAAAAACTCATTGGTACGAGTCGGCCTGAACTGACCACCACGGCTTTCCTCTTCCTGTAGCCTAGCCTTGCGGTAACATTTCCCCTCTGCCACGGTATAAGCACAATGGATCTTGTGCATTTACATTAAATTTTACGCCTTACCACTAAACGAGACAGCCTATAATTGCGAAATAGTAACTTCGAACTTAGAACGTTTGGGGTTCACACGAGACTACTTTTCATGATTTTTAACATTCAAAATTATAATCTAAAGTTATGGGGAATAAAATCCAAAGTTGCGGATTTCATGTTACCTCGCCCCGCAAAAAGTGGCAGAAATGTTTCTTAGTAGAACTACACGCGTAACCAATCGACATATAAATAGTCAAAGCCTAAATGTAAACTAAAAAAAAAACTCTTTCCACAGAGACCACCCAAAAGAATGCCGTATAACGCCGAGCACACTACCAAAGAGCAAAGGGAAACGATTCAAAAAATATAATCAGCAGTACGTGTGTTCGACTTGCAACAACCGTTACAAACACGAGAGCTACTTGCGGCAGCACATATTGCGTGTACACGAGCGCACGGGGCAGTGGCTGGCCTGCCACTGCGGACGCGTGTTCCCGACGCGGTCGCGCTTACACGAGCACGAGGTTAACATACACGGCGTTGGAGTCGTGCCTGTGCAGTGCTCCTGTGAACTGTGCGGGAAGACTTTCAAGGTATCTTATCTTATTATGAGGGCTGGCAAGCCATCAACACTTGACCCAATAGGATCTTGTAACGTGGCAGAGGGGAAATGCTACCGCAAGTCTGGTCCCTAGTTATATGGTCTAAGCCAAACCACCTCAACATGACTTTTTCAATCCTTGTCACTACATCTTCTTTCAGACTACATCTTTATCGTTTTTTAAGGAAGTGAGGTATCTTTTACAAAGAAACTATTGACTATATGCCACGGTTTATACAGAAGAGATGTGGCTCTGGCGGATAATCTAAGTAACACAATACAATCCTTATATTACGCAGCATAGTGTCGTTTTTGTCGTAAAGGAGAATCGGCGACGTCATCTGGAGGCGCGGGCGTAATTCTCCAAACAACGCTATGCTACCTATACGTTACGAACTATTATAAAACTATAACAGAAGTGTGTCTGTACATTGAAGATATTTACATGAAAAAGAGTACGATATGGTTTTTAGGTATCCCAGACTCCAAATCGACCTCGAATGTTTGTCTGTCTGTTTGTTTGTATGTTTGTAACAGCATCACGCAAAAACTACGGAACCGATTTTGATGAAACTTTTTTTGTTTGATAGCTTATGTATGAAGTCAGATCGACTTAAAATCTGGTATATTATTTGTGTGGACGAAGTCGAGGGTTAACTCTAGTAAGGTTTATAATTGTGTTACTTTGACTATCCGCCACCGCCACACGTCTGTTCTGTATAAACCGCGCCTAAGAGATAGAGAGTAAGCAGTAAGTCTTCCTTTAAAAATACCGAGGTTAATCTAAAAATCTTTAATTCCAGAACAAATCGCTTCTAAACAGACACAAAACCATTCACTCTGGTCAGACGTACCCGTGCTCTGCCTGCGGAGCGAGGTTCAAGACCAAGGGCTACGTTCAGATACATTTCAAGACGAAGCACCTCAACATGACCCGCAAGGAGATAAGAGCGCAGACACAGAAATATAAGCCGCTGTGGGTTCACGATGTCACCCAGGGAAATATTAAGTTTTCTGATTCCGTTCCAACGAATGCAGGTCAGTTTAGATTATTTTGTGAACATAGAGGGAAATAAGTACTTTATGCATACATGCATATGCTCACGACTATATTCCCCGAGGGGGTAGTCACAGATACTCTGAAACCTCAGAACATCCACGACAGTGGGTACAATACATGCCTCGAAATTGAAGCATGCAGGTTTCCTCACGATGTTTTCCTTCACCGAAAAGCCAGTGGTGTTACAAATCGTACATAAATTCCGAAAAACTCATTGGTACAAGTCGGCATGGACAGGGATCGAACCATCGTCTCGTGCACGGCAGGCGAGGTTACTCGTCACTGGACCACCAAGGCTTTAAGTACTTTGTGTACGGTTGTATTTATCATTATCACTAGCTCGGCGGTGAAGGAAAACATCGTGAGGAAAACTGTATACCCGAGAACATTAAAAAAATAGTTGGGATGTATGTGTAAAATATGGGGTGACTTGGGGCGAACACAATAGACTAGCAATGGTCGCAGTGTTACATAACGATCCTTGCTTGCAATAGCCCAGCCAACAATAATAATAGAGGGAAATAATAGAAAGGAGGAAGTATGTTCCACGGCAATAAAGTATAGATCGACCAGAATCTCATGAAAAATAAGGAAATAAAATTTTTGAGGAAGCAACACTAGGGTAATTGCGTTCACTTACAGTTTGCTTGGCGCCATTGCTCTTGCTGTGTTTCGATGTATTTGAAATTCGTAAAAAAATGGTTTTAGTGATATTTGTGACATCATTTCGTGCGGATTGTGTACAAACCGTTGCGTAAAGCGACCGACGTACAAAGAATCTCAAATAAATACGATAGCAGAACATAAGTTTTGGTTCAAGTTAACTCATAGATGGACATTTTGGCGGCAACGCGATTACAAAATCGACCACAGATTCATCGTCATCTATCATCCCATCATCAAAATAAAGAATATAAAGAAAAAAAATAACGAATGGCTCAAAAGGACTAGTATCCAGAGCCGTTAAAGACATTATTAATAAATAATAATGCGTTCACTTAAAACGCCTCAAACGGCACAACATCCAAGAACTGCACGAGCGCGAGTAGTGTCGTGTCGAAAAAACAGAGGTGCTGTCCCCACTAGGGGGCAGTTATAACGACTAATCAGGATGTGCCACCTTCAATCCCTTGACACGATTGGCTAATTGTTTTCGCGCCCTTTTCGCTGCTATCCAACTTTGCACCCTTTGATTACTAAACGACTTCGGGTTTTGCCGGGGGACACTGCGCAAACGAAGATTGACGAGCGTAATTATTTTCCTGGTCGTACTGTAACGTGCCGGTACCGACTTACTTGGGCGCGGTACCGACTTTATCGGTGTCCCGGCCCCGCATACCGCGAGCATAGAATCGCGACCGCTCAGCTGTTCGGAGCTGTTCAACTACAGGGTGAAATTGATATCATTAGCTTCCTTTTAAGGGGATATAATTCGCGCGCTCCATACTTGTGGTGAGAAAAATAAATAATTTTGTATTGTATTCTATATTGTATTTAAACAGCAGCGGATTTTTTTTTGCTTCGATCAGTTTGCTCAGGTTTGCTCCCATGGTAAAAGTTGTTCAGTTTGATGGGTAGTTTAAAAGGATGCAAATGATATCAATTTCACCCTCTATATTATAATTAGGCTATGAAATTAGTCCCATTGGTCATCGAAATCTCGAAAAAGAAATGCTTGTTCCGTAGAAAATGTCAACAGTAGATTTTTTATATCATGTATCCAATGTTGATCTCATATTTTATTGTGTGCACGTGACCTGAAATAAGGCATAAACTCAAAAATATAGGCTCTTCATACACGATGTGTTATCTATTTTCAGACCTCAACCTTCAAACACTGATGGAGGTCAGTAAAATCGCAGAAGCGGTTGCTGACAAGAAAAAATATGCTTGTGATCAATGTGGGAAGGAATTCCAGGTACTACATAACATATTTCCATAAACTCACGACCACAATCCCTTCCGAGATTATCAGAAAAGTAGCTACACAAGAGAGCAATGAATCCGGGTCACCAACATCGAATAAAAGTATTTTCTAGTCCAGTTGATAATTAGCATAGCATAGCATATGCTCACGACTATATTCCCCGAGGGGGTAGTCAGAGATATTCTGAAACCTCAGAACATCCCCGTTTAACCAGTAGTACCGAAACTCTGTCCAGTGTGACGGGGGATGAGCCTGTCGCCACTTGTAATGGACAGTGGGTACAATACATGCCTCGAAATTGAAGCATGCAGGTTTCCTCACTACATTTTCTAGTTAAGCCAGTGGTGTTACAAATCGTACATAAATTCCGAAAAACTCATTAGTACGAGTCGGCTTGCACGGGGATCGAATCATCGCCTCCTGCACGGCAGGCAAGGTTTTTTTTAACTTATACCTTTTTATTTCAGTCGAAATACCCACTAACGCGCCATTTAGCAGTGCATTCGGATAACACATACCCTTGCAACGAATGCAACGCAAAATTCAAAACACGCGGCTACGTTAAAATACACTACAAGAAAAAACACCTCAATATGACTCTAGCCGAAATAAGAGGCAAACCTAAGACCCAGAAGAATGGTAGAGACAAAGAAAAACGTCCTGACGTCCATCCTAACGGCGATGGACGTCCTGACGGCGATAAACGAGACGGTAAAATAGTTGATAACGAATCGGACGATAGTGAAATACTGAGTAATTATGTTAAAGATATCTATGTGAATCCTTCACCGGTGGAAACCGCGACGTTGGATGAAAAAGACCCTTTAGATTGTAACGAAGATAGTCTACAAGTACCTTTGTTTGATACTTTTATTGATATTGCTGAATAAGTGAAAAATTCGGGTTTTGTGAGAGGTATAGCAATGGAATGTGCACCACTAATGGCCTATATTGTGTGTGCGCCTATATCGTATGGAGCCGGCTTTCTGGACCTATTCATTTTGTGACTACATGGTAAAATTTATAAAATTAGCATCCTTTTAAACAAAGAGTCTACCCACCAAACTTAATAACTTTACTATGGTAGTAAACCGATCAGAGAAAAAAAAACAGCTGTTTGCATACATTTGAGTCGAGTAAGCATTGCAGTTTAGTATGGAACAGCAGATTTTTTTTGCTCCGATCGATTTGCTCTCATAGTAAAAGTTGTTCAGTTTGATGGGTAGTTTAAAAGGATGCTAATGATATCAATTTCACCCTGTATAATGGGTTCCATAATACAAATCTGCATAAAGTAATTGACCCCAACACACACACACACACACACACTAGTTTATAACTCAAAATGTTTGCGATTTCGAATCTCACCTTTGACTAATTATTATAAGGACTAGCCTTGCGGTAGCATTTCCCCTCTGCCACGGTATAAGTACAATTGATCTTGTGCATTTACATTCAATTTTACACCTTATCACTAAACGAGACAGCCCATAATTGCGAAATAATAACTTCGAACTTAGAACGTTTGGGGTTCACACGAGACTACTTTTCATGATTTTTAACATTCAAAATTAGAATCTAAAGTTATGGGGAATAAAATCCAAAGTTGCGGATTTCATGTTACCTCGCCCCCCGCAAAAAGTGGCAGAAATGTTTGTTAGTAGAATTACACGCGTAACCAGTCCACATATAAATATTCAAAGAATCTCACTGTCATCCTTCTACCACGATACTTGTAAAAGATCGTATAGCGACTTGACGCGTATGTTAGAACGATACTTGTTTCCGATTAAAGGAGATCGTGGTACACGGAGGGCAATGACATTGTTATGCAGATTTGTATGACATTAAGGGCGTGTTTCACCACTTCTTAGTAAGTTCTTGTTACTTTATCCGACAGATAGTTTGACATATTTTTTATGAAAGATATGTCGAAATATCTGTCGGATAAGCTAACAATAACTTACTAAGAAGTTGTGAAACAGGCCCTAACTGTAGCTAAAACAATTCAAGAAAATAGAACAGAAAAATGCATGGAGTGGTCGCCAAATAAAGAAAATCAATTAAAATTCGAAGTGGCGTTATTTTCACTGCTGTAGGCCTCTTAATTTTTGCTTCTTTATAATTCACTAAGTCATTAGATTTTATTGTAAAATTAGAGGTTTGATGTAGTTATTAAAAATCATAAAAAATATTATATGTATTACAAAATGAAATGGAAATGGTATTCACAGTTAAAAGCATAATCAAAAGCAGGGTTGCCAAACGTAGAAAATTTTTCCTCGTACAAATCAAGAAAAATCTCGTATTTTGACTAATAAATAATAAATAAAATAATAAATATTAAATTTATTCTACAAAAATTCACAAAAATCATGTCATAATTTAACTAAATGTCAAAACCTCGTACATATTTGTACGAGGCTGACAGCATCTCGTACGAGATACCCCAAATCTCGTATTTGTACAAGGAACCTCTTACGTCTGGCAACCCTGATCAAAAGAAACAAGAACGCTTCATTACATGAACAGCAAACTATTATTTAATTAGTTTAAAACTTTATTGTGTGTACAATAAAGTGTTTATTGTGTGTACATTAAATTAAAGTGTTGTTTTATACCTACGTACAGTAAAGTTTCCTACAGACAATATAGTACATTATGATGCAAGTGAGCTAAGTTCGTCATTATCACGCGAGGCTTGATTGCAGCCCGCGCCGAAGGCGAGGGCGTAAAGGGCCGAGACTGTAATGAAATGTCCAATGCTTCCGCGATTCATACGACGGTTTTCAATACACTTGCTAGGAAAAATAAATTAAATTCACAAATATTTGAGTAAAATAGCGCCCGGATTTTATTTTTTTGGTTGAGTTAGTTATGCGCGTGGAGGTATTACCGCACCAGTTATGTAAAGTAAAACGCATGTGTGTTTTATAAGCTGAATTTTAAACCTAAAAGCGGTGCAATAACCAAAGGTGCAAAGCCACTTTACGAGCAAGTGTGTTGAAAAGTGTTTATCATGTGAACAATAAAAGTGTTTAATAATGAGTGAAGTTGTTAGGTAATTTTTTTCTCATTCAAAAAAAAAGAGCGTAATAAAAGCTATTTTTAGTAATTGTCAGTCACTAAAAAAAAAAAGTAATATTTGTATATTAGGAATTAGTGTTAAGTGATATAGTTTATAAATATCATTATAGTAATATATTGTTAAAATTTTCTTGATCTCAGTTATATTTTTAAGCTTTTAGAACCATGGTCTTTGCCCAGCGGTGGAAATGAACAAGCAAATTATTATTTATTTATTGGCTTATTTGTTTTGGTCACGACAAGACTGATATCAACCCGATACAGTCTATTTGTCTCGCTTTAACTGCATATTATTACTATGCTCTTTCACTTCCGCATTGTCAATCTATACGCGAAGTATACAGTAGGGTGGAGTGAAAAAATCATTTTCAAAATTTTAAGATTCCTGTATTATCAATCGATGATACGTAATATTAGAAGTGTTCATGCAAAATTTCAGCTATTTTAGTCAATATTATAAGGTGGCGCACTTGGTTTCAATTTTAGAAAAAAAACTTTTTTGGGCTTACAAACTAAACTTTATTTACGACTATATTACTATTTTTACTAGTATTTTGATACTTAAAATTACTAAAGGAACGAATAAATATGATAAATACGCATAAAAAAACAGAAAAAAATACGTTTTAATATCCTAAATCGGTAGTTCTAGCACCATCTTTTTTATGAATATACTGAGATTTCGTGTCGAAGTATTTAATTGTTATTGGGGGTTCAATTATCATTTCTTTCTCTCAATCTATTAAATCAGAATAACTTGCCACATCAACCTTTAGTTCTGGAAGTTGGAATTCGTGAACTTTTTTCCCTTTGCACTGATATCTTGCGTTAAAACTCTCTGATCAGCTAGTTCTCGTACGTGTGACTTATCATCTTGTAACTTAGCCAGCAAAACAATTTCTGGGTGTGCGACATATGCATTTCTTTGAATAGTTTCTAAGACAATGCTTTTCAGGTTTTCTCGAATAAAAACAACTTTTAATCATGTTAAATACAGGTATGGGACCATATTTACAAGACGATTTTGCCTTGATATCAAACCAGTTTTGAGTGTAAACTTTCATGATAAAAGTGGCTAGTTCCTACAAATTATTTGTAGGTTTTGCTTTTCCAATAATTATATAAATGAAGAATCCTGTGTCCGAAAGTCAAGCATCGAAAATGGGCCAGATTTCCTGGGTCTTAGATAGCCAAGTTTGATGAGAGCGTTCCAGTAGAAAGATAAAGGTATTTTTGATCGGTGCTTAACAAATCGGTCTTCAGAACCGGAATTTCTTTGGGAATGGGGTTCAAATGCTTCTACTGCGAAGTCGAGACACTTGTTGATCTATTTCCTTTGCTACCAGAAAAGCTATTAGGGCCTGCTGTAGTGTCGTCGAGACTGGAGAACAAATGGCGAAGAAGAAATTTGTTTGCGTGTAACAAGCCCAAAAACCAGTTTAAAGGTCGATTCAGGTGTTTTTCTATTAAAACAATGACTCCATTTTTGTGCCCCGTGTTTACAGCGGTGCCATCGCAGCCAAATGCCACCAAAGAAAAATTTTATTCGAATCGCATTTCAGGAAAGTCAAAATGCCTAATATGCAAATATTTGCAGCACCAATTAATGACATATAACTACAAAATAATACATTTATACGCGAGATAAGGCTAAGAGCAAAGTAAAAGTAGTATATTTATGACAAAAAGTTGCGAAATTACTTAAATTTTTCGGGTACAAATTAGAACTAAAAACTTAAGTTTTTTATAAACTGTCCACCCGGTGCGCCACCTGAAAATAAAGTCGTAGATTTTTGGTTTTTTGTACGAATGAAGCTTTATTATCGGGTCATCTATTAACGATACAGGAAACGTGAATATGTAAAAAAAATTTTTTTTTGCTTGTTTCGCTCCACCCTAGTATACAGGGTGTAACAAAATATCCTATTAATATTTAATGGGGTGGTTAAGACCATCAAACTGAACAACTTTAACTATGCCAAATACGAAATAAAATGTGATATATCAGCTGTTACAGTTTTTTATGAAACAGCTGATATACAAGGTGTTACAAAAGTAAAAATAAATATTAAAAACTTGTAAGGGGGTCGTTTAGACCATCAAACTGAACAACTTTCACTATGAGACCAACATCAAAATCGCGAGAAATAACCCTCCTTCTGTCGCAGTCGGGTAAAAAAATCTGCTGTCCCATACATTTAGCTCGAGTAGAATAGGCTACTTGACAACTAGTCAAATCAGCTACTCTTTATTATCAGACGTCAAAACGTGCGCTTTGTATGAAATTTGTACTCGATTCTGAGTTGTGACGTCATCATCATTTCATTACTTTTTAAAGTTTATCTTGTTATTAAAAATAGTATTCAAGCTAAAAACTCAATGAAAATGGGAGTCAAGCGTTATTTTCTAACCTTTTTTTTATTGAGAAGATAACAATAAAATATATTGTATGTATTCAAATACCCAATTGTAGTGTAGTTAAGTCCCATAGTGAAAGTTGTTAAGTATGATGGTCTAAACCACCCCCTTAAATGTTTATTTTTGTAACACCTTGTACACAACGTGTTAATGAATTAACGCAAAACTAGAAAGTAGTTTGTTTGGAATCGAGAACAGAATCGAATTATCATGGTTTCAACATAGGTAATTTTTTTAAAATATTTAATAATTTGTTTTTAAAATTTTAAATTTACTGATCTCGATCTCAACCCACCGCACGGGCACTCTAACTTTACTTACTACCTAAACAAGATTCTTAAAATGTATCCATGAGCACTTTAGCGCTTTCATTCATTGCAGAAATGATAACAAATCATTTTTGCCTGAAAACTTAAAATGCGAATACCTTAAAATTTTAACTATCAAAATAATTAAATTATTGTGTCAATCAAATTATTTTGTTATAGATCAGTTGGGGTGTATGAGGTTTTGCGCTTATTCATTAACACGTTGTATATTCAGTTGTATGAATTCAGTTTGATGGCCAAAACTAACCCATTAAATATTAATAAGGTCTTTGATATTCAGGGAGTAAAATGCTTTACTTATTTATTTTAGAACCACCCTGGATAGCCAAATTAAAGATCATGGGTTCGATTCCTGGTTAGGGCATGCATGGTATAGTATAATAAAGGGTCCAACTTAATATGCTGACAGTTTTTTAAGAGGATGATCAGACCATCAAACTGAACAACTTTCTCTATGGGACCATTGTCGAAACCGCGAAAAAGAAATCAGCTGTCCCATACAATTGGGTCGAGTAAGACTTCAGTTTAGTATGGAACAGCTGATTTTATTTTCGCAATTTCGACATTGGTCCCATAGAGAAAGTTTTTCAGTTTGATGGTCTAATCATCCTCTTAAAAAACTGTCAGCATATTAAGAAGGACCCTGTATAGTGTGGGGTTGTTTGCCTGGTACCCATGTTGAAGACCTCGAGTCTTTTTGGATTAGTGTATGAAAATTAAGATGAGTATCTACAGAAGCGGGGCGGAACGGAGAAGTGTAAAAATATATCCGCGTTTCATTCATTTTTGGTCCAAAAGGCAGATTTTTCAAACCTTAATTAAACCAAGTTGGTGATATAATAAATGTTTAGACGGACAATTCCTAACAGAATACCGTATAATTTTTACCGGCCGGCACTAAAGTCCGGCCGCTGAAAGATTGCGTTTGACAGTTACCATAAAATTGTAAATAACTGAATGAAAACTATAAATGCCGATCATTATTTAGTAGCTTTTTGAACTTAAAAGGGCAGCTAGTGCCCTGTGTACTAGAGTCAGCACAGGTAAACAATATTTTCAGTTTTTTACAATTTTATGGTAACTGTCAAACGCAATCTTTCAGCGGCCGGACTTTAGTGATTACTTGCTAAGTGGCTTTCACATTTTTGACCGAATCGGATGTCTTTTCATGAAGAATGTTAATGGGCAAAATAGCTTTAAACTTTCTCACAGAGCTTATGCAGCTAAAAGTACGCTAGTTTTTTGTTTCATTCAAAAAGACCAAGTAATTTTGATGTTACATTGCTACACATTTAAAACTCCCGTAAATATCGATCGCTCCGCGCGGGCGGTCGGTGTGACGTCACGTTCTAACAGTTACTTAGGTAGATTTTTTTGAAATGTCAAACTTAAATACCAGAAAATCATGTGCTGTGTCAAAATTTACAAACAATCAATTTGTGGATGCGTACAAACACAATTGCTGGATGTGACGTCACGTTCTAACACTTTGTGGGCAGCGGAATCTCGCGTCACGCATCTACTGACGTTTGGTTGATTTTACACATAACCGCTCTGCTTCAGTGGACTACTTACCTATTTTGTGTCGTATAATGAAGTTTTTGATTCAGAATGTGGCATTTATTAGATGAGCAGAATATAAATTAATGCGAAAGAAAGTTGTTTTTATTTCATCGGATTCTTTGATCTCAGGGCGAGATTTAGAGAGAGAAGATTTTTAAGTCATGAGTTCGAACTCTCGTATGTCAAAATCCATACAGTTTCTCCCTACTTAGCTCGAGCTAAGACTAAAAAAATAGTCTCCGAATCTCGGCCTCAGAAAACAATAGATGACCAGCACGTCTAGTATGATTTCTCTACACGCGCGCAACGCGCCTTCGCTGCATAGAAAATAACCTGTTCCCGCCCCTTTCCGAGAGCGAAAGCCGCGCTTGCCGCGACTTGTAGTATGGAAAATAGCAGAGTCGCGCGCAAGTAGAGAAATCATGCTAGACGTGTTGACAGTTAAACGGAACAACTTTCTCCATAACACCAACATCGAATGGCGAAAAAAAATCACCTGTTCCAATAGGGTACTTGACAACTAGTCAAATCAGCTACTCTTTATCGGACGTCAAAACGTGAGCTTTGTATGAAATTTGTACTCAATTCTGAGTTGTGACGTCATCAACATTTCAATACTTTTTAATGTTTATCTTGTTATTAAAAATAGTATTCAAGCTAAAAACTAAATGAGAATGGGAGTCAAGCGTTATTTCCTAACCTTTTTTTTATTGAGAAGATAAAAATAAAATAAATTGTATGTAGTCAAATACCCAATTCACAAAACTGCAAACCTACTTGAGCCAAATGTCCGGACAGCTTGTTTTTTTAGCGTTTTTGATGTTGGTCCCATAGAGAAAATTTGTTCAGTATTGTGGTCTGATCCTTCCAAAAGTGTCAGTATATTAAGAATGACCCTGTATTATGGTCGTGAAGTTATGTACTTAAAAAGATAAGGAAACTTTGCTAGTCAACTTTTTATGCGCGTATGGATTGAGGAGCCACATTTGCTACTAAATCTACTAATTTCATACAAAATTTTCAATAGCAAATGTGGGTCCTCAATCCTTTTTTCTTTAGTTTCTACGTGCGAAATTTTAGTCCCCATTTTGAGAAATGGCGGAAGAATTGTTAACCTTTCAAGCGCTGCCTGCCATTTGACAAATATTCCTAGCCCGTCATTAAGAAACAAGTTCCAGGATACCAATTTGACGATACCACAGTTGGTAGGTTTGATGATGCAGTATATAGGCAAAGTTGTTCAGTTTGATGGTCTGAAGCATTCCGTTAAATATGTAACGCATTTAAGTTTACACCCTGTATAAAACAGTAAAGTTTACACTGTATAGAAATGATAAAACAAATTACTAAATAAAAAAAATGTATTATTCAGTCGAATCTATGTATTATTAGTTCAATATTTTGTTATAATATAAACTAAGGCACTTACAAATATTTTACAAAAATACTTTTATCTTATCAATTATTCCGTGTAAAACGTACACTAATGGACGAATTTTAGTTGTTTTATTCTTAAAACTAAATACAATTTCATTTTTGTATAATTTTTTTTTTGGCAAAAGTTCTGGCAGCAAAACATTCATAACTCCCAAAAACTCAAAAATACATCATTATTTTCATGCCCTTATCTCATTTGACGTTTACACAAAACGTATTCAGAAAATTAATTTTGCTAAGATTTTGTCTAAGTAATAATTACTTAAATAATACATATAAATTCTTAATCGATCGATAATCCTATAGTTAACAATAGCACCTCTAATCAGGCCATATTGGCAACCCTACAATTAGTATATAAGGCCTCATTCTATCAGAATAGTTGCAAGCGAGAGCGAGCGGGACAGACAGCTGCAGCCGACGCGCATTGTTAAATCAATTGCACTGTAGTTTGGTCATTGCCGAAAATTTCAAAATTATTCATCAATCTATTAAATTAAAACTTATTAATAATATACTGCTATAATTATACGTAAAACTGGAAGGAAGCACTTTTTCAGACGACGACCTGAAACAAATAAATATTTTGCATTTAAAAACTGCGTGAGGAAACCTGCGTGAGGAAACCTGCATGCTTCAATTTCGAGGCATGTATTGTACCCACTGTCCATTACAAGTAGCGACGGGCTCACCCCCCGTCACACTGGACAGAGTTTCGGCACTACTGGTGAAAAGTGGATGCTCTGAGATTTCAGAACATCTCTGGCTACTCCCTCGGGGAATATAGTCGTAAGCATATACAAAAACTGCGTAAACTTTTTAACATAGTATTCTTTATACGCAGCAACATATTTTATTAATTAGAAAAGATAGAGCCTCACGCTTCTAACTTACAAACGGGCTTTCTTATGTTGATGTGAGTGAGGCGTCATACAACTTATATCTGTGTGCGTGCATGAGTTTTATCGCCCTAGACTTCGTAGCTTCGACTGTCTATAATGACATATAACTTTTCAAAGACAATTTCATTATGCTCAGCTGCCGCGCGAGCCGAGCTCGTATAGGCTCGCTTTGTAACATTATACACAGCACTATTGGCTATGTGCGAAGTGGTGATAGGAACTGACAAATCGATCGCAGCGCCCGGGGTGACAGAAATATGTACTTTTGTTGGTCAAGCTGTGTAAAATATGCTTGAATCTATGCAAAACACGAAATCTCCAAAACTGTAAAGACTACAAACTCAAAATTTGGCATGGATATTTCTATTGGCATATAGGTGCTCACTAAAAAGGGTTTTTTGAAATGTTATCTCCAAATGTGTGAAAACCGGGATAAAAGTTTTAACGGAAACTGGCACTGCAAATATCGTAGATTCTAGCAAATAGGTATTTTAAATTATTTTATTTCGATAATGGTGCTAATTTGTTTAGTTTTTACATTATTTTATTATCAAATAACAAACTTTTAACTAACATGTTACTTGAAATAATTCACGGCGGTCCGACACCGCTAGGGGCGCTAGTGTCGTACACATAGCCAATATTATAAGTATTACATTTACATAATACCGCGCGAGCCAATGAAAGCACACTAATAATTATGCACGGTAACACAGTATACATTTATAAATTGCACGGCTGCCTAGCGAGCCAATACTCGCTAACTCAAGCAACGACACACCAAAGCACGCGAGCGTTAATGACGCGGTCTTGCCCCATCCATAAAAACCGACTGACATATCCCAGCAGCGTTCGAGCGCGCTAATGTTCAAATTGGCTCGCGCGGCAACACCATGTCTATTATATGCAACAATACACTAAGGGGGCGCCCATTAATTACGTGAGGTGTTTAGGGGGAGGAGGGGGTCGTGCCAAATCTCACCCAATCTCACGTGGGGGAGAGGGAGGGGTCTCGGTAAATATCACGTAATTTTTTTCAGCAAGGTACAAAGTAAAGTTGCGAGAAAAGTTTAGTTAAGTAAAAAATGTTTTCGAACGTCGATTGTGAATCTAGTTCAGTTTTATAATAGTTTAGATATCAATGTCATTAACATTACGCACGTCTGCCGCGCGAGGCATGTGGCTCGCGTGAAAACACAATATTTCATTATGCACGGCGACATGGTATATATTTACATATTACTCAGCTGCCGCGCGAGCCAATGTTAGAATTGGCTCGCGTGAATACCTACAGTATTAATTCGGTATGTCAAGTTTTTTTTGGTCTTCATTTTATTTTTTACGGATAGAAGACATAATTTTAAGACACCTATTTCTGTTTTATTGCGATTCATCGAGTTTATCAATATAAATTTAATTTTTAAATAATGTTGATCCGTAATCTCTAAATGCAAAAATGGTGGAGAGAAAATAATTCGAACTCCATGTTGAAAAACTTCTGATTTACTAAACAAAATAAAAACCACCTGCCTCCTCTTTCTAACTCTATGCTGGAAACAGAAACGGCAACATCAAATGTCAAATTCGGATATTGTGAATGTATTTTTTTTCTTAATGGCCAGTTATTTCAAGTTTACCGAGGAGTTCACAGGTTTTCCAGTGACGTTACTGGACGGAACGAAAAACGACGTTATTTTATTAAAAATATTTTAATCTTTCATTTTAAAATCTCTGACATAGATAATATTATTATTGAGACAATTATCTCAAAATGGTATTCGACAGCCCTCAAAAAAAAAAAATTGACATACCGAATTATGCAGAGCATCACAGAATACATTTACATATTGTAAGGCTGCCTCGCGAGCCAACGCTGGATTTCCCGCGGGAAGTCACTACGCAGCCCTTCATTCATACTACCCCAGTTCTCACTTCATTCTCGTGCTGAAATAGATAATAGCAACACAACTAGTAACACAGTACCTCAACGCTCAGCGTGCAACAGATGCGGCACGATGTCGTCTATACAGACGTCTCCCACGAAGCCGACAAAGAACACGTCCTCCAGGAAGGCGCCGGTGAATGCTCTGAGCGTCGGCAGCTGCAGCAGTAGAGTAGCGGCGCGGGACTCTACTGATAGTGTGGCCAGCGAGCGGAGAGTTAGGGACTGGTAGTCTTGGAGCTTTGAGCTTAGGAAGTCGGGGACACCGTCTATGGAAAGAATGAATCAAAGTCAAAGTCAATATAATTTATTCAATATAGGAGCTTGAAGCACACTTATCAAACGACAAATCTTTTTTAAAGCTACCACCGCGTCGGAACGTGTTGTCGCTATAGAGAAGATGCGGCCAGAAACTCTACAACATAACACGACTTAATAACTATTACAATATAAATTCTTAAGCTAAAGTTATGTTAATGTTAAATTAAATGAAAATGATGATAAAAGACAGTTGACAAGATGAAATTTGATTAAGAAAATTTCAGTGATATGTTAAACGATAATTAGATTCAGATTCAGGAAATGCAGCTCATTCCGTCGTCAGATACAATTTTTCAAATAGCTCAAGAAATAATGGATAGAAAAATCTTTTAACTTTTAGGGTTCCGTACCCAAAGGGTGAAAACGGAAACCTATTACTAAGCCTACGTTGTCCGTCCGTCCTGCCTATTTAGGGCTGTAACTATTGAACTGTAATAGCTAGACAGTTGAAGTATTCACAGAATATGCGTTATTACGGCGGATTTGTTAACAAATAATAAAAATGGCAAAAAATTTAAGTTTTAGGGGGATCCTCATACAAGAAACTAGTTTTTATCAAAGTTTTTTCTTCTCGCTCTATCGTAAAAACGGTAATACATAAAAGCTTCAAAATTGGTGTGGTTATAGAGCAAACTCTACAGTATAACAACAGATAATAAAAACCGGCCAAGTGTGAGTCGGTCTAGTGTTGAACGTCCAGGACAAAAACAAATTTTTAGTTATTATGTTGTATGGTGTTGTGGTACGGGGGACCCTCGGTTCACGAGTAGCCCGACTCGCACTTGACCGGTTTTGTTATATAAGCTTTGTAGGACATAATCTCCAAATGGTTGTCAAATTTTGCTGCGTTTTCTGAAATGAAATGTCCATTATTTTCCTGGTCGTACTGTATGTATGTATGTATGAATATTATGAAGACTAACCGGGTGAGAACAAGCACAGCGCTCGCATGTGGGCATGCTCCCTCTCTGTCACTCTCAGCTGCTCCATCGTCGCGATGAACTGTTGTAAGCGAGACAGCATGCTGCTCACTTCCGCTACTCTCTCGTCAGAATAGTCGGCTGCTGTTATCTGAA
The DNA here is from genome assembly GCA_963924505.1 of Agonopterix alstromeriana. Lineage (NCBI taxonomy): Eukaryota > Metazoa > Arthropoda > Insecta > Lepidoptera > Depressariidae > Agonopterix > Agonopterix alstromeriana. The sequence goes on along the minus strand of OZ004685.1, from coordinate 10,457,053 downwards.
AAAAATATGACGTTTGAAATATTAAAAAATAATTGGGCAATGATAAAATCATTATCGAACCTCTGCTCTGTCAGAAAAAATAAAATTAATCTAATAAAGGTCCTTCTTAATATGCTGACACTTTTTAAGGGGATTATCAGACCGTCAAACTGAACAACTTTCTCTATGGCACCAACATCGAAATCGCGAAAAAAAAAACAGCTGTCCCATACAAAACTGCAAACATACTTGAGCCAAATGTATGGGACAGCTGATTTTAGACAGCGGGAATTCGATGTTGGTTCCATAGAGAAAGTTGTTCAGTTTGATGGTCTGATTATTCCCTGAAAAAAATGTCAGCATATTAAGAATGACCCTATATTAATAACAAGATAAGTTAATATATGTATTCTTTCTGTTAAATCTTTATTTTTTGTTGATGGATATTTAAGAATAAAATTGTTTTGCCTTTGATACAATATTCTGAAATTGTATCCTCTCAGGAACCTGTGGCCGACAGTTTGCGTTCTTGGTATTTTGCGTGTCTGACATTATGCGTGCAAACCGAACGAGAAATCGCGATTTTAATATTATAAGCCCCACTTGCGTCAACCCGGGTTAGCAAATAACTCCGGGTAAAATAGCTCTCTCAATTGTTTTCCTATACAAAAATCATGGGTTACCAACTTAACCTGGAGTTTATTGCTAGCCCAGCTTGACACAAACGGGGCTAAATGTGAAAGATCGGATGTTAATAATTTAATATGTTTGTGACGCATAAACTTTTGAACTGATTTGGTTGACATTTGACACCGATAGAATATGATCTGGATTAATACCGGATACTATTTTTTAAAGTAAACCAACGAAAATGCGCCTAAAAGATATCAAACATTGTTCCCATAGAAAAAGTGTTTTCTTAACAATCTGAAGATGATTTTTAGTGGATTTACCTCAGGTTGGGATACGTCGCATGCCCTATCCAGACAGTCGCTACTAGTGGCCCGTTCCCTTAGTACGGTCTGTAGATGCGAGACCATCTGCGGCAGCAGTGACGTCAGAGATAGCGCTTGACTAAACTTCGCCAAGCCAAGCACGAAGAGCTCGGGCCAGCACTTCTTGAACAGGATGACTTGAATCTCGAAACTGTAATAAAGCGATAGTTATAAGATTTTGTAAAGGAAGTCCGAATTTGTTACCAAAATGATGAATTTCATTTTAAATAAACAATTGAACATGGGGTCGAAAAACAAGATTTTTTTTGACTTTCCTTACAAAAGTGCGTCGGTGCGGTGTCTCCGACTCCATATCAACAATTTTTAGATTGTTTATCTGTCTGTTTGTTGGAGTATCACGCAAAAACTACTGAAACTATTTTGATGCAACTTTTTTTGTTTGAAATCATATGAGTTGACTTAAAATCTGGTAAAAGCTTTGACTAATTATTATAAGGACTAGCCTTGCGGTAGCATTTCCCCTCTGCCACGGTATAAGCACAATTGATCCTGTGCATTTACATTCAATTTAACACCTTATCACTAAACGAGACAGCCTATAATTGCGAAATAATAAATTCGAACTTAGAACATTTGGGGTTCACACGAGACTACTTTTATTGATTTTTGACATTCAAAATTAGAATAAAATCCAAAGTTGCGGATTTCATGTTACCTCGCCCCCCGCAATAAGTGGCAGAAATGGTTGTTAGTAGAATTACACGCGTACCCAGTCCACATATAAATAGTCAAAGGGTAAAAGAGGTCACGGTTAAGAGTTCGTGTAGAAATGAAAACACATACGGCAGCTTGTTTGCGGCGGGTACGGCCCGCAGCCAGCGTGCTGTAGCAGCTAACAGTCGGGCGCCGCCCTCACACAGCGCGTGCAGGCGCAAGTGGGGGGGAGGGGCGGGGGGGAGGCTCAGGGTCAGCTGCTGCGACTCCGGGGTGCTGAGGATTGAGTCCGGGTCCGCTGTGGAGGGGAGAGTAGCTGTTGAAGTAGGCATGAATGAGGTTACACTTAAAAAAGTCTGTGAATTTCGGTCTGAGACTAAGGTCACGCTTAACACTTTCGCTGCTAAGCTCAAAATCATGATGACGAATCATAATTCGATTCACGTATGTTTGAAATCCGTATTGATTCATTCACTTTAATCAATGTTTTTAAGCAGGTCACCTCACTACGAAGCTAAAACTGACAGATGTCAAATGTGACCTATTAAATTGGCCCGACTTTAATAGTGATCGCCTACTCGCTTCAAAATCAAAGATTTGACTGTTCACACGAGCTCTCCACGCTGAACGGATGGCCGCCAAATCCTTCCACTGCGTGGGCTCTATGCCACACCTTTTCATATGTCGCTTTTGCACATCCTTATAACTGAGGAGTTGCCCGCCATGTTCACGCTTGCCCTCTTTGGAGGTAAAGATGCGCATTGCCACACGCCATTGTCCATTGAGGGTAGGCAGAGAACACGGAAAGCCACACGCTACGACTCTCACACTCTTTAGCCTCATTCGCATTCATATCTTTTCATGCACTTCCGTCGATTGAGGGTGCTACGCACTTGCCCTTTTCGGAAAAGATATACGTATTCAGGGTCCTTCTTAATATGCTGACACTTTTGGGGATGATCAGACCATCAAACTGAACAACTTTCACTATGGGACCAATATCGAAATCGCGAAAAAAATATTCAGCTGTCTCATACATTTAGCTCGAGTAGATTTGTAGTTTAGTATGGAAGATCAGTTTCTTTTTCGCGATTACGATATTGGTCCCATAGTAAAAGTTGTTCAGTTTGATGGTCTAAACCACCCCTTAAATGTTTATTTGTATTTTTGTAACACCTTGTAGATTACAAACCTTCAAGTTGCTGTGTATCGGCGGGGTGTAGTGCGGGGAGGGGCACCTCGGGCGGTGTAGCTCCATACGCCGACTGTAGATACTCGTTTATTGCACCTACAATATCATATTTTATTATTTGAATGAAAGGGGTAGATCTTAGCCACGGCTTATACAGAAGAGACGTGTGGCGGTGGTGGATAATCGAAGTAACACAATATAAACCTTATAGTACGTAGCATAGCGTCGTTTGGATAATTACACCCGCGCCTCCAGGCGACGTCACCTGGAGGCGCGGGCGCGATTCTCCTTTACGACAAAAACGACGCTATGCTACGTACTATAAGGTTTATAATTGTGTTACTTTGACTATCCACCACCGCCACACGTCCTTAGTTGAATCATAGAATAAATACTAGTACTACCCATACAGAAGAATCACTTTAAAAACAGATTGAAATAAATAGCGACTCTATCTGCACGGCAATATATATCCCCTTTTCTTTCACTAGTGTGTCTTACGTCGCGAACACCTGAAGCAGCTGCGGAGCTGGCTGCCGTTAGGAAGTGGGACACGTATTCGGCCCTGGTGGCCGATTATCTTTTTGTTCCAGTCGCCGTTGAGACCACGGGGTTTGGGGTGCCGAGGCAAAGACCTTCGTTGCGGAGATTGGCCGTCGGCTGAGGGAGCGAAATTGTGATCCCCGTTCTGGGTCGTTTCTGGTGCAGAGGCTAGCGATTGCAATTCAGCGTGGCAACGCTGCTAGCGTTTTGGGCTCCTTTGCGCCAGGTTCGACAAGGGGCGGGTTACTTGACTGAGCGTGTTTTTCAATGTTTTGACGAAGCTTGTTGCTGATTTATGTCTGTTTATTTGTGTATCTGTGTTATTGACGACGCTTGTGCTGACCGCTATATTTTTGTGATTGATGTGTTTACTTACCTAATGAAATAAATGTATATCGATATTATATGTTTGAACATACCAAACTGTCCCATCTTGAACAAGTTCTTGGCGAGCTGTGTCTGCAGCATCAGCTGCTGTCTACGAGCTCCTTCCATGTCTCCCGGCGTGCCCGGGGTCAAGTATGGTGATACTGCAATAATTATACCAGATAAGTTATTATAAAATCGGAAACTTTGTTAAATTACAACTAAAAACATGCAGTAAAAATTAAGGGCCTATTACCACTTCTGAATAAGTTCTTGATATCTTATTTGACGGATCAGCCCGGCTTCCGGACCCGGAGAGCTGTCAGATAAGCTAAGAAGAACTTATTCAGAAGTGATGTAACAGGCTCTAAGTAAATCAATTTCATGTAAAGATGACACTGCGAATTTTTTGGTCACCACTGCATATTCTTTGAGGGCCTCACAGGAAAGTGCATATTTTTAGCTGTGTACCATATAAAGTGTACGTGCCTATACTTCATTCCAAATAAGGACGACGAGATTTTCCGATTCCTATTTAGCTTTCTGCTTAATTCTGATTACCAAATGTAATTAATTTATTGGATACATATACTATCCGACATATCTTGGACGTTACCTAAACTGTTTTAAGAATAAGTGAGAGGTAGTGTTTCAAATCTGTTTCTGTAATACAAAATAGCCTTAAAATTTCGTTGCTATTTTGAATGGAGTATAGTTAATTTATAAGTTTCAGACTAGAGGGGTTGCAGGGTTGCGGAACAAGTTTTTTATTTTTTTTTATTTTTTTAAGTGTTCCCTATATTCTGTTTTTAGTATAAGATTGTCAACAAACATACAGGGTATAACTTAAATACGTTACATGCTTTAGATCATCCAACCGAACAACTTTCATTGTGGGATCATCACTGAAATCTCGAAAAACAAAACAGCTATTCTATAGACAATGTCCATGGTGAGTCTAGCCAAATTTATAGAACAGCAGATTTTTTTTCGCGATTTCGGTGCTGTTCCCATAGTGAAAGTTGTTCAGTTTCATGGTTTGAAATACCCTCTGAAGTATTTAAGTTTACGCCCTGTATAATGTATATTTGCTCACCCGGATTTCCCTTATTGAAAGCGACAGCGGCTGCGAGAGCGAAGTTAATGGCGGGCGCAGGCGACACCGTCCCGAACCCATCGTTCGGCTCCTCCTTTGGGTTTATCTGTGGAAATCAGTTTATTTTATGGCCCAGTCAACAAAGGCATAGGACCTTGAAGAATTTGTGAGGACGTAGGAACCAAAAAACATTTTAGAATAATGAAACTAATTAATCCTAATAGAGAAGCGTAATTTTTGAATCGTGCACATTCTAATTTGGTATGTAAAGTTTTTTTTTGGAGGGCTGAATCGAAAACCATTTCGAGATTGTCTCAATAATAATATTTTCTAAGTCGGAGATTTTAAAATGAAAGGATTACAGATATTTTAAATAAAATAACGTCTTTTTTCGGTACATTCACATTGTCAGAATTTGACATTTGAGTTGGCATTTCTGTTTCCAGCATAGAGTTAGAAAGATAATTTATTTGTAAGGGGAGGCTTGCCGCCATTAATCTGTTCGGTCGGTGTTGTATTTGATATTCGTGAAAAATTGGTTTTAGTGGTTTTTGTGACATAATTTCGTGCGGATTGTGAACCAAAAAGTTGCGTAAATCGACCAACATAACAGGAATCTCAAATATATACGAAGAAAGAACAAAAGTTTTGGTGCAAGTTTACTCGTTCATGGTGATTTTGGCGGCAACGCGCGAGCTTACAAAATCGACCACAATTTCATCGTCATCTTTCATCTATCATCCCATGGAGAGTTTTGCACGGGAATCGTGAAGAAAAGGACGGGCTTTGTTTCTTAATTTTCTAAATTCGTTTTTCGTGGCAATTATTTTGTTAATGTGGTGGATTTGTTTAATAATGTGCCATTAATGGAGAACAATATAGTAAAAGTGAGAAATAAAGAAGGCGCTCCCGTTTGATTCGGATTGATCCTTGCGTAAAACTCCCCTCAACATTGGAATGTGTGTACCACCCTCGCATTTCAAGACTTAGGTATTAAGTACAAAGAAAAATATCACTAAAGACCAGGCTGTAAGGGCTAGTTCCCATTGCCTTTCCGAAAGGATAAACTATTTAAAAAAAAAAAAAAATATTTGTAATTTTTTTAAAAAGCAGTACTTTTTCTACATGGAGTTCTAATTATTTTCTCTCCACCATTTTTGTATTTAGAGATTACAGATCAGATTATTTAAAAATTAAATTTATATTTATAAACTCGATGAATCGTAATAAGAATTAAATTGGTTTCTTAAAATTATGTCTTCTATCCGTAAAAAATATTTAAAAAGACCAAAAAAAACTTGACATACCGAATTAGTTTACAAAAATATCGAAATTGCTATGGAGATTATGCATCATTTGGATCATGAATTTGAAAGTGTTGGATTCAAAAATAACACTTCAGGTCTAGTGCTTAACTGAGTAGGTGCCTTAGGTAGCGGAGCGTTGCGGGAGGGGGTGAAATATGACATGCAGCAGTCACAAGATATGTGACTTAATCACGGTTAAATCACTGAAAAAATTTTGATGAAATTTTGTAAAGAGACAGTTGTAAGTAGAACCCTGAAAAAGGGCATAGGAAACTTCCGCGCAGAGCCTGTCTTATCTCACTGTTGATAAAGTTCAATTTGCTAGGTAAAATGCCGTGCGCTGCAAACCGCTCTTTTAGTAGGAATGGAGAATGTTCACGGGTATGCGAAATCGCTTGAAACTTTGCCACAGTATAGCTTATGTGGATACAAGTACACTAGTTTTTGTTTGTGTATTCAAAAACGACGTGGCGACTGGCTCACCCCCCGTTACACTGGACAGAGTTTCGGTACTACTGGTGAAACGTGGATGTTCTGTGGTTTCAGAATATCTCTGGTTACCCCCTCGGGGAATATAGTCGTGAGAATATGCTATGCTATGCTAAAACTCCGGTAAATATCGAGCACACCGCGCGGGCGGTTTGACGTCTCGTTCTAACATTTCATAGTCGATTGCGCGATTCCATAATGGGCCAATCGAAGAGTACGCCAGTTTTTTTTAAATGTCAAAAATAAATACCAAATAATTATGTGCTGTGCCAAAATATACAAACATAACCATTTTGTGTGCGTATAAACAAAATAACTGCGTGTGACATCACGTTCCAACACTTCCCTGACGGCCGAATATCGCATTGCGCATCCATTTTTCTAAGTACAACGACTCGAAAACTACATGACTTATCTAAATAAAATTTTCACTGATTTAATAGGGAATATAGTGAGCTGAAAATAAAAACGTGTGAACATTCTCCGTTGACATTTATTATAACTGTCTCACCTGCCCTTGCCCCTGTCCAGCAAGACCGAGGAGCTTGGAGTATGCAGCCTGTCTCTCGTGCCCCTCCCGATCGCCCTTCCCCTTGTCAACGATAGGCTTCCTCTCGTGCTGGACCGCTGTCGGATACAGTGCAAGAATTACTGTTCATCGTGTGGTGTGGTGATGAGATGATATGATTGTTAAAGAAATAGCCAGCGCATTAAACTTATTTGGGTATTGGAAACATGAATTATTTGGTTTTAGTAAATAATAAAACTATGAATGGGCCAATAAGGTCTACCACTACCTATTTTAATACATGTAAATTCGTGAGCGGCCCACGGTCGAGTTGTTGAATATCTACTCTGGTACAAATATTCATATTCATCATGCAAATGTTTGTCCTTTGTGGAGTCGGATGGAGTTCGAACCCGTGACCCTCGGCACATTAGGTTGGTTCACTAAAGACTGATCTATCGGGCCATCAAAAGTAATGTTAGGAATTTCAAAAGGTATTCCCTATATTTTCTACATATTTCTTCTAGTTCGCTACCTGATTTAAATGATGGCAACCTCCATTTGCGGCAGCATTTACGCTGGCAACCTTGGTCCACTGTGTCGAGGCAAACAATAGCTTCAATTGGGTGTAAAAATTAAGTGTACTTTATAGGTGCATGGTCAGCAGGCAAGTTCACCACCACTGAGCTATTGGGCCGTCATTATTGATTCTACCAAGCTTTTAAGGTTGCTAATTTTTATTATATTTAGGTAAGAAAAAGCTGGAAGACAATTATGTTTAAGTACCTTTCCAGGCATGACAGCATCCGTATTTAAAAGGTAATTAGACTCACAGTCACTTCTCATGCCGCAAGCCAAGCACTTCTGAAGCCGGCAGTACTGGCACCGGTTCCTGTGGTGCTTGGTCACCTCGCAGTTCATGCTGCCTCGGCATTGGTAGCCGAGCTTCTTGCGGATGGAACGCTTGAAGAATCCTTTACAGCCTGGTGGGTAAATGGTTATAATTTAAATCGTTTTTTTTATAATTATCTTCACAAACAATACAGGCTTAAAATAAAAAAAAATACCTAATAGCCTGACTGTACAAAAATTTGTTCCAATGATTTTCCGCAACATGGTGAGGTTTTTATGTTTTTGTCGGCTTTACTAATATTATCTTTATTAGGGCGGCTGCGGACCCCACACACCAATCAGACTCGCCGGATTGTATGTCGATTCTGATTAGTGCGCGACATTTTTCTGACAGAAGTCTTGTATGTGCGGCCGCCCTTAATGAAGCGACACACCAGCGGAACGAACTAATATGAAATTTTGTGATATTGTTTGGATGTGTGTAACTTAATCACGCATGCCTGTTTAGCCATCGGTAGCCGTGAACATTTTTAAGTTTATCGTAACATAATCTGTGGGCCACATTTACACAGGCCGTGAATAGGGCTTTCATCAACCTCCCGGAAAAACCTGTCATGTCCTGGATGCCTAAAAACTCTTACCTTCGCAACTGATAGCACCATAATGTCTGCCCGAGGCTCTGTCTCCACACACGATGCACAGCTCCAGTCCCCCAACCTCTCCTCCACTGAACTTCATCTCCAGTTGATCCTGGTTGTCCATTGTATTGTCTGCAATATCAAAGGAAAGTTTTATTTCGGCTTCCCCTTTAGCACCAAACACGGGGGGAAATTGATATCATTACGAGCTTATATCAAGCACTAAGTTAGATGTATAGAGTGAACATCCCCAGATGTTGACCCATTCTATTGCGGCGATATAGTACTCTTGCATTTAGTCACTCTATCACTGCGGTCACATATAGCAGCTTAATTGAAATAATTAAACCTCATAAAAAATTTCATGAGATACTGCACAAACAATTCAAGAAATGTAAGCAAGTGTAAAGAAATAACTTTTCATAGGTAAGCAAGATGAATTAATTATTAAAAAGCATTTTCAATATTATTTTAAACAATATTTTTATCCCACTCTCGAAAAATATAAGCAAATGCAAATAAGGTACAAACCCTCAACTCAAGTAAAATTGTAGCAAATTATAGTGAGGGACAAAAACTATATGCGAAAAAGAGAAGTCAATAGTATGTCAAATCGGGATAAAACGGGACAATTGGCATCCCGCATACATCCTCGTGGTTTGTCTTCTGGTGCATTTACATAATGTATTCAGATATGGACCACGCTTGGTGCATCCCCCTCATTTAAATAAAAGTGTCTCAAAGGGGCCTCTAGTCTCAAAGGGGCCTCTACGTGTTGGATCTGTGTCCCCTGTGGGAGTTTGAACTATGACTTACGGGATATCCTGCCTCTCTCAGGACGGGTGGCAACCCTAGGATAGACCTACAAACCGGTATAGGGTCACTGCTCAGATTGACGCGGATGTCAGAGAGGAAGGGAGATGAGTTGATGTGCAAACTGCTCAAACTGCATCTTTCGCTTCATACAAAATCTGATAGGTGTTTGTTCACCCTATACACATAAATATTTCAGCACTACGAAGTCTATCCATATGGAAGACTAGTTTTAAATGCAGCAAGAACTTACTTACCTTGGATACAAAATTTTAAATACCACATGAATTAACTTTATTGTTTAGTCTACTAAAAGTAGATTTTTCTTCTTTATCATGATTGTTTACTAATCAGAGTAAATCGGGTACCAAATTGGAACAGATTTACCTGTTGCTCCAGAAGCGTGTCAAACGAAAAATAAACAAAAATTCATCCTCAAACACCTTTCACTTTTGAGGGCATGGCATTTAGTTAAATCTCAAAATAACATCTCTCGAAACCAAATGCTGGACTTGGTAACCTTTAAGTTCGTTAGTCAAAGCAATACAGTTGGCCCACGGTCACTGATGTGAAAAATAAATGCATGAAATCATTAGCATCGCGTGAATACAGTTAGCTTTTCTTACCTATGGTCAAACGAGGCTACAGGGTAAGTTATTCAATAGTTTGGATCACAAATTCACTAGGAAACCATTAAATGAACACTTAATCATATTCCTTGTAAAACTTCGACGTGTTTTACTGCTTTTTAAGACAATTTATGAAAAATCAAAAATACACGAAGTCGCCATCGCGTGAACAAAAGGTAATTGAATGAATGAATGGAACTGAATGAAAAAAATGCAGAATTGACTGATATGACCGAGAGGGTGGGAGGGCCCGGAGGGAAACTGAATGAGATGATTGACCATAGAGTCCAAATTGTCTTCTTTTTGATAAATATGGCAACACCTTTTATTTAAAAAAAAACAAAGTTTCGTTTCATAACGTGTGAAAATCATTCAGGGTTCTGATACGAAAGAGCAAAAACATACAAAGATTTTTATGCTAGAGTGAGATAGATACTCTGAGTAATTTTTACACGTTATGAAAAGGACTCCAAAACGTCAAAAAAGTTATAATGTCAAATACGACCGCATGTGAATTCATGTGATTTTTGTTGATTTCATGAATTTCTCTTAAAATTCTTCTATGAAAAGTGCTTTGGAATATTTTATAAGTTTCACCATAAAGTAAACAACCATGTCTTCCTCCGAGGTGGAAGAAATCATCAATAAATTCGACGCATTTACACAAAAACCTGTAAAATTCCTAGCCGTTCAGGACGACGTGAAAGATGACATCAAAAACTTGGTTAAAAGCCTTTACGACTTTACTAAAACTCAGGAAAAGGGTGAGAAAAGAGAGAAGAAGAGTGCCTTGCCCGATTTAATAGTCAAAGACTTCGATGAGGAACAGATATGGCAGGAGATTGAGTTACAAAATTCTGAGTGTTGGGACCATCTTGTGTGGGAAGTAGCCAACTGTATGTCTGCCAAAAATGACCTATTATTCCCTATAGAAACTCCCCAAGAGCTAGAACAAGAAACAGATGAGGAAAACCTCGAATCTGATGATGAAATCCCTCAATCTGACGAAGAAATGTCTAATCAAAATGACGGAAATCCTAAAATGAGAAAGCAAGTTAAGCCGAAAATAAAGACTAAAACCTCTATAGTCGACGACCAGTTCTTCAAACTGCAGGAAATGGAGAATTTTTTGTTGAAAGAAGAGAAAGAGGGAAAAAAACATGGTTCGGGAAGCGATGATGAATCTATAGATATGTTTGAGGATATTGATGATGAGGACTTAGACGAAGATGAGGATCGAAAAGAGATGATGTACAATGACTTTTTTGATGGTCAAGACGATGATCAAGATCTTGGAGATGATCATCAAGATCGTGATGATATTGAAAATTCAGACGATAGTGACGGTGATCAAGAAACGGAACAACCAAAGTCAGATACAAAAAAGAAAGTAAAGTTTGCCGATATGTCTGACGATAATTCCTCAGATGGTCAAGATAGTGAAATTGTTACCGATAAACAAAATAACGGTAACGAGAAGTACGAAAAGCGATCAGACTTCGAGTTACGTCAAGAAAGATTACAGCAAACCATTACGCGACTCGAAGAAAAACATTTAAAAGACGCACCGTGGCAACTGAAAGGTGAAATTGATGCTACAAAACGACCACAAAACTCCTTACTACAAGAAGTGGTAGACTTTGACCTTACCGCCCGACCGGCACCGATCATAACCGAAGAAACAACAATCACCTTAGAAGACATTATACGTCGACGAATCAAAGATAAAGCTTGGGATGATGTCGTCAAAAAAGAAAAACCCGTAGACGATCAACTCCAATTCCGTAAACCGGAAATCTTAGATCAATCTAAAAGCAAGCAAAGCTTAGCTCAAGTTTACGAAGCGGAATACCTTAAACAAAAACAAGCGATGTCCGGTGAGAACGACGAAGAAAAAGAACCCGAAGCTCACACTCAGATAAGAGATGCAATGTCGAAGTTATTCTCTAAACTTGACGCATTATGCCACTACCATTATACTCCAAAACCGCCTCAAGCCGAAGTTAAAATTGTTAGCAATACTCCTGCTATATCCATGGAAGAGGTTGCTCCGTTGGCTACAAGCGAAGCAGCATTACTCGCTCCAGAAGAAATTAAGAGGAAACGTAGAGGAGATTTGATGAGCAAAGAAGAGAGGACGCAAACGGATAAGAAGAGAGAAAGGAGGAAGAAGAAGAAATTGCAGAAGCAGAAAGGGACTCCTGCTAAAGTTACGGAGCATAGGAACACGAAGAAAGCGGTGGGAGCTGACGATAAGAGTTTGAAAACGTCCAAAGCATTCTTCCAGCAGTTGAACGATGATGCGACCAGTTTAATTAAGAATAAGAAACGTAATGTTAAGAATAAGGGGCAATAAATGATAATAAAAATGTTGTTAAACTTGATTGTTGTACTGTTTGTGACTACCAGTTATTCAGCTGATAGACGTCCACTACTGGACATAGGCCTTTAGCCCACACATGCCATCGCAACAATGAGCAATCCTGCACCAGACCTCTGTCACTCGGCCGTAGCAACCGAGTTATGTACCTACACTTTGACGCATTGTAAGCGAAGCATTTGTTTGAATTCGGTATGTCAAGTTTTTTCTGGAGGGCTAAATCGAAAACCATTTCGAGATAATTGTCTCAATAACAATATTTTCTATGTTGGAGATTTTAAAATGAAAGTATTACAGATATTTATAATAAAATAACGTCGCCGTCGTTTTAATAAGTTTTAAGGTTTTTCTCCATGGAGTTCGAATGATTTTCTCGCGATCACTTTTAACCATATTTTAATTAACTGTTATATTTAATAATAAAATTAATATTTATAAACTCGATGAATCGCAAAAAAATAAATTCGTTTTTAAAATGATGTCTTCTATCCATAAAAAATATAAAGTAAAGGCAAAAAAAAATACTTGACATACCTACCGAATTCTGCCACTTGCTCAAGACGGCAACGCGCTGTACCACGGAATATCTTAGAGTACAAGCTGTACGAAGTAATAACAACGCTGGGTCAAGCGCCATTAGATACATTTTCGCGAGTACCGTTTGGCAGTAAATGATTGAAGCGTTAAAACGTGGGTTCCTGCCACCTTTGCCAGGTTGTCGATCCACCTTAACTCGGGACACTTAATCATGACGGCCCGGGTTCGAATCCACTCCGCCGACATGCTACGTACCAGTGAGTTTTTCTAAGTTATGTACGTAATACCGTGCTCTCAAACGGTGAAGGAAAACATCGTGAGGAAACCTACATACGCTGAAGAACAGATTCTGGTCCGTGTGTGAAGTCTACCAATCCGCATTAGACACGCGTGGTGGATTAACGACCTTAAACCCTCCTTGAGGGCAGGCGTGGTCCGAAGGGGGGGGGGGGGGGGGGTCACAGGGAACATGACCCCCTCAAAATCATCATAATGTGTGCAATAAAATTGTGTAATAAAGTCTAATTTACTCGTCATATTTTATTATAAGTGACCCCCCCAAAATTTCAGGCTGCGACCACGCCTGCTTCAGGGTAGCCAGCCTACCCTAGGCCTACCGTAGGCCTGTACCCTGCAGTGGAGGGACTTATACAAGGTGTAACGAAAAACCCTTGTTTCAAGGGGTGGTTTAGAGCCTAAAACAGTTTGATGGTCTAAACTAAACTTTAGACCGAACTGAAAAACTTTCACTAAAGAGAAGTCGAAAGAAATCTGTTGTTCCATACATTTCAGTAGGTAAACTAGGTAGGTAGATAGGTACTACAGTTTTATAAAAAACAGCAGTTTTTTTTTCGATGTTGGCTTCATAGTGAAAGTTGTTCAGTTTGTTGGTCTGATCCACCTCTTTGAATATTAATAGGGTGTTATGTTATGCAAAGCATAGGCTGCTGTACAGGGTGTAACAAAACACCCAAGTAATACTTAAGGCGGTGCTTCAGACCAGCAAACTGAACAACTTTCACTATGAAGCCAACATCGAAAACGCAAAAAAGAAATCCGCTTTTTCATACAAAACTGCAGTAACGATTCGACTCAAATACAGCAATTCGACTCAAATACAGCAAATTTTATTTTTCGCGATTTCGTTGTTGGCTTCATAGAGAAAGTTGTTCAGTTTGATGGTCTGAAGCACCCCCTTAAGTATTACTAGGGTGTTTTGTTACATCCGCTGTATACAACGTGTTAATAAATGAGCGCAAAACCTCATCCACCCCAACTGATTTTTAACAAAATAATCAGACTCAAACAGTAATTTCAATATTTTGATAATTAAAATTTAAAGTTATTCGCATTTTAAGTTTTCAGGCAAAATTATATGTTATCATTTCAGCAATTAATGAAAGCGCTAACGTACTCATGGATACATTTTAAGAATATTGTTTTGGTAGTAAGTAGGGTGAGTGTGCTCGTGAGGTGGGTTGAGATTGAGTTCAGTAAATTTTAAATTTTAGAAACCCATTAATAATAATTTTGAAAAAAATTTACCTATTTTGAAACCATGATAATTCGATTCTGCTCTCGATTCTAAACAAACTACTCGCCAACGCATGACGGCTAAGCTGAAAGATAAAATCAAGTTCATAGCAACTGTTCAGCAGACATTAACTAAATGGTAGGATTTGTCTATGCGATGTAACCTAACCAGTATCCTCGATAGATTGGGCTCGGTGATGAGCGGAGCGACGAGCGGAGCGACGAGCGCAGCGGTGAACGTTGTTTTGATTTTGACGATTTACGTGTGGCCCTGCGGTTTTTCCATGACTTGGCTCTGACCAGAAAACCTGTGATCTGTGTGGTTACGCAGCGGTATCTATATTAAGAGAAGTTTATTCCGAATGCGTAAATGCCCGCTCCATACAAATGAAGTCGGGTGATATTATCAATACTAACCAATGAAAGTGAATGAAATTTTTCAGAAACAATGTAGAAACTAATATCGATGTTTGCATGAAGTCCGATTTTCGTTAAAATATACAGTTTTAGCGTTAGAATTTGTATAAAATCTTTGAGGCACTGTAACATCAAAACTATACATTTTAACGAAAATCTGACTTCATACAAAAATAGAGATTAGTTTCTAGATTGTTTCAGAAAAATTTTATTAACTTAAATTGCAAATATCACCAGACTTCGTTTGTATGAAGCGCGCTCCGATTTACATTCCCTGAAAAATAGAAAGTAGAGCTAGCTGAGCTTTCATTCTTTCACGTGCTGACAGCGAAACATCGCTAGGGTTTTCAAGTCTAGCATTGACTACTCACAAAATGGCGGCAAGTCTAATGAGATTTGACCAAGAAGTTTACACGGTATACCTAACCTATTGCCATTCACCCCTCGGTGGGGATCGGCCGTCAAGCGTACCTGAGCCGTGGAGTGAGACAGGCCTCGTACTATGCCTAAGGCTGAGATTTAGAGACAATTTTCGTAGTTTTAGCTAGAGCTAAGCAGGGCGAAAATGTATGGATTTTGACATACGGGAGTTCGAACTATGACTTAAAAATCATCTCTGAATCTCGGCCTAAGTGCCTAATTCTAAAGCAGATAACATACGGCTATTTATTATCGCGACATCCCACGACCATGACCGAACGCTAAGGCGTGAGCGGACGCTTGAAATGAAATGCCACAAACTGCGTTGCCGTCGGAAAACTCTAGTCGTTACGGCGCAGCGGCAGTAATTAGCGCGGGAAAAACGCGGCGATATGGCGCGCGACGAATCTACTCTTCAATGAGCTACGAAACTAGATTTTAGTTATCACCAGAAACTAGAATAACTTTGAACTTTGAGGGAATTTATTTTCAACAAAACAGATACTAAGAATATAATCTAGATATAGACAGCGAACGAAAACCGCGTACGATTTATCTGCCGCCTCTTATTCGCAATAACATAATACTATACTCCATTCCAAACAGCAACGAATTTTTTTGTAAGGCCATTTTGATTTACAGAATGTTTGGATTACACGCCACGTCCCTTAAAGACGCAATAGATTGAAAATTTCGTTCTCTGGGTAGTGGGCTCGGTGGCAAATTGGAAAACGCAATTTCCCGGTCTGGATGAGTGCGGGTTCAAGTGGTGCTCCCACACTGCTGTTAGAAAATGTTAACTAATGTTAGTAAACATTTGTTTACAAACATTTGATCACAAATGTTTTCATGTTAGTAAACATTTTTGAACAAAATTGTTAGTTAACATTTTATAACAAAATAAAACATTTGTTATCTTTCTTCTTCCATTTTCATGTAGACACCTCAGAACGCAAAACCAAACTGCGAGCTAAAAATTTTATAAAATGTTAGTAAAAATTTTCCGTCAGTGTAGGAGCACTTGTAACATCTAACATTTTCTAACAAAATGTAACAATTTATAACATTTGTTAGTAAATGTTATAGTGTTAGAAAATGTTTGTAAACATTTTCTAACAGCAGTGTGGGAGCACCATACCGCCCGAGAGTTAATTTTTCAATCTTTAATTTGATACATTATGTATTAGTTTATAACTTTTACCATTATTTGAGCTCTAAACCACACAGGCGCTCTACCATTCTCGTAGCATGCCACCGTAGTATTCTCGTAGCGCTTTCGTAGCTCGTAGCGCGCGACTATTGCAGTAGCAGTCCTGCTTGCAACTTACATAACGTTTGCCGTTACTTTTTAGTTTTAGGGCATCTAGGTATCTAATATGTCTAGTTTTATATTTAATCTAAAATGTCTATATTGTAATCAGTCAAGAATCGAGTGATTTTATAATTGAGGGGAATTTTAAAAAAGATAAATTATAAATCGTGTAGGGAAGTATGCAGGTTGTAAGTGTACTCATAAGCTGAACAACTTTCTGAAAAGAACATAAGCGAAATTCGCAAAAAAAATTGACTTTTCATACAAACGTTCGATCAGCTGATTGAATTGTCTGAAATAAATCATTTGAATTTGAGGCATAGGTACACTATGCGTTTAATTAAATAAATCAGTTATACTCATCGTAAAAATTGAGAGAAAACTACTTTCGAATTCTACTAAATATGGTATTCAATCTCTTTTTTATTATCAAATAAACACTTTTTTGTTATAACTTCTTGGTCTGTAAAATTTTTGTCGATACTGGCACTATTGACCTCAAAAAATTACGGCAAACGCCATTAAAAAGAAATTAAAAATAAATCGTATTTTTTTCTTAATTCGCTAACGTCTTTGTGAATATTTCTATCACAATATCAAACCAGGATTTTATGCGATAAATAAATGAAATCTCTTTTGTCATTTTAGTTCATACAATAAAAAATAAAAAGGAAAAGGTTTTGCACTAAGTTTTGAACATTTCTTCCGAACCATTTTTTAACCAAAATTGTCATACAAAATTACTATCCTAATTGTGTATAGCAGCTGATCAAATTGGACCCGCCTGGTGTCCATTTCCTCCTAACATGGAATATAACTAAAAACTGAATATGAATTTATAATTCTAGCGGGGATAATTGAAATAATCCATACAACTAATAATAATGAAAATTAATTCAGACTAGAAATATTACAATTCCAAGTTTGGATGTTTGTTCTAGATTCACGCTAAAATGGCTGTAACAATATAAATCAAATTTGGCACAAAGATAGCGTACCTACATATGTACTCGTACCTAAGTAGTAGAGTAAGTACTATACTCTATACTTCGTTCCAAATAAGGACGAAGAGATTTTCTGATTCCTATTTAGCTTTCCGGCCAATTCTGATTAACAAATAAACTTTACTTATCTGAAAGATATACCATGGATATATCTTGAACGGAACTAAAGCTGTTCTAAGAATAAGTGAGAGGAAGTGTGTCAAATCTCTATTTCTGCAATTCAAAATATCCTAAAATTTTCGTTGCCATTTGGAATGAAGTATAGGTAGATAGAGAAAGTCGTGGGCATGTGGTCGTTAAAAAATAGTATGACTTCTTTCAAAGAATAGATCGAATTACAGTACTCCTTATTCCTACCTACTTACCAATTATACTGTGATTGATGTGATGATTCCGTGCTTCGGATGGCACGTTGATCCCGGCTACTATCTCTCGTGGTAGTAGTCGTTACATTAAAACCACGTTAGAGGCCGTAAGGCGGCCTGAAAAAACTCTGACACTATATCCCACATGATAAGAAGAAGAATAATATTGTAGGTCTCCAATCGAAATAATGCTCAATATCACAGAACATTATAGTAGGGGTTAGAAATGAAAAGTAGCGCTTTTTCTTCGGAGACTGTCGCCACTTGTCTTCCCGCTCACGCTGCTACAATTACTCATGCCCTCTCGCTCGCACAACGCCGCGCGCCTTATGGTATTATGCAAATCATTGCATAACCTGTGGCGACACGTTCCACGCCTACTTTGCACTTTTAACCCCTCTTATAATGTTCTGTGCTCAATATGTTAGGAGGTTAATGATTAAATAAAGTAAAATGAACAATGAACAAAGCATCAGACAATATTTATTGTTTTTTCATCTGGTTTACAAAGATTTTCTTTTAAATAGTTAGCATTTTATTTATTTTCTAAAAACTCGTCTAAATAGAAAAATGGAACACAAATGCTGCGGAAATTTTTTGAATTGGAACTAATAAAATGTTAGTAACTACGGTCAATGTTAAGGCTCCTTTTACCGTTCAGTGGAGGCCTTATCATAATATTAAAGAGTCAATAAAGAAAGCCTTAAAAGTTCTACTCCAATAAACTTTGACTAATTATTATAAAGACTAGCCTTGCGGTAGAATTTCCCCTCTGCCACGGTATAAGCACAATTGATCTTGTGCATTTACATTAAATTTTACACCTTATCACTAAACGAGACAGCCTATAATTGCGAAATAATAACTTCGACGAATAATAACGAACTTAGAACGTTTGGGGTTCACATGAGACAACTTTTCATGATTTTTAACATTCAAAATTAGAATCTAAAGTTAAAGGGAATAAAATCCAAACTTGCGGATTTCATGTTATCTCGCCCCCCGCAAAAAGTGGCAGAAATGTTTGTTAGTAGAATTACACGCGTAACCAGTCCACATATAAAATACTTTTTTAAGTTCTAAACATTAAAATTTTAAGAATATCGAAATAAATGTAAAAATGTATTTTTTTTTCAAATTATGTAGGTAGGGTGTAACAAACACCATAGTAATACTTAAAACCATCAAACTGAACAACTTGAATTATGGAGCCAACGTCGAGGAAAAATAAAATAAATCTGCTGTCTCATACATTTGAGTCGCGACGGTACTGAAGTTTTGTATGAAAGAGCGTTTCTTTTTCGCGATTTCTATTTCGGCTTTATAGTGAAAGTTGTTCAGTTTGATGGTCTGAAGCACCCCCTTAAGTATTTCTAGGGTGTTTTGTTACACCCTGAATAAACACATATAAAAGTATTGTACAAAACAAGTTCAAAGGCTTTTGAAGTTTATAGGAGGGATACTTTTTCAATTTAGGGATTTTATTGAGAAATCTTTAATATTGTGATGAAATGACTCTTAATAGTCTATTGTAGCGTGCCCCCGAAGCAGATTTTAAATGTACTTAATAAGTTAGTTACAGTCATCATCATCATCATCATCCTATATACGTCCCACTGCAAGGCATAGACCTACCCTCAGGGTTTATAGGCGTTAGTCCACCACGCGTGGCCAATGCGGATTGGTAGACTTCACACACGTATCGGAATTTCTTCTTCAGCGTATGCAGGTTTCCTCACGATGTTTTCCTTCACCCTTTGAGAGCAGTCGGGTAGCGGTCGGTTGGTTACAGTACAGTAACATAATACCTCTACATACCTAGTTGTAACACATTGAACCATTAAAACCGTACTCGAATTAAACCTCAAGGATACGCCTCGCCTAAAATGAAAGGCAGTCGTGCTCTTACCACAAATTGCTCTCCGCTTTTTGCAGGCGCTGCAATAGTTAATTGTAGATACCAATTTAATTTATTGGTGTCTCTTGAATTGGATGAATTATTAATTTTTTGTGAATCTGATATTACGTACCTACCTACGTACGGAGGATTGTTTTAATCTTACCTATAAGTTTATAGCCTGTAGAATCCCACTGTAGGGGTGCTGCATAAGGGTGAGAGGGAGTGGGCCACATTCCACCACGCGGGCCCAGTGCGTGTTGGTGGAGGCAAGTTAGTGGTTAACTTGCTGTCAGAGAATTAAAAAGCCGCCTTAATAGGCCTCTGACCTGGCTTTACGAATAGTTACAACGCCATCTGACGGAACTATCCGAGACCAACTGCTTAACGTGCCTTCCGAAGCACGGAAACGCTCGAGATGAAATACCACTAAACGGTCACCCATCCAAAGACTGACCGGACCAGACGTTGCTTAACTTCGGTGATCGTTTCCAATACCGAAGTTCCACTACGCCAACGAGCGCTGGAATAAACATACCAAGTTTTATTTATTTTTTACCATCATCATCTCAGCCCAAACACGTACCCTGCTCGACAAAGGCCTCCCCCAAGGATCGCCACAACGACTTGTCCTGCACGGCTAGCATGCCAGCCACGACAATGCGTTTAACGGGGCATGCGAGGCCTACAGTAGCCCTCGCATGCCACCACCGAGAAAACGATAAAAATTTAGATGTTCCTCCATCTTTATTATTTTACATATGCCAGAAAGAGCGCGCATGACGTTTTACTCGTTTAAACGCTTTGTCGTGGGTGGCATGCTAGCCCTACTGCGCTGCCCTCATCCAACGTGCTCCCACGTGCTACTTTCCAGAATACACGGTTTCCACTCCAGAACTCTTCGGCCCCATCTGCTATCTGTCCTACCTCGCAACCATTAACAATGTATACTTCATTCCAAATAAGAACGACGAGATTTTCCGATTCCTATTTAGCTTTCTGGTCAATTCAGAATTACCAAATGTAATTAATTTATTGGATACATATACCTACTATCCGACATATCCTGGACGTTACTAAAGCTGTCCTAAGAATAGTGAGAGGAAGAGTTTCAAATCTCTGTTTCTGTAATGCAAAATAGCCTTAAAATGTCGTTGCTACTTTGAATGGAGTATAGATAGGTATCTAATTAATAACAAAAGAGGATAATAATAAGTTAGCGTGGAACGCCGCAGAGCGCGATTGCGGCGCGATTTAATCCCGTACAGTAGTCGGTCACAAATTTATAATTTGTACAATTACCCCGCGCCGGAGACATCGTATGAAGACTTAGGTATGTGTAGAAATGACGCTGTGTTCATTACAAGTCTGCATTAGATGAGAAGATCTTCAATAGACGTGTAACGTGTTGAAGCCCAAACTCAGATCAAAAAAGTCCTCTGTAAAAAAGCATATTAGAAACTGGATGATTATTTAAATGATTAAAATGCTTGGGTCTGAGTGTCAATAACTCATAGTGTATTTACTTTACTGTATAGTATGAATTATTTTTTTAAATAGACTATGTATTATTTTATACATAACCTTAGCTTAAGAATTTATATTGTAATAGTTATTAAGTCGTGTTATGTTGTAGAGTTTCTGGCCGTATCTTCTCTATAGCGACAACACGTTCTGACGAGGTGGTAGCTTTAAAAAAAATTGACACTTGATAAGTGTGCTTCAACTCTTCAAGCTCCTAGTATATTGAATAAAATAATTATATTGACTTTGAAGAGGTCGGGCCCGCGCGTCCAACTGTTCTTAGTTAATTGGTCACAATGTTGGGCAAAATGTAATTAATTACAAATTGTAATTGTTATTCGCAATTACTTTTTTTGGTTACGATTATAAATGTATGCTTTTCGAAAGTAAATAATGATTGTAAAGCATAACATAGCCTATGCTCACGGCTACATTCCCCGAGGGGGTAGTCAGAGATATTCTGAAACCTCAGAACAAATGATGATTCCATTAGACATATTATAATATTATAAAATATGGCTAATGCAATCGTTTACATAGAAGCATAGGTACATTTATAATCATAACCAAAAAAGTAATTGAGTAATTACAATAAAAAATTCCAATTTGTAATTAGTAATTCTTACATTTTACCCAATGTGGTATGTACCTACCGTTTATTGTTTATTATGACTACACTTTTATATAGCATATGCTCACGACTATATTCCCCGAGGGGGTAGTCAGAGATATTCTGAAACCTCAGAACATCCACGTTTCACCAGTAGTACCGAAACTCTGTCCAGTGTGACGGAGGGTGAGCCCGTCGCCACTTGTAATGGACAGTGGGTACAATACATGCCTCGAAATTGAAGCATGCAGGTTTCCTCACGATGTTTTCCTTCATCGAAAAGCCAGTGGTGTTACAAATCGTACATAAATTCCGATAAACTCATTGGTACGAGTCGGCCTGGACGGGGATCGAACCATCGCCTCCTGCACGGTAGGCAAGGTTACTCGCCACTAGACCACCACGGCTGGAAGCCTGGAAGCCTGGAAGGCTGGAACCTGTGTTTACAAGTACCTATCCATATTACGAATTTGCTAAATTCTTTTTAATCCTAAGTCACCTCTACTTCTTCCAACTAACTACCAGGGCAGCATCGGTTGGTAGAAGCTAGCAGACAAATAAATTCAGTAGCGCGATAAGCGACGAATAAATCAGTGCCCTGAACGCAGCCGCAAGCTTGCGACGAAAAAACGTGGCTAAGTTCATTTGTCGTCTTTTATGTTAACCTGGTAGCTGGATACATACGTACACACAATCTGACGACTTTGTTCTTTTTCAGGGCGGTCAGAAATTTTGCCACAACTTTTCACAGTGCTTAGATTAAAGGCTGTGTGTACCTTTGTTACAATTCATTATTTTTAGCCACCTTGAAAGGGATTTGGTCTTGATTTTATGTACCTACTTTTACTGTTACAAAGAACTGATAATCGTAACACATTTGCTATTCCGAACGCATTATCTACACAAAACTAACAGAATAGTGTGTCTGTACATTGAAGATATTAAAAAAAAACATAAGTATATGCTCACGACTATATTCCCCCAGGGGGTAGTCAGAGATATTCTGAAACCTCAGAACATTAAAGTTTCACCAGTAGTACCGAAACTCTGTCCAGTGTGACGCGGAGTGAACCCGTCGCCACTTAGAATGGACAGTGGGTACGATACATGCCTCGAAATTGAAGCATGCAGGTTTCCTCACGATGTATTCCTTCACCGAAAAGCCAGTGGTGTTACAAATCATACATAAATTCCGAAAAACTCATTGGTACGAGTCGGCCTTTACGGGGATCGATCCATCGCCTCCTGCACGGCAGGCAAGGCTACTCGCCACTGGACCACCACGGCTAGGTAATTGTAAAGGTATTTTGACAAAACTAATTGTGTCTAAAAGCTTATGAATCGACTTGTAAACTAGTAAGTATATTTTATCTCGGTACGATGATGCTACCGTGGCGGACAAAGTCGCAGGCAATAACTACACTAAGAAAAAATGCTACGTATACGTAGCCCGTCGTAGCTTATACGTAGCCCATCGCAGCTTACGTACCACGTCAATGAAGCTTCATTGTGAAGTACGAGACAACTTAAATACTGATGCAACACTCGTAATTAGTATCGCGTCGTAAGCTACGTGGTACGTAAGCTGCGACGGGCTACGTATACGTAGCATTTTTTTCTCAGTGCAGTATGAAAATTATATTATGGATGTGGAGGAACTACTGTGGAAGGTTCCTCCGGTGAAAAGGGAAGATCTTCCGCCAGGCTAGGTGTGAAGCCTAGGGACCGGCCGTGGTCCACAGATCTTAGTTGGACCTTGTGTATATATCGAATCTCTGTGATTATTTCTCTTGCGCGATACATGTCTTGTATACGATTGTGAACCTTATGTGTAGCAGCTAACGGGTTACCAATGTGATGTCGCAAGCTGTCTTACGTACACATTTGCGAGTGCCACCGTAGCGCCATCTGTTAGCTTCGTTGCTATAACTTGTGGGTGCTGACATCTGTGGCAAGTCCCCACACCCATAATAATTATGATTGCATCTATTATAATTTAAATTGCATTGTTATTAAAAAAGCGATAACTAATTTATTTAAAAGTAGTTGGGAGTAACTAACTAAGTTACTATGACCATCCCAGAAGAAAAAAACAGTCGACATTTTATGAATGTATGAACGTAGCAACCATTACAACATTATACATTTATGACTATTCGGATTATGGTGGTTACGTAAATTTTCATAAGAGTAAAGGACCTGTTTTCAAAAACCGTCATCTAAAGTTTAAAGAGCATTTCCGAAGGCCTTAAACTTAAGGCGGCGACAGGGCAAGCGCAAGAAAATTGCAATTTGCTTGGAGACATTAAAATGCACCGGAAAATTTGTGAATATTGGATAGGAATTTATATTACGTGTGACCTCGCGGTTAGGTTGGTGCTGCCACCTAGGAACATTTAGACAGAGCTTTTAAAACATTTCCTGATTACCTACGTACACCGTTATGCCTGCCAGACACATAAGGAATTCCGAATTCTGAATCCGAATAGGATTTCGTATGGATTTGTCCCCTCCTACACTAGAGAGAGTAAATCTCTTAGATAGCTTTTTGACGTAATTTTTTGACTCCTTCCACTATGTCCGTAATTCCGTTGTAGAGAAGTTGCGGCCAAAATAAAGAAGATGCGGCCAGAAACTCTACAATACATATCTTTTAAACAAAACAAAATATACAAAAACTTTACCACCGGAAGGTGTTCCGTTGTAGAGAAGATGCGGCCTGAAACTCTACAGCACAAATCTTATAAACTAAACAAAATATACAAAGACTCTACCACCAGATGGTGTTCCGTTGTATAGAAGATGCGGCCAGAAACTCTACAATATACATCTTTTAAACAAAATATACTTACATAAACTCTACCACCTTATTAGAAGGTGTTCTGTTGTGTCTACAATACACATATTTAAATAAAAAATATACAGAAACTCTACCACCGGTAGGTGTTCCATTGTA
The DNA here is from genome assembly GCA_963924505.1 of Agonopterix alstromeriana. Taxonomy (NCBI): domain Eukaryota; kingdom Metazoa; phylum Arthropoda; class Insecta; order Lepidoptera; family Depressariidae; genus Agonopterix; species Agonopterix alstromeriana. The sequence goes on along the minus strand of OZ004685.1, from coordinate 10,432,016 downwards.
TAGAAGATGCGGCCAGAAACTCTATAATACCTATATCCACATTTTAAACAAAATAAAATACACAAAAACTCTACCACCGGAAAGTTTTCCGTTGTAGAGAAGATGCGGCCAAGAACTCTACAATACCAATCTTATAAACCGCCTTTTGAATATTACCAGCATAGCTAAGATAACTAAAACTTCGTAACTCTACAACCAGCGAGATTATCTTTTGATGTAGGCATGCAGCAAACTTAGCACTTTAAACGAAGAGGTCGCATGCCGCATCATACCTATAAATACGTACCTAGCGAAAATACGTCTAAACGACTCTGTTTATTTACCGTTTGTGTTGTCTGCCGCATGTAAATAGATCTACACACGTAAGTACACAATCTCACGACTAGGAGTCACTAAACCGGTTTCACCAAAACCGGGTAAACCGATTTTAAGGATAATTTTCAAAACCGAGTTTTAGTTCAGCCAAAACAGCGGTTTTAGATTTTTCGGTTTTTGCCATAAATATTCGCTAAACTCACTCGACATTGGCTGAAATGCAAGTTCTCGCAAAACAGTTCAACATGGTGCTGCAACTAAGGGCGACTTGAAATTGACAGAAGAAAGCCGTGATCACGATCTTGCTTAAGAATCAGTCTACTCTCTCTAGTCTACAGACTTTTGTCAAAGTACATAACCACTTTATTTCCAACAAATCTTTATTTTGATTCAATGTGGAATCACATCCGTACACAATACAACGCGTTCGCAAGTATACATTTTGACACTGCTGCCGGCGCGTACCCCAAGTCTCTGTTGACTTAGGGTACTGCCCGCAGGCAGAGCGGGCCGAGACGCGCTCCTCCCGCGCTACGCACCCCGCGCACGATAGGCCTGTCGCGACCCGAGAGCGCCCTCACTATTATTATATTCACTTAGCTTTTATGTCCAGGCTCTGTGCAACGACCCGTTTCTTTTGATGAGTACCAGGCCGACTTCCGGAAAGGATACTCTTCGGCGACCGCAATCGCTATCGGGGTGCAGAAACTATGCTACAACTACCATCTATCTAACTAACTATGTTCTTAAGTTGTAGCGAAAATCATATTTAGACTTTTACTCTTATTATTATTGTACCATTAGCATTATAAATGTTTCAGTATGTAATTAGATATTATTATGTCAATTATTTGTTTAGTGGGGATACTTTCGCACATAAAAACAATACATTATAAGCAAATACAGGGCTGCCTCCGTGGTGTAATGGTTAAGAGCATTGGGCTCTGGAAACGGAGGTCGTGGGTTCAATTTCCACGGGGGCCACCATATGTCACTTTGTGCGTTTTTCCCCAGTTGGTTTGCAGGCCGAATCTCCTGATTGTCTGTAAAGAAAGATGATTCCGTGCTTCGGATGGCACGTTAAGCCATTGGTCCCGGCTACTATCTCTGGTGATGTTGACGTTACATAAAAACCACGTCAGAGGCCGTAAGGCGGTCTGGAAAAACTCTGACACCAGGGCTTGCTGCCCACTCGATAAGAAGAAGAAGAATATCCTACTCTTCTACTTTATCTTTATGTGATCAGCTCATAATTATCGTTACATAAAAACCATATCAGAGGCCGTAGGGGTCGTAGTTAGCTTTACTTTGTTTATTAAAATATGACGTCACAGTGTCAAGTGGCACGTGATCGGCTGTTTACGCGCGAATCTCAAATTACTGAATATAATTTTTTTTCGAATAAATAACGCTTTTTTAAGAAAAAGATAATTGAAAGAAGTATAAAATAAACCTACGTATAATTTAAAATATCTTTCCGAAAACTGGCAAATAGCCAATTATCCCTTAGTTCATTCTTTCTGACCACCCCCAAACGATACATGATCGCGAGTATACAGTAGATAAAATCAATTCGAAAATAAGTAACCACTCAACCGGTCGGATTCACCCAAAAAACACTCAAAAAAATAATAGAACAATTTTGAAATAACAATAATAGCGATAGATCCATTCCACTGCACAGTGGTCCAGTCAACCAGTTATCGGGGACATAACGTCCGACCGAGAAATTAAAAAGAGTAACGACCATCGACTATCGGGGCCCGGGGTGCAGTGCATTTTTTCGTTATTGCCTACTGTAATTATTGTTGCAATACTAACATTTTTTTCATTGTTTTTGATATTTTATAAATATACCAAGATCCGACCGCAAAATTATACACCTATTTGTTTGGTGAACGAATTGGTTGTCATACAACGCCGCCGGGTTGCCTAGCAAAATCTTGCCGCAAGTACCTTTACCATTATGATTTATGGTACAATTTTTTCCACCGATCTGTTTGGGAAGTAATTGAGGTGTCATCTGAAGACCGATGAAAAGAACTGTAGGGTTACAGCCTCTCAGTCTGCCGCAACTCTAGGGTTGCCAGGTTTAAAAAAGTCATTATGAACCTTTAGAGTTGCGAAGTTATGGCAGACTAAGTAACACAATATAAACCTAATAGTACGTAGCATAGCGTCGTTTTTCTCCAGGTGACGTCGCCTGGAGACGCGGGCTTAATTCTCCAAACGACGTTATGCTACGGCTGTTAACGCAAAATTAACATGTTTTCATTATTTAAAAAGCTCAGAAATTACTACTAACGCCATCTAGTGAGATGCATCAGAACTTCAATGTAATCAACGATCATTAATTTTGCCAGTCAGTTGTTTTCAATTTGCATTATATTAAATCAGTTATTCAGTAATTGTAACTGGCAACATCTCTCTCTCTTTCGTCGCCATTCTCACGGGACGGTCAAAATTTATAACTTTCATCTCAGAAAATCATTGTGTGGTTAAAAGGAACCTAATATATCAGTTTTCAAGATATTCAGGAGTTTTCATTCGCCACCTATTCACAAACACTGCAGGAGAAGGACCAGTCGATTCGAACCCGCCGACTTTCTCTTACAACGGCGTTGTGTTACTTTGACTATCCGCCACCGCCACACTTCTCTTCTGTATAAACCGCGCCTAATACCATCACATTGAACAACTATTTTTTACTTCGTCGCCTTAACTAGTTTAGTTTGATGGTCTAAACGACCCCTTTTAAAAATTTCTAGGGTGTTTTATTACACATAAATTATTATAACAAAATTGATCAAACAAAATGGTAGAAAATAAATCGGATTAGTATTAGCAGCATTATGTAAGAGCGAGACTAGTGCAGTGTAATGTTATTGCAGAGTCGGCGGGCGTCGTGCTGGAGCGCAGAGTAGCTTGTAGGACAGAGCGAGCGCACAAATAGTTACGATAAGCGAAATTAATGTGGATTATTGTAATAAGCGACAAAACAACCGATTGTCGCTTGTAGAGTAGTAAAATAGCTTTTTGGATAGAGGGAGTGCACAAATAGTTCCGATGAGCATAATTAATGTAAGTAAGTAAGTTATAGCCTCTAGAATCCCACTGCAGGGCAAAGGCCTCCTCTCACGAATAAGGTTGAGAGGGAGTGGGCCATACTCCACCACGAGGGCCCAGTGTTCAAGTCTTGTTCAAGTGCAAGTTAGTGTTCAACTTGATGTCAGATAATTTTCAAGCCGCTTTAATTGGCCCCTGACCCATCCAAAGACTGACCGGACCTGACGTTGCTTAACTTCGGTAATCGTCTCCAATACCGAAGCTCCACTACGCAATTAATGTGGATTACTGTAATAAACGAAAGATGGTCGTGATCGAAGGTCGTGCAACACACGATATTTAATTTTATGTAAAAAGTATTTTAAACTTATATAAATTAAGTATAGTTATCTATACAGACTCTAACCTTATATGCTATAACGGTTTTTAAGAGGATGGTCAGACCATCAAACTAAGCAACTATCTGTTAGGGACCAATATCATCGGCATCGTGGGGTAATGCCCTACCTTAAAATTACCCATCAACTAAACATCTTTACAATATTGCAGCGTAGGGCTCAAGCCTAGAGTCTCGGATCGAAGTGACATAATTCTAACCGAAATGACGTCGCAGGCTTGTGACATCTAGAGTTAACTTCGCTCGCTCCAGTTTATATTGGATTGAATGAATGAATGAATGAATGAAATATTCTTTATTTACACCAAAAGCAAAACACAATACACAATAGGAAACAACATTGATTATGGTACAAATAAGGCGGTCTTAGCGCTAATAAGCGATTTCTTCCACACAACCTTAGGGTAGACGAAATATAACAAAGAACGGGTTGAAGTTTTAGCCAACAGGGTAATAGTGATTATAATGAGAATGTCGTAAGCGACACACATGCTCTTCATGTAGATTGACACATTGGTATTGTAGGTATGTGTGTATGTAAAACATCATACATTCATGTATGTATGGGGGCGTCCATTAATTACGTGAGGTGTTTAGGGGGAGGAGGGGGTCGTGCGAAATCTCACCCAATCTCACGTGGGGGAGAGGGGGGGTCTCGGTAAATATCACGTAATTTTTTTTCAGCAAGGTACAAAGTAAAATTGAGAGAAAAGTTTAATTAAGTAGAACATGTTTCTACACTGAAAATTTTAAATTTTAACGCAATCAAACACAGATTAACGCATTTACACTAAAAATACGTATTTTGAAAAATATCACGTGAGACTTGGAGGGGGCGGGGCTAAATCTCACGAAATCTCACCAAGGGGGGAGGGGAGGTCGAAAAATCACAAAAATCATCTCACGTCATTAATGGACGCCCCTATCATGTATGCATGCATGTATTTATGTAAGTGTCTCTACCACCGTTAACTACTCTGCAAATAATCAGAGAGTAGTAAATCTAATATAGCACAACTAGTCTCAAAATCCAGAGCCGTATATTATATTAGGCCAGGCCCAGAACGGCGCTTAAATAATTCAGCTGCCGTCAGTGTGGATACAGCTTAATTCTACATTTGATTTTGTCTTTAGTATTCAAGGGGCACATTGTAAAAGTCAGTTCGGATTGGGAGGTCGCGCATTATCTAAAAGTTTTCCTTTGCGATTGTAGGGAAGGGGCAATAATATATACAATACTTGGGCCGTTTTGTACCTATACAACGTGTTAATGAATAAGCGCAAAACCTCATACACCCGAACTGATTTATAACAAAATAATTAGATTGAAACAATTATTTCATAATTTTATAGTTCAAATTTTAAGTTATTCGCATTTTAAGTTTTCAGGCAAAAATGATTTTTTATCATTTCAGCAATGAATTTAAGCGCTATCGTGCTCGTGGATACATTTTGAGAATCTTGTTTTGGTAGTAAGTAGGATGAGTGTGCCTGTGCGGTGGGTTGTGATCAATTTCAGTAAATTTTAAATTTTACAAACAAATTATTTAATATTTTAAAAAAAGAGAAGCCGTTTTTTTGCATACAGGGTCCTTCTTAATATGTTGACACTTTTTTAAGGGGATGACCCTAAGAGGAAGGATCTCTCTTTAAGACTAGAGTGAGCCATACCAATTGTAAAGTGTCCACTTTTTTTGACGTTTAGGTTTGAGTGTGTGGTGTCAAGTAGTATGGACAAAAGGCACCAAGTGACATATGGCCTTATGTTTACGGTCACTTTTCACACACACTAGCTCAAAAAAAAGTGGACAGCCGCATAAACGAATATCTATACTTCCATCTCCTTCTACTATTAAAGGTACGTCATAAGACAAAAGAGACCAACTACAATCGTAAATTTATGCGGACTCTATGGAGATCCTTCCTCTTAGGGATGACCAAACCATAAAAATGAATAACTTTCTCTAATAGACCAATATCGAAATCGCTAAAAAAAAACAGCCGTCCCATACATTCGGCTCGAGTAGGATTGCAGTTTTGAATGGAAGAGTTGAATTTTTTTTTCCCGATTTCGATGTTGATCCCATGGAGAAAGTTGTTCAGTTTGATGGTCTGATCATCCCCTTAAAAAAGTGTCAGCATATTAAGAAGGACAAATTAAATGAAAAAGTCATATAATTATATATTTTTGTCTTGACACGTTTCTCTTCTTCCTATGGACGATATATTTAGAGTGCGGCATACTATATTACTATTATAATGTGCAGAATCCTTGAAAGATGAAAGAATAACAAGAAAGAGAGAGAATACATAATTCGCGACCTTGATTTTAACTGACAAACATAAAATTACCATAGACAAGACGCGATGGTGACAAGAACGAAAATAGCATATAGCATAGCATAGCATATGCTCACGACTATATTCCCCGAGGGGGTAGTCAGAGATATTCTGAAACCTCAGAACATCCACGTTTCACCAGTAGTACCGAAACTCTGTTCAGTGTGACGGGGGGTGAGCCCGTCGCCACATAATGGACAGTGGGTACAATACATGCCTCGAAATTGAAGAATGCAGGTTTCCTCACGATGTTTTCCTTCACCGATAAGCCAGTGGTGTTACAAATCGTACATAAATTCCGAAAAACTCATTGGTACGAGTCGGCCTAGACGGGGATCGAACCATCGCCTCCTGCACGGCAGGCAAGGTTCGCCACTGGACCACCACGGCTTTTTTCCAACGAAGGTCGAAAATAATATCCTAAAAATATAATTTTCCAACAGTAAATAATAATTATATAAAAATATCCGCCTATATTCACCATGCTTCCGCCCAAGACATGTTTTCAACTCACACTATTAAACTTACGCACACATTCGTAAACCTACATGACATTTGTACACGCGTCAGCTGAAATATGACGTCAAACAAATATGGACTCTACACCATTGGAATAAAGAAGGAAACGGTCAAAAGATAAAGATCTAAATAAGAATATTCTTAAAAGTCAAAATAAATGCTTCATCTGCAATCTAAAATCGAGTTTAAAATTAAGAAGTAACGGTTTAAAATAGTTTTTGTAAGACAGATATGTCATGTCAATGTTGTCGGGGTTATTTATGGTTTTGGAGTTTGTGAATTGACTAAATTTTTTAAGCAGATTATCAATAATGTCATGAGTCACGTTGCAGGTTCTGACCCGAGCACTTGTCTCGCTTGTTGTTCGCGCATCGCTTTGTTGCCTGCCACGAGGCTCCGCAATCCTCAATCTCTTCTTGTTCTTGATCAAAAACAATCCCTGAGATTGGGATAGATACTCCCACAAACTACTTGACATTGGCGGAAATGCGGTGCTAACGCACAAGCAAAGAGTCCATTAATTATAAATTAAAAAAAACATAAGTGACACTTGTCGCTTATGTTAAAATTGCAACTTTTTAATCGATATTATCTAAACGTTTATTTTAAAGTGTCGAAAAAAGGGTAGTAATAAAATCTATGAAATTGATAATATAAGCATTTTGGTATATAAATCTGTTTTCGGCAAATTCATACGAGGAATTATATTATATAGACCAGTTTTAAGAAATAATTTTGATTTATTTTACAGCTCTGATTTATATTTCCAAACCAGTTTCAAATAAAGAAACAAATTGTAACGTAAAAAATACGATATATTGAAGTACTTAACTACAACGCGTATAACCAATCAAAACTCCGCAAAAGCCATAGAAACTTGGCCCTTTCGTAAGTTGTGAAAATTCATTATACGGCTACGACATCCGCGTTCCGAATTTGAAAGAGCTTACCGAACGGTGCCGAGCGCGTACCGATCGGGCCCGAGCGTCGCCGAGACGCAGTGAGTGCCGCGAATGCATTACGACGTAGTGCTTTAGGGTTGGCACCGACGAAAAACTTTTATTCACGGTATTTTTGCAAGATTTTGAAATAGGGTCACCGTTGTATTTGTCGGTAGTTGGCGTCAGAAAATCGTAAGGTAGCCTGTTTCTAACATAGGTGCCTAATATAAAACTTGCATAATTAGTAAGATACGTTATCTATAACTGTCGCAATAGTAGCGCCATCTGCTGCTCGGTACTCTCAATCAATCAATCAAATATACTTTATATTACACCAAAACATAAGCATTAAAATGCAGAGAAACATTAAAAGAGGCACGAAAAAACATCCATGCAAACTAACAAATCAATCAAATCAAATCAAAATGTTTTATTCAAAATAATATCACATGGATGGCTTTCTGAAGTCATTTTTGACTCTACCAAAAATCGTAAACTCTACTAGAAATTTGAAGGTCGTAAGCGCTATTGGAATCCTAGGTTTATTCAGTTAATATTATAAAGGTATTTCTATCAACACGTCAAATGTTGGATCTATCAATCATATAGTTCTAGCATAATATGTATTGTATGTAAATTATCCGTTATTTATTTTGACTCTCCTGTTATAATTATGATTTGTAATTCATACATAGTCCGTTTATAATATCGGATTACATAGCTATTACCTACATTAAACCTTAAATTAGGAATGTACATACCATCAGTATTGTTAACGAAATAAATAAATGCCGGAAAATCCGGAAAAGCTCTACTCTGCCAGCCCTGTGCTTGGGCGGGGCGAGGGGCAGCGCGAGGCGGGCGGGGGGTGACTGCGAGGCGGGGGCGATACTCGCGCCAGTCGGTCGCGGGGCGCCGCGCAGCCCACTCGCGACATGCGCGCCCTCTAGCGTATTATGTTCCTCCCCGACCTCCCGCGAGCCTGCATGGTGGACGACGTAGCGACGTACCTACAAGCGCCCTCCTCGGGACAGGTGGCTACAATATATTAACAACAAACCCATATGTAATTAACAATGATCATATTAACAGATGTTGTGAGCTACTGTCGCTTACCTACGCGTCCGCCGCCCGGGTATTTTCGGGACGTTCCGATTTCGCCGTCCGATCGATGGACGCACGTGATTGTCTAATGTGGTAGGTTGGATACGCTATCGAAGTCAAGGTACTGTAAATCTGAAAAAAAAATCCTTAAAAGATTTAAAAAAACCACGTGGTCAAATATTCTTCCAATGGCAGTCGTAAATATCGATGTTGGAGAGCAAAATCGTAAAAATACCGATAAAGAGAAAGAAGAAGAGGATAATACAAGGAACGAAGATATCGATATCATAAATAGTGTTCAAAACAAAGCGTGTAAACAGATCGATAATGGACTGTGATAAACAGGCTCTGAAGTCCCTTAAATACATTAATGAGAGCGATACATGAAAATCGAGCACAAACATAACAGTTCTGACGATAAATTATCCTGTTATAGCTTCTTATGTATCCGTTAATAAGGAAGAAAATGTTGCATAAGCATTAAAGGCAGAATTAAAGACTATATATTGCATAAGCTTAAACTGAAGTGGTATTGATGATAGTGCTTAATAATATTAGCTTCTTGTCGGTAAACACTAAAAAAAACAAGATAATTAATGTCATCATAAGACGAGTTGTAGGTTTGTGTAAACAGTAAACATAAATTATAGTCAAAAAGGTCCGTAATCCTTGGACATAAATAGGAACCAAAGTGAAAGAAATTGACCCAGATATCGCAACGCTATCCAGAATCAGAGAAATGTTATCACCAACTTCAAATTAAGTTTATTTATAAACTCTTCGATTTCGTAAACATGATCAATATAACCAATGCGCCAAGTTTCGTGTATATAACATCTTACCAATAAGATATGCAGTAACAATTAATACAAATCAATATGAATTCAAAAATCCCAAAGATAAAACTTTCAATTAGAATGCAACGGAAACCATCTTCAAAAATGTGAATAAAAAAAAACTCTTCTACAGATTTATAGAATTGCAAAGTGGTAGTTAGATGGTAAATCGATATGGTGTGGAACGGGAAGATGTGAGTAAGCTAACTGCAGGGAAACTACGGCATAGAGTCGCATAACGCCTATTGATATCTGCAGTTGAAATAGTACGGAAATCGTGCGAAAAATACGCGGTAGTTACGACCAGAATTCTTTATTTTACAGTTATGTCGCTTACGATGTTTTGAGTGTAATCGTTTGTAAGGGTGGGTGTTAACTACAGATTTGTTTGGATAATATAAAACTGAAGGGAAACTTTGAAAAGTAAATCTGCACTAACAGAAATTAAAATGATACTCGTATCAATTGTTATCCTAATTATTAATAATAAAACAAATGTAGAAGATATACAGGGTCCAAGTTAATATTCTGACAGTTTTTTAAGAGGATGATCAGACCATCAAACTGAACAACTTTCTCTATTGGACCAACAACGAAATCGCGAAAAAAAAATCTGCTGTCTCATACAATTGGGTCGAGTAAGATTTCAGTTTAGTGTGTAACAGCAGATTTTTTTTCGCGATTTCCACTTTGGTCTTATAGAGAAAGTTGTTCAGTTTGATGGTCTGATCATCCCCTTAAAAAGTGTCAGCATATTAAGAAGGACCCTATATATTGGTCTATATAAACTTTTGAATAAAAATAGAATCGTTTAAAAGAAATCACTAAAAGTAGGCTGTTGGAGCAGAAACAGCTTAGTCTAGATTCTAGATTATGCACTGGTGCCTAGCTTAAAGCTTAGCTTATTCAGCGCATGAAATCGCCAGACCCGAACAACCGGTTAGATTTGAAATGAAGGTCTGAAATTGTAAAGTGATTTTAGATTATCAAATTTTAAACGAAAATACAGTTTAAAAGCTTCATGACAATGTTAATACAAAATAAACGCAAAATTTAGTTTAGAAACGTCGAATTTAGTTTAAAAACAAAACATAAGAAAAAAACCAATTTATTAAACTATTTGAGTGTTACTGACAATTAAAATTGATTTAATGACATTATCTTTCTTAAAAGGTACAAATTTAGTGAAATCAACAATAATTTACAAAATAATGAATTCCTATTTAAATATTTTGCGAACAGGATTATCCACCGGATATGATGAAAGTTCAATGAAAAAAATATATAAATACATAACAAAAATACAATACAAAGTAGAAGATACCTAACTTAAAAAAATAGCAACATAACCAATCAACGACATTCAAAAAAAAGTTTATAAAAATAATGTTGACTACTGAAAAAATATTATAGTGTCAAAATAATTTCCAAAAATACCCGGTCGGCTGTCGCTAAGAGGATCGCGTCGCATTCGGTGTTTAAAAAATATAATCGATGTTTTCTATCCCCCTCGTGTTGTTTATTTCTCTTTCTATCACTTTTTCTTGCCACTATCGGTGTTTGAATGTTTTTCACTAACTGTTAATGTTGATATAACCCTATCCCAATGTAATATAGCTGAATTTAATCTAATTGTGCGAAACATTTTGACAAAATCTATTTTAAATATACGAAATTTATTTAGTTCACTTTTTTTTAAACAATTAAATTGAATTCCGTTTTTTGAAATGTTTCACAGAATTACATTATTTTATTTTTTGATATTCACATCCTAAGACTGAACAGAAAAATACCCTATTATCTCTCATGATAAAATTGATTTTTGATTTTTGTTGTTGTTGTTCAATGAAAAATAAACTCTATTTTTCTGGTCGGTCTCTAGTTGATAATTTGTAAATGTGCATGCGGCCCGAATGCACTACCTACCTCTAAGCCAGGAATGTAATGCACGTTCCCGTTTTCCTATTTTATTTTTTAAACTTCTTTTTTAATTTCACGAATTCCGAAGGCAAAGGAAATTCCATTAGCGGATTGGATTTTTAGATACCAATTGATGGTAATTTTTTTTAGCTGCAAGGTTTTTTAAAAGGGTACTTACGACAATTTAATAATGGACTTACGCCAATGTGACTTCGATAGTAAGTTTTTTGAATGTAAATAGTTTTAGTTTTGTTTCTGTGCTGGGCCCCTAGACAAAGTATCTTTCGATTAGCGTTAATGACAGTAGAAAACATAAAAATGGATGGACTTGATGTATGGTGACGAAAGCAAACGTCAAAAGGTTTTGATCGCTAATGTCAAATCCATACATTCGATCATTTTCTACTAGCGTCAACGCCAATAGCATGTCACTTTGTCTAGGGGGGCTGGTCATGCAGAGAGAAAAGTTTTTTTTTTATTCTCATTTATATAATTACAAAATTTATATTATTTTAATACATTTGTTCGTTTGTCGTAAGATTTTCCAGTAAACTGCTCTTACTATCATATACGTTGGTTCATTAAAACGATGTAATTTCTTAAAAGCAATACAATAACTATGCTCTTCATAAACAACTTAATAGAAACTTTAGTGTCTTTTAAGGATACCTAGTGACATGTTTATGATTTAAAGCTGTGTCTTAAAGGCTCAACGATGTTACTACAACCTGTTAATGAATTAACGCAAAACTAGAAATTAGTTTGTTTAGAATCGATAGTCGAATCGAATTATCATGTTTTCAACATAGATAATTTATTTCAAAATGTTGTATAATTTGTTTGTACAATTTAAAATTTTCTTTCTCGATCTCAACCCATCGCACGGGCACACTCAACCTACTTACTACCAAAACAAAATTCTTAAAATGTATCCATGAGCATGTTAGGGCTTTTATTCATTGCTGAAATGATAACAAATCATTTTTGCCTGAAAACTTAAAATGCGAATAACTTTAAATTTTAAGTATCAATATAATGAAATTATTGTTTCAATCTAATTATTTTGTTATAAATCAGTTGGGGTGTATGAGGTTTTGCGCTTATTTAATTAACACGTTGTACAATGAAAATTTTACCAAAAGCGTAATTTCGTAAATATGAGTAGTGCTACGTAACTAAGATGACATTATAATATAAAGGGTCCAATTTAATATATTGTCAGTTTTTTTAAGGGGATGATCAGACCATCATACTGAACAACTTTCTCTATGGGACCAACATTGAAATCGCGAAAAAATAATCTGCTGTCCCATACATTTGGCTCGAGTAGCTTTGCAGTTGATTTTTTCGGCGTTTTCGATGTTGGTGCCATAGAGAAAGTTGTTCAGTTTGACGGTCTGATCATCCCCTCAAAAAATTTCAGCACCCTATACAACCGTATTGCTTGTAGTACCGCACCGATAGTACTATCGTAGTACTAGTACAAGTACTTATACTAATGTTATCTATTGATTTTGAATCGAATCATATTATTTTCATCGATGTTTAAATAAATATCGATTGGTTACATAGTAATTATTTACGAGATCTAAAACAACGAAGCCGATCAAAGTAAGCCGTGGTGGTCCAGTAGCGAGTAACCTTGCTTACCGTACAGGAGGCGATGGTTCGATCCCCGTCCAGGCCGACTCGTACCAATGAGTTTTTCGGAATTTATGTACGATTTGTAACACCACTGGCTTTTCGGTGAAGGAAAACATCGTGAGGTAACCAGCATGCTTCAATTTCGAGGCATGTATTGTACCCACTGTACATTATAAGTGGCGACGGGCTCACCCCCCGTCTCACTGGACAAAGTTTCGGTACTACTGGTGAAACGTGGATGTTCTGAGGTTTCAGAATATCTCTGACTACCGTCTCGGGGAACATGGTCATGAGCATATGCTCTAAAACAACGATATTAACAAAATCTTAACAAAAAATTTAAGGTGCATTTCACACAAAACAAAATTGTCGCTTACGACATTAAAAATTAAAATGTATACGCACTTACGACAATTTATTTGTGAACTACAAGTTCACAAGCTCAAGTTGTCTGCAGCCATAAGCAATTTATAGTAACGTAGTGTACATCCTATACTGCAATTACATTTCGTCTCTCCATATAAATTGTCCTCCACTTCGCTTTGCCTCTTATTTATCGGCTTTTCCGCCATGTTTTTTATTATTATTTTTTACTATTCCGTGCAGAAATGAGCGAAGGGTACATTTATGAGTTCAGCGTTTTTTTGTTTTTGTCTTTTTTTCTTTTTCTTTTTTGTTTTACTTTCAGAAAAATAGGCTCGATTTAGGTTTTCTCTTGTTTATTTTGTACATACATATTATGGAAATTTACACCTTTGACTATTTATATGTGGACTGGTTACACGTGTAATTCTACTAACAAACATTTCTGCCACTTTTTGCGGGGGGCGAGGTAACATGAAATCCGCAGCTTTGGATTTTATTCCCCATAACTTTAGATTCTAATTTTGAATGTTAAAAATCATGAAAAGTAGTCTCGTGTGAACCCCAAATGTTCTAAGTTCGAAGTTATTATTTCGCAATTATAGGCTGTCTCGTTTAGTGATAAGGTGTAAAATTGAATGTAAATGCACAAGATCAATTGTGCTTATACCGTGGCAGAGGGGAAATGCTACTGCAAGGCTAGTCCTTATAATAATTAGTCAAAGGGACAAAAAGATTTTCCGGTTCCTATTTAGCTAGGTTAATTCTGATTAGCAAATATAATTTATATAAATAAATATATGCTGCAGGCGACAGGCCTTCCCTCAAGGACGTATACAGGGTCCAACTTAATATTACTGACAGTTTTGTAAGAAGATGATCAGACCATCAAACTGAACAAATTTCTCAGTGGGACCAACATCGAAATCGCGAAAAAGAAATCAGCTGTCCCATACATTTGGCTCAAGTAGGTTTGTAGTTTTTTATGGAAGAGCAGATTTTTTTTTGCGATTTCGTTGTTGGTTCCATAGAGAAAGTTGTTCAGTTGGATGGTCTGATCATTCCCTTAAAAAAGTGGCAGCATATTGAGAAGGACCCTGTATACTTCATTCCATATAAGGACGAAAAGATTTTTCGACTCCTATGTCTGATTAGCAAATATAATTTATATAAAAGAAATATTACTGGCCGACATATTATCTTGGACGTTACTAAAGCTGTTCTAAGAAAAAGTTAGAGTAAGTGTTTCAAATCTTTGTTTCTGTTCAAAGTAGCCTTAAATACAACGTGTTAATGAATAAGCGCAAAACCTCATACACCCCAACTGATTTATAACAAAATAATTAGATAGAAACAATAATTTCATTATTTTGATAGTTAATATTTAAAGTTATTCGCATTTTAAGTTTTGAGGCAAAAATGATTTGTTATCATTTCAGCAATGAATGAAAGCGCTAGCGTGCTCATGGTTACATTTTAAGAATCTTGTTTTGGTAGTAAGTAGGGTGAGTGTGCCCGAGCGGTGGGTTGAGATCAAGTTCAGTAAATTTTAAATTTTACAAACAATTTATTTAATATTTTGAAAAAAATTACCCATGTTGAAACCATGATAATTCAATTCTACTCTCGATTCTAAACAAACTACTTTCTAGTTTTGCGTAAATTCATTAACACGTTGGATAAAGGAAAATCGGATTCTGGTTTGACGTTCTGTTAATTCAAATAAATACAGGGGCCTTCTTAATATACTGACAGATTTTTGAGGCTGATCAGACCGTTATACTGAACAATTTCTCTATGGGTCCAACATCGAAATCGCGAAAAAATAATCTGCTGTCCCATACATTTGGTTCGAGTAACTTTGCAGTTTTGTATGGAACACCAGATTTTTTTTGCGTTTTCGATGTTGGTGCTATAGAGAAAGTTGTTCAGTATACAGGGTCCTTCTTAATATACTGATGGTTTTGTAAGAAGATGATTAGCCAATTGTAAAGTGTCCACTTTTTTTGACGTTTAGGTTTGAGTGTTTGGTGTCAAGTAGTATGGACAAAAGGCACCAAGTGACATATGGCCTTATGTTTACGGTCACTTTTCACACACACTAGCTCAAAAAAAAGTGGACAGCCGCATAAACAAATATCTATAGTTCCATCTCCTTCTACTATTAAAGGTACGTCATAAGACAAAAGAGACTAACTACAACCGTAAATTTATGTGGACTCTATGGAGATCCTTCCTCTGAGGGTGAAACATGAAAATACTCCTTGGCGGTCGGTAATGTTCAACCTTCTTTCGTACGTTTCCATCGTCGTTGTTGGTTTGTCCCTTTCTAATCCAACGACGAAAATTAAAAAAAGAGTTTGATTTAATTTTTGTTCCGACAGAAAGGGACAAATCTGAAGTTTGAAACATCGACTTACAAAAAGGTTGAACTTTACCGACCGCCGTGGCCAATTTTTGTGTTTCCATGCTTTTAAGAGGATATAGTTCGGAGCGCGCTCCATACAAACGTACTATGGTGAAATTTTCAATACTAACCAATTAAACTCAATGAATTTTTTTAGAATCAATCTAGAAACAAATTTCAATGCTTGTATAGAGTCAGATTTTCGTTAAAATGTATAGTTTAAAAGTTACAGTGCCTCAAAGATTTCCATACAAATCTTAAATTAATCCTAGCATTGAAACTGTATATTTGAACGAAAATCTGACTCTATACAAGCATAGACATTTGTTTCTAGATTGTTTCAGCAAAATTTCATTGACTTTTACTGGTTAGTACTGAAAATATCACCATAGTAGGTTTGTATGGAGCGCGCTCCGAATTATATCCCCTTAAGGAGGATTGGTATCCTTTATCATTCTAAATCTTTGACTAATTATTATAAGGACTAGCCTTGCGGTAGCATTTCCCCTCTGCCACGGTATAAACACAATTGATCTTGTGCATTTACATTCAATTTTACACCTTATCACTTAACGAGACAGCCTATAATTGCGAAATAATAACTTCGAACTTAGAACGTCACACGAGACTACTTTTCATGATTTTTAACATTCAAAATTAGAATCTAAATTTATGGGGAATAAAATCCAAAGTTGCGGATTTCATGTTACCTCGCCCCCCGCAAAAAGTTGCAGAAATGTTTGTTAGTAGAATTACACGCGTAACCTGTCCACATATAATTAGTCAAAAATCTAAATCCATGATTTATGTCAATGTCTGGAGTGTTCAATATTACACAACTCCCGCTACCTTTCTCAGGTCGTCAGCCCAGCGCTGTAGGGCATCCAACAAAACCACGTCCATAACCTTCTACAATAACAACTAAAAAGCTTCTCTGAACAGCAATCACGGAAACTAACTTTTAACTGTTAAAACGTTTAACGGTTAGATATTAACGTTAATAGAACTACCGACAATAACAGATAGTAGGAAAGAAGCCGCTGCCAAGTGGCTCCTTGTGCCAAACGAGTCTTCTAAGGCTTGAAGCCTCGTGGATCCCATACGACTGTGACCTTGGATTGTTGCTTGCGGTAGGGTCTTCAACTTTTCCATAGATATTTATTTTGGGTGGCCTTATGCCGTGGCTTTTAACACTCCGGCCTATTGTGGTCACCCATTGTTTATTATAAATCCCTTGCGAACTTTTGTTCATGAAATTGCAAAAGCTAAGTTAAAATGTCTAAGGGTGAAATTGATATCACTAGCATCCTTTTAAACTAAGAATCTGCCCATCAAACCAACTTTTACTATGGAAGCAAACCAACCGAATGCAGATTTTTTTTTCGAGTCGTCTGAGGGTGGCTCCATAGTGAAAGTTGTTGAGCTTTATGGTCTGAATTCACGGTTTCAGTATTAGCTAAGCTGTCACTTACACCCTGTATATATACAGGGTCCTTCTTAATATGCTGACACTTTTTTAAGGAGATGATCAGACCATCAAACTGAACAACTTTCTCTATGGGACCAACATCGAAAACGCGAAAAAAAAATCAACTGCTCCATACAAAACTGCAAACGTACTTTAGCCAATTGTATGGAAGAGGTGATATTTTTTTCGCGATTTCGATGTTGATCCTATAGAGGAAGTTGTTCAGTTTGACGGTCTGATCATCCCATTAAAAAAGTGTCAGCATATTAAGAAGGACCCTGTATAATAAATTAAGCGTTTTTTAAAAACGTTTTGTTTGAGCAGTGGACGTCCATCGGCTGAGATGATGATAAAATTCTAGATTTCCCGGGAATTCCCGGGAACCCTCGAGAATTCTCGAGACCGGAGAAATTTAAAATGTCGAAAAATTACAAACCCTAGTGTGGTTAGAATAGAACTATATCATTTCGTCCCGTGGGTGACTAAGGTGACTAAGGGATAGACTTTCTTATGCATTGCTTTTGTGTTTGCAATGTCCTAGCCAACTGGGGAAAAACGCACAAACTGACGTATCACTAGGTGTCCCACACAGAACATTATAAGAGGGGTTAGAAGTGCAAAGTAGGCGTGGAACGTGTCGCCACAGGTTATGCAATGATTTGCATAACACCATAGGGCCCGCGGCGTGGTGCGAGCGAGAGGGCATGAGTAATTGTATCAGCGTGAGCGGGAAGACAAGTGGCGACAGCCGTCTCCGAAGCAAAAGCGCTACTTTGCATTTCTAATGCCTCTTATAATGTTCTGTGGTGTCCCCCGTGCTAATCAAACTCTGACGTTCTGTCTACCAGCCTAAGAGGAAGTATCTCCATAGAGTCCGCATAAATTTACGATTGTAGTTGGTCTCTTTTCTCTTATGACGTACCTTTAATAGTAGAAGGAGATGGAACTATAGATATTTGTTTATGCGGCTGTCCACTTGTTTTTGAGCTAGTGTGTGTGAAAAGTGACCGTAAACATAAGGCCATATGTCACTTGGTGCCTTTTGTCCATACTACTTGAAACCACACACTCAAACCTAAACGTCAAAAAAAGTGGACACTTTACAATTGGTATGGCTCACTCTAGTCTTAAAAGAGATCCTTGCTCTTAGCTACCAGCGTAGCGAAATTTTCTTTGTCAATGGGAAATCTCTCAACTTCCAAAATGCCGACTATAACAATGACATTGACAGTAGCAGTGTCAAGGCTAGAGTATACCGGATAGTCTGACAGTTGGCAAAGGTTTGCAAACACTATATCCACGTGGTGCCAAGTTTAGTCAGCTTTGGACGGGGCTGTTAAACACCTACTTAGTTGTTTTACGTCACCTGGAACATTGGAATCTTTGACTAATTATTATAAGGACTAGCCTTGCGGTAGCATTTCCCCTCTGCCACGGTATAAGCACAATTGATCTTGTGCATTTACATTCAATTTTTCACCTTATCACTAAACGAAACGGCGATATAATAACTTCGAACTTAGAACGTTTGGGGTTCACACAAGACTACTTTTCATGATTTTTAACATTTAAAATTAGAATCTAAAGTTATGGGGAATAAAATCCAAAGTTTCGTATCTCGTGCTACCTCGCCCTCCGCAAAAAGTGGCAGAAATGTTTGTTAGTAGAATTACACGCGTAACCAGTCCACATATAAATAGTCAAAGATTTGAATGTGCTCTGTACATTGTATTTCATCTCAGTTAGACTAGACTCTTCAACACATCTTGAGAAAACCTGTAGAGGCTGAAGAAGAAATTCTGATTCATATATAAAGTCTACATATCGACGGTCAGAGGGTCTATCTGATAGTAGTTTATCCACTGCTATACAGAAGACACGGGTACGCGCTCCCGGCCTCCTCGAGCTATCATTACTGATTTCCTATTCCTTGCCACAGTAATGATATCCTTAACCCCCTTTTCTCCTTCCTTTCATAACAATCCCCGTCTTTCTCCAAATCCTATTCCTTTCCGCCAATCCAAGGTCGCCGTGCCGAGGGATGCATGGCTAGGGGCGAGCCCAGTCATAAGCGAGTCTGATGTTCGGGACTTGGTGACCCCGAACACTAAGTAGCCTTACTTCCGCATGCGGGGCTCTGTGGAAGCGGACAGTATATTTCCCTTGCTGATCGTGGGAACAAAATGAGGCCAAATAATTTAATAGAACTCGGTGGCGGCGGTGCAGCTCGCCACTCATCACGCCTAGGTGTACCACGGGGCGAAAAGCGGGTTGCGGAGTGTCGCATTGCTACGCTGAATGTTCAGGGAGGAATGAAAGATAAGATGGATGAAGTGTGTCAGGTAGTGAATGAAAGGTGTCTTGACATTTTATGTGTGAGTGAGACCAAACGAAAAGGGAAGGATGTTACCCACCATGGTCCACTGACTGCGATATGGTCTGGAGTCGGCCAGACAGAAAGAGCATGTCAAGGTGTAGGGGTCATCCTCTCCGATCGGATGGCTCAATGTTTGAATGGATATGAATGCGTGTCACCCAGACTTATTTGGGCTAGACTCAAATTAGGGCTAAGCCGCATATTCTTGCTGGCTGTATACGCTCCCGATACAAAGCTGTCCATGCCGGAAAGGGAAAAGTTCTGGGACAGCGTTAGAGACATCCTTAATACATGTGAGATGAATGAAAGGATTATTATGTTGGGTGATTTCAATAGTTGGGTTGGAGTAAAACGGGATTTGTATGAAACAGTTTTAGGTACGTATGGGGATGATAAAGTGAATGAAAATGGTGTAAGCTTGTTAGACATATGTCTGGAGAAGGATCTTTTTGTGACGAATACTTTGTTCGCACATAAGAAGATCCATAAGTATACATGGGAAAGGGGAGAAAGTCGAACAATAATTGATTTTGTTATTGTCGATCAAAGGCTCAAAAGTAAGGTTGTCGACACCAGAAGCTATCGTGGAATCAGCAGCGTGGGAACGGACCACTATTTAGTTTTGTGTCGAATTAGTGGTCTGTTAAAATCCTGGCGACATAGACCACGTAACTCAACAACCAGCCTCGATCGCATCAGGGTCGAAAAGTTACAAGAGAAGGATGTGCAAGAAGAATATTTGAAAGAAGTGCGTAAAAGGACTTCCCACGTATGGGAAGACTTGTATGATGGAGGAATGAAAGAACTATGGGAAACTGTGAAGACTTCTTTAGTTGAATCAGCTACCGAAGTATGTGGAGTGGTGAAAAGGAGGCAAGGAAGAAGGATGGATGAGAACTGGTGGGATGATGAGGTAAAAAAGGTCGTGCAAGAGAAGAAGAAAGCCTGGCTAGATTTTCTAGCAGTAAAAACTAACGGAGACGTTAATGCGGCAGCGAGGATGGATGCTTATAGAGAAGTAAAAAAGAAAGTAAAGACAATTGTGGAGCAAAAGAAGAAATGCCTGAAAGAGAAGTATGAGGTTAAGCTCTCTGACAATTTTAGGACCAACCTTAAACTGTTTTGGAAGCAGGTTAAGGTGGCTCGTGGAGCGTCGGGAGCGATCAAATTAAGTGTTATAAGAGACGAGGATGGAAGAGTGCTGAACGAAGAAAGACTGGTTTTAGAGCGTTGGAAGAATTACTTTGAGCAGCTTTTTGATAGTTGCGAAGATGTGGCTCCCGATAGCGGAGAAAACTCAGAGCCAGCATGCTCAGAGATAGGGATGGATGAAGAAATTACGGGAGATGAAATAGTGAAAGCGTTAAAAAGTATGAAACTAGGTAAAGCTGCAGGGTGTGACAGGGTGAATGTCGAAATGCTAAGAAGTGGCAAAAGTGTAGTGACAAGCTTGCTGTGGAAACTTTTTAATATATGCTGGAGAGACGGTCGAGTACCAGATGACTGGTGCAAAGCCGTCATCGTCCCATTATACAAAGGCAAAGGTTCACAGCAAGAATGCAAGAACTACCGCGGCATCAGCCTTCTTAGTGTAGTTGGCAAACTGTATGCTAAAGTTTTGATTGAAAGAGTGATGAATGTAACGGATGAAAAAATGTGGGACGTACAAGCGGGATTCAGAAGAGGTATGAGTTGCATGGATCAAGTCTTTTCTTTAAGGTGCATTTCAGAGAAATACTTAGAAAAACACCAAAAAGTATTCTGCGCCTTTGTAGATCTTGAAAAGGCATATGACCGAGTGAACAGGAGTAAAATGTGGTCGACACTGTCAGCATATGGGGTTGATGATCGCTTAGTGCAGGCTTTGAAGTCTCTCTATGAGGGCTCTAAAGCCTGTATCAGAGTTAATGGGGCGTACACAGACTGGTTTAACATCTCTAGAGGTGTTAGACAGGGATGTGTTGCGTCGCCATGGCTCTTCAATCTTTATATGGACAGTTGTCTGACTGATTTGAAAGAGATGGAATGCGGTCTAAGAATGGATGAGCTTAGTGTCAAGTGCCTCTTGTACGCTGACGACCAGGTCATACTTGCGCCGTCGGTGACGGAGTTACAAGACATGTTGAATGTGATGAATGAGTCGTTGAAGAAGAAAGAAATGAAAGTCAATGTATGCAAGACGAAGGTAATGGTTTTGGAACGTGAAGACGATGTTACAGAATGTAACATTGTTATGGAAGGAGACAGAGTGGAACAGGTGAATGAATTTGTATATTTGGGAAGTTTGTTTAAGAGAGATGGAAAGTGTGATGGGGATGTAGAGCGAAGAGTGACTGCGGGAAATAAGGTAAATGGTGCCCTGCACGCCGTGGTGAGTAGCCGGTCTGTGTCAAAAAGTGCACGTCTGGCTATTCACAACGGTGTGTTGGTGCCTACTCTGATGTATGGGAGTGAATGTTGGGTATGGAATAAAAGGAACGAAAGCAGAGTGAATGCAGTTGAAATGCGCTCCTTACGAAGTATGTGTGGTATTACTTTGGTTGATCGAATCAAGAACAGTGTGATAAGGGATTGGTGTAAGTTGAAGGATGATATAGTAACAAGGATTGAGAGGGGTATGCTTAGATGGTTCGGTCACGTAGAGAGAATGAATGAAAGAAGACTTACGAATGAAATATATCAAGCAAAGGTGAGTGGAAGTGTTGGGAGAGGCCGTCCGAGGAAAACATACCATGATCAAATCAATGATCTTTTCCGAAAAGGACAAGTGCGTAGCACCCTCAATCGACGGAAGTGCATGAAAAGATGTATGAATGTGAATGAGGCTAAAGAGGTGTGCCAGAGTCGTAGCGTGTGGCGGTCCGTGGTCTCTGCCTACCCCCATGGGACAATGGCGTGAGCTTATGTATGTACATATCGACGGTTAAGAATAAAAACGGTCTCAATCAAAAAAATACTTTTTACAGGATGCGAAAAAAACGTTTTACAAAAAAAAAAAATTGATTTAGACCGAATTTCTACAGGCTGTTATCTCTGCAAATATTGCAGCTAGAATTAGACTGTTTTCACAGGATATGCAAAATTCGATTTTAAATCCTTCTGCATAAAAAGTTGGTTTACCCAAAAAATTACTTAGACCGAATTGGTTCTTAACCGTCGATATATGGGCACGGATGGTGAACTAACGGGGTCCTTCTTAATATGCTGACACTTTTTTAAGGGGATGAGGAACAACTTTCTCTATGGCACCAACATCGAAATCGCGAAAAAAACATCAGCTGTTACATACAAAACAGCAAACCTACTGGACCCAAATGTATGGGACAGCTTATTTTTTTGTTGCGATTTCGATGTTAGTCCCATAGATAAAGTTGTTCAGGTTAATGGTCTGATCATCCTCTTAAAAACTGTCAGCATATTAAGTTGGACCCTATATACGTCTTTGAGGGTAGGCCTGTGCCCTGCAGTGGGACGTAGGCTGATGATGATGATGAAAACTAGGCGTGAATTGTAACGAAATGACAAAAAATCATTGATTTCCGATACTATCCGATACGATACTATATAATCAAATCAAAATTAGTTTATTCAAATTAGTATCACTGTAATATGGTCAGATTTGCCGCAACTGTTGTAACAAGGTTGAATTTTAATAGACCTGTTTTTTCAAAACGGTTAAAGAAATATTATAGTTAACCAAGCAATCAAGCATCAGTGCCTTAGAATAGAACGTAGAGTCTACGTCGTAGATAGTACGTGCGTAGCACGTAGGCATTGTGATTTTCTTAAAAAATATATTGACATCAATTAAAAATACCAAACATTCGAAAATAATCATTACCATTTGTAATGAAATTGTTTGTTAATTTGTTATCGATAATGTACCAAATGGTTAATTCTTATATTTAAAAAAAGGTAGAGTTCTGGATTTATGGTAAATGTAATATTCGTATTTATCGAGCAACTGATTTTTAGGCTTTAAACTCGAAAGGGTGTACAATAAAAAAATCATCCATTTTGGTCCACTACCGACCGTATGGCATTCTTTAAAATATAATCCGAAGTCATACATTATCGTTTGAATAGGTAGTATTTGCAAATAATAACAAAAGCCGAATGCTTCGTAACGAAGTAACGAAGAAGCGAACTTCAGTTAATAATTCTGTAACAATTTCTAAACACAAACAGTCAATTGTTTCCGAAAACTTATCTCAGCAAAGATAAGAGACTTTCAAGTCTCTGAAATAATTTAACTTTTTCTCAAAGTAAATTTATCTGTGCCTGCCCGTGACGGTTCTCTAGATATTTCCCGATATTATATCTTTTCTGCTCTGGAGAGAGCAAGCTCTACCGCGGAATCAACATTTGTTACTTTAAAATATTTTAATGTCTTGAAGTGGGTAATAGAATAAAATTGAAGATTGAAATTCTCTATTCATTAATAAACAAATTAAGCATTTGTCCCCGCAATCTTCTAAACCAGGGTATTGTTTTTTCCAATTTAGCCACCGATCCACTAAACCAGAGAACAAAATTATCAACTTAGCTCTAACATGTTTCGTACTCGTAACACTCATACCAATGAGTTTTTCGGAATTTATGTACGATTTGTAACACCACTGGCTTTTCGGTGAAGGAAAACTTAGTGAGGAAACCTGCATGCTTCAATATCGAGGCATGTATTGTACCCACTGTCCATTGCAAGTGGCGACGGGCTCAATCCCCGTTACATTGGACAGAGTTTCGGTACTGTAATGAAACGTGGATGTTCTGAGGTTTCAGAATATGTCTGACTTCCCCTCGGGGAATACAGTCGTGAGCATATGCTATGCAACAGTACTTTATGTATGTAAATAGAGGACAAACAAATACACACGCCCACCTCTCACTACAATAGATATGTATGTCCGAGTTCCTCCTACAACCAAGCAAACATACCAAGTCTCCGAGACAATCGTAAATCAAAACAGTAATAATTTTCTCTGACTTTCAAAAGAATATTGTGTTTTCAGAATCTTCATGTAAAGCAAATACTAGTAGGTAGGTACATATATTATAACAGGGTGTAAGGAATAGACTGGCAAATACTGAAACGGTGAATTCAGAACATTAAAATGAGCAAATTTCAGTACAGGGCCAACGCCAGGTATTGAGAAAAAAATCATCTATTCCATACAAAACTGCTGTACCTACTCAACTGAAATATATGAAATAGCTGATATTTCCTGAGGATGCAACCATCTTATCGTGAAAGTTGTTTATTTTGATGGTCGGAATACATTGTTTCAGTATTTGCACGGCTGCCCCTGACATCCTGTAGGCTGTATAGTGAAAATCACGACATGCTGAGATTCAGATAAATTTATAAGTCTTAATTCAGACTCCTGTACGTCAAAATCTCATTCATTTTCGACCATACTTAAACTAAGTTCATG
The DNA here is from genome assembly GCA_963924505.1 of Agonopterix alstromeriana. NCBI lineage: Eukaryota > Metazoa > Arthropoda > Insecta > Lepidoptera > Depressariidae > Agonopterix > Agonopterix alstromeriana. The sequence goes on along the minus strand of OZ004685.1, from coordinate 10,406,884 downwards.
CAAAGAAATCGATCTGAATCTCGAACTTAGAATTTTTGAGGCAGTTGTTATAAAGCGTGATTTAAGTTTAGAGGTTGGCTTTAGAACATAAAACTAAACAATTTTTAATACGGTCTCAAAGGGATAGGGAAACAGCAAAAAAACAGTTCCGTTCGATACATTTAGATTGTATAGGGCCTATACAATCCAATAATCCAAATTTGGATCATATAGCAGCACACAACACCTATTCTACAGGCATTGAAGTTTGCTGAACGTAGCGACGTAGTGGAGGTTGACCTACGTGAGCTTCAAGCCAGCTACTGGCAAGAAATTGCGCAGGATCGGGGAAAGAAGCATTTCTAGAAGATCTGCTTTGAATCACTGGGCCAGCGGACTTGTTTAAGAACTGTAACGTCACTAACATCGTTATTGTAGGTTTACCTCTTGTCATTGGTCTTGGACCATAATCTTTAATCATCAGTCAATCATTTAAATCAGCCCACATCTACCAACTGCTGGGATTTCGTCTTCTTTTTATAGCGACATTACTCACGATCCTGTGCTAATCTGATCCATTTCTGAACCTTAGAATAGTGTTCTACATGTTCATTTTTATCTTGTGTTTTGTCATCTTTGTAATATTGTAGTTACTCTCTTTTTTTCTCTTTGGTATAATATAAGCCTTAAAAACTTTCAAATTCTTTACGTTTTTAGAGAGAATCTTATATCGGCTGAAGCAGGGAAAATTCCAACATCAACAATGCCCTCTTTTTAACGGTAGTTTTAGTTTTTGGGCTTACTATTACTAATAATGTAACTATCGTAGAACCTGAATCAACAGCACCCATTCACAATACTGGAATCAATTCCAGCGAGCCAAGAGGGATACTTTAATCTGTCTTTGGATCCCTCAACAAATTCAGAATCAGAACTCTCTCCTGTGCAAACAGGATCCTATCATAGTATCTTTATTAGGACAAATAAAGTGTCCAAGATTTAAATAAGTACAAAATCGACAAATCCCAACCGTCTAGCGACCATTTTTCCGATAATAGAACGTGCCGTCCCTCTCGCACGAGTCCGAGGCGACGTTGCGTTGCGCAAACTCAAGCTCGAGCTAAAACAGGGCGAGCCACACTAAATTTAGTTCTGCAACACTGCACCGTGTCATGCCCATAGAAAACATTAACACCCGGCTATATACTGCGACCACATATTACCACAGATTCGCAGCCAGATTTTCGGCAACACAAATTGCCGTATAATATTCAATTAGGTCGGCGATATTGATGGTAGTGCATGCCGGCCGGCAATTTTGGTTAGCGCATCTGCCGTCTGATATACGATTAGTTTTCGCACCATTTTCATCGTTGATGCTGTTGGGCCTTTAGCTCTAGGTATCGCAATGATTAAAGAGTTTTGTGATAATCTAGCGGATCTCCCGTCGACCGTTTGTCCCTCAAAGTGCGCTGCGGGGACACGGCTAAATATAACCGCACACGAGGCGTACCGTCTGATTTTTCCTCGGTCCAGTCGTCGTACGGCCGGCAACTTGCCAGAACAACGTCACACCTCTATTACCTCATAAACGATAAACTTTGAGAAAGGACTTTAAAATTAGCAAGGACGCCTTCAATCGGCTCGGCCGAAGCTCGCGTATTCTGGGCGACAACGGTACCACGATAATTACGCAAGCCGATCCTAAACTTACGAAGATGGCCGCCGCGTTCATGGCGGCAAAAGACGCGGGAGAGGAGAGATGAGCTGTCGCGGGATATTTATGAAATTCGAACTAAAATAGACACAGTCAGTTGTAGCTTCGGCGAGTCACCTTGGCGAAGCGTGCGTTATATAACCGTACATGCAAATCGAACGGTCGAATTTTTTCGATTTTGGAATTGGTGACGACATCGATGACGTAGCTGTGACGTGGATCTAGTGTTGCCACTCCTCCGACTAATAAATTTATTGTTTGGCATGTAAACGGATGCGTTCGAGCCAAGAAATTACAGCGTTCGGTAAAAAAAAATATTGAATGAACCAGCGGAATGATGGCGCAGTCTAATCGGAACCGCCTTGCAGCTTTGCCAAGCACTATCTTGTTTATAGTACTAAACAGTTGCACAAGATTTTTTCGATTATGGAATGTTTACCTTCTTCGCTTGCCTTTTTCCTTTTGTAAATGAGAGCGGACTTTTGTTCTTGAGGATTTTTTATCTGTCTTTTAATTACTTCTTTCTTTCCTAATGACGCGGGCTCCATTGAAACTGGGACCACTTAAATTTAAGCGTAGACGTGACTTTCATTTCTTTGTTCTTGAGCTGGCCGTTAGTTTTTGAGTTCTCTAATTTCACTGGCTATTTTAAAAAGGTTTTCTTTAGGGGGATGTTCTCTTGTTTACATTAGGGGCTTTACTTTATTGTGGTACCAAGTTAAGGTTATGAACGCTTTATACTGAGAAAATTCTTTTTAATCTGGTCATTTTTTTCCAAAGTGTGTTATTCAATGTATGAGATTAGAACGTCCTACAGCAACGTTCTTTGATAAATGGTATAGGTATATGCTCACGACTATATTCCCCGAGGGGGTAGTCAGAGATATTCTGAAACCTCAGAACATCCACGTTTCACCAGTAGTACCGAAACTATGTCCAGTATGACGGGGGGTGAGCCCGTCGCCACTTTTAATGGACAGTGGGTACAATACATGCCTCGAAATTGAAGCATGCAGGTTTCCTCACGATGTTTTCCTTCACCGAAGAGCCAGTGGTGTTACAAGTCGTACATAAATTCCGAAAAACTCATTGGTACGAGTCGACCTGGACGGGGATCGAACCATCGCCTCCTGCACGGCAAGCAAGGTTACTCGCCACTGGACTTTGATAAATGATAAATGAACTTTATTGTGTATGGACTCAGGGGTAGGTACAGGGGTAGTTTTTATTGGACGGTCTTCTTCGTATGAAGTTGTTATGTAAATATACCACCACCTTATGATTAACAAGATATGTTTGGCTCTGTCTTCACAATATTGACAAGCTCTGGAGTTAGACAGAGATAGATATTGTTTTGTTGATTACAATGAAGTAAGGCCCATAGTGTGCAAGGAATCTGTACATACTAATTTTAAAAGATAAGTGTAATATTCACTGTTGTATCTTGAATAGGATGAGGAAACTGAAACTGTTTTACGAAGTGACAAACATACATAGTCTGTTTCAATAGTCAAGTTTCAAAATGTAAACAAAGATGTAATTTTGAAAATAATAGCTTTATTGTGTCTTTTGCGGTTATTTAAAAAGACTATTGGAACTATTGGAACAAAATGTAGGTCTTAGAATAATTTCAGTTGAGATCATTCTTCCATGTTTCTCTTCCAGGTAACATTTAATATTTAGCAATTTTTAAAATCTTTTAGGGCATAAAATTTGTTTTCGGATAAGTTTGGCATTTCAAATTATTCACGTAGATATAAATTTTTTTTTTTTGAAAGTGGGAAAAAATGTGAAAAAAATTTTGTCATTATTCCAATTTAACTTTTAAATACAGGCATTTCTACTGTATGGATAACAACATTTGAACATTCTCAAAAAGTTTTTTTTTTTCAGTCTGTACCAAATTGATAATCCGGTGTTTTTATGTGAATTTACAAAAGTTAAACAAGGTGTAGTATAACACCCTTTAAAGGGGTGGATTAGACCATCAAACTGAACAACGTTCACTATGGAACCAAAATCTTAAAATTAAAAAATCCGCTGATTTATATAAAACAAAATAATTATTTTCCTCTATAGTGAAAGTTGGTCAGTTTGATGGCCTAATCCACCCTTCAAGGTGTTATGTAACATCTTGTAAACGAAATTTATGTATATGCTCACGACTATATTCCCCGAGGGGGTAGTCAGAGATGTTCTGAAATCTCAGAGCATCCACGTTTCACCAGTAGTACCGAAACTCTGTCCAGTGTGAAGGGGGGTGAGCCCGTCGCCACTTATAATGGACAGTGGGTACAATACATGCCTCGAAATTGAAGCATGCAGGTTTCCTCACGATGTTTTCCTTCACCGAAAAGCCAGTGGTGTTACAAATCGTACATAAATTCCGAAAAACTCATTGGTACGAGTCGGCCTGGACGGGGATCGAACCATCGCCTCCTGCACGGCAGGCAAGGTTACTCGCCACTGGACCACCACGGCTTTAAGTAGACGATTTTCGGGTTTTGCGTCCATTTGTGTACATTGTGTACGTCAAAACGTTTTTTCAACTACAAACTATTCTTGCCTCTATTCACCTCCCACAATACAGCTCGCTCTATATTATGCAAGGGTATAAACCACCCTTAAACCACACACCGCAAACTGGCAACACTGTCATAACTCCAAACATATTTGTGAAACACTATATTACTGAATCGCATTCGGCTAGTTTGGGCTTAGGAGGATGGTCTGTGAATTTCTGACGTGAGAATATCCTGTATATTCTCGTTAAAACTACATTTATTGAAACTGTAATAAAGTAGGTATGTATGTATGTATATGCTCACGACTTAGACTACTTATATGAGGACAAGTTACGCGTGTAATTCTACTCACAAGCTTTTCTGCCACTTTTTGCGGGGGGCGAGGTAGCACGAGATACGCAACTTTGAATTTTATTCCATTAGTTTAGATTCTAATTTTGAATGTTAAAAATCATGAAAAACTGTGTCGTGTGAACCCCAAACGTCATAAGTTCGAAATTATTGTTCCGCAATTATAGGCTGTCGCGTTTAGTGATAAGGTATAAAATTGTATGTAAATGCGTAAGATCTTTAGATCTTGCAAATCTGCAATCTGGTATATAATTTGTGCGGACGAAGTCGCGGGTTAACTCTAATAAGGTATAAAATTATTTGCAAATGCACATGATTAATTGATCTAGTAACGTGGCAGAGGGGAAATGCTACCGCAAGGCTGGTCCCTAGTTATATTGTCTAAGGCATACCTAGATCATACGACGTTAGCTCAATATCTTACGTTAAACCCGTTGACAACTCTAAGCCGACTTACACGGGGATTAGTGATGTGGGTAGCAGTCCCGTAATCCCGGCATCCCGGGACAACACCGGGAATTTGCATGCGATTGTCGTTAAACGTCATCTGCTGGATTTGAGACTATGGTCTTGGGTTTAGTCTGTTGGGCTAGGAAGATGGCTGTTTTGTTTATTATAGTTTACTAACCGGCGGCTGTAGCATGGCAACGAGATTTAGCGCTATCGCTCCTTAGCCGTGAAGCCGAGGTGGTTCAGTGGCGAGTAACATTCACTGCCGTGCAGGAGGCGATGTTTCGATCCCCGTCCAGGCAGACTCGCACCAATGAGATTTTCGGAAATTATGTACGATTTGTAACGCAACTGGCTTACAAAAAACATCGCGAGTAAACCTGCGTGTTTAATTTCGAGGCATGTATTGTACCCACTATCCATTACAAGTGGCGACGGGCTCACTCCCCGTCACACTGGACAGAGTTTCGGTACTAGTGAAACGTGGATTTTCTGTGGTTTCAGAATATCTCTGACTACACCCTCTGGGAATATTATGAGCATATGCTATGCTGTTCAATGCGCCTTAGCTCTCTCTCTTTTAACGCGTGAAAGAACAAGATAAATGGTGTGATAGAGCCGTATCACGCACAACATGCTACGGCTTCTGGACGTATTATAAACAGTGATTTGTTTACTAGATAAAGGTTACACAGGATATAAAATTAAATTTATGCGTTACATAATTAAAGGGTTGCTTCAGATTATCAAACTGAACAACTTTCCCTATGGGACCATGGTCGAAATTACGAAAAAAATCTGCTGTTATGATCTTCTTCTCAGTTTGATGGTCTACTCATTACCTTCAAAAACGTCAGCATAATTAATTTGGACCCTGTATAAATTTCTTGAACATGGTCACACAGATTATCTAGTCCCATCTAAAGTACCAGAATCTAGCCCGGACTTCTATTATGATGACTAGATGTACAGGGTGTAACAAAACACCCTAGTAATACTTAAGGAGGTCTTTCAGACCATCAAACTGAACAACTTTCACTATGGAGCCAACGCACAGTGGTCCATAATAATTAATTCAGGGATATAGGGGTATCTGAAACTGATCTTTAAATTTAGATAATCTGATTTATGAAATCTGTAAATACAAGATAAATTTATAAAAAATCCATCTTATCGGGAACATGACACAAACAAATTTCAAAAATTTTTTTGTCTTGAGAAAATTACATTTTTGAGCTAGGTAGTCATATATTCTATCCGATATTTAACGATTTGTATGTTTAATCGTGCATTTTTATTACATGTAAAGAAGATATAGATTTTTAGTGTGGATTTTAATAAAGTAGCATATGCTCACGACTATATTTCCCGAGGGGGTAGTCAGAGATATTCAGAATCCTCAAAACATCCACGTTTCACCAGTAGTACCGAAAATCTGTCCAGTGTGACGAGGGGTGAGCCCGTCGCTACATACTGGACAGTAATACATGCCTCGAAATTGAAGCATGCAGGTTTCCTCACGATTTTAATAAATTAAAGAGATAAATATCAAAATAGATAACCAGAAGATCTCTATCAACTTACGTGATAGTATGCAACGTTACACATCCTTAAAGGTAACGCCATAACAGGGTAATACCCATGTAGTACGTAATCGAAATAATGCACAATCCGCAAAGTGCACGTTATTTATATTCTAAAACCGTAAGACAAGGTGAAGGGAGGCCGATGCACTTCGCTAACAATTATTTGCAAATGTTCAACTTGGATTCGAATCACGCGCACTTTTTTTTTGTAAGCATTGACGTTGAGTTGTAAATGTTATGTTAATTTTGTATATTGTATTGTTTATTGTTATTGCGTAATAGTGGTCGGTGGCCTTTGGGCCAGGTGGGTTGATAGGTTTGTAATATTTTTGGAGTAAGAAAAATTGTTTTTTTTTGGGTTACCACCGTTATAAGAACCGTTATAAGATCGTCACGTCTATGCAAGATGACACTCTGTATATGTCTATCACCCTGTATATAGTTTTAATTTAAGACTGTGTGTCTTATCAAATATTAAATGCGAAGATGTACATATAGGTACCTAATTGAACACGCATATTTTGTCCTTAAAAAAAACCATTAGTTATGATAATCATCATCATCATCATCAGCCTATACATGGTGTAAGGAAAAGTATCATTAACCTTTAAACCACATACTCTACCCATCAAACTGAACAACTTTTACTATGGGAGCAAACCAGTCAGCGCAAAAATAAAATCTACTGTTCCATACTAAACTGCAATACCTACTGCCTACTCGACTAAAATGTATGAATCAGTGGATTTTTTTTTGTTCTGACAGGTTTGCTCCCATAGTAAAAGTTGTTCAGTTTGATGGGTAGAGTTCCTTAAACCCTGTATACGTCCACCACAGCACAGCGCAGGGCACAGGCCTACCCTCAAGGAGGGTTTAAGTACGTTAGTCAACCGCGCGTGCACAATATAGGTACGCATTCGAATTTCTTCTTCACAGTATGCAGGCTTCCTTAAGATGTTTTCCTTCACCCTTTGACTATTTATATGTGGACTGGTTACGCGTGTAATTCTACTAACAAACATTTCTGCCACTTTTTGCGGGGGGCGAGGTAACATGAAATCCGCAACTTTGGATTTATTTCCCCATAACTTTAGATTCTAATTTTGAATGTTAAAAATCATGAAAAGTAGTCTCGTGTGAACCCCAAACGTTCTATGTTCGAAGTTATTATTTCGCAATTATAGGCTGTCTCGTTTAGTGATAAGGTGTAAAATTGAATGTAAATGCACAAGATCAATTGTGCTTATACCGTGGCAGAGGGGAAATGCTACCGCAAGGCTAGTCCTTATAATAATTAGTCAAAGCCTTCACCTTTTGAGAGTTTTGAGAGCCGCTATTCAATTTTATCACTTGTCAGTTCAGTATTTAGTAAACACGACAACAGTTGCTTTTCTTAATAATTGAGTATAAAGATGACATTTCAAGCAGCCCTTTTAGTATCAGCCTTGAAATCGAGTCAAAGCTTGACCGAGTGCCAAATAAAATATTAACTTCCGAAGTTGTTCTAAAGTTGTGATTCATGGACTGGGACAGAGGTTTGTAGCAATTTTATACTGATAGCCTCTCAAATTTAGTTGACTAGATTGTCGTATCTAGTTGTAATATGTTATAGAGTTTTTGGCCGCATCTTATCTACAGCGATAACACGTTCCGACGCGGTGGTAGCTTAAAAATTAACTTATAAATCCTACTTAGCGGTGATAGTTTTCCTATGAAATTCGTTATACAAGGTGTTACAAAAATACAAATAAACATTTAAGGGGGTGGTCTAGACCATCAAACTGAACAACTTTCACTATGGGACCAACGTCGAAATCGCGAAAAAAAAATCTGATGTTCCATACTAAACTACAAATGTACTCGAGCTAAATGTATGGGATAACTAAATTTTTTTTTCGCGATTTCGATGTCGGTCCCATAGTGAAAGTTGTTCAGTTTGATGGTCTAAACAACCCCCTTAAAAGTTCCAAATGTTTATTTTTACTTTTGTAACACCCTGTATATACACTACTACCGTGAATTTAATCACGTATCTAAAAGAAACCGTTTAGCTGGCAGGGGGAGGGGGAGATATTTTTAAAGACCTATCCAACGATACCCCATACCATGGGATAGACGAGAAAAAAATTGCATCCCCACTTTTCGTGTACCTAACCTAAAAAAAATATTTTGAAGATTTTATTTTACCACTTTGTCAGCGTGATAAATATGTATACCCATGTAAAATTACAGTGCTAAGCATCTCTGAGCTGAGCCGCGGACAGACGGACAGACATGGCGAAACTATAAGGGTTCCTTGTTGACTACGGAACCCTAAAAATAAGTGGGCTACACTTAAAGTTCCTATATTGAATAAACTATTTTGAGTTTTACTGCCAGTTGCACGTACGTTCATTAAAGTTAATCCTCCATTAAATCTCTTGTTGTTACTTTTTGTCTTGTTGACGTAGTAAAAGCTAGCAAGAGATTTAATGGAGGATTAACTTTAATGAACGTACGTGCAACTGACCGTTAAAGTCCGGCCGCTGAAAGATTGCGTTTGACAGTTACCATAAAATTGTAAAAAACTGAATGAAAATATTGTTTACCTGTGCTGACTCTAGTACACAGGGCACTAGCTGCCCTTTTAAGTTCAAAAAGCTACTAAATAATGATCGGCATTTATAGTTTTCATTCAGTTATTTACAATTTTATGGTAACTGTCAAACGCAATCTTTCAGCGGCCGGACTTTAGTCTGTCATAAACATAACGTTACTGTAAGCCATTATCTTTTAATGAACTTATTAAATAGCAAATTATGAACGTTTTTTTTTTGGGCATTAGGCATAATAAACAAAGTGGCGAAAATTATTCTGCATCTAATTTAATTATTAAAAATAGATTTGCAATAAACATTTACCTGATGGATTAACTTATACAGGGTGTATGGAAAAGTATCATTAACTTTTAAATCACATACAAAACCCATCAAACTGAACAACTTTCAGTTTCTGTCAGAACAAAAAAAATCTGCTGTCCCATACATTTGAGTTGTGTAGGCGCTGCAGTTTAGTATGGAACAGTTGATTTATTTTTGTTCTGATCGGTACTACCATACTAATAACAGAGATAGTGACCAACGGCTTAACGTGCCACCCGAAGCACTGAATCATCTTTCTTTTCAGACAAACATGTGATTCGGCAATGTCCTAACCAACTGGGGAAAAACGCACAAAGTGACATATCACTAGGTGTCCCCCGTGGGAATTGAACCTACGACCTCCGTCTCAAGAGCCCAATGCTCTTAAGGTGATATAATTCGGAGCGCGCTCCATACAAACGTACTATGGTGATATTTTCAATACTAACCAATTTAAGTCAATGAAATTTCGCTGAAACAATCTTGAAACAAATATCTATGCTTGTATGGAGTCAGATTTTCGTTAAAATATACAGTTTCAATGCTAGGATTAATTTAAGATTTGTATGGAAATCTTAGAGGCACTGTAACTTTAAAACTATACCTTTTAACGAAAATCTGACTATATACAAGCATAGAAATTTGTTTTTAGATTAATTCTGAAAAGTTTCAATGAGTTTAATTGGTTAGTATTGAAAATATCACCATAGTACGTTTGTGTGGAGCGCGCTCCGAATTATATCCTCTTAACCATTAGACCACGGATACAATTACTCTCTCTTATACTGTAACACTTTGACTAATTATTATAAGGACTAGCCTTGCGGTAGCATTTCCCCTCTGCCACGGTAAAAGCACAATTGATCTTGTGCATTTACATTAAATTTTACACCTTATCACTAAACGAGACAGCCTATAATTGAGAAATAATAACTTCGAACTTAGAACGTTTGGGGTTCACACGAGACTACTTTTCATGATTTTTAACAGTCAAAATTAGAATCTAAAGTTATGGGGAATAAAATCCAAAGTTGCGGATTTTATGTTACCTCGCCCCCCGCAAAAAGTGGCAGAAATGTTTGTTAGTAGAATTACACGCGTAACCAGTCCACATATAAATAGTCAAAGATCCCGAATCAAGCGGCATTCTTGCACAACAAGGTCCGGCTTACGAGAAGAGTTGACACAACCAAGGACAACTGTTCTCCGAACTTCCCTGCTACTTTGTCCGCAACTATGTTAATAGTTACTGCTATTTCTGAACTTGTTTTAATTAGTTTTCGGGCTTCATCTGTTGGGCTGGCGAGATTGCTATAGGTAGAGTCGTAGACTCTCACCGATCCCCGCTTCCCAACCCGTCGCGTAATCCCAGCAACGCCCATTGCCGAGGTCCGTACCCCCCTGGGGTGCCTCTTGGGCAGGTTGCTTAAATCACTGGTTCGGTGACCTACCAGGGCGCTTCGCCGTCACTGGTATGGCCACCCCCAAAAGCCCGCTGTAAAAAGCAGTAAATGCTCCCTGAGCAAACTGTAATGTAAGTCAAAAAAAAAAAAAAAAAAAAGAGTCGTAGAGTCGTAGAATCGAGTCGAAGAAAAAATTTACGATATGGTTTTTGGGTGTCTCTGATTCCAAATCACCAATGTTTTGTCTGTTTGTTTGTTCGAGCATCACGCGAAAATTAATGAACTGATCTCGATGAACTTATTTGACTTTATTTGAAAGCTTATGATTTACTTAAAATCTGATATATAATTTTTGCGGACGATATCGCGGGGAAATTCTTGTAGGAATATAAATAAATAAGATTGTGTAAACATAATAAAGGGGAAAATTCGGAATATGGAACATTAAGAATTTGGAAAAATAAGACTGTTTAGAATTCGGAGGTTCCGAACGTGGGTAGGCCACGTTCTGGGCCACCAGTGAATACCACATCACCACAACCATACGACCCCACTATTGAGGAATAGGCCTATTTCGAAATACCGACTTTAAAACTATCTCTACATGCTTATTTAACTGCCACCGTGGTCTAATGGTTAAGAGCATTGGGCTCTTAACGCGGAGGTCGTGGGTTCGATTCCCATCGATTCCACACCTAGTGTAATGTCACTTTGTGCGTTTTTCCCCAGTATGTTAGGACATTGCCGAATCACCTGATTGTCAGAAAAAAAGATGACTCCGTGCTTCGGATGGCACGTTAAGCCGTTGGTCCCGGCTACTATCTACTATCAAGCGGATATACGAATCAAAAGTAGCACATCTAATCGTGGATTCCCACTACAATGAAGCGTTTTCCAAGACTATTTAATGGACAAGTCAGTAGATGGCAATATTAAAAGTTCAGAAAAATCTGTCACATTGACAGTAAAAAGTGATGTTTGACTATGGTTTGCATCTTTCAAATGACGTTTGTTGTCAATAGACAATTTTTCACTACCAATAAATACGCAATAGCACTGAAAATTTTCGTTTGTTGTACATAAACGAACATGTACTGTACAAAAAGTTAATCAATTTGAGGTATCAAAACGTCTCTCATATTAAAACCATACGTTGGCTAAAGTGTCAAACCTCGTAACTCCATTTTATTCTTCAAATTACATTTTATAACTAATTTCTGAATGCATCCATGGCATAACTCTTAAATACTTTTAAAAAGCCGTTACAATTTAAAATGATAAATAGAAAACCATATAACTATGGGCTGCCATTATTCGTGGTGACGTTTTTTGTGCCTCCTGTAAAATTTGATCTAATGGAGTTACGAGGTCTGACACTTTAGCCAACGCATAATAATCTTATTAATAAATCAAAACATAATAAATGTGTGATTATGTAATACATATATTTAAAGAATTGTAGTAAATGTTCTGCATGCCCTCTCTCGAATTATATATTGCATGCTCATGGGCAGATCACAGAGCTCTGTGTAAAATACTATTAACCACCTTTAAAATAAAAATAAATAAAAAAATAAAAATCATTTATTTTAGGATACAAGGTCCCATATACACAAGATTTCAATACAATACAATACAATGTTACAATACAATACAATACAATGTTAATGGTACAATACAACCTTTATATTACCTGTGTCGCAATAAAGTCTTTAAAGTTTGAAGTTTGAAAAAATTGCTCCCTAAAATTAGGGAATCAAGAAAAACACGTAACACTTTCGATCTGACAGCTGTATTGGCACGATTATAACTCCATCCTTCCAGTGCATAGCATAGCATAGCATATGCTCACGACTATATTCCCCGAGGGGGTAGTCAGAGATATTCTGAAACCTCAGAACATCCACGTTTCACCAGTAGCACCGAAACTCTGTCCAGTGTGACGGGGGGTGAGCCCGTCGCCACACAATGGACAGTGGGTACAATACAAGCCTCAAATTGAAGCATGCAGGTCGGTTGGAGCATCCTTCCAGTGTCTTTGAACAATTATTTTTAATGAAAACACCTCATTACAAAATTGTCGTGCTAAATCCCGGATACGTCCCTAGACTTTGCGTCTGCGAGCCTGTTTGTTAGTCTCTCGCTTGCACGTACTGATATAAATGTTGGAGTGACAGGAATGCTGATAGGGCTGATGGGTTTTAATGTGGCGTCAGCGTTACTCGTAGTGCGTGTACAATGCGGTTTGTAAGGATTTGTAGTAACGTGTCATTGTCGTGAGCTGATTTGTAATGTGTGGAGGAAAAGTTTGAAAATTACGTAAAAGCATCTTTTATTAGGGTTATGGCTTCGATCATGAATCAAAAAAAGTGATATATGCCATGATTTTTAATTTAAACAAAAATTTAAAGTGTGTATTTAGTATTTTGCATTTTTCGATGTAAATTTTTTGGACCTCCCATAGTAAATTGATCTGCGCTTTTGTATGGAAAGTTAACAAATTTTTCTCCTTTTTCGACCCATAATCCCAGGAAAGATGTTTAGTTTCATTATTTGAATACACTTGTAAAATTTTTAAAAAAAATTGTGGGGTACAGGTTGTAACAAAACACTATACTAATACTTAAGGGATTGCTTCAGACTATCAAAATGAACAACTTTCACTATGGAGCAACATCGAGAAAAATAAAACGAATCACCTGGCCCATACATTTGAGTCCAGACAGTATTGCAGTATTGTATGAAAGAGCGGAAGTTTTTTTCGCGATTTCGATGTTGGCTCCATAGTGAAAGTTGTTCAGTTTGATGGTCTGAAGCACCCCCTTAAGTTTTACTAGTGTGTTTTGTTACACCCTGTATAATGAACGCACCAATAATGACAGATTCAAAAGTGATCTCAAACAAATATCTGAAGGCACTTTTGTCTTAGTATTGCTCCATCTCGCAGACAGTAAGAAACCTATCAATTTAGTGAAAAATATATTCTAAAATGTTGACATGTGTCCGTGCATCTAGTTCTTATATTTTATCTATGGAATCGAGACAATTTAATAGAATACAAACACCCTGACAGCAAGATCATCACTTACATGCCTCAACCAATCCAATAGTCCTTGTGGTGGAAATCACACACTTATTGGTTAGGGGAAGCCTGATGATGATGATTGGAGTATACCTATATTAATAATTCTGTTTCTTTCCAAACGAGGCAAGTTCGATGCGCATTTTATTCCTGAGTTGTGTATAATTTATTACTCATATATTTTTGCACCACAAGAATGCACATATGAGACCAGTTAAATCTAGACTATAACCACTTAATACCTAATTTCATCCTGAAGCTCTGAACAAGCATCTTCTACACGCTTAGAAAGTATTTCGTGTCTGTAAAAAGTTAAAGTTATTCCCCTATATAACAATCTTTACAATAAAACCAACAAATTCAACACCTTTCGAGTTCCAGAGTCGGTAAAGAAGAATGCAGTTAAAAGAAAATCTCGGATCAAATCAAAACATCGATTGCATTAGCATCGGAGAAGTTTGGACGTAACCATTTGGTTCGATCTAAGCTCTTGCGAAGGAAGGTCGGCCTGCATTTTGGGTGGGGTGCTGGGGACAGCGGAGCGTTTTCATAGGCGGTTCAGGAGCGGGTTTTAATGAGGTCAAAATGCTGTTATCTATATCATAGCTATATCCTAGTAGCCTATGGTATGTTGCAATTCAGACATAAAATTAATTGTTCGTTACGTAGATCTGCACAACGGCACATGTGATTGCTAGTGAACTATGGTTATTATTAATATGCTTTATCAAGAATAATTCTGAGTAGGTATCTCCTCGGGGAATATTTTCATGAGCATATGCGCATACATCTTTCAAATACACCGTAAACGTCAAAGTAGTTGAGAAAGAGTTTCGTTAGAGTCAAAAGAGTTGCTCCAACAACCACGAGATGAATTCGGGTTGTCTATTTTAAACCGGGGACAATGAGTGAAACCCATAGAGATAATGGTGAAACCCTCGTGAAACCCAATTCAATGGATAAATTTGACATTAATTGTTACTTCCTCCTTTTATCTTCTTTGATTAAATTCATTTCGGATTCTAACAATGATTAGAGTAAACGCCCGCTTGCTCGCCGGACTTCATAGTATAGTGTTGTGAGTGGTCACCGCTGTTAATCTTGTTTTACAGGAGTTACAGCGGTGGGAATGTGAGGTGGGCCTATCTATACCTTAAAAATACCCCAAAATGACAGTGGTTCTTACGGCCCTGATTAATAGACAGAGTGTTAAAATTCTATCAGTGAAAATATTTATATTCATATGTTTTTGGATTACTAAAAAATTTAAACTTTGTACCTGGTCACGTTCCCGCTACCACAGCGCCCCCAACTTTAGTTCTTGAAACTATTTTCTATTTCCGCACAACAGTTCAGCTGTTACCAGTCCTCAACTTGTTGGTAATGCGATATAAATACAGTATAGTTCCAGTACATTTGAGGCGATAAAATCGTATAAAGGTCGATACGTTTCGTGCATTCGCTATTTTATTTCATTGGTTTGAAAATGAAACACAGTTTCAGAATAGCTTTTGAGTTTTGACTGTGAAAATTGAAGATGATGGTCTAGTGGCGAGTAGCCTAGCCTTCCGTGCTGGCGATGGTTCAATGCCCACCCAGGTGATATACGTCTCACTGCTGGACACAGGCGCACCCCTCAGGAAGGGTGTATGGGCATTAGTTCACCACGTATGCTCAAGAGATAAGCATCTAAACTTTGGCGCATCGTAAGCGATGCGCCGGCCGGATAGAATCACGAATGTCTTGCCATGTACGAAGTAATTAAAACGCTGAATAAAGCCCCTTAGATTAATTTTTGCGTACTATCTGGCCGCGGGAAAGAGGAGCAGTAGGTAATAAACCGTGGAAATCCAAGGGATTGAGGTATATAACTCTTTAGTAATCTATGACCGTATTAGTGGCTAGACGGGAAGACGGTGGACCAAGGCAATATCAGAGTGGTGGCCAAGAGAGGGATGGAGGACATTAGGCAGACCACCAGCACTTTGGTCTGGGTCTGGGTTCGCATTGGATCAGATAAGCACAGGGCCGTGAAGAATGGCGCAATTAAAGGGAGGCCTATGCCCAGCAGTGGGTTGATGTGGGCTGATTTGGTTAATTGAATCTATGACATTGTGAGGTCATCTATAATTGTGCATTTTGAGACTTGTATCGTTTCTACTGTCCAATTAGAGGATTTGAAATTTGTTGGCAACACCAACATAAAATGTAGTAATTAAAAAAGTTGTATTTCCGATTCCGCCTTCTATATTGGTACGGTGCTTGTGCGTGTAACTAACTCTGGTGTAAAAATCACTAAAATAAACCTCCAGTGCTGCAAACAAGACTTTCCTTTACATCGAACCACTCCTGCCACCAGAAAAACTACAGTCCACTAAAACCTCTCCAGCGGAGCCGAATAAAACACCGGTAGGCCACGTGCCCTACAAAATTTGTTAATTATTGAAAACGATCTGTCAAAAGACGCTGTGAGTTCTGTATGTTAAATGTGACGGTAGTTTTTATGGACATACAGAAAGAGATTCCGGTCGTTTATGTACGAGTATAAGAGAGTAGGCAGAAAATGTTGTGTCCATAAATAAGACAGACTAATCCTCAATCACATTATTGCGAGAGCAACCACAAGATTGTTAAAGTTATGAGAGATCTGAACATTTCACCAATAAAGATACCAGAAATACTAATAAACCATAGACAAATTGCTGGGTCTATGAATAAACCAGAAAAAAATGAAAGCCGTTGCCCAGCCACCGCAGGAAAAAATACTGTCTTTCATGGTTTCACTGAACCTATTTAGAAACAAATTCTTGACACCATACGGTTTACGATCGGAAAGTCGTTAAATAAATGTGTGTTATCAAAACCTACTGTCTTGTCTTTCGTCTCAGCCGTGGATTACAAACAAACGTCTAATTTTGCATTTGAACTAACCTCAAAAGCTTCGCCATTTTAACCAAAATTTTATGAAAGCGTTGGTTTAGGAAGGCGTAATTTCAGCGACTGTTACCGCTTTTATCTATTTTTCTTCATCTTCTATCGATCTCAATGGCATGTATTACAAGGTATTAATAATAATAATAAAGCCATTTATTTCCCAAAAAATTAATACACAATACATTTGTTATAATATAAGTAAGTATTAAAGCTAAATTACATATATCTAAGTATATATACTTGCACACAGATAAGTTTAGCATATGCTCACGACTATATTCCCCGAGGGGGTAGTCAGAGATATTCTGAAACCTCAGAACATCCACGTTTCACCAGTAGTACCGAAACTCTGTCCAGTGTGACGGGGAGTGAGCCCGTCGCCACTTATAATGGACAGTGGGTACATGCCTCGAAATTGAAGCATGTAGGTTTCCTCACGATGTTTTCCTTCACCGAAAAGCCAGTGGTGTTACAAATCGTACATAAATTCCGAAAAATTCATTGGTACGAGTCGGCCCGGACGGGGATCGAACCATCGCCTCCTACACGGCAGGCAAGGTTACTCGCCACTGGACCACCACGGCTTTTATAATGGATAAGTTTAGCACATTTACAAATTTCCAATTTTTATATTATACAACTTACCTAACAGCAAAAAGTACCTAAAAGTAAATTACAAGGTATTACAAAAGTAAAAATAAACATTTAAAACTTTTAAGGGGGTTGTTTAGATCATCAAACTGAACAACTTTCACTATGGGACCAACGAAGAAATCGCGAAAAAAAAATCTACTGTTCCCACATTTAGCTCGAGTAGATTTTGTAGTTTAGTATGGAACATCCGATTTTTTTTTGTGATTTCGATATTGGTCCCATAGTGAAAGTTGTTCAGTTTGACGGTCAAAACCACCCCCTTAAATGTGTTTTTGTATTTTTGTAACATCTTGTAATTTGCCATCTATTTTCTGTGTTGGGGAGTTTTTAACGAGAAAAAGAAAATTTAACGATTCGAATTTTGAGGTTTAAAATTGATACTCATTGTCTAAGTTACCTATGCCTAGCTGTCCATAATAAGTAAGTTAGGTATATTAAAAAAACAGTGGGCATTGAATGTAATAGTATTATGTTATGGGTACGATTTAATCAAGTCGTACTTTTCTTTGATAAATACATTTCATTGTATTTTGGCAACATAAAATGTGACCTAAAAAGACATTGATGTTTTCCGTTAGGTCTTTGACAATGTATTATCCTTTAGAATTAATTATTCAAAATCATCACGTCTCGACAATATCTTTTGGAAATTCTAAGAAACTGCACACATTCCGTATGCGCGCCGTTAAGTACCTAAATGCATATAATTGAATAAAGTTTTGCATTCTACCTCGCAACAGGATTTATTCATCGATACATCGACGGATTTATTGTAAAATTACGTGCATCGTCAACTAAAGTATGCGTGGAACGGAACGCATCAGGCGACTTGTTGCGCGCCAAAACGGCGCGTGGCAAGATGGCCGCCGTTGCGTTAGTTTTTTTCACGGCATCTTTCCGCGTACGCCGTGATTTTGGCCAGTGCTCCTGCATGACGTAGCCGACCCAGTTAGGTAAGCCAACGAGTGCCACGGCCAAGTCCAGCCGGGTATCCCCGATGAACCAGAGCCAATATCTATAAAATAAATTGGCCGCGGAATAAAGACAGAAAAAAAATTATAATGAAGGAAACGTCAGTCGGATTTGCCGCCAAAATTATCAGGGTGAACGCACTCCAGTGTTTTGGCATGGTATGTTGGAAGTTTTCCTAATTGTTTGTTTGATTCGATAAGGGATACTATTTTTATAGATCATCTGTTAGTGTTTGTAAACGAAGATTATTAGACGTAAAGTTTTTAGATAATTTGTCTTGATCTAATACAAATCAATATTTGATATCTAAAGAGTCGTAAAACTTATCTAATTGACAACATTTCATTTTAAGAAAGGTACCAAAATAAGAAAACCATTTGGACATTCTGTGATTCAAAGCTTATATCAAAATGATCCGATTTTTCAATCCAATATTTCTCGAGTTATTTGAAAAATACTGAAAAATATAACAGAGATTGAATGAGATTTGATTCCTTTGCCTGCTTGGCTTTTCTATTGTATTTGACAGTTTTTAATTTTATTGCGGCCAAGGTATCTTAGCCATAAATCCTTTGTTTTTCAGAAAATTCAAAAGTAAATTAAAATTAGAAATATCGGTCAAAAATAAAATCGGAAAAATACGTATCTCTTATTTTTTAACCTATTTGTATATTTTTTATTAAAAACCTGTGATTAAAAAATGTTATGTTGTCAGTTGCGATCAGTCTAACGGATTCACTCGCTTAGGTGAACACGATCTTTACGCCTCAGCTTCAAGCAAGGTAAATTCTTTCTACAGAAGCGTCTACATAATAAAGAATTTCCGGCCCGAAATCCTTATTTTAGGTTCAGTAGTTTGACTTGGGCATTGGATAGGTCTTAGGTCAACCATTCTACAAACCTGTTATTAGAAATAGAATAAGTAACAAGTATCCTTAATACATGACTGATGAAAGAATCAGGGAACATTTAGTCGAGCTGTGGGGTCGACAAATTTTTATCCATTTCGATTTGCTTCTCGTAGCAAATCTACACTAATATTATAAAGAGGAAAGATTTTTACCTATTTTTGTATGTTTGTATGTTTGTAATGAATAGGCTCAAAAAGTACTGGGCCGATTTAAAAAAATCTTTCACCAATAGAATGCTACATTCTTCCAATTTGACATAGGCTACATTTCATTTTGAAAAAAATTAGGGATCCTTGGTAAAATTTGAACAATGTAACCGAAGGTGTAGAAAAATGAGTCTTAAAATGTCTTTCGTCGAATGCGTCGCCGTCAATAATTGTCTACCCCGTGCGAAGCCGGGACGGGCTGCTAGTGTTGTTATAAAATGCTGTTGACAGCATCACTGAAATCTAAGTCAAAGTCAATATAATTTATTCAATATAGGAGCTTACAGCACACTTATCAAACGTCACTTTTATCAGTCCATCCAAAATTGTTAACCTATCATGACATTCTTCTCTTAAAAATAATCCTACTAGACTAAAGTATTGTAGCAGATGCGGAAACTGCAAAACAGGAGCATGCTTGTTTTATAGCACGCAAGATCTGTAATACAATGGAGAATTTCGTGCACTCTGACGTCATATTTCCCACTGAACAGGCTAAGTGAACCTATTAATGTCTGCAAATAATCCTATCGTAAAATTCATTGCTAACACTAACAGATGCATAAGACATGGACTGCGAATAAATACACTTGAAAGATAAAGTTCTTGATCTGAATATGAAATTTGATAGTCTATTTGGACCGTGATCTGATTATAAACAGTGTAGTAATTATTTCTCAAAATAGAGCATTACAGTTTAATAACAGTAGGTAATATTACGTAAACAAGGTTTAACTAGTTTAGCTTTAGATGACTGGAAAACTTTACTGTTTTTGTATACGCTATTATCAAATAAAACTACATGAAATATTTTAAACTAGCTGTTGCCCGCGACTCCGTCTGCGTAGACCTTAATAAAGTATCCTATGTGTTAATCCAGATCATATTCTATCTGTGTGCCATATTTAATTAAAATCCATTCAGTAGTTTTGACGTGAAAGAATAACAAACATCCATCCATACTTACAAACTTTCGTGTTTATAATATTAGTAGGATTCTTGAATTAACGCTGTCTATCGGAATAGCCAGCTATTTTCCATCTTTTTAAGCACATAGCAAATGAATAGAATAACAAGACATTCGACTATCAATTTTAAATTAATATTGTACTGCAGTACGCACGTTCAGTAATTGGTCTTTGGCAATGTAGAAAGGTCTTCAAAATGTTAGTAATCAATAATTAGTTAACATTTTCTTTGCTTGATCGAACCGGCCAACGTGTCTGTCTGTCTGTCTGTCCCAATAAGCTTTCCACAATTATGTCATTATTTTTTGTAGTGTCATACCGAATGCATCAATATTCATAATAATTCGAGCAGAGTGCTCTCTTTTGAGTTCTTAGTCTCGTCGCTAGATGTGCGCTGACCCTAAGCCACGGTTTATACATAAGAGACGTGTGGCGGTGGCGGATAATCTATGTAATACAATTTAAACCTTATGGTACTTAAAATAGCTTCGTTTTTGTCGTAAAGGAGAATCGCACCCGCGCCTCCAGGTGACGTCGCCTGGAGGCGCGGGCGTAATTCTCCAAACATCGCTATGCTACGTACTATAGGGTGTATAATTGTGTTACTTTGACTATCCGCCACCGCCACACGTCTCTTCTGTATAAACCGCGCCTAATGATTCATGTCTCGTCACGTCCGAAAACTAAACGTATATACCACTGATTGTCGACGATCTGCTAAGAAGCTGATTTCCTTGGGGGCTAGGGACCTAATATTTTAAGGGGATGATCAAACCATCAAACTAAACAACTTTTTCGATGGGACAATCATCGAAATCTCGAAAGTTTGCAGTTTTGTATGGTGGTCTGATCATCCCCTTAAAATAGTTTCAGCAAATTTTGTTGGACCTTGTATGTTATAAGTTTTGCTATCCTGTGTTCGAGTTCAGAAGAGCCTAAACAAGTCATTATATGTCAAGCTTAGGAGACTCCGCTAAAATGCAAATGGGCTCAAAAAACAAAGTTCCTTCAACATTTATCCGTGAATATTCCGTGATATCCCGTGCGATATCATCCTAGTATAAAACTAGTAGATATAATCCACTAAGAACAGTCTGCCAACAATGCTACTACTCAGCGTTTGTTGTGCTTATATTACGCCAAATATTTGCACCTTATCGCCTCGTATTGTGATATTTTTACGGGCGCCATTTTATTTCTTTTCGCGCGCTTTTTGGCGTCTCCAATATGGCGGTGTTTGTTTTCGCAAATTGAGTTAGGTTAGGTATGCAAAGTGTTTTTTAATCTTTTGAGGAAAGGATGTTTATACAACTGGCGTTTCTCAAATTTATTGAGAGGAAATGCTTATTGAGCGAGTTGGAATAAAGGTGTAGGATTATTAACAAAAGTGCTTTCGAAAAAACAGACTTTAATGTCCACTAATTCTTTTGTATGTCTGTCTTAGTCATTGGTTATTTAAGAGATCTATGGTCTTAGCATCAAGAATAGTGTGTGCTTTAGAAAAAAACCGGGCAATAGTGTGTTGGATTTACCCATGATTGGGTTCCGTATAAGTAGGGAAAAGTAGTAAGAATTGTTTATCAGAAACCCAATTGATAGTGAGTTTTAATTTTGGTCAGCCGTCAGCGCCGTCTAGTATAGGAGAGTTCTAGATTTTTAATGTTTTCCATAGCATAGCATTGCATATGCTCACGACTATATTCCCCGAGGAGGAAGTCAGAGATATTCTCAAACCTCAAACACCCATGTTTCACCAGTAGTACCGAAACTCTGTCCGGTGTGACGGGGGGTGAGCCCGTCGCCACATAATGGACAGTGGGTACAATACATGCCTCGAAATTGAAACTTGCAGGTTTTCCTCATGATGTTTTCCTTCACCGAAAAGCCAGTGGTGTTACAAATCGTACATAAATTCCGAAAAAACTCATTGGTACGAGTCGGCCTGGACGAGAATCAAACCATCGCCTCCTGCACGGCAGGCAAGGTTACTCGCCACTGGACCACCAGAGCTTAATGTTTTCACCAACATTTTAAAAGGGGACGACGACGAATTCATTTCTGTTTTAGGGTTACCTACTGTTATTTGTCTTCAGGTCAAATTTCGATTCGATAGATGGAAAAATGATAGAGTACGTAATTGAGGCGGGGCATACAGACAGACAGAATGGACGAAAGTAACAGGGTTCCTTGTTTGACTACGGAAAACTAAAAAGCCGAGTATTGGTTTCTTTCTGGGCTTTTTCGTTCAACGTGCTTTCAGAGAATTGCCAAGTCGTTTCCATGCGCCATCTTATATGGCTTTAAGACGGAACTATGTAGGACCTTAACGTGCCTTTCGAAGTGCAAAGTCACTCGAGATAAAATACCACTAAAACCCTTTCAAATATTGAACTGGAAGTTTAAGTTACACTACGCCAATGAGCGCTTTTGTAGAGATACAAAATTGGGTTAGCTGTATCAGGAACACAACCGCAGTGGAGTTCGTGAAACGTCTTGTACCAAATAATAGCTTCTATCCTCTAAATAATGGTGATAAAATAATGCCGGTAGATGCTATACTTCCAAAGTAATAAGCTATCATGTCATAACATATTTCGTTACATACCGTTTGACCCCCTACTGGAACCCGATTGCGCTAAGTTAAAACATCGAAGTTCTATTCTTATCCAATTTCAGTTGTAATCACATTGCAATCCAATTATTATTCAACTGTGCTGATTTCTGCAGCGCGCTAAACTCTATGTAACTGACAGCCCTTAACGTCTGAGCGATCTGTCAAAACGGCTGTCAAGAGCAGTACCGCGATTACCGCAATACCAAATGTGTCAAAAGTTATGGTTCGTACGTAGTCCAATCACGGTTCAATCACCGAATATTTACCGCGATTGCAGCCCTCGTCGAAATGAAAGTCGTTTCACGTCAAAATCTCGTGATTATCTCGCGTACTTAATCACGATTTCCCAAACACCATATCTGCCAATCGGAGTCAATGCCCCCATCATTTCACTAGCCAGGAGATTCCGTGACGTCACACGTACCAAAGGTCCTGCCAAGTGGCACCCAGGGGTGTTTGGCAGAGTGGCACCTCGTCTGTAGAGCTGGCCAAGTCGATGTTTTGACTGGACCTTTTTTGTTTCGTGTGCGGTTGCCTTTAGAATCTTGGCATTTACCGTCTACTGTTGTTTTTTGGCCGCGCCAAATTTGTAATGAAGTTAGTGTGTGTGAAGTTCGAGAATCCCCTTTGGGCAAGCGGGATGGACTGATGGTCTATCTAACGCACATCTTATCTGTGAAAAAATTTTTTTCCTTTGAATACTTTAATGGCTACTCGACCCAAATGTATGGAATAGCTGTCTTTTTTCTTGGTTTCGATGTAGGCTTTATAGTGAAAGTTGTTCAGTGTGATGGTTGAATCATCCTCAGAAATATGTAGAGCATTTAAAAAGGTATAATTCCTGTATGACCAATTCCACTTTACATTTTTTGATTCAATTTAATGATTTTTTCTCTTATTTATTTTACATACGATTCAAAAGTCAACAGCAAAATTGTTTATTCAAAATAACATCACATAGATAACTTTCTGACGACATGTTTTTGAATCTACCACCGCGTCGAAAGGTGTTCCGTTGTAGAGAAGATGCGGCCAGAAACTCTACAACACACTTCTTTTAAACAAAACAAAATATACAAAGTACTATTACAAATATCCTATATAAAATTACATAGTGTAACATTGTCAAGACCAGACATAATTCATGGAATAATCAGGGTTTCAGTTCATCGATTAAATCATCATCAGCCTTTGCGTCCCACTGCAGGGCACAGGTCTGTCTACTACACGTACCCAATGCGTATTGGTAGAATTCACATACGCATCAGAATTTATTCTTCAGCGTATGCAGGTTTCCTGACGATGTTTTCCTTCATTGTTTGAGAGCATTTGGTATTACTGAAATAAGTTAGACTTATTAATATCTGCATGGCATGTCGTCCGAGCGGATTCGAACCCAGTCCCTCATGACTGACTGTCCATAGCGATCATCATATTCTTTGGGAGTGTGAGCTTTGGTACGCTGAGCGCCAGACCATGCTTGACTCAATAAAATAGTTTTCTGGTGTCCCTTATTACATGGATCTTGTTGCAACTAGGGATAACTTCCGTGCGTTCAGATGGTTTTGCCATACTTATTACTGGAAGCAAAATAAGTCATAGTTTCAGTACAATGTTAGGTTCCTCTTTTGTTTCTGTTTTTTGGTAATATTGTATTTTTATTTATTGATGCTATTGCGGTAGGCTTTTCAACTCTGCCATAAATGATCTCTGGAATTGGCTCTCTAATAGCCTTTCTTTTTTCTTATTGCTGTCTCCCTTTTACAATGGATGGAAGTCGGATATTTCTTTTTCCTACTCCTCCTATCTTCTTTGATTAATTCATTGCGGGTTCCAAGACAGATTAGTCATCTCACGGGCTCGCTGGACTTCATTGTCCAGTGTTGTGAATGGTCACCGCTGTTGATCCTGGTTCACAGGTGTTACAGCGGTGGGAATATTGTGTTGGGCCTATATCCATAGCTCTCCGCAACGCGCCACCGACGCTCTCAAATTCCGATACAATTTCTGATACGAAGTTTTATATTGTTGATCGAAGCGTTATTTAAAGTGCACTTATTAAATGAACATTCGATCCCCGTCTAGGCCGACTCGTACCAATGAGTTTTTCGGAATTTATGTACGATTTGTAACACCACTGGCTTATCGGTGAAGGAAAACATCGTGAGGAAACCTGCATGCTTCAATTTCGAGGCATTTATTGTACCCACTGTCCATTATAAGTGGCGACGGGCTCACCCCCCGTCACACTGGACAGAGTTTCGGTACTACTGGTGAAACGTGGATGTTCTGGCGTTTCAGAATATCTCTGACTACCCCCTCGGGGAATATAGTCGTGAGCATATTCTATGCTATTAAATGAATAAAATAAATGTAAAACAATCTAATCGATAAGTTTTCCCTCGGAAAAAGTAAACAATAGGAGATTCCAATACGCTTACCAAAGTGGGTAGCCCATAAATCACGTCGACACACATACATGCATTAAGTTATGATTCAAAGCCCATACAATACAGTATTTGTTCGTCGTACATGAGATGCATACCTGATTAATTGTATGCTAACATGATATGACATGACACATGGTGATTTTTAGGTATAAGGCTGGATAGAAAATGTTTATTTTAGATTTTACGACCAGACACTGATCATAAAGATGAGGCGTTTTCATAGAAAAAGTTCTTCAGCACTTACTAAATGGATTTCTCTCGATTTTTTAGTTTAGGAAGATAATTATTTCTAAAAATAGTAATATTATGGTGTTTATTATACATATCGTAAAATTTCAAAGTTGTTATTGATTCGAAAAATAAATAATTGTCTAGGTTAATTTAAAAATAAAACAATAAAATAGGCCTGTACTATTTTATAGTATAGGCGTAAAAACAAATTTAAAATGGTAATTATGGTTTATAATTTCAGCAGGTACCTAAGTACAGGGTCCTTCTTAATATGCTGACACTTTTTTAAGGGGATGATCAGACCATCAAACTGAACAACTTTCTCTATAGCACCAACATCGAATTCGCGAAAAAAAAAATCTGCTGTCCCATACATTTGGCTCGAGTAGGTTTGCAGTTTTGTATGGAATAGCAGATTTTTTTTGCGATTTC
The DNA here is from genome assembly GCA_963924505.1 of Agonopterix alstromeriana. Classification (NCBI taxonomy): domain Eukaryota; kingdom Metazoa; phylum Arthropoda; class Insecta; order Lepidoptera; family Depressariidae; genus Agonopterix; species Agonopterix alstromeriana. The sequence continues at coordinate 10,380,519 of OZ004685.1, read as the reverse complement.
ATTGTTGGTGCCACAGCGAAAGTTGTTCAGTTTATCGGTCTTTTTTATGATGTTGATGTTCGTCAAATTGTACAGATTAATTTATGTAAGGAAAAGTATTATTAACCTTTAAACTACTTACTCTACCCATCAAACTGAACAACTTTTATTATGGGAGCAAACCTGTTAGAACAAAAAAAATATGTCGTCTCATACATTTAAGTCGAGTAGGAGCTGCAGTTTAGAATGGGACAGGTTTTTGCTGCGACAGGTTTGTATGTGGTTTAAAGGTTAATGATACTTTTCCTTACACCCTGTATAAGTACTACTACTACTAATAACGTCATCTACAGGGTGAAATTGATATCATTAGCATCCTTTTAAACGAAGAGTCTACCCATTAAATTCAAAATTTTTACTTTGGGAGCAAACCGATAGGAGCAAAAAAGAAATCATCTGTTCCATACTAAACTGCAATGCCTACTCGACTGCAATACACGCAAACAGCAGATTTTTGTTGTTGCTCCGATCGGTTTGCTCATACAACGTGATAATGAATTAACGCAAAACTAGAAAGTAGTTTGTTTGGAATCGAGAGCAGAATAGAATTATCATGTTTTCAACATAGGTATTTTTTTTTCAAAATATTAAATAATTTGTTAGTAAAATTTAAAATTTACTGAAGTCGATCTCAACCCGCACAGGCACACTCACCCTACTTATAACCAAAATAAGATTCTTAAAATGTATCCACGAGCACGCTAACACTTTAATTCATTGCTGAAATGATAACAAATCGTTTTTTGTCTGAAAACTTAAAATGCGAATAATTTTAAATTTTAAGTATCAGAATAATGAAATTATTGTTTCAATCGAATTATTTTGTTATAAATCAGTTTGGGTGGATGAGGTTTTGCGCTTATTCATTAACACGTTATAGATTTTTTCCATACGAACCATTGATAAAAATAAATTATCATTAGTTTTCCGATGTTTTATAACGGTAAATATTTACTCGTAATATGTCGCTCGCATTGAAACGTTCCTGTGTCTGGGTTATTTTAACTTTTGTTTAAACCGTAACAATGTTTTCTTATTTTTATTTGCGAATGCTTTTTTTGTGTGTCAAAATAATGAAATCTTTCGCATCTTGCATATTTATGTTTGAATGTTTTGATCTGCCAAATCTTATCTTATTAATTATACACGTTGTTAACACGTGAGCACAAAATCTTAAATTCTCTAGCTCCCCTCTAGGACTGATAATTATGGTCTAGTATGGTAGCGCGACATTCCCGCCAAGTTCCCTTTCGGTTTGCTTATATCCACAGAGCGGTACTTTGTCGCGCTCATCACGCGTAGGCCTGAACAACATTAGGTTAGTCACAAAGATACATAACGTAAATACTTTTACTTATGTCTCTTTGAAAAAAAAAAACGATAAAAATGTTGTTTTGTCATCTATTCTGTATTGTGTTCATTTGTTCACAACTTGTAAATTTAATTTTAAATAAGATTAATATACTACTAAAATCCAAGATTGAAAAAGTCTAGATTTCACAGTAGTAGACTAACTTATCCAATACTTTAACCTTAGATGGAACCGCAAGAGGAAGATGTATGTGCCTTCTAAACCGAGCCCTTTGGACATACTTTATTTGGTCCCACTACAGCGACTTTTAACGCTGTTCCTCGCTGGCTTGCTCGCATTATCTAGGTCCTAGACAATAGTGCAAGCAAGCCAGCGATCCTGGATTTAGGTCCATTTAACTTTCTCTGCTATAACGTCATTTTAATTGCTATATCTCGGTACTCTTCCTCTTTATGGTTTTATCTAAGATCTTAACTTATTAACTTCCCTAACTGTAGGCCTAGCACAATTTAATTGGATTTGCAATATTAATTGGAGTAAATGGCAATATTCACGCCCCGCTAAAAATTGTAGGTCATATTAATATTCTCTGAATGTGAGACAGATGAAAAATTTCGGCATAACTGTGCTGAAGCTTCTAGCATGGCAGGGCAACTAAGCGGTGTCACACCTAAGGACTCTTGTCCCGCACATTTTGAGCGAGATAAATTGCGAGATTGATTTTTGTCGCGCGTATTGAGTTAGTACTAGCAGGCACCTAGCATCTAGGTTGTGCGACAAAGTGCTCTCGTATTCAGCTTTCTTTCAGTTTGTGCGTATCTGAGCGAGAAAAGTAGCACGGAAGGAATTGCCTTGCTAGCGCCTTTGATCAGATTTAATGGTATAATCTCAAAAACGGTCCATGTCTACCTCTACGCTGCGAAAGACAGCTAAGAAGTGACGAAGGTATTCTTTGTCACTTTGTTGCGCTGCCATGCTAGATAACAAAGGGTGTGCAGAAAACTACCTAGTGTTCCATGTTTCCCACCCGTCTGCTATTTTAGGGTAGATTTTAATGGTGTAAATCCAGTTTAAAAGGTATTTTTGGTCGGTCGTCTTTCAAGACGGTTTCTCCGAGTGCTCGAGGCAAGAAAGAGTAGAGGCGAAGGCGACTTATCTTCTTTCTAGCCTCCCTGTGTGCAACGATATTACAAAATTGGTGGCGTAGTGGCCCGCGCCTCGACTCCATCTCGTCACCGCCGCAACTGCCCTTGACTCTTTCAGTCAGGATAAAATGCTATCTAGCGCGCTCCATACAAACGAAGTTTAATTATATTTAGAAAGCCTGCGTCTCGACCGCGACTTGTTATTATTGCCGAGATTAAGGGCCTGTTTCACCACTTCCGAATAAGTTCTTGTTAGCTTATCCGACAGCTCATTTGGCATATTCTTCATACAAAATATGTCAAATGAGCTGTCGGATAAGCTCAACAAGAACTTATTCGGAAGTGGTGAAACAGGTTCTTAGAGAAGTTTATTCCGAATGCGTAAATGAGCGCTGCATACAAACGTAGTCTGGTGATATTTTCAATACTAACCAATTAAATTCAATGAAATTTTTCTGAAACAATCTAGAAACTAATCTCACTAACTAATGTTTGTATGAAGTCAGATTTTCGTTAAAATATAGGGTCCTTCTTAATATGCTGACACTTTTTAAGGGGATGATCAGACCGTCAAACTGAACAACTTTCTCTAAGGCACCAACATAGAAATCGCGAAAAAAATAATCAGCTCTTCCATACAAAACTGCAAAGCTGCAGATTTTTTTTTTCGCGATTTCGTAGTTGGTCCCATAGAGAAAGTTGTTCATTTTGATGGACTGATCATACCATTAAAAAGTGTCAGCATATTAAGTTGGACCCTATATACAGTTTTAGTGCTAGGATTAATTTAAGATTTGTATGGAAATCTTTGAGGCACTGTAACTTTAAAAATACATTTTAACTAAAATCTGATTTCATACAAACATAGAGATTAGTTTCTAGATTGTTTCTGAAAAAAATCATTGACTTTAATTGGTTTGTATAGTATAGAAAATGGAACACGCACCGTATTATATTCCCTTAAGCATAGACGACCGCGTAAGGTATCTTTTGCTGGATTTCCACATTAGCTAATGTAAATTTCTAACACCGTTTGGTTACTGAATGTTCACAGGACGAGTTTCATCCGTTCATAGAGGCCCTGATGCCCTTTGTAAAGTCCTTTTCGTACACTTGGTTCAACCTCCAGGCGGCCAAAAGGAAGTATTATAAGAAACACGAAAAGCGGATGAGTCTTGAGGAGGAGCGGCACACTAAATATGAATTACAGGTCAGTTGAAATAAGATTGCTTTTTTGTTTTTTTTTTTCGGAAACTGATTCGGTTTGGAATACGTGCGTGAGTTTCATTGAAGTGGTACATACTTACTCGAAGATTACGAACCTGTATACAGGACCCTATACAACGTGTTAATGAATAAGCGCAAAACCTCATACATCCCAACTGATTTATAACAAAATAGTTAGATTGAAACAATAATTTCATTATTTTTATAGTTAAAATTTAAAGTTATTCACATTTTAAGCTTTGAGGCAAAAAGGATTTGTTATCATTTCAGCAATGAATGAAAGCGCTAGCATGCTCGTGGATACATTTTAAGAATCTTGTTTTGATTGAGATCGAGTTCAGTAAATTTTAAATTTTACAAACAAATTATTTAATATTTTGAAAAAAATTACCTATGTTGAAAACATGATTATTCGATTCTGCTCTCGATTCTAAACAACCTACTTTCTAGTTTTGCGTTAATTCATTAACACGTTGTATATGGTCCTTCTTAATATGCTGACGGTGTTTTAACGGGATGATCAGACCATCAAACTGAACAACGTTCTCTATTTGACCAAAAATCTGCTTGAGCAAGTTTGCAGTTTTATATGGAGCGATTTCGATGTTGGTCCTGTAGAAAAAGTTGTTCAGTTTGATGATCATAGTCATAGTCATATATTTTATTGCTTCATGTGTTACAAAAGGTCTTACATTTAATCTTGTTCTTGACATGAGCTCTGTTAGAGCACTGCAATATTAACACTAATTGCTAAGTGGACACAAAATATAATCTTAAAATTTACCTAATAACATTAAATTAAAATAATGAAAAACAAAGTTATAGACTCTATTTACAATTCTTTTCTTGTAAAAAAATCAATAAACTCATTTATACTATAAAATCTGATCTGGTCTGATCATCTCCTTAAAAACCGTCACCATACCGACGAACATTATGAAACTTCGTATTTCTGGTACTTGCATAGTACGTATTTTTACACGAGGATCCTAAAGTGAGGATTTGACACTATACAGTCTTATAATAGGTACTGCGATATAGTACCACACTCTATCTTATACTGGGACTATGGTTCACTATTTCTCAAATAAATATCCCAAGTCATTGTAGAAAGGGAGACAGGAATAAGTTGATAAATATTTCTTGAATGACACAGCATTTTCAACTGGTTTCTCTCCCTCCTTCCTGACCTTTATGGAAGCGTTCATCGAAATTTATTCTCTACTGAGTTTGAGTTAATAAATAATACAAATACAAATATTCTTTATTGCACAAATAAAAAAATAAAATAAAAAAAAAAAAAAACAATTTAAAATCTGGCAGTTGCGAATCTAAAATTGCGTAATATCATTTAGAGCAAATAAAATTTTAACCAAGGAACTAACATTTAAATTCGGTTGGTAATTTTTTCGAGGACCTAAAATTCTCGAATTTTTTCATAGCTCATCGCTCTGCTTTCTAGCCTAATAAATAAATTCAAATGTGTCAGCTTTAAAGGAAAGTGGGATAGCAAATGTTTCAAAGCAACTCCAGGATAGGCAGATTGTGGCTTCAAGGTCCGCCTGTCACTAAGAAAGATTTTAACTTCAATTTGTTACAATATACTAACTAAGACATTCTACAAGAATAAACTTTTTAGTTATAAGACTGCCTTATTTGTTACCTTATGTAATTGCTGTCTATTTATATCTCTGTATCGTTAAAATGTTTTTTTGTGTAAAGAAGTATTCATTACTTATTGAGACATTATTTTGGTCAATATTTCCTGAAATTTTGAACCTGGGGTCGAATCCTATAGGAATTTAGTAACGAAGCATCAGCTAGCTAGTAATAAACATGGCACAAATAGTCGGGGAAATCTACGGATTTTTGTATGGAGAAGGTTGCATTAATGACACTTTTGGTGATAATTTGGAATATAGTAGATAAATACCTGAAAATCATAAATTCTCAATAATCCTCGATTTTTTATTGTGTATTATTGAATAATTAAGACATTTACAAAACATTAAATTTAGGTATGAACAAAAAATGGAAAACTGGTGATTTTGTACAGGATGGCTTCATTCAATACGTTTTATTTATAACAATAATAATCCCCGGTTAATACCGTAAATTTGAGTAGATATTTAATATTTTGTAAGTCTTCGAAAATTATAACCTCAAGACTAAATTATTTACTGTTTGTTTGTACACATTAAATTTGCCTTGTGATAATTAACTATCTCTTTTGCTAGTATGCTGGAAGAAATATCTTTCGAAATAAGCTTGCCGTTTGTACACTTATATCGATTTTAAGGTATTTCTCAGGTTCCTGAGCCAATACAACCACGAAATCTCGACAAAAGTGTTATAAACTAACAGTAATATTATTTCAAACACAATTTACTAAAGTGTCTTTAATGCAATCTCAAACCTTATTTTTCCTAGACTAAAAGGGAATCCAGTCGTAATGAATAAATTTAACATTTCCAGAACGAGAAAGCAGAAGTAAAACAAAAATGGGCATCAAGGTTATTGGGGAAGCTCCGGAAGGATATCACCCAGGATTGCAGAGAGGACTTCGTTCTCAGCATCACGGGGAAGAGGCCGGCAGTATGTGTCCTGTCCAACCCGGACCAGAAGGGCAAGATGAGACGGATAGACTGCCTGAGACAGGCTGATAAGGTTAGAAAATTTTAAGGGTATATTACCGTTGGTGCGCTCCATACAAGCGAAGTCTGGTCTAACCAATTAAAGTTAATGAAATTTTGCAGAAACAATCTAGAAACAAATCTCTATGCTTGTACGTTGTCCGATTTTCGTTAAAATATACAGTTTCAATGCTAGGATTAACTGAAACATAAACAGAAACATCACAGGACCGGTCATTGTGGCGTTCCTTGGAGCAGCAGTGGAAATCCATCCGCTGAGATGATGACAGAAATATTACTTAGCCCTAGACCATTTTGTGACTATTCCCAAAGTGAAATTTTGCTTTTGATATCATGGTGTACTTAAACCAAAAATATCTCCTTTTCCAGGTGTGGCGACTAGATCTAGTGATGGTAATACTATTCAAAGCGATACCATTGGAAAGCACAGACGGGGAAAGACTAGAGAAGCATCCAGAGTGCAAACAGCCAGGGCTCTGTGTTAATCCCTACCACATCAATGTCTCCGTGAGGGAGCTCGACCTGTACTTGGCCAACTTTATCAACAGCTATGGTAATGGTGGCGACGGTCTGCCAGGTCTCAGTCTCTTGTTATATTGTCGTTTGCTTGTTTTTTTGGGTTTGGTTGCAGATATTTTTTGGGCTTTATTTTGGTACTTTAAGATTTAGTTAACCTACCTAACTAGATTCAATTCAATTCAATTATTTATTGCACATCAAAACAGAATATACATTTGAATAAAGATAAAGAATTACAAGTTAGTAGGTAGTAGTTTTGTAATATGTTTTTCATTGGAGAGGCGCGGTCCATTTACGACCACATTAAAATTTTCCATCGATCGTAGACCTAGATTTTGAAAGAAAAATAAAGGGTATGTACTTATGTACAGACGTAAGAAGTTATACTTTTAGGGCGAGAATAAAAAAGAACTCGCATTCAAAACTAAACCTTCATCGCGAAACTTCTGTTACATGCTGAAAATACACTTTGATCGGTTTCTCCCAAGGCGCGGTTTATACAGGAGAGACGTGTGGCGGTGGCGGATAGTCAAAGTAACACAATTATAAACCTTATAGCACGTAGCGTAGCGTCGTTTTTGTCGTAAAGGAGAATCGCGCCCGCGCCTCCAGGTGACGTCGCCTGGAGGCGCGGGCGTAATTCTCCAAACGACGCTATGTTACGTACTATAAGGTTTATTATTGTGTTACTTCGACTATCCGCCATCGCCACACGTCTCTTCTGTATAAAACGCGCCTAACGCGCCACAAGAAATACAAATTTTTGTTAACTATCGAATGCATTAAAACAAAAAGGAATATATTTACAAGCGATAACTATAGTTAAACGTATCAGATACGAGTGTTATTGTTTAGATAATATTTAGTTCTTTTAATGGAAAAAAGATGCGCATTCATTTCAAAATAAAATTGATTTTTTCTTTAGTACATTATCTGGTTTTAGAAATAATCTTATAATTTAGGATAGTTAAGCCATTATTTTGAAGTCATGTAAATTATTTCTATACTTTTAAAATGAGGACGAAATTAATGTCCAATCTGATTTTGTTGACTATTCTATGGCGATTAATTTTCATAAAGGAGTAACGTCGTTTTCCATCTTTGGCCCATAGCGTACAACATTTTATTCGATATTAAAATACAAATACAAGCTAATTTAATCATATTTTGTAGCATCACTAAGTTATCTAACCGAACCGATGTGTTTCAGATATTCTAAGCGGCTCCCTCTCGCCTCACCCTCCTAGAGACAAAGAGAATGAACACGACGCTAAGAGTGAAGGTAACGATCCGGCGTGATCGTGTCTGTTCTGTGTTCAGTCTGTGGCTATGTGTTGTGACAATCGGTTACTTAAATATTTTTTATTATATTCTTAATGAATCTTCTACACACAGTATTTTTAAAGATGCCTTTAAAAATTACTGTAATAAAAGTGCACTGATAAGCGACATGCCTGGTGATTATTAAATCACTTTCCATATTATCAGCGGTGGTTCTGACCATTGAACTGAACAAATTTTACTATGGGAGCAACATGAAAAAATCACAGTTTCACTCATTTGAGTCGAGTAGGCATTGGAGTTTAGTATGGAAGAGCAGATTTACATTTGCTCCCATAGTTGTTTAGTTTGATGATCTGAACCACTCCTGGAAATGAACGTTGTTCTAAAATCACCCAGTATAGATACAATAAGAAGACGAGGAATTAAAAAAAATTACATGGAACACAAAATAGTTAGAATATCGATTGTCACAACACTATTTTGACCCATTGCCACAAATCGGTAACTGTACAAAGAACAAATCCTAATTGGTGTTGCACAAAAACTTGTTTTATCCTAAATTTTTATTTTATTTTATTGAAATTATTACTCTTTCGTATTTTGTGCATTTTTGAAAAATTTTAATCCCAGCATTATTGGCTTGCACTCACACTTTTCATGCTTTTATTTCTAAAAAAGAAATTTGAAATTGAATCTTCGTATGTTTGGTCGTTGCTCGTTTGTTTTTGTATTTGTAGTCGGTGTTCCTTCTCTTTCACTCTTTTTATCTTTGTATTTGTTGATGCTCTTCTAACACACTTTAAAAAAACATTTTTATTTTAAAAATCATCATGTTTTTGTAATTTTTTGAGTACTTAAAGATTTCTTTCACGTATTTTGTGGCTTTTTGATGAGATTCTCATAAATAAACGTTTTTTTTAATCGTTTTAAGGGATTTTTAATTTAAAAAGTTACGAGTTAGAAAAGCATTAAAGCATCAACATTTTTGAAAAAAAGCCGTTAATTTTTCACTGTATTTTACTGATCGATGTCGTAGCTTGTTGTACATACATGCCATCCCTGTAAATAAACAGGTTTTTCATTTAGTGACCCTTTTTATTTCTCAATGTTGGTAATCGGATAGGTATTTAGTTAAATGGTCCACTAGTTTCGTATTAGACGATCTCTTTTATTTATTTGCCGCAGAACAATTTTAAAATAACAATTTTGTAAGCCTATTCATGGGGTAAGAATTTTTTAAGATTTTTTTTTGTGAAATGGCAAATTTTTCTGCGACAATACAAATGTACACCCCTACCTCCATAGTTTGTTTACAGAGATGACTCTATAGTTTTTTTTTTTGATATGCTATAACGTCTGAAATGATGGGTTTCAGGCTATAGTCACAATCCGTACAACGGAGTAATTTGCAACGATATTATTCTAGCAACTGGTGTCTTCTCTTCGAAGGAACTATGGAAGTTATCTAAAGGTACGTGGTAGGGATTGACCTGCATGATTTTTTTATTTAGCAAGATGATCAATCTAAATTGTCTAGCATTGTGTCTTTCTTTTTCTCTCGTGGTTGTTTCCTCCTCTGTGGCCGAAATGGAGGGAAATATAATGTTTGACAATCATGATTAATCATCTTGCTAAACTTTTTTGTTTACGGTGAGCGCGACTGAGGCATGGAAATTGATTTGCTTTTTAATACTGCCGGTTTTCTCAATGAACTGCGAACTGACGATGTGATCCGCAAACCGTAAGCAAAATGGTGGCTTAATAGAGGAGAGACAGCGGGTAATAGGCAGTGTATCAATGGTTCTAGCATTACATTTTTCACCCCTCTGATTTCACGCTTATGATGTTATGAACATTTTAATTTTTGGCCATTGATTATACCTGTACCTACAACGTTACTATCCATAAAAAAAAGTAACTTGCTTTTTCGACCATTGCTATTGCCCATTCTCCTTTATAGTCAGCTTATCCTCTAATTTAGTGACCTATTACATGAAAAACTTGTTAGTTTTTTTGAAGTCCAGACGCCTAGTTATACGAATACGACAAACACTATTTCAAGACTTAGGATTTTCGGACACTATACAGGATGTACAATTATATGTGTTACAATTATATATCAAACAGGGTGGTTCAGACTATCAAACTGAACAACTTTTACTATGGAGTCAATATCAAAATCGAAACAAATATTATTATTATTATATATATTTATTAATGAAAGAAACGTTACAATACATTGACAAGATAGTGTAATAAAAACCAATTTAGGTTTATCTATACACTATCTATAAATCTGCTGTTCTATAGAAAATATACCTACTCGACCAAAATGTATGCAACAGCATTTCTTTTGTTTCGCGATTTCAAAGATGGTGGTTGGTTGGTAAAAGTTGTTGAATTTGATGGTGTGACCCATAAAGTATGTTATGCATTTAGGTTTATAGGACGCACAGTGTATAGGACCAGATTAAAGACCACGGGCCACATACTCTGGCTAGACGTTCTTTGCAAATACATTGGGCACTTAATCTCTTAGGCGCGGTTTATATAGAAGAGACGTGTGGCGGTGGCGGATAGTCAAAGTAACACAATATAAACCTTATAGTACGTAGCATAGCGGCGTTCGGAGAATCGCGCCTGCGCCTCCAGGCGACGTCACCTGGAGGCGCGGGCTCGATTCTCCTTTACGACAAAAACGCTATGCTACGTACTATAAGGTTTATATTGTGTTTCTTAGATTATCCGCCACCACCACACGTCTCTTTTGTATAAAACGGTGGCTTAGTTCTGAATGAATAGTCGCATAGAACATCTGGCATTTGCAACTAATGGCTATGACACAGTATTACTATTAGACTTAAAGTAAGGAAAGGCTCTTGATAGCGGGCATCGCCACTGCCGGTGTATGTCATGCGCAGTCAATCCCGAATTCTTCATACAAAGCTCGGGATGATCCGCGCCGCTCGTTTCCTCGCAAGGCCCCCTCCGTTGCTCTGCGCAACTACATCCATTGCCGTACTGTAAGGACTATAAAGTTATGCTGTGGCCATGGTCCTGAACTATTAGTGCGCAAGGTCATTTAAAGACATTCCCAAAAACCGTGTTATAACAAATTTTCTAACCAGTTATAAAACCCTTCCAGCTTCCATCCTTCAAGAGACGGGGTCGGAGTCACCAGGCGGTTCCGGAGGCGGCATAAAGCTGGAGTCTGGGTACTACTGCGGGTACAACAGTCCAGCGCCGCCCGCCTTCGAGCCTCCTGCTGATAGAGCGACTCCGTCCGCAATGCTTGTTGGCCAGTGTTTCAGTGAGTATTGTATTCCATTATAGCACACTAAAAAAACGCATAAAATTGTTCCCATTTTCTTCCTTGGAAAATTCCATTCCAAAATTCCATTTCCTTCCTTGGATATCACACTTTTGGACCCAATCCCGAATGTTAAAATCAAACACCGAACAAAGGTGGTGGATATCGTCGAGCGGATTTCGACTCTAAAGTGGAAGTGGGCAGGACACTTGGCCAGACGGAATTATGGCAGATGGACGAAGGCATTGACCGTGGGAGAGGAGACGGTCTGCAGGCAGACCAGCACCCAGATGGTCAGCCTTATACATCTGTAGGGAGGCCGGCAAACAGTTTAAGAGACTAGTGTGGGACTGTTTTACATGGCGTGATAATAAAATGGCCTATACCAAGCAGTGGGGTTTACCGGGCTGATTTAATTAAAAGAGTTCAAAGAGTGGCTAAACGTGGACCCTTAAATGTAGCTTGGAGCAAAGTCTCTGATGATCCTGTAAATGAATACAATCAGGTCATGACATATACACTGTATAATTATGAGGACATGAGGGTAAAATAAAGGGGAAGAATTATAGAAGAAGAAAGAAACATGATAAAAATAACATAAAAACGAGACTGAAGATCTGAAAAACAACGCTGCACAAACAGAACTTGTCAGTATGCTGGCCTAGAGAGCGATCGCGCTAGTTTAAAACATCCAAGTTCAATCCTAATCCAGTTTCAGTTCTAATCACATTGCAATCCAATTACTATTCATGTTTCATTCCGTATCGCGCTCAACTTGTCTTATTTAGTTTCGGACTGACAGCCTTTAACGTCTGAGCGATCTGTCAAAACGGCTCTAACGGCTGTCAAATGAATAGCGCAATACCGAATGTGTTAAAAGTTGTGGTTCGCACGCGGTCCAATAATGGTTCTGTTGCAATTAATGCATAGTTTTATTTGTGTCTGTTTTCAATGTAAATTTTTTAATTTTACCTATGAAATTTTTAAATTTTTTATATACCTACTTACCTAACTTAAATGTAGCTAACTCTAATCTAGGTAATATTAGTTTAGTAATATTACAAATTGGCAAAAAATATACAGGGTCCTTCTGAATATGCTGACCCTTTTTAGGATGATCAGACCGTCAAACTGAACAACTTTCTCTATGGCACCAACATCGAAATCACGAACAAAATATCTGCTCTACAAAACTGCCAACCTACTTGAGCCAAATGTATGGGACAGCAGATTTTTTTTCGCGATTTCTATGTTGAGCCTATAGAGAAAGTTGTTCAGTTTGACGGTCTGATCATCCCCTTAAAAAGTGCCAGCATATTAAGTTGGAACCTATATTTATATCGACGGTTAAGAATCAATAACGGCTAACTATCAAAGCACTCATTTTACAGAAGACGAAAAAAACATTTTGCTCTTTCATATGTTGACATATCAATAACTGTTTTATTAGTATAAATACATAAAAAGTACAAGATATTGGCATAAATGTTTTTGCCAGGACACGTAAAACTCAACTTTAAATACTAAACTTACCACATTTAAAGGTCATTTTCACCAAAAGTGTGAGTTAGCCGTTATTGATTCTTAACCGTCGATATTCTGATTTCTAATGCGGGCAAAATCCCGGCCAAATCAGTATCAATTTTATTCGTAGCATTCCTAGTAAAGAATTAATAATACGTAATACCCCACCTCTTGATTCATCATACACTAATTATAATTTCACGTCTATATTTAGAGCGACACGTGCGCGTGATTCGTTTTGTAACATCTTGAATATCAATATTAAGGCCTATTGTCTTTGAATGTATTATTGTAATTTTAAATAGGTTGTTGACACTGTTGACTGATTGACATTAATTTTGATTTATTCTATTAATATACAGGGTGTAATGAAAAGTATCATTAACCTTTAAACCACATACTCCACGGTCCACCCATCAAACTGAACAGCTTTTACTATGGGAGCAACCCAGTCAGAACAATAAATAAATCGAGTAGGCATTGCAGTTTAGTATAGAACAGCAGATTTTTCAACACTTTTAGCTTTTCTCAGGTCATAATAGGTGGCTAGCCTTTCACATACAGAAACACTGCATAAGGCTGCTTTTCTATCAGAGATGTGCGAGGTAGCGAGGCGACGAGCGAGGAAAAAATCGGCCAATGATCGTCCTTCAATTTCCCAATGACGTGATCGAGCGGTCGCTCCCCCGCATATCTCTGGTGGACAAGCAGCCTTAGAAATCCTCCTTATCTCTTGCCTCATACGTTACCCACGGGATAGGGGGATCTAATTCAGATGTTTTAATAAACGTACAATATCTTTGCAGGCATCCCTCACAGCTCTGGTGGGCTGAGTGGCACGCAGGCTCCGCTGGTCTCTTCTAACACCATATTCTATCAGCACCCACCTCTCACCGATACTCACTCCTGTAAGTGTTTTACTTTACTATGAAGATTTTGCATGCAAACCTCGTGAGACCCGACTGCCAAACCGGCTAGTTTTGATAAGGACTGGAAGACCTGGGCTAAGCAAAACCGGTTCAGAACCAACTATGGAAGGACCAACTATCACCTCTACAAGTGGGGCCTAGGGAGTCGACGATGTGCGACTGCGGGGCACCTGACCAAACTCTCACCCATGTGGTAAATGAGTGCACTCTGCGCCGTTTCCCCGGTGGAATTGAAGAACTCCATAGGTTAACCCCGGCAGCGAAAGACTGGCTAAAACACCTTGACCTCGAAATTTAAACCTCCCCGGATCCAAGCAGGAAGACAAAAAATTCCATACGATATGATGATGATAGTGAATCCACGATACCTTTTATAAAAGTAGCAACAACCCAGAGTGTCGTAAGAGACGACTAATTTCTTCAGGCATCATCTCTGATGCATCATTTTGTTAGCCACTGCATCCGACCCTACCTTTGATCGTAGCGGTTTCTCATTCCTTCAGATTCAGGAGGGTAAGGACCAGAGAGTTCATGAGTTTAGCGCACACACTTATGAGCTTAAACTAGCTGATTGTTTTTCTAATAAAGCAGTTGCTGGATTCCAAATCTGCTATGACAATTCAATCATTTATGTGTTAGAAAAGGATAGCCCAATAAAGGAAAGGTTTTTTATTTTCTAATGCATACCTGAATACTAAGTATTGTCATGATGCGTAAAGGAACCTTTCAAGAAGTCATCTCATCAGGAAAATTATCCGTAAGTAAATTTCTGGATGGAAATATGTTTCAACTCGTGAAGATCGTGGACTGTTGGAATGTCAGGATAACTGTTCTCTGTTGAATGTGACATTTATGCAAACTCTTTTGCAGACTATTGTGATGATGAATGCCTCATCATTTGGATAAAACATGAAGTTTTACCCATCTTTCTTTTCTAATTCCATGGGATCCAAAATTTTGATGTGTTCTGTGGTTTGTCCTGACTTCTCGACGCGCCTTCGCATCTCTGCTACCAGTTACCTTTTGTTCCTCAAAAACACAGTACATCTGTAAATAAATCTGTATTCTTTCTGTTACAATACTAAATTACTTTCTTTTCGACTTCAGCGTCGGAGCTATCAGGGCAGCATCCAAGCGGGAAGTACGACGGGGCCCCGCAGGACTCTCTCGGAGACTTCGTTACCTACGTATGTCAGGAACCTACTGATGTACAGCAGTTACAGGTGAGGACCGCCGGAAAGATCTGAATACTGTTGGGAACCTGGAAAATTTCACAGGGGAAGGAGACCGAGGATATCGAGCAGTTGCTTAGCTGCTGCTGCTCTTCAATACCTCACATATCTAAATAAACTCATGACTATATTGTAATCCCCAACCAAGTGTAGGAATCGCCACTGGTACGATGATGCACAAGATGAAGCTCACTCTAGTCTCCAGCTGCCGAACTTACGGAGATGAGGAGGAAACCATGGAACATATCCTGTGTGACTGCGATGTCTTGGTGGTTAATCGCATGTGCCTCCTAGTAGATGAATATCCAAAACTGTGAAATTGCAGATTTTTTGTCCTGAATGGTATTGCCTCATTTACCCATATTTTTGAAGGGTGATGAAATGAAATTGCGTCAAAGTGTTGCTGGCTTTCCAGTCCCCATAATAAGATAAGATATACCCCTCGGGATCCTTGGTGACCTGGTCTATACAGCGTTTCCTACCATGGCCTATCACTACTTGATCGCTACACAAAAGCCAATAATACTCTTCATTATTTCCAGGTGCACAGTCTATCCAGGAGTCCAAAGCCCGCGTACTTCAGCAGTTCCATGCTTCCGCCACCACCGTTACCTCCTATGGCAAGACCAGTTGCTATTATAAGGTCAACAGGTGAGTTATTTTATTATATCTGTTCTATACTAAAGGTGAAGATGCCAACGAGGAAATTCAAAGGATTGAAGATATTTTAAAGAGTTGGAAACGGTCGTCGTGTAAGATCCGGATAAATTCTCAAGAAATTACCTGATAATGTCATAGGACTTTGTTGTCCACGCTCATAGGTGCTCTCTCTGAGCTTAGTGGAGGTTCGATGTTTGAATCGTTCAACGAAGTTATCTTTGGATCGATAAACATTTCAGTGGTGTTCCATCTTGAAATCTTAAGTGACTTCGTATTTCAGAAGGCAGTAAATAGACCCGAATATTTAAATTGCGGTAGCATTATGCTGCTTAGAGATACTGTGACTGCCAGGTTCGTAGCTTCCTCAAATCCACACTAGTTCATAGCAGTGAAGTACGGCCCGCTCCTCCTCCCAGCTATACCAGGAGGTCTAGGGTGCAAATAATAGGCAAGTTCCGGTAGGAGGTCCCACCACAAGAAGACAACACAGTCATAATTACAACCTCAGCGCTTCCCTTTATTGATTAACACGTAAGCTGATGATGACGTTAATGTTCCAGCGAGTGAGCTGGTGGGCGGAGGCACTACGTCGCCGGTGTCGCCAGAAGTGCGGTCGCCGCCGACGTCACCGCGCCGCCGCTCGCCACACTCCTACCGCACGGACTGTCACCCCCCGATCTCACATTTCAACCACTTCCACGCGCAGCCGCAGCAGGTTTGTATTTTGATTACAGGATTATATTGACGGCTCTATTTACATAAATACTATAGACTCAAAGTCTCATACAAAATTGACTAAGATTATGTATGAGACTTGGACTACTCAGTCAATAGTAAACCTGCCTGCGGTGCCATATTTGTATGATGAATTTATAATTTTGTAGAAGAAACTTCTCAAGTTATGAATTATTAGTTCGTCTACCGCACCCTGGGCTTCGATACGACCATATTAGTGATTGATTTTAAGGATTAATAATATTTCCCCTTCGGTATAAGCGATAATGATGAGATGTAGCTCAAGTGCTCGTATGCGAGAGCGTAAGAGCGTCGGTGGCGCGTTGCGAAGAGGTATAGAAAAGTAATATTGAGGTCCGGGCGCTTGGATGATAAGATAAGATAAGATAAGATAAGATAAGATAAATATTCTTTATTTGCACACCAAAATACACAAAAAACCACAACAATATGCACGAACAAGAAGGGTACAAAAGGCGGCCTTATCACTAAAAGTGATTTCTTCCATACAACCAGTGGATGGAAGAAGTCTTACATGAGATAAATGCTATGGCGGTTTACTAATTGATACATAATATTAAAAAAAAATGAAATCTTTATCTACTCGCAAATGGTGAAAGAAAACATCGTTAGGAAACCTGCGTACGCTGAAGAAGAAATTCCGATTCATATTTGAAGTTTACCAATCCGCATTGGGCACGCAGGGGGACGTATTTAGGCTGACGATGACTATAATTTGTGTTTTTACCCGACTGCGACAGAAGGAGGGTTATGTTTTTCGAACGTATGTATGTATGTATGTATGTATGTATGTATGTATGTATGTTTGTATGTCTATTTCTTAGGCACGGCCTACAGCCTAAACGGCTTGATGGATTTTAACGTATGGGGTGTCATTGGATTTGTAAAAATCGTGAGAGTGACATAGGGTATATTATTTCAAGATGGCGTCTACAAATTAAAAAAGAGAGGGGGAATAAACAATTTTTTTTTTAAAAAAATTACAATATGGGTATCAAAAAAAAAGCTAGTAATCAGACGATTCCAAACATATAAATATTAGAGTACTTTTATGTTACCGTTTCGACACAAGACTAAAAAGTATGAAATAAACTAAATTATTAAGATAAACAAAAAACCCGACTGCATAAAAAACCTATTAACTGAAAAGAGAAAAACAAGCTCTATCATCACTAATCAGCTATAACAACTTTGTTTGAGCAAATATAATATGATTCTTATTAGGTAGGGATTGCAGGCGGGGAAAAACCAATCAATAACCAACCAAAAATTGTCTTTGTCCCCGTTTGCGATACCTACCTAATAAGAATCATATTATATTTGCTCAAACAAAGTTGTTATAGCTGATTATTTATTGTTATATTAGCGATCGACGGAAGGATTCCATCGCTTTCGTCTTACCAGAACTGACAAGCACTGTGTCTCTCTGTTTTCTCTAGGTTAAAATCCTGCCAAAGTCAAGTATCTTTTGATGATAGTATAATCTCTCGCAGGTATTCAGCTACGGAACTTTGGGTAGCGTCGGTCTAGGGGGCGGCGTCACGACGTCGGGCGGGGGCGCCATCATGGGCGGTGGGGGCCCTGTGTCGCCCCCTGGCGGACTAGGGCTGTATGCGCCGAGGGCGCCGACGAGAGCTCCGCCAAGGTAAGAAACATTTGAAGGATATTGTGACTGATTCATGTAATTACGTTATTATAAAATACATCACGTGGCATCAATGGACCACCCCAATTCGTCCCGTGGCGTGGGTGTCGTACGAGGCTGTGAACGAGAGTATAGGCAAGCTTCATTCATCTCGCGGCGTCGTACAAGTGCAGTGATTCCTTGAGTCCTTAATATTCTTGCCGAGATCTAAACATCATACAATGTCTCGCGAGGATGTAATGCCTGCTTAAAAGTTTTAGAAAAAGCCTATGTCTTGAAATAGTCTTGAAACTGACGATGCTGTATTTCGCAGATGGAACGCCCCATTCCCGACGCTTGAAGACGAGTTTAACATCATGACGGCACCAGCGGGGGCAGACCATGTGGTCCTTTTGGACGATGGTATGTTTCTAATATTTTCAATAACAGCCCATTCACAGATTCACTACGATTTACGCCAGACTATTGAGGCAATTTTATAATAATCTGACAGTATGTTGCCCAAATACTGGTTTTCACGAAACCTTACTGATCCCACGTGGTGAATTAGCCCGCTTCATCTTGCGTTTATTCATAAAAGGTGGTTTGTATCCTGCAATGGGACGTATGTAGGCTGAGGATGATGATGATGAAACTGAGGCATTGTCATCCATTAGAATCAGCTTGTAATCAAAGTGGTTTCTTGTTCTGTCAGATCTTACATGCCTAAAATCCCTATTAGTGATATTTTGTATCTGTAAAGTTGACAACAGACGGGTTCTACTCTTCTAACGCACGCAAAATTACACAAGCATGTCTCATTTAATACTGTGTGTGTCTGTTGTCACCACGAAGGACAGAAAGGAGCGGAGATGTCGCAAGGTAATTAGGTCTGTCGCCATTATATTAGATTATGACTGAAACGGAGCGAGGCTGCGGAGCGGAGAAACGAAGAAATATCAACCAATAAGATTGCATAAAATCTCGTAGCGTTTTATGCAATCCCATTGGCCAACATTCCCTCGTTTCTTTGCTCCGCAGCCTCGCTCCATTTCAGTGGACAGGCAGCCTAATGCTCAGTTCGAAGCGACCGCCGAAGTATTGCTTAGCGACTCCACTCCTTTCTGTCCTCCATGATTGTCACTTAGAAGAACACACGAAAAGTTAAAGCTATACCTACTTTTTAAACCAGCTACTAACGAACTAAAACTAATATTGCACGAACCTAAATTTAACACTAATTAACACAAAACAGAAATTCTATTCTTACCACTTTCAGGTTACTCCTCTCTTTCAGACCGGTTCTTTCAATCCAGCGTCATAACGTCAGAAGCGACGGCGATGGACACGTCAGCCTCCGTCGGCCCCGTCGGCGTGGACGCGTCAGACGACATCGCACCCGACAAGCCCGCGCCTGACCTCCGCTCGCCGTGATCCTTGCCC
Source organism: Agonopterix alstromeriana (assembly GCA_963924505.1). Taxonomy (NCBI): domain Eukaryota; kingdom Metazoa; phylum Arthropoda; class Insecta; order Lepidoptera; family Depressariidae; genus Agonopterix; species Agonopterix alstromeriana. Next base: position 10,360,861 of record OZ004685.1, on the reverse strand, counting down.
TCCGCGTCAGACGTATGTCTGGCGGATCTGTCTAATGCGACCGTATCGTGTACGACAAATACAGTGTTGAGATGGACGCCGGCACCGTTGCCCCATTGGCGGCCTGTTATGCATCGGACTGTTTAGCTTTTTTGGATGTCTATGGTTTTGGAAGTTCTTTTTTTTTCCGCTGTTCTTTTTAGCAGCGTTCGTTTTGTCGTAGGAATAATTAAATGTACCGTGTGGTGTTGAAATCGACGTCGCTCTAAAGTCACTATGATTAGCCATCCCATACACATTGTTACTCTGCGTATGCGAAAGCGAGCGTGCATGGCGGGTTTCTAGTTTTGTCGCTTTGTGGTGATTGGCATGCTAGCCCTACAGGAAGCGCCTGTTTCGATACTATTCGGTAGAATTAATTAATTATTCTTATGGTTAAATTGCTTCTCTCGTTTGTAATGATGGCGGTAAATAAGAGGGGATTTAGTGTAAATATTGTTAATTTACAAAAATGGTTAATTAATACGGCAATGGTTGTAGTTGAAATTTAGATTTTACAATTTTGTGCTATATTCACTTTCTGTTTACGATTTCAATCCGAACGACGTGACTTTGATAAAGCGGCGTGGCTTATGAAAAACAGCGCCATCTAGCGAATCGAGTTTGAAGCTCAGAATTAAGAGCGTACACAGACGGTCAATATAGCTTTCATTTATTACTCGTTAAGGCGATAACAAAATACAATACTCCAACGATTAATTATGTAAAAATATAAAGCTAATAAAAATAAAAACAACATATTATATTCTAATATTTTTATAGAATACAAATCAAATATGATATGATCAAGCCTTCCAGTACTTTAGTGAAAGAAAAAAATGTTAACGAAAATTCAGCTTGAAATTTCATTTGCTGAGCTGTGAGACAGTTATAGGAAAAGCGTAATACGAAAACCAATGCTTCCAATGCTATCGTCAAAACACGAATAAAATTGACGAAAGTGTGATATTATAAGTTGTTTTTGTTTTATTGTTGTGTGTTTTGTATTGAAAAGTAAGAATAAGCGAATGGTAGTTTACAATTTTTTATTTATTGAACGAATATTTAAGAAAGACGAGCCTTGCTTAAGAGATTAGTTTAGTTTAGTTGTAAAAATTAGTAGCCATGGACAAGTTTAGCAAATGTTGTTCTTTCGAATGGAAATTTCTGAATAAGTACCGAATTTATAACCAAAAACCGTTTTCTATGCTAAGGGCTATTTTCAACATCGTTACTTTCATTTGTTATTTATTTTATATGAGCTCTACATTATGAAAACGATTATTTGAGAAACTAAACACTTATATAAACCAAGCGGTTCTGAAATAGGAAGTTGAACTAGTTCATTAGAGAGATATGTAAAAGAAAATTTTGCAGCCTAACATTGATAACATGATACTTAATAACAATATTATTTAAAACATCATTTGATAAGTTATATGTCAAGATATAAAGTCGAAGCTACGAACATGTCGAAAATAATTGCGGCCAGTCATGGCCACTAGACCCTATCGCTATGCACACCGAGATAAGTTGTAATACGCCTCACACACTCCAACATATGAAAGTATCCCATTCGTTTTAGTACGGAAGGCGTTAGAAGCGTGAGGCTCTATCTTGATATATAACTAATCAAAGAAAACACAATATTTTTTAATGAAATATCACGACATTTCAGTTCGCAATCACGTTCTTAGGCAAATAAATTTTTTTCGCGTCCGAATAATGACAAGACTAATGTAAAATCAGGGAATTTCTAATCGAAAGACAATAAATCGAAAGTAGTTCGACAACTGTCGGAGGACATTTTATAGGTGCCTTTCATAAATAAAATCGTATAATAACTTACTTAGGGACTTGTAAATTGTAGTTCTTTTTAATAAATCCATCCGCTCATACATGTAACATGGACAGTTCATTAATATATATTTAAAACTTAAGATTATTGTTTTGTAATCAAAAATATGACGATTATACACCGTGACGAGACGTACTTAAAATAAATACGTTACACAAAGATAATTTGGTAACATGTTAAGTACATAAGAAATATATTGATCCCGTAAAAATAGTTGAAATTGGTCACGAACGTACCTATGCCAGCTTCGTGGTCACAAAGAAAACTACATAATGTCATTTTCGGTACTCTTCATGTACTAAAAATCTACGAACGTTACGAATTGGAGATAAACATGTTTTTGATTACAAAACATATTCAACCTGTAATCCTCTAACCTTAAAATTGTAATTAAGTAAACATTTTGTTAATAACTCATTAAAGTGAATATTTTTTTTGCGATCCCGTGGCCATACGAGAAAAGCTAGTCATTAGGGTTACAATGTAAATTTAATGTTACCTAAAATATAAAAAATATTTACAATTATAGAGCCTCTTACGATTGTTGGTAAGGGGTGGAAACTAAAATTGTGGCCAAATTACACTTAATGAAAATCCAAATATATATACACGATTTTTAATAGATTTAGACTTATGTAAGTATAGAGTTAAGTTGTCAGTTTGTAACTCGTCAAAGGTGACAGTGTGAAGATGGCAACGAATGGCAACTCTGATGACGTCACAACTCATTATACTGTCACTAATTCATCGATGACACATAGCAGCAGTTTTTTTTTGGGCTTCTATAAACAGCCCTCACGATTTGACTCAAAACAGTCGATGCCTTCGAAATTTATTTCGTTCTAATTTAGAATAATAGTCTAGTAGGAAATATAGCAATAAATGACAAGCAATAATTATGAAAAAACAGCTTTAGTAAAGCTAGAATCGGTACTGAAATTACGTAGTTTCCTATATTAATAACAATTGACTTGCAGAATATTTTTTCTATAGAAAATCTGGCTGGTCAGACTGGATACTATGTATAAAAATCGATTCGAATAGTAAAAGCTGTTGGTACAATTTATTGACTTAGCAGTTATCACAGAATAAACTATGAAATTAGACTTTATTACAGCTGGGTTAGTTCAACTAGGCAGAAAGGCGGAAATTAGTCAATTGCTAGCTATATACATTATTAGAATATATAAAAACAGTTAGAAAAATAAATAGTAATGTCACTAAGGCTTGTTGAAATACATTTATTCGGAAAACCCACACAATTTCGTCGTATTATAATCCGAAAGGAATAACCTTGTAACGTGGTAAGGCAATACTAAAAAATGGTGACGAATTTAAAAGCTCATTGGTGCCGAAAATTCTAGACTGTGATTCAATTGTTCATTATGGACGTGTCTTATATTGAAATAGTTGTTTTTGTATGATTGGCAAAATGCACAGCTAGTGCTATTGGAAGGATATAAAATAATGCGAACTGTGTTACTAAAAAATTGACACCCAGAGAGACATGTTGTATGAAATGCATTTGTTATTATTGTATTAAAGGTTTGTATTCGTAAATAAAGTAAATCGGAAGTTGGGATGTGTAAACTTTTTAACGTCAGCGTTAGTAGATTCGGTAGAATTTTTTTGTATTCATAGCTTTGCAATAGAATTTTGTGTATGACAAACACATAATTTTGTTAAAAAGTCATATCGAGTGACTTGACTGTGGTTCTGAAATGCAAGGTGTTAGCAAATACCGATTGTTCAAACAATTGCTATAATTTTCAAGTCCATTTCCAACATTCAAATAGTGACATAGTAAAATGTTCCATTCTATAGTTTGTAAAAACTGTTTTCAGGAGTGCAATTCTCTAAGAGTAGCTATTAAAAACATCGATGAGCTCACAAATGTAACATCCTTCTTGCATCCTGCAAATCGTTGAAGTTTTATATAATTTTGACACATGACATAACTTTAGCCAATCCCGAATTGACAGATCGACGATGTATCAAAGTCGAATTTTAGGTTGTGACGATGTTTGCGCTCAGAGAATTGCATTCCTGGTTATAAGTGTTTTTGTTAACAACTCTCATGTTAAACAGAATTATTACGTGTTTGTCGTAACAAAACTAAATTATTTTTGTTTAATTAGCACCATTGTTACGATATGGAGTAATAATTGAAAGCCTAAACATTATGTGCCTTAGACAACAATATTGTATGATATTTATGATGCGTTCTATACAACGTGCTAACTAGAAATAAATGATTAACATTATTTTGAATGCCTGGATTTTGAATCGTTGACTTCATTGTTAGAGTTCATTTTCGCAATGGCTTGTGTATGGATCTCTTAAAGATTTTATGTCATCCACACTCATTTCCAACGCTGGTTTATTATTTTTAAATGTAACATAGCCCTATATTTGGGATAAATTATTTCATAACATCTTGTAATTTCACGTGTATTTCACCTCTGATTATTTTAAATGTTTTAAAATAGTACTTTTGTCAAAAATTCAATAAACTGGGCACCCAGCAGTCTGGAAATTTATTCCGAATCCAGAGTATGATTGTAATCCTTATCTAATAATTATATTACAATTAAGTAACGCTTCTAAGCGTAGTTTTGCTGAAATATAAATACTTCTACTATATTATATAATTTAGTAACTACCTACATTATACCCATTTAAGTACCTATTGTATTGTATACTTTACTGGCATATATCTTATAATCTATGCAACATTTTGAATTAGGCACGCTTTTTTATTTGAGAGGAAAGGTAGAAAATTTAATTCTCGCATGGCTTCTTTATCTAACGATATTTCAATCACATCTTATTCTGTATAAATAAATTCAGCACATAATTTGTAATTTATTTCCTATCTTTAATGATAGTGGAAAACAAAAAAATAATAATAATCAAGAAACACAAGTCCGTCTTATTATTAAGTTTTTTTTTCTGAAAAATGAAATAACATACATACGTAAATAGAGAATAAATGTAAGAAATAATTAATTAACCAATAGAAGAATACTCCTAGTTATGAATTTCTTAGTTCGTCTGATGTGCAATTAAAAAAAATGTTTTAGTGAATTTATTACTTATTTTTAATGAATTATGATTGTGTTTACCACGATTATCTGTAAATATGTTCCGGAGTGTAATTATATTTTTTCTTCTTATTTTTAACATTAGAAGTCGAATTTATACGTTCGATGTTTGTCGCAAATTCACGTCCTTTCTGTGCTTTCATTAGGTTCTTCTCTTCACATTTATTTAGTTTTAATGTCGCAAAGTAAATCAAATAAACTATTTCGTTTTAAACCTATTAGAATACCTAAAAATGATTCTAAACGAGATAGATCATTTGTTTTCATTAAAAAACTAAAAATAGACTTGTAAAAATGTTATAACATGTATTTTTAACCTATACATAGTAAGATATTTATAGAATTTTAGTCGTTTAATTATTTCGAACGACTTCGTTATAAAGAAAATTGGTGCTTAAAGCTTAAAACAAAATATGAATCGGCTCGGTACAGTGTCGTAATGTATTGTCATGGAGAGGTCTGAGCATTATGACACAGCATGCGTTGTTACGCTCGAATTTGACAAGATATTGTTTATTCAACAAAAATACTTTTTTGTGAACGAAAATTTACTCGACACGCCGTAACAAGGTCACCGCGTGAGGAATGCACAAAAATGCGCGCAATTTGTTTAATTGTACTTTTATAACCGACTTCGGTGGAGATATAGGGTGATGTTTTTTTGTAAAATAAACAATTGAATGTCAAAATGTGAGCAGTTATAATAAAGTAGGTAAACTTTGCTCAATATCGATGAAAACTGAAAGTGTTACAGTTGATGCAATACAAACAAACAAACACATATTTGAGTTTTATTTAATTACCCTCGCGTTTTGTACGACAACTGAGTTTATCATGCGATGGCGGGAGTTGCTGGACCGACGACCTAAGACCGAAGAGAGTGAGGAAGGCCGAAGCTGTTCCATACTGCAATGCCTACAAAATGTATGAGACAGCAGATTTTTTTTTGTTCTGACATGTTTGCTCCCATAGTAAAAGTTATTCAGTTTGATGGGTATAGTATGTGGTTTAAAGGTTAATGATACTTTTCCTTACACACTGTATAGTTATTATTATTGTTGGCTGGGCTATGGGGACGTCTATTAATTACGTGAGGCGATTTTTGAGATTTTTCGAGGGATCTAACGTGAGATTTTTAAAATGCGTTAATCTCTGCTTGACTGCAATGAATTTATTTTTAAAAATTTACATATTTCAGTAGAGAAATATGTTTTACTTAATTAAACCCACGCAGAAAAAAAATACGTTATATTTTTCAAGACCTCCTTATAGACTTTCTCCGCCCTTCCCCCCTCTCCCTCACGTGAGATTTGGTGAGATTCGGCTCGACCCTCTCCCCTCTCTTAACATGTCACGTAATGAATTTACGTCCCCTTTAGATTCAATACATCTTTTCATACATTTTCGTCAGTTTTAGAATACCCTGAACACTTCATGCAACCGGGCTCGCACTGACGAGAAGAGGCATAATATGCTGAGTGCGACTAAGAGAGGAATATACCACTGCTTTGTGAGGGTCAGGGGGGGAGGCAGGAACTGTCCGTCCTGTACGTGCGTAGGTATTAATGTACCTTTCTGTCTTATACCTATTCCTTTGACTATTTATATGTGGACTGGTTACGCGTGTAGTTCTACTAACAAACATTTCTGCCAGTTTTTGCGGGGGGCGAGGTAACATGAAATCCGCAACTTTGGATTTTATTCCCCATAATTTTAGATTCTAATTTTGAATGTTAAAAATCATGAAAAGTTGTCTCGTGTGAACCCCAAACGTTCTAAGTTCGAAGTTATTAGGTATTTCGCAATTATAGGCTGTCTCGTTTAGTGATAAGGTGTAAAAATGAATGTAAATGCACAAGATCAATTGTGCTTATACGGCAGAGGGGAAATGCTACCGCAAGGCTAGTCCTTATAATAATTAGTCAAAGACCTATTCTCACAGCTACTTCTGTATATAGGGTCCTTTTTAATATGCTTATTTTATATACACTTTAGTAAGATGATGATCGGACCATCAAACTGAACAACTTTCTCTATGGGACCAATGTCGAAAAAGCGAAATTAAAATCAGCTGTTCCATACTAAACTGAAATCTTACTCAACCCAATTATATGGGACAGCTGATTTCTTTTTCGCTATTTCAACATTGGTCCCATAGAGAAAGTTGTTCAGTATGATGGTCTGATCATCCTCTTAAAAAATGTCAGCATATTAAGCCGGACCCTGTATATGACGCAGTACCATGGTTGAAGCAGTGATGTAGCTATTTCACTAGGTATATAGCTATGTAGGAATGAATATTTATGAATGAAGTTCCTAACTATCTTAATATTCTCCTTTTCAAATAACAGCATGAGCGGTGGTGGTCCAGTGGCGAGTAACCTTGCCTGCCGTGCAGGAGGCGATGGTTCGATCCCCGTCCAGGCGACTCGTACCAATGAGTTTTTCGGAATTTATGTACGATTTGTAACACCATTGGCTTTTCGGTGAAGGAAAACATCGTGAGGAAACCTGCGTGCTTCAATTACGATGCATGTATTGTACCCACTGTCCATTATAAGTGGCGACGGGCTCACCCCCCGTCACACTGGACAGAGTTTCGGTACTACTGGTGAAACGTGGATGTTCTGAGGTTTCAGAATATCTCTGACTACCCCCTCGGGGACTATAGTCGTGAGCATATGCATGCTTGCATGCTTCAAATAGCAGCGAAATTTTACGGCTATTTTGAATTACAGAAACAGAGATTTGAAACACTTTCTGTCATTTATTCTTAGAACAGCTTTAGTAACGTCCGAGATAAATATGTCGGATAGTAAATCTTTCTGATAAATAAATTATATTATATTTGCAAATCAGAATTGGCAGAAACTATACTGGGTGTTACAAAAGGAAAAATAAAAATTTAAAACTTTTAAGGGGATTGTTTAGACCATCAAACTGAACAACTTTCACTATGGAACCAACATCGAAATCGCGAAAAAAAAAATCACCTGTCCCATACATTTAGCTCGACTAGATTTGTAGTTTAGTATGGAACATCGGTTTTTTTTTCGCGATTTCGATGTTGGTCCCACAGTGAAAGATGTTCAGTTTGATGGTCTTAACCACCCCCTTAAATGTTTATTTGTGTTTTTGTAACACCTTGTATAGGAATTGGAAAATCTTATCGTCCTTATTTGAAATGATGTATTGGTAGGTGTTTGAAATGATGTGTATCTACAGTACAATTTGAATTCAGGTGGGGTGTACAGACAGACAGAATGGACGTAACTAAAAGGGTTCCTTGGTCGATTACGGAACCCTAATAAAACTGTTATTAGTTATAAGTGTACAATCAACCTATACCAACCTATTTACTTATAATTATGATACAATTTATTGTACTAAGTACACATAACTACGTAGTCTATTATGGTGCATAAAAAGCCACATAGCTCTTAATTGTTTTCAATTGTTACAAAGGAAAAGCAATTTAATGACCAACACAATAAAACAGAAAGTCAGAATATAATCCAATAAATCGAACTAAGAATCGAGTGCGGCGAGATCGCAAAAATCAATAGTCGATGTGGCGTGCCTTGCTAGAGCCTAAAGTATGTCAAACTTTAACAAAATCCTACCCACCATAATAATACACACTAAAATAAGCTTTCTGTCAAAGAATTAAGGGATACAGTAGCATAAACGTTAAGTGGAACTTGGAACCGTGTCAAAATAAAACGAGAATGAACGGATAATCGACGCCTAGCCTTGTGCGATATCGATTTTACTGAGGTCCACTTTCCCTTAAACGCTACAACTAAATATCTCTCTCCCTTTTCTACTTACCCGGAGTTCGCTGGTGTGCGAATAAGACGGTGATATGTTTTGGTTTCCTCGCCAATTGGGGTTGAGTGGCGAGGCGTTGCTATAGCAACGGGTCGTACGAGGGTAAGATTTCCGATATAATTCACGATTTCACGTTATCAATTTTCGATATTTTTTAGGTCAAGTATTTGGAAAAAATGTCTGAACTTATTATAAACGTATTCGTTAACGGTAAAAAGATAAGAATTGCTTTGGAAAAAGATGTATCTAATGCTAAAGATTCATTTATCGATTCGGTAAGAATTTCTTTCTTTTCAGGTAGCTTAGATAAATTGGCTTTATACAAATTTTAAGATAGCGACGAATCGCCACGTTTTATTTGAACAGATTTATTTTGAATAATCAATAAATATTTATTTTGAAAACATGCTATTGATTACACTAACTAAAAAAGTTCGAATTATTAAAATATGAAATGGAAATTTTTCTCAAAACTGTTTTACTGAAATCGATCCATTAAGGGTATTACTGTTGTCGCACTGCATACAAACAAAGTCTGGTTCTATTTTCAATACTAACCAATTAAAATCAGTGAATTTTTTTTAGAAACAAAGAAAGTAAGCTCTACGCTTGTATCTTGTCAGATTTTCGTTAAAATGTATAGTTTAAAAGTTACAGTGCCTCAAAGATTTCCATACAAATCTTAAATTAATCCTAGCATTGAAACTGTATATTTTTGTTGGTAGTAGTTGGTGGCAACGTCGCGGTTCATAGATAAACTTAAGAAAAACACAAAAATGTGTCTATGATACAGAACAGTTACGCGTTATTCTGGGTTTATTAGTAGACATTTTGCTTATTCTTAGTTTATTCTTCGTATAACCTTTTTATACCACGTTTATTTGTACGAGGGTATTAACCCTAGTATTAACATTAGTTATAGTTCTTATTTAAAATCACAACGTTATGAAGAAAGAGAGGAAGCAGAAATGCACAGTATTTTGCTTGAAGGAGATTAAAACATCAGTTTTATGTTTTCATTATAATACTTTTGCCCGCGACTTCGTCCGCACCGGGTCCTGTCATCGTAGCAAATATACATATCAGTTTTAATTCTCATCATTTTTGCTCACAAACACTGCTTTTAAATACAAAAAGTTTCATCAGAATCGGTTCAGTACTTTTGGAATGATGCTCGAACAAATAAACAGACAGATAAAATATCAGGATTCAGACAAAATTCCGACAAATTTAGATGAACGTACATAAACTACGTTTATCTAAATAAACACCAACATTAACATAACCTTTTTTTTGTAAAATATATTCAATGTACACATGGCGACACATCAAGCTACACAAAACAAACATAAGCTGGCCGCGCGACGTTATACATTACCCTACCTACGCGCGGCCAGCTTATTTTGGTTACGCCGTAGCTTGATGTGTCGCCGTGTACTTACATTACAGACCTCAGAGAAAGATCTCCATAGAGTCCGCATAAATTTACGATTGTAGTTAGTCTCTTTTGTCTTATGACGTACCTTTAATAGTAGATGGAGATGGAACTATAGATATTTGTTTATGCGGCTGTCCACTTTTTTTTGAGCTAGTGTGTGTGAAAAGTGACCGTAAACATAAGGCCATATGTCACTTGGTGCCTTTTGTCCATACTACTTGACACCACACACTCAAACCTAAACGTCATAAAAAGTGGACACTTTACAATTGGTATGGCTCACTCTATTAGGTATAATCTCTTTGTTACAGACACACTTCTGTTATAGATTGATAATAGTGTAGTGTAGATGAAGGAAGTAAAGAAGTTTAAACGTTGGGGTTCATTCAGTTGCGGTTTTAGAATAACATTTTACCACTTCCCTTTCTGGGTACAAAACAAACAAAAACAAGTTTATTGAACTTATTGTCTAGCCTATTTGAAATTCGTCGAAAAAACATGCCTCCAAAAATGAAGTTTTATTATTCGTAAAATGGGATTTTATCTTATCGCGTGGGCAGCAAGCCCTGGTGTCAGAGTTTTTTCAGACCGCCTTACGGCCTCTGACGTGGTTTTTATGTAACGACTACTACCACGAGAGATAGTAGCCGGGACCAACGGCTTAACGTGCCATCCGCACGGAATCATCTTTCTTTTTCAGACAATCACGTGATTGGCCTGAAATGTCCTAGCCGACTGGGGAAAAATGCACAGTGACATATCACTAGGTGTCCCCCGTGGGAATCGATCCCTCGACCTCCATTTCAAGAGCTTCTCTACTCACAACTTCTTGATCAAAATTAAATCTCATTAGACTTGCCGCCATTTTGTGAGTAGTCAATGCGAGGCTTGAAAACCCTAGCGATGTCACGCTGCCAGCACGTGAAAGAATGAAAGAGGGCGAGTATGTAAAGGAAGCTTTCATGTCTAATGACTCGGTTCAATTTTGTTTGCACGCGCGCCGTTGTGACGGTTGGTAGGTTATTCGCGAATTGTACGATAGGACGAGTGCGAATAACTTTGCACCTTATTGCCATTGCGAAGTGATTCTTCTGTACGGGTAGTACTAGTTTTTTATTCTGTGGCGCTGGACCGACGACCTGAGACAGGAAACGGGTAGCGACTGGATGAGAAAGGTAGAGTTTTGTGGCGTGCCTTGGGAGAGCCCTATGTTCAGCAGTAGTAGACGATGATAGGCTGATGATGATAAGTGAGAGGAGGCCTATATACTCCGCTGTGGTACGTTACGTATACAGGGTGTAAGGAAAAGTATCATTAACCTTTAAACCACATACTCTACCCATCAAACTGAACAACTTTTAACGTGGGAGCAAATCCGTCAGAACAAAAAAAAACTGCTGTTTCATATGTTTGTGTCGTGTAGGCATTGCAGTTTAATACGGAACAGCAGTTTTTTTTGTTCTGGATGTTTGTACTAATAGTAAAAGTTGTTCAGTTTGATGGGTAGACTATGTGGTTTAAAGGTTAATGATACTTTCTCTTACACCCTACATTGGGTGGTATAAAAGTAAAAATAAACATTTAAAACTTTTAAGGGAGTTGTTTAGACCATCAAACTGAACAACTTTCACTATGGGACCAACATCGAAATTGCGAAAAAAAAATCAGCTGTCCCATACATTTAGCTCGAGTATATTTTGTAGTTTACTATGGAACGTCAGATTTGTTTTTCGCTATTTCGATGTTGGTCCCATAGTGAAATTTGTTCAGTTTGATTGTCTTAACCACCCACTTAAATGTTTATTTGTTTTTTTGTAACACCTTGTATATGCTGATTACAATTAGATAAAAGTAAATAATTAGCTCTCACACTATTGTTACTGCTAAAATAGAGTTCATTCAGCTTCTGTTTCCTCCAGTCATTAGTAGCCTTTTCAATCATATTTGGATTTAAACAAAATCTCAATTAGGCCACAATACATATTAAAAGACATCCTTACGAAATATAATCTCAAGGAGACAACCCACAAAGGTCAACGCACCCGGAAGATAGTGTGGCACGCGCACCACAGGTGTGGGGTCGATAATATCGATTGTCGTAAAAAAAAGATCGATATCTATGACGTCACGCAAGACGGCGGGTGCGCGCGCAGCTGGCAGCTGATAAAAAACGTGTTATGTTAATGAAATAGGGTGCTATAATGAAGGGTGTATTTTTTGGGCACGCTAATGTTTTTGGGCTGTCATTGTTTAGTTAGTACAATGTGATTTCTTTTTTCGGTCGATAATTTTGTGTCATGGAAATAAATTATTCGTTACTTTGTTGTCTGGGGATGACTTCTAGTTAGTGATGCAACTTATTCGTATTCGCTGAATAGCAGTCAATCACCGAATATTCGTATTCGGAGAATATCAGGAAGACATTCGTAATTAAATGTTTTCGCAAAACCCACTTCATTTTTGTCAGAAAGACATACATTTTCCTACGCTGCCGCTGAATACATTTTTCCAGAAACAGTCATCTTTCAAATTATCCACTGTGTCTCCAGAAATAAAATTTTTCAAGGGTTTCGAGAGTCAAAAAAGGGTTTTCGTTTACCACCCATTGGAACAAAACATTGGTCAGGACTTTAGGAATTTTAGAGCATGTCCGACACGCTGTCGAATTTGATTATTTAAATAATATTTCGAATTTTTAACGTGTCTTTTCAACATTTTAAAATTATTTTTCGCTATTCGTATTTGTATTCGTATTCGCCGAATAGTAAAATCAATATTCGTATTCTTATTCGTAAAAGTGGTATTCGTTGCATCACTACTTCTAGTTTGTTATACAATTTCCAGGTCCAATGCAGATTTGCAGACTTAACATTAGCATCAGAATTTCTTCTTCAGCGTATGTATACCTGTTTCTTCCAGATGTTTGCCTTAAAATGAATTATAACTCATCGTCATCTTCTCAGCCGATGGATGTCCACTGCTGGACATAGGCCTCATACAAGGATCGCCACAACGACTGATCCTTCCCGATACCTTCACCAGGTCATTGGTCCAAAGTTTAGTGGGTACAGACTACTTTGAACGCTCAATTTTTAACCAATAAGAACTTCGTATAACACTGAAACAAGTTGTCGGAATTATTCATAGAATTCTTCCAAGATTAAAAAACTTGGGACGGAAAAATTAGTAACTTAATGAAAATTGTTTATTTTGTTAAAGCTTCAGCAATCACCAACTCATTCAGGATTCACGATTTTATTGCAGTCGTATTGGTAGTGGTACTCTTCTGTTACACGCATAAGTATAACATATCGTTTTCTCTTTTGGGATGATAATCTTTGTAGGGAACGTGGCCTACCGGTGTTTTATTCGGCTCCGCTGGAGAGGTTTTAGTGGACTGTAGTTTTTCTGGTAGCAGGAGTGGTTCGATGTAAAGGAAAGTCTTGTTTGCAGCACTAGAGGTTTATTTTAGTGATTTTTACACCAGAGTTAGTTACACGTACAAGCACCGTACCAATATGGAAGACGGAAACGGAAATACAACATTTTATGTTGGTGTTGCCAACAATCTTTGCAATCATCATCATCATCAGCCTATCATCGTACGCAGCTAAACATCCCTTCCTAAGGTGCGCCACAAAACTCTATTCTCGGCCTTCCTCATCCAGTCGCTCCCCGCTAACTGATAGGTCTTCTGTCCAACCGGTAGCAGGGCGTCCCACACTACGCCTGCCAGTTCGCGGTCTCCACTATAGAACCACATCGGTTGTCAGTTCTTCGGCAGATATGACTAGCCCATTGCCACTTCATTTACTAGTTTTCTGAGCTAGGTCAACCACTTTAGTTCTCTCACTTCTAAATCTTTGCAATTAACTAGGTACCTAATTTTTGTAATATTTTGGTTGATTTGAGAGGAGATTTAAAGATTACTAAAGGCAACCAAGAGACACGTATTCTAATACTGTGTTTTGGTGTGCGAAAGGCTAGCGACTACTGTCACCGCTTGACTCTTTCTTCTTTTCGAGTCAGAGATTCTACAATGGTTTTTCTATTATTTAGTTAGCCAGGCCGACCGACCTGGTCAACCTGGCTCAATTTGGTGAAGCTCAAATAGACTCCGAACTCAGGTCGAAGTTCAAGAGGGGTTACTTAGACGGGTCGAACCTCAGGTATGAATGCGGTGTTACTCCTCAGCCTATGGCCCATCTTGTAGCCATCCCTTCCTGTCCGGAAACCTCCACGTGAATGGAGCTTATGGACGGATCCGGTAATACTACCCGTGTGGGGAATGCTGGGCTGGAAATATTTAGAATGATATGCCATCGAATATAGGAGAATTAGCCAGTTACTTGGCAAGCTTGACAGCATCAGGATGATCTTGTACATGTGTTGGGATACGTATTTTAGTGATTAATTTACATCAAGAAGTTTATCTTAACTATTATAAAACTGTAACAGAAGGTGTCTGTACATTGAAAATATTTTACATGAAAAAGATTACGATATGGTTTTTAGGTATCCCGGACTACAAATCAACCTTTTTAAGAATTTTTGTCTGTCTGTCTGTTTGTTTGTGCGAGCATCACAAGAAAACTACTGAACCGATTTTGATGACACTTTTTTTGTTTGATAGCTTGGTGGTATATAATTTGTGCGGGCGAAGTCGCGGGTTAACTCTAGTATTGTATAATATTTTTCTCTAACTCCTTGCTCTACAACCACACTCACGACCATTAACGATGTAACAACCATCGTGAAGCCTTCAATTATCGATGATAAAAGTGAGTCTCACACTACACAAAAAAACGTTGGTAGTTATATGAAAGTCTCTGCCAACTTCAAAAGGATTAATAGTCGTGAGTTTATGTGTAGAGCATGTAGTTAGAGAAAAACATAATAAAATGTATGCATCTTGATGTAAAAACACTCAAATACATCTTTGTATGTCACGTCTATGGCTGTAAGGTACTTTCGCCTGCCACATACTGTCATTCACTTGTAAATTGTAATTATTGTTACCTACGTAGCGATGTAATATAGTTAGTACAGGTTCGGTGCCGGCAGGACGTGTTATAGGGGCGGCAGTCGGCACCGATACGTGTAGTGATGTCACGTGGACCATATCGATAGTTTTGAGATTCAATAGGTATTTTATTGTGCGACGATGGACATCGATCAATATTTGATTGATGGGTATTTTTTTGGTACCTAATTTCCGTATTTTTTTCCTCACCAATGTTATCGCTTTGTAAGATATTGCCGGTCAATGAATCGTATTTACCTAAAATTCACAAACATAATTGTCTTTGTCTAAAGTTTACAAATACATTAGGTAAATTTGGATGACCAAGTTGTTCATAAAATAAAATACCATTAACTTACAATTACCACCATACTCACCTTTTACTTTTTGTACTACACACGACACAGATTTAATAATATAAATACCTATTAAATATAATTATCTGAACTACAGGTGAAACAAAACACCCCAGTAATATTTAAAAGGGTAGTTTAGACCACCAAAATGCACAACTTTCACTTCCTCTTCTTATCCAGAATGGAGCCAACTTGAAAATCGCGAAAAAAACAGTCGTACCTACTCGACTCAAATGTATGGGACAGCTGTTTTTCGACTTTGTCTCCATAGTGAATGTTGTTCAGATTAATGGTATAAACCAACCCTTTCAATATTAGGTACTAGGGTGTTTTGTTACATACTGTATTTAAAATATCCTTATTAGTGTCCATTTATTGTCGAACATTCTCAACATTTATTATCAAGTTTCCCTTTCTGTTTCTAGAACGATTAGATCGATACTATCTCTATCGATAATCGATATAATTACTCAACTTTTCATCCCATCACTACCAGCCCTTTGTCACGAGCCAGGTGACGAGCGGGGTCATTGTAGAGCTACTGTATTGTTCTGTTTGTCTGTGTGTGTGTCTGTCATACGCTTAGGGTCTTTTGGGGTTTCTGACTTAAATATCGTTTGATATGTTTTTTTTGCTATAAATATTAGGTGAACAAGGAGAGCACCTAGATATGAGGTAGAGAAATTGCATTGAGTTTAATTGCGTTGATGTTAGACGTAATCGAGAGATGAGTGGGTAAGCTTTCGGAAAGGTCGATAAATAAATAAATTCTTACATAAATAAAAAAAAATAATGTGTTCCATATAAAAAAAAAGTGGTGGTCCAGTGGCGTTACCTTGCCTGCCATGCAGGAGGCGATGGTTTGATCCCCGTCCAGGCCGACTCGTACCAATGAGTTTTTCGGAATTTATGTATTTGTAACACCACTAGCTTTTCGGTGAAGGAAAACATCGTGAGGAAACCTGCATGCTTCAACTTCGAGGCATGATTGTATTGTACCCACTGTCCATTACGTGGCGACAGGCTCACCCCAGTCACACTGGACAGAGTTTCGGTACTACTGGTGAAACGTGGATGAATATCTCTGACTACCCCCTCGGGGAATATAGTCGTGAGCATATGCTTATGCTTATGTTAAAAATATAAAACACAATAAAATTCAGTTTGGGAACTTATTATTATAGATTTATGCTACTTAGGTGAAGTTTATTCTAAGGCTAAGCATACCGGTAGCCAAGGGTCCTTCTTAATATGCTGACAGTTTTTGAAGGGAATGACCTGACCATCAAACTGAACAATTTACTCTATGGGATCAACATCGAAATCGCGAAAAAGAAATCTGCTGCCCCATACATTTCGCTCGATTAGGTTTGCAGTTTTGTATGTGACATATTTTTTTTACAATTTCGATTTTGGTGCTATAGAGCAAGTTATTCAGTTTAACGGTCTGATCATCCCCTAAAAGTGTCAGCTCATATACAAGGTATTACAAAAGTAAAAATTTACAATAAAAAAGTTTTACGGGGGTTGTTTAGACCATCAAACTGAACAACTTTCACTATAGGACCAACATCGAAACCGCGAAAAAAAAATCTGCTGTCCCATACATTTAGCTCGAGTAGATTTGTAGTTTAGTATGGAACATCAGATTTTTTTCCCGATTTCGATATAGGTCCCATAGTGAAAGTTGTTCAGTTTTATGGTCTGAACCTTATATAGTCACGACCGTATCCCCTTTCGGGGTAGTCAGATTCTTTTCTGCAACTACTAACCACATTTTAAGGTTGTTATTATGACAGGTACACTTTTAGGTTTTTGGTATGACGTGTTAATAATGCAAGAAATAGATGAGATAAAAATTTGTATAATGGGTACGCGCATACTTAGGTATAGTCACCATCAGTTAGATCATAGCAGACAAGTGGTATTTGGAAAATTAACTCATCGCAGAAATATTGTAACGTCTGCTATGAACTATCTGATGGTGACTGTACTTTATTCGGCTCAGATATAAAATAGTTGGTTATTTTATCTGAGCTGCCCCCGATTGCTCCAAGTTAAAACATCGAAGTTCTATTCTTATCCAATTTCAGTTCTAATCACATTGCAATCCAATTACTATTCAACTGTGTTGAATTCCGCATCGCGCTAAAATCTATCTTAAAGTCTGAGCGATCTGTCAAAACGGCTCTAACGGCTGTCAAGAGCAGTAACGCGATTAGCGCAATATCAAATGTGTCAAAAGTTATGGTTAGTACGTAGTCCAATCACGGTTCAAACACCGAATATTTACCGCGATCGCAGCCCAGGGGTTTTAAACATTTCTGTTTATTCGTATGTATCGTTAGGCTTATTTTTACTAATCTCTCTGCTTGGTGGCTTGAGCAGAATATTTAAAGCGGTTTGCAATGTATAGGCATCGTCGTATCTTGACTTGAAGCTTTCAAATAGTTGATTTTGTATATTCTGGAGGCGATCTATTGTCTCTGCCTACCCCAATAGCAGACAGGCGTCATTATATGGATAGCAAACTACCCAACTAAACAAGCAAGAATAGGTTAGAAGTTAAAATCATGTTACAACTCATTCTAGGTATTGATAAGCATAAGCATATGCTCACGACTATATTCCCCGAGCGGATATTCTGAATCAGTGATATTCTGAATTCTCTAGTAGTACCGAAACTCTGTCCAGTGTGACGGGGAGTGAGCCCGTCTCCACTTGGCGTAGGTATTGATGATTTCCTAAATTGTTGATAGATTGGTAGGCAGATATTATCTATTGAATAGTAATGAGTCCTCTTCTTTGAATTCGTAGATACATCTAGCTTTCTTTAGGTAAAGCATAAAATAATGAACTAATGAAAATCAACCATAGGTTCTTGGATATAATTAATTTAGCCAGACTATCTGGATGATGTCATTAAAATGATTCACAAGTTGTAGTAAGATCTAACTGGAAGTCCCGCCATGAGGTTAGCTCGGTCCCCATAAGTACCAAAGTGACAGAAATGTCCGAACGGGGGCATTCCCTTCACCAAGCACTTTCAAAACCAAAAGCATTCTAATACAATTTAACTTACACTGTCGCTTCCTAAAGAAGAATTTAAGCAAAGACAGTAACAGAAAAGCGTTGGATAATAAACGTTTCTAGAGCTACATTGTTAGAAATAGCAATGCCCGGGGGTAGGTTAAGGGTGCATTGAAGACTATTCGTACCAAACTGCCAGACAAAGTCTTTGTTAACAATCGATTTAAAAACCTAAATAGTTACGGATAGAGTTTACTATCCTATGAAGGGCAAAAAAGATAGGCTGTTCACAAACGAGGGTATTGAAATAGGGGTGTTTGCAGGATGCGGGGCTCGGGGAAGGAAGGGTGCGACGCGCAGGCGTGCTTCAGTCGCCCGTGCGACCCCGCTGCCGCCGGCCGCGCGCCATGGACGAACCAAGAGTACGAGACCGCGCGCCGCTAACCGTCATAGTCGCCCCAAGCAACGCGTCGCCCCCCAGACTATCCCCGGCCGACCTCCTCCCTGACGGCGATGCGGCTTTCCACCCACTATCAGCCGTCAACGGTCGACTAACCCCACCAGGCCTCGAGCCCGCTTCATACGCAACCTTAACACCGCTGCTCCCGTTACCACCTATAAGCACAGTATCGGACAAATTCGCGTACCATGCTGGAGGGACGTTCACAGTTATTCAACAGCAACAATCATACGCTTCGCTATCACCGACGCCGTACAATGAACCGTTGTCGCCACAATCTGCGTACAGCAGAAGAAGTGCATCGCCGAACTCCTTCGAGAGGCGATCGCCCACGCCGCCGCTCCCGAGTCCAGGACTGGACTTAAATGCTGCGTTGATGGCAAGGGAAGAACAACAGCAACAGCACCAGCAGCAGCAGCAGAGTGACACAGAAGAAATAAACACAAAAGAATTGGCGCAAAGGATAAGTGGAGAATTGAAGCGATATTCTATACCGCAGGCGATATTTGCGCAGAGAGTTTTGTGCAGGTCGCAAGGGACGTTAAGCGATTTGTTGAGGAATCCTAAACCTTGGTCGAAGCTCAAGTCGGGAAGGGAGACCTTCAGGAGGATGTGGAAGTGGCTTCAGGAGCCGGAGTTTCAGAGGATGTCAGCGTTGAGGCTAGCAGGTATGGATTGCATGATGCTTTGTAGACCTTAATTTTGTTTGTTTTTGAAAATTTATGATTATTTTACTCTTGTATTATTTGAAATGATAATCAGTAGAGATGTGTTTCCAAAACATAATACAATTAATGTAGACTTAAAAAATCAAAATGACTTCACACTTAAAATTCAAACAATTCTTATTACAGTAAAATATAAAGTACAAAAAACACTTAAAATTTGGGTTAAGTAGGTACATTAACTTTATCAGTATTATAATATTTGTAACTAGTGAATTGTGTTAGTGTATTTCTTTGATTCCCAATTAATTGCCCCAGTTTGGGATCATAAAAATGTTGGATTTATAAAATTTGTAACTTTATTTCCTGTAATTGGAATTTGACAAAAATTTTGATTATTTTATTTACTACAAAAATATTTGTCGAATCAGATGTATTTTTTTTTACTTTTTTTATTGAAGAACCTTAATTTATGATTTTCCATGAACGTCATTATTAGTGTTATCATAATATGCATCATACACCATAAGTCATGCGTCATGGGTCATAAAATTCACCCTTCTTTCTATTAACAAACTACGCTCACTCTACCCCTCTCTAACAAACAAGATGAAAAAAAAACCAAGCCATCAAATTAAAAAAAGTCGGTAAACAAACAACGGCGTCAGCTGCTGGCATCGATTCGTCGACAATCGATGTTGGGGTCAGCGCGCGGTCGATGCACGTCACTACGACGCCCTCCGTTCGATATACATTGCGTTGTGAGTGTCGATAACAAACTTGAGATACTCGTAGGTAAGGTGTTACTATTGTTCAATGTATATCTTTTATAATTATACTAAAAGTGAGCTGTAATATAAATATATATAATATATATTTTTTTAATCTAATTATAAATTAATGGTGCTCTTGTTTTTGCATTAGCACTTTATTACCCCCAGTGTCAAATAATTTGTGGGAGTATTTATCCCAATCTCAAGGATTGTTTTAGAGCAAAAACACAGCTGAGAATAGATTGCAGAGCCTCATGGCAAGCTCGAACGCGAACCGCGCGAAAACTACGTGATGACAACCGCTCGCGGCAAAACTTGTAATATGACTTTTTCAAAATATTGTTAGTTGTAACAAAGTTTCTGACTACCCCGAAAGAGATAATTGTCGTGAGTTTATGTAGATGTATATGTTTTATTAGCGTTGTTTTCGTTTCAGGCAACATAATGAAAATGCTTAAAGCGCATTTGAACGTTTTTTTCCATAAATTGGTTAAGTGCTGCAGTCAACAACTCTTAATAAGATTTATAAATGCCTCAATAATAATGCAGGCAAAATACAAACGTAGTCAACGAGTAATGTTGCCTTTAATATAGTTCGTTTAGAAAATAAAAGTGACACTATCGTATGAAACAGTTTGACAGCTGCAACGCCCGCTACCGCTAGCATCGATTCGTCGACAATCGATGTTGGGGTAAGCGCGCGGTCGATGCACGCACGTCACTACGACGCCCTCCGTTCGATATAATAAATATGTAGTAACGTTGTGATACGGGGAGTTTGGATAACACACTTGAGATAGATTAGGATTTTTGGTACCTATTTACTTACCTACTTTGTTTAATTTTCACGTAATACGGTTATGGTATAAACTCAAGCTCAACATTTTATTCAAAATAATATCACATAGAGATTACTTTCTGACGTCATTTTTTTGTATCTACCACCGCGTCGGAAAGTGTTTCGTTGTAGAGAAGATGCGGCCAGAAACTCTACAACACACATCTTAAATTAAAATTAAAAATTTCAGTTTTTCTATTTTTTTATATGTTGTCGACATTGTGGGTATACCTACATTTAAATTAATAATATATTTAATTTTGTGCGTCCAAAACGGGCAAGATTTGGCACATTCAGTTTAATTGTACTGACACCTGCAAATTGTGAATCCGAAATCTATGTACAATAAATATTAAATTTTAAAATTACTAGAAGTTAATCTTGATACAATTACAATCGTAAAAGGTGGTTTGTGGTCATCACACTGTGGATCAGTAACACTGATCACCACAAAAAAAGGAAATTGGTTATGAGTTATGTTAGTATTTAATTCAATCTTTTCAGTTTTCAGGCAACACGAAATAAAATTCTTAACACGCAAGTCAATGTTTTTTCCTAAATTGGCTAAGTGCGTGTTAACTATTCTAAAAACCAAATGGTAAAAAAGAATGAAGCTAAATAATCTTCAAAATTAAGCGCTACTCTTTAAGAGAAGTTTATTCCGAGAGCGAACGAAGTCTTGTGATATTTTAAATACTAACCAATTAAAGTCAATCTATAGTTTTAAAGTTACAGTGCATACAATCTTAACTTAATCCTAGCATTAAACTTAATATTTTAACGATAATTGGACTTCATACAAGCATCGAGATTAGTTTCTAGATTGTTTCTGAAAAAATTCATTGACTTTAATTGGTTAGTATTGAAAATATCACCAGACTTCGTTTGTATGGAGCGTGCTCCGAATTATTTTCCCTTAAAATGGTTCATTTCGAAAACAAAAGTGACGCTTTATCGTATTAAACTCAAACATTCGTCAGCTGCTGGCATCGATTCGTCGACAATCGATGTTGGGGTCAGCGCGCTCGGTCGATTCACGTCACTATCGCCCTCCGTTCGATATACATTGCTTAATTGGGGAGAGAGATGCTCACACTCGAGGAAGATTCGATTATATGCTAGTTCTGTTACGTTTAATTTTGGCTTCAGGCAAGATGAACGAGCGTTGCAAGTTGCAAGTACTTGAAACCGAATAATGCATTTTTCCAACTTGATAATATTTTTAAATACAATTATTGAAACTTACAGCTTAAAGATGACTTTAGTATTACTTATCAAAGAACACGATTTCATGTTAACATTAAAGTTTTCCTATATCGTAAAAGCTTAACCATTCGTCAGCTGCTGGCATCGATTCGTCGACAATCGATGTCGGGGTCAGGGCGCGATCGATGCACGTCACTATCAGTACGCGCTTCGTTCGATGTACATTGAATAGTTACTATTAACTAGGTTTATGGTGATTGTGAGTTATTGTAATTAATCGGTAGTGTTGTTACAGAAGGATCACTTCGAAAACAGATTTAAATAAATAGCGACACTCTCTGCGCGTCAATGAGGTGCAAAGTTATTCACATCCGTCCTATCGTACAATTCGCGAATAACCTACCAACCGTCACAAGGGCGCGCATGGAAACAAAAATTAACCGAGTCATTAGACATGAAAACTTCCTTTTGATAGTCTCCCTCTTTCATTCTTTCACGTGCTGGTAGCGTGACATCGCTAGGGTTTTCAAGCCTTGCATTGACTACTCACAAAATGGCAGCAAGTCTAATGAGATCTAACCAAGAAGTTTACACGGTATACCTAGCCTATTGCTATTCACCGGTCGGTGGGGATCGCCGTCAAGCGTACCTGAGCTGTGGAGTGAGACAGGCCTGGTGTTGTGCAGTTTTAGTTCGAAGTCCTCAATATCTGCTGATGTTTGGGACTAAATTAAGTTCATCAGTCTTAGCACTATTTGTTGTTACTAAAAGCTTATTTGAGTATAATGATTATACATGGAACACGGTAAAGACCTTTTTTGAGGCTTTATAGTAAAAATTCTATATACAGGGTCCTTCTTTAATATGCTGACACATTTTAAAGAGATGATGAGACCATCAAACTGAACAACTTTCTCTATGGGACCAGCATTGAAATCGCGAATCAACTGTCCCACACATTTGGCTCGAGTAGGTTTGTTTTTTTGTATGGAAGAGCTGTTTTTTTCGCGATTTCGATGTTGGTGCTCTAGAGAAAGTTTTTCATTATAATGGTCTGATCATCCCCTGAAAAAGTGAGCATTTTAAGAAAAACCCTATACAACGTGTTAATGAATAAGCGCAAAACCTCATACACCCCAACTGATTTACGACAAAATAATTAGATTGGAACAATAATTTCATTATTTTGATAGTTAAAATTTAAAGTTATTCACATTTTAAGTTTTCAGGCAAAAATGATGTGTTATCATATTAGCAATGAATATAAGCGCTAGCGTGCTCATGGATACATTTTAAGAATCTTGTATTGGTACTACCAAGTAGGGTGAGTGTGCCTGTGCGGTGGTAAATTATTAAATATTTTGAAAAAAATGACCTATGTTGAAACTATGATACTTTGATTCTGCTCTCGATTCTAAACAAACTAATTTCTATTTTTGCGTTAATTCATTACCACGTTGTATATGAGGTTAATTTATCCAGGGCTTCAACGACATGTTTTCCCCATAAATAGTTTGTGTTTGTACCTACTCGTATTTGCTTCGAAGCTTCGTCTTTTGTTTTAATATTCTTGTAACTTTGTTCTAATATAGATTTCAGTTCACACGCTATATCTTATCCTATCTTAAAACTCTAATTCTATAATTACAAAAGCTTTAGTTTATTCGTCGTTGTCTTATTGCTGAGGATTGCGACTGCAGGCAACACGCCTCCATGCCGAGCTATCTTTCTTTAGTCATACAGATAGTAATGGCTATAAATGAAGATTAAATCGTATCTCCGTAGACATCTCAATCTCCCCTAACCATAACAAAACTACCCTCATTTAATTTCTACCGAACTTAAAGGCCTCGAGGAAGCCTAGCAATTCTCGTCCCAAAAGAGACGGTGGTTCAGACCACAGCACATTACAGGCACATGGTTGCCTCCCCTCCCACCCCCGCTGTGACGTCACGACCCCCGTGCCACCCCTTCGTATCGATCGGGCCTCCCCTCGCCTGCCTCTTGCCCGTCTACCGCTCCAGTATAGTTAATATTGTGTAGGTATTTTTTGGGTTCTAATTTGGTTTTTAGGATCGTAATTTCGTTTGTTTAGTTTGAAAATGGATTTAGGTTTTCAAAATAACTTTTATCGATCGGTTTTAGAAGTACACTTTTGATATAAATACGCAATAATAGGTCGTAGAAGTATTTGCCTATTATGGTTTGACTTCTAAATTGTTGAACTTTAACCACTAACATCGTGCTAGATATTCGCTTTTGAGGTTAACAGAGATCCAACTCTAAGCTGTCTATCCAGTTTCACTTTTGGTTTCAATATTGAATAACATGTCAGATAGTAATAGGTATTCTCCTTCACAGGAATACTTATCCCTTAGTTACCTAGAATGATACCAGGAGTAATTAATTAAGGTTTCCTTTTCTAAATTGTGAACCACGAAGCACGTTCATCTATCAAATAAAAACCGGCCAAGTGCGTGTCGGGCTACGCGCAGGGTAGGGTTCTATAGTTGCCCGTCACAATATACGGACTTAGAAGGGGGCTTTTTGTTTTATACTACGGTTTAACAGCTAATAAAGTCTAAAAACTACATTTACAAGTTGGTCGACTATTACTCGTTAACTTGTGAATTTTTTCACTATCCAGAAACAACCGTTTAGCTGGCAGGGACGACGACGACGACGACACATGACTCTAACAAAAAATTTCACTTTAAAGCTTAATATTTCGCTAACGGATCCCTAAATCTAAAATTGGTTTTCCCATACCCATCATATTTTTAAAAGACCTATCCAACCACACCATGGAATAGAGGAGAAAAAAATTGCATCCCCACTTTTCGTGTAAGGTAGGTACCCTAAAAAAATATTTTTCAAGGATTATTTTACCACTTTGTTGGCGTGGTTAACATGTATACCCATGTCAAATTACAGCGTTCTAGTACTAAGCTTCTCTGAGCTAAGCCGCGGACAGACGGACAGACGGACGGACATGGCGAAACTATAAGGGTTCCTTGTTGACTACGGAACCCTAAAAAGTTCATTGGATATTCGGTCTTCAAAGTGTAGAGTAAATTACTACCGTAGCAGTTCGTAAGAAACGATTTATTCTAACAAGACAAACAGACATGCCAAATAAGTGGACTAGTTGGTAGTTGGAAGCCTACTTTTCCAGTTATCTGTGAAATTATCTATAGTATCACACGCTATCTAGTTCACTATGTTTTATGGAAACAGTAGCAGATAAGAGTTAAAAGATTATTATTGTAATGTTTATAAATTATATTTTGACATTCAGATTATAAAAATAACCAAGTCTATAATCTTGTGGGGGTTGTGAAACACTATAGCAAAGATGACTCTCACATTGACACATCAAACACCGTGTTTCGAGTGTAAAAATTACAAATTAAAAAAAACCCCCAACGCCAACCTTACTTGAAAATTGATGAACTGTTTTTCATGAAACAATCGAAATCGTTCCACCCGTTTGGGAGCTACGATGCCACAGATAGACATACCGACAGACAGGCATAGGCGTCAAACTTTTGATACCCCTCTTTTTGCGTCGATGGTTAAAAACTGAATGCCTTGAGCTAGCAAACAAACATTGAAAAATTCAACATCGACATCGGTCGGGATTCGAACTTGGAACTCTACAAGCCGGGACATAACTTTGAATTAATGGAACATGGCTATATAACATGTTAATAATAAATAATACGTCTTTGTAATTTAGTCTAAACTAAAATGTTATAATTCGGCTACCAATTTTGACGTAACTTATGAATGTTTTAATTTATAGTTCATTCATCAGTTACGTCAAAATAGTCTTAAAAATTTGTAATACCACTTCTCGATGAAGGAAAAAATCATGAGGAAACCTGCATGCTTAAATTTTGAGGCATATATTGTACCCACTGTCCATTATAAGTGGCGACGGGCTCATTCACCGTCAAATTGGACTCCGTTCTGGTACTACTAGCGAAAAGTGGATGTTCAGAGTTTTCAGAATACTCGTATATCTAACTACCTCTCGGGGAATATAGTCGTGAGCATATGCTAGTCTTTAACTAACAAAAGCATCCTTATCCATTCTACCATTTCTAACCTCAAATTCACAATACTTTAACGTTACAGATACGCCAAACCAGCAATCGTTAAAAGGCGACAATGTAAACAACATGCCTCCAGCTTACTGTCAGCCCAGGGAGTACCAGGCTCCTCCACAGGCCTCCACCATGTACCCCGGGCCTCCGCCCTGGGACACTCCGGCATATGAACCTGCCGGCGATGTTTCTTGCTTGTGAGTCCCCCCCTTTGATTTCTATCCCATGTTCCGACAGATTCCTATATCCTTAAAATTTTGATCCTTGTTGAAGTTTTTTTTGTTTTTGATTACCTTTTTGTTTGGGGCAGTTTTGTTAAATGAGGGTTAAAGTAAATTTGGTTTATTAGGCTTAATTACAATAAATAATGATTTAATTATCTTTGAAAAAAACATTGAATTTCGATTTTATAAATTCTATTTAAAAAAATTACTTTATCTTGATGACGTTGGGATATAATTGTGATATAAATTTTTTTTTGCTAAAGAGTTTTAAATATTTCTAGAACCAAAGTCTTTTTTTACTTTTAAACTATCCTCTCCTATCCTGATCCGTGGCTGTGTAGCAGTGGAATTGGTTTCTTATAGGTATTTTATCAATAGCTTGTCGCAAAGGTAAAAAATACATATAAATATAATTATCTATATAAACATATTTTTAAGTGTCTTTAATTAACAGGTCGCTTTGTGACAAGCCTCATTAGAAACTGAGAGAAGAATGATTGAATGGATATTTTTTATTTATTTAATTTATTTTAACTCATATATAAGTAAATGTGTAAAATGTATAGACATTTGCTCTAATAGATGTTTGTTTTTTTGGATAGGCAGTATCCTTCCTTGCTTTTTTAGTTTTTAGATTTTAATTATTGGAATATAAAATTTTTTAAATGGCAAAGATACTGCCTAGTCGAAAAAATTAACTGTTATAGAATTTTTTAAATATTATTTTATAGCAGTAGGTAAGTGTATTTTGTTAGCTTAAAGAAGCCAAGATGAATGTTAGACTGCTGCCGCTGCCCCTCCCTCCCTCCTTTTTTGGTTTCCCCCGCGCCCGGGCTGCAATAGTTTTGTTTCAAATATTATTTTATAGGTGCCTGCGAGAATCAGAACCCTTTATTAATGTTGTTTACATTGTCGCCAGGTATGCGTTTTTACATAATACGTTTGATGTTAGTTTACTTCTGGTATTTTGGAATAAAATGAATAAAAATACATTATATATTTGGTTCACTATAATGCACCTTACTAGATGCAATTAATGGATTTTGAGGTAGCAGATTCATTGAAATACTTGTTAAATTACAAAAAAAAAAATCATCGGTGCAAAATTTTGGTAACCCCCTATTGAATGACCTGTGAGACCGAAACATTTATTATCATCTTTAGATGAATGTGATTAACTATTGCGTACAAACTGATTAACTTGATTTTAGTTTTTAAAACTAGAAAACTTTACAAGTATTATTTTAAAATTTATTCCAAAATGCCTTTTTAGTTTTAGAATAAACGAACTAGATGAAATGAACTGTGCAATTTTGACCTTAAAATGCCTTGAAATAAATCTAGATTTATGGGCCCCAAGTTGGGTGCCAAGATGTATGCTACGAAATACTACTATTTTCATTATGATATAAAATAGGTCTGAAACCTTTCACATACACTAATAACTTTATTTCTGAATACAAAAGAACGATATCACCCTAAATGTTAAGATTTTCAATCAATCTTGAAAAATTGTACATAAAAAAAAAATCTGCGATATTTTTTTCGAATTTAGTGAATGTGAAAGTTTTGTAGTTTATGTTTAGTGGCATGTGTGTTGTCCATAGAAAATTTTGGGTTAAATTAAAAGTTCAATCATCGTGGAAAGATAATTAATAATCAATATAAAAGGACACAGCAGTTTGGTACTGAGAAAATGATGAACGCTTTCGTAAACTTTAGCAATTATGCTCTGCCCATCATTCTGACTGAATACACTAAAAAAATTGCCATCGATTGCTATTCTGAGGTGCAGTATGATTTTACATAATCGTCATCGACTGTATATTATGAAATGTGTTATATTCGAATTTTCAAATCACATATAGACAATGATCAATAATAATTGAAGGGATAAGTTCAAATGCAAGCCCATTATATATTTAAATCAAGCTACATTGAACTCTTTGTGAAAGAAGTATGGAATCATAACCATAATCATAATAATTTATTAGATATTATGGTTACATAAGACTTATATAAGTACAGCACACACATAAAACCCTGCAAGGGCACAGCGATATCTTAAAATTAAATTATAATATATATATATATATATATATCAGTCACAGGAAAAAGTACCTTCTTGCCACTTGACAATGTCTTGACATTGTTTGCAGATGGCAAGTGACGTATAAGCGTATAATGATAAAGCCACGATAAAGCAATATTTTACTATTTTATCAGCTTCGGTTTTTTGACATTAAATTATTTTGACAATAATGAGACGAGTATGGGTTTTAAGTATACGAAAGTAGCATAGTCTGTGCTAAAATCATCAATGTATACAAAATTGTGTAGAATTATTTAAAAAAATTATTAATTCTTTGATTTTGTTTGTTACAGCGGCCCAGATTCCTCAGAGAGGCAGTGAGTATAATTATAATAAATAATAAATTAATTAAATATTTAAAACTATAGTAAAATAATATAACATAACATAAATATTATTTATTTATATCTTCTTCTTTTTTGCATTCTTATAATTTGTTTTTTCTTTATAGTAATTTTTTCAAACCAATTCGGTTTGTTTTGTTCATATTTTAAGTTAAAATGATTACTTTGATGTCAATATGATATATTTTTATGTTCTTTGAAATTAAATTAGTACATCAAAATTTTCATAGCAAGATTAATATCAAATATCAAAAACACACACTTGAAAGTTCAGCTTTTTGGACGGTTCTTTTTGTCATGAAAATTCTGGTCTCTTATAATTACTCCCTTTTTTAACTTTCCACCTGAATAACATTTCAGCTACTCAACTACTCTTCTTGCTATAAATATGTAAATACTCTATAGGATGTAAGGAATAGCCAGGCAAAATACTGAAACGGTAAATTCAGATAATTAAACTGAACAACTTTCACTATGGAACCAAACTCGGTAAACGCAGAAAAAAATCTGCTGTTTCAGAAAACACTACGACACCCGACACAAAATTAAATGTAAGAAACAGTTTTTTTTCGCGTGTTCTGAGGTTGGCTCCGTAGTGAAAGTTGTTTAGTTTTATGGTCTGAATTCACCGTTTCAGTATTTGCCTGGGTATCCCTTACACCCTGTATACTGTTCTATTACTATAATGATAATTATAAAATGCTCAGTAGCTAAAGTAAGCGTTTAATAGCGTATCAATTATGATTTTTTTTATTAGAACCATAGAAACGGTTTTCTTTCGTTCGTGACAACTTTCTAAATATTTTAACAATTCAATTAAAAATGAGGCTGATGTTCTGAGGTTTCAGAATATCTCTGACCATCCCCCGGGGAATATAGTCGTGAATATACATCGTGTTAATGAATTAACGCAAAACTAGAAAGTAGTTTGTTTAGAATCGAGAGGAGAATCGAATTATCATGTTTTCAACATAGATAACTTATCAAAATACTAATTTATTCGTTTGTAAAATTCAAAATTTACTGAAATCAGTCTCAACCCACCGCAAGGGCACACTCACCCTACTTACTACCAAAACAAGATTCTTAAAATGTATACATGAGCACGTTAGCGCTTTCATTCATTGCTGAAATGATAACAAATCATTTTTGCCTCAAAACTTCAATTGCAAATAACTTTAAATTTAACTATAAATATAATGAAATTATTGTTTCAATTTATTTATTTTGTTATAAATTAGTTGGGGTGTATGAGGTTTTGCGCTTATTCATTAACACGTTGTATACCATACCATATAACAAATATAAGATTCTAAAATTATATTGATCAACGGGTTTGGAACCCTAAACTGTAGTTTCATGGTTAAAATACAAATTAATAAAATCAAATGGTTTAGAGGCTATTCAACTCACTCATTCATAACGAAGCTTTTTTGATTATTTAATATAAAAGGAGATTCTTTAAAGATACGCTAGTAAAACATACTTGAGCTAATGATGAGAACTGATCACCAGATGGCGCTATTGACACGAAATGCACATAGATAATGAAATGAATCAGATTTATTGTGACACTGCTAAAACTTTCACAACATGTATAATTTTGAATTTAACAAGTTTTCTATATTTTTTAATAATGTGTATTTTATATACAGTTTCTTCGCGATCCAGTGGCGCCATCTAGTGACGCGAAAGATTTTTATTTTTTTGATTTTTGCCCTTTTTTTTATCAGCTCGTGACCCAGGCCAGTGCAACCTGGCCGAGACGACGAGCAGAGGTAAATAAAAAACTTTTTTTTAATAAAAATCTTTCGCGTTTAACTGTCAGTTTCAGAAACGCTCATCAAAGTTCATTCTCCTCACTTTCTGTCTTATTGACGTGGTAAAAGCAAGAGAAGGAAGAGATTTAATGGAGAATTAACTGTAATGAGAGTTTCTGCAACTGAGAGTAAGTATGCTATTCTCTACAATGCAGATTAAAGTTGATGTGTTAGAGATCTACTACGATAATATCCGCGGTTATATTGATAATGATGAGCCAATTAGTGAAATCGTTAGTCGAATAACAAATCCGTTGTGAGACTTGTTCACACTTTTGAAATTCGGGTCATGTTATCGTAGTAGATCTCTACATACATAATTAATACAGGGTGTATTTAAAGTCAAAAGTGTGTTATATAATTTAGAAGGTGCTTCCATCAAACCTAATAACTTTTACTATGGAGCGACCATCGCTTACTAATAAGTTTACACCCTGTATATACAGAGTCCTTCTTAATATGCTGACACTTTTTAAGGGGATGATCAGACCGTCAAACTGAACAACTTTCAACTTAAATTTTTTGGCGTTTTCGACTTTGGTCCCATAGAGAAAGTTGTTCAGTTTGATAGTCTGATCATCCTCTTAAAAAACAGTTAGCATATTAAGTTGGACCCTGTAATTATGCTCACGATACCATTATATGGGGAGAAGATATTTGCTCGCGATCTAAACTTCTTTTGCCTTCCTTACATTCATATACATCTTGTCATGTAATTCAGTGGATGGGTGGTTGGTGGGTGTTAAGTGTGGGTGGGTGGTGCTACACACCTGTCCTTTTCCGAGAACTTAATTGTTTGATTTTATGTTTATCGATGATAACTATTGCTTTATCTGTTTCACCTCTACAATCAAAATGCCATTGTGCAGAAGCAATGTACTTTGAATAGGGTTCAATCTGTATTTTAGCGAATAGCATACTTCATTTTATTGTGTGTTTTTGTGTTCTGTGAGTTAAACCAAAAGAGACAGGTACAGAAGGGCGGCTTCATACAAACGAGCAAAACAGGCACACGAACACATAGACGCGCACGTTCGCACGTTCGGCGATCTCGGATGAAGTCGGTCGAACGCCAATACTATCAATTCATTTTGTGTCCTGTTCCTCTCATTTGTGGGCCTGTTCCTCTCGTTGCGCCATGATGTACCCTTCGATCCAAGTAAAATGAATAGATGGCACAGAATAGGTATATAGTTCTACATACAGAACGGCCACTCCCCGTCCCCCTCTGACTTCAGATACCCCACCTTTCCTCACACTTTCTGGGGACACTTGAGCCGAGCAAGGGAATGCAGTCAGGCGCGCGCACCCGATTCAACTACATATAATATATTTTATTTGTATCCTCAGTAAAAATAAACGTTGCAAAATAACACTAAATTCACTTTTCAGTGGTCTTTAGCTTAAATACTATTTTTAATAACAGTATGAACTATTAAAAGTAACGAAATGGATAATGATGTTCATGCGATGCGTGGTAAGTCAACCCTACACATATGTCATGCACAATTTGCGCAAAGTCATCATGTCAAATCTAAAACGTTGTTTGAAGTGCCGGACCTGTGTAGATGGGCCCAAAGCACATTTAGTTGAAGCACACAAAGTAGTACACTTGGTCTATCATCTCGGTACGTATTTGAAGTGTACCTCACGTTTGAAATGTTCGCGAAAGGCCCCATCCATTCATTTTACTTTGATCGAAAGCTGTACCTGTCTCTTTTGTGTAAAGGCAAGTACAGTTGTAATTAGAGTCTAGGACTCTTGGGGACATTTAGGTCGATTAAACTAGTCTGAAACGATGTCACTGGTCCACAAGGACCGTTCTAGTAATCATTGTACATAAGTACGCTCTAGTTTATATTCTTAATTAATAATGTTAGCATGAAATTCATAATAGGGTTCCTTTTCGATTTCAACAAGTTACTATTATTAATTTGAACGAAATTTCTGATTCTCTGAACGTTGAAAATGAATCTTGCTAAAATTTTGTGGTTAGGAAGTAGTCTTAGCAGAGTTGAGTTGTTGTTTATCCCGTAGGAGAGCTAGCTGCCTAAAATATATTTTCTGAAAGCTAAATTTGCGGAGAGAATATTGCTACAACTCCACTTTTAAAAATATTGTATTTGGTAGTTGTACCAATATTCATTTTGAGGTAAATTTTTTCCCCAATTTCAATCATACCTCGAAAACGGTTACGGTTAGAAAAGTGTGTCTTCTTTCTATCTGCTGATCTCTGAATACAGCTTTTATGAATTATTTTTTTCCGAATGTCCCTTTAGATTTGTGTGCTAAAGTGTATTTTCCCTATTTGTATTAAGGTTTATTTTCCATTTATTGCAGGTTGCAAACGCAAGGAGGAATTGGCTACGGATACTCTACCTTCCCCGAAGAAGCCCCGTTTGGTTTTCACAGACCTCCAGCGGCGTACTCTACAGGCTATTTTTAAGGTAACAAATTTCATCTCTATTCTCTATTCTATGTTTTAGAAAACGAAAATATATCACTTCCCTGTCAGATATCTACTGAAGCTTGAAATACTCTGAAAGAAGATTGATTGTGTGCCTTCATGAACGACAACCACGCCAGCGTTTTGGATTATGGCTCACTCCCGCATGAGATCATATAAATTACAATTCGGTAACATAAGACGATGGAAAATCCCCTCTAAGAGGTTCATCCAGCGGTGGACTTCTGACTGCTGATGATAAGTCCACGTTTCTTTAGACAGAAGGTCGACTGCTATAAACACTAGCGCCAGAATATAGGTACTAGTGCAATGAACTTCGTCTTGTTGTATTTCCTATCAGAGGTTGACCATCATTTAATCAATATTTTCTTATATATGTCTGTTTGAAACCAGGATCTGTTGCACATTTTTCACGATCATCAGCTGTTTTTATATCCGAACCACCTATAATAACATGCTGTCCTTTTTGCAAGAAGATGGAAATTTGCACAGCGATAGAATGATTTAGATGAGTCTGAAATTTTATCGGCCATTTGAGATCCAGATAAATTTTAGCCAAGATGTTCTGTGTCTGTTTGGTTCATATATTTTCTTTTGTATAATGAATTGGCATTATTAAAAAAGGCAGCACAAAAACCAGTATGTACATATATTAAAACATGGTCTTTCTAAAATTCCAGGAAACGAAGAGGCCATCAAAAGAAATGCAAGTCACCATCGCAAGGCAATTAGGCTTAGAACCCACAACAGTTGGTAACTTCTTCATGAACGCCCGAAGACGATCCATGGACAAATGGAAAGACGACGATGCCCCAGAATTGGACCAACAACTCGATCAGGACATGGACCACGTCCCAGGGTTAGACTCAGCAGAATCCGAAGAAGACCACGATGATCAGGACGACCATCTGTTGTGACGTAGTATAACGCAGCAGCATCTTTTAGTGCTATGATAACTTGGAGTTGTCCATTTTGAATGTTCTGGGTCTGCTGCGTAAGGTTTCTTTTTGTGTGGCAGGGACAGTGAGTTGCCAAAACTTCACATGCAGATCGTGCCCGCCATAGATCAGATATAGACTGCTAATGTAGGGCGAGAAAATTCAGTAATCTCGTAGTGCAGAATGATAATTTGTCTCATTGGCCCCGCTATATCTATTGTCATTGTTTTAGCTAATCAAAGCGCGCCTGTCACTCTTCGCCTCAGTTTGTCACTGAAGTTTTTAGTACGTAGAAATGCTCACAGAAGATGTCTTTGGGCTGTATATATACTGTCCGTGGAGACATTAGGTACAATTCACTAAGGTAGTTTCAAATGCAGAATGAAAAATGATGTACCTATTCTTGGTACTACCTCTACCACGCAATTGTCATCAATAAGAATGATAGAAGGTTGTCTTTACTAGGTCGGAATATCTTTTTGAAATGGAATAAGATAGCCATTCTAAGAAAGCTAACGAAGACCTCAATCTTCACAAATGAAGGTACTGTATTCGATAGATGGATGCCATGACCTCTTTTCTCTTTGCCTTTGAAACATACTTCATTGCTTTCATCTGTATGCTAAATTATCCTGAAGCTGCATTTAGAGACAATTTGTATTTGAAGACCTAGTCTGTTTTGAGGTCAGAAATAAATCGCCAGTGAATTTTGGCCCTAACCATTGGTCTGATGATCAAGTTCTATGAAAAATGCTTTTTAGGAGTTCTTCTGCACACAAATAGAACAAGCCCAGCACATTAATAAATATCCTTACAGAACGAAAGCTTCCTACAAGCGAACGCTGTCGGTGCACTCACATATTGTGCGTGTTAGAGAACGTACGAACAGGTGCACACAAACCCCTTCTGAGAGTGTGGACCTATTCGTACGTCCTCTAACGCGTGCTATGTGTGGGTGCACCAAATAGCGGTCCTTTGTAGGATTCTTTCGTTCTGCTCTGTGTATTTATTGGTATGCTAATAACCTTGAAATATGACACTAATGTAAATACGTTGACAGTCCAATCTGAATTGATTTAATCAAAGGTCCCGCGATAAAACTACTTACTACCTTATATAAAGTTGTTGTTTCTAACATTCGATTAAAAGGCAACTTCAAGTTTAATAAGTGTACAGTAAAGTTTAACGAAAGTTAGCGTGAAGCATGGTAGCTAAAGTTTTGGTTACTTGTTTACATTTTGATAGTAGATGGTTGAGGAGCTTAAGGTGATGAGAGATTTTCCGAAAGTCAATAAAAATAAATTAATTTCGAAATGGCTCGATAGATGGCATTGACGCGAGATGAATGGACCTTGCAGATAATAAAATACAAATAAAATGGTATATATTCGTATTTTAAATAACTTCGTAACGCCCAGATGCTTTTTAAAAGGTCTTAAGTTCCATTGTGTTATTTTTTCATATTTTCCTGCTTATTAAAACAGGATTACATACTATTTTTTTAATTTTATTAATAGCAAGGTTGTACATCCATCTCGGACCAACGCCATCTATCGAGCCATTTGGAACAACTTTTATAAATGGATTTTCAGAAAATTCCTCATTGGAACATTGAACAATAATTTCAGAAACATATTTCAAGTTCAATACTACGTCACTATATTATTTGCTCACTATTTAGTCACAGTATACGAAAAATTATGGTACTACATACAGTACCTACGGACACTCCCTGCCTCCCACCAATTTGAACCTCACCCCCTCGTGGAAGACAATGGTATACTCCTATCTCACTCGCACTCACACAGTATCGCACGTGCTTACCTCTTCTTGTCAGTGCGAGCCGTTTGTTTGAAGTGACAGCGAAGTGTCCGGGGTGTGACTTTAGGCATAGTGTAATAGAAACTACTAGTGTTGAAGCTCTTCGGTCGTGACAGGCCAATTGAGCGAGAGCGTGCTGACTTGCGCACGGTACCGATTTTAGTACTTCAATGCCAGTATACCGTCCCCCGCACACCACGTGAGCCTATGCTCGCCAGGTCTATACCCGCCGCGACAGCTAAGCTTCCCCACTGTTTTTATTACACTATGCTTTAGTTGTGCTCTAGAAAACTACGGTGGTTTTTAACGAAATTTATTTGTTTTGGTTACTCAACTATCTCTATGTAAATATGAATTCGAATGAAACTGATCTCTAAATAAGGAACGTTTCTAGTCAAGCGTATTCAAATAGTTTATAATAATTTAAAATATAATAGAATTATTAATTATTTTGTTTAGTTTTAATGCGCGGTTGGTTGACATTACTAAATGTTTTGTTTATAGCAAAAACTGTAATATGGAATTTAGGTATACCTATTTATTTAAGTTAAATCGTTGTTAAGGAATAGGACAACATAAGAAATGATTTTCTTTTTCAAATTAATTTTCCATACAAAAGTAACAATTTCAGAGCTAAGTATACATTTTCTCTTTCAATGAATTTACATAAATTTTGATGAAACGATTCTTAACACAGACACATTTTGTATCGATTTCTCATGAAGCACTCCCAAAGAATATAAATTTCTGGGTTAGAAGTCACCTATAATGTTTGAGGCTGATAAGCAATTTCAGACTCTTCTACATTGTTTTAAGGCTTAGTTTCGAAGTGAAGAATAATTTTCATCCGTATTGTCTGACAATAAGGTATTATTTTGCTTGTCAGTTTAAACATCGTAAGTGATTTTATAAGCTGCTAGTCAAAGCAATAAATAAAAAATGTATGTAATTAAAATGATGTGAATTTAGACAAATATCCGATCAAATCGGATGATTAAATGTTTTTCAAAATCTTGAAAAACGTACAGGGTGTCAGTGAAAATTAAGATTCAAAATTCTAAATCGCTCAATCCATTAAAAAAAAACCTTTTTTTCATATGACTTAAAACTGCTCAAACATAAAAAAATAAACTTTCCAAAAATGTTGCCTCATTTTTTTCAGAATATGTAGTTCCATTGCTACGGCGTAGCACAGGGTCTGTAGACTACGCCGTAGCAGCATTCGTAGTAGACGTTAAAAGGTTACCCAACAAAAGGTTAACAATTTTTTACTCACGTCCTAAAATTTTTAGCTAACCCATTGCAATGATTATTTTTTGTGAAATACTTAATAATCTGTTTTCTTCATGTAAAGGTATCTAATGGTACAGAATACATAATAGTATTTCGTACAGAAGATTCACTGTGCAAAGACACTCAAATCGATAGTTACTCTCGAGTATTTCTGATCGATAGTATTGCTGCTCATAAATTGCAAACTATCGATACTATAGGAGTTCTGAAAAGTAGTGTAGTTTTTCAGAACTTCGAAGTATCGATGGTCGGCACTCTGTCAATAGCTCAGCTATTGATGGGCTGTTTTTAGATTAAAACTATCGATTTTTCAGCAACACTACCATGAAATGCCATGCCAACCACCATTAGGCGCTTTTTCATGTAATAACAATAACACATCTATAGTTTTTTTAAACTCACAATTATCTAGTCAATGAGATCTCTTGGAAATTCCGATTGTATAAGAGACGTTTTAGAACAAAAGGAAATGAAATTTGAGCGTGATATTACTTAAAAATAATAATTAAAATTTAAACTAATTTTGTTTACTAAGGAAATGTGTTTAGTCAGTGATATGTTATTTAGAAACATTTGTTCAACTAAATAATGAATTTTTATAGTGATTATTACATCAACGGTCAGTTGCACGTACGTTAATGAAAGTTAATCCTCCATTAAATTTCTTGCTAGTTTTTACTACGTCAACAAGACAAAAAGTGACAGCAAGAAATTTTATGGAGGATTAACTCAAATGAACGTACGTGCAACTGGTAGTAAATATTTTACATTTAAAACAAAAACAAAATATAAAAGGAATACAAAATTATATGGGATGTGTACATTATAATTTATGGTCAAAAGTCGAAACTAAAATATCCACCTATAGATAAAAAAACTGACAAAACACATTTTACTAGTAAATGTACCTATTTATTTAAGGACAGCTTCACTTAAAATTAAGAAAAAAGTCGTGAAATCTAGTCCGAATTGTGCAAATTGTAGTTAATATTAACAAAAATATCATTAAAAGCTTAATGTACCTTTTTAGGCTACATTTTATACTGTTGGGAAAAAAACGGCATTAGGGAATAACATTTTATAATTTGCAATGCAAAAAGAACATTAACTCTTGGGGTAATTTCAATTAATTGTAAACATTCATGGCATTGTTTTTTTTGTAGTGAACCCCGTTTAATTATGAAAAAAAAATATCATAATGGCGCTTAGGGTAATTTTAATTCCAATCAATTGTGAAAACAAGTGATATCCGATTATTTTAGAGACAACCGTGATATTATTTTCAATGCAAACGAAAATTAATGTCACTTTGGGACATACTTTGGGGGGAATCCAATTAATTGTAAAAATTGTCACCATAAACGCTTTCAACATTAATGTCTCTTGGGGTAATGACTACTATGGGGCATATTCAAATAATTATAAATATTGGATTAAGTGAGGAGAGTTACTCTTTAATATTTACCCTTCTTGTGATGAAAAAACAAGCATAATAATATTAACCATGAAATGAAAGTACCTCTGGGAGAGATATGATTGTCTTAAAAAGGTATGAATGCTTATTAAGATAATCTTAAAATCATTGTATAGCAGAGGTTCCTTATAAACTCAGTCTATCCAATTAATTGAAAATACCCCAAAGTTGCAATTACTAATTTTTAACGAAGCATTTCATTCCCCATAAAGAAGTCCCGTGTCAGAATCCGTAAGTCTAAAAATTATAAGGATCAAACTGGTTTGTTTCCCGGGAATTCGTTTTAGGAACGATCTTTAGTCATTGTCATAAGAATTTTTTTTAGTTAGAAACTTAAGTAGCATAATTTTAAGTTTATTTATTATTGTAACATTTGCTAGTCCTGTGTTTGTACAACCAAAGAATTTAGTGCAATTTTCTTTTTCACATAAGTCATAATATTTTATTTTGTTAGAATATTGGCACATGTTGCAAAAAAATAATTTTTACTTTAATAAATAAAGGAAAAATTAACTGCGCAGTTTTGGTAAACGACAATTTAAAATTAGAAAAAGAAATTGCGCACAAATGGAGCGTTACTTAGATTTGAAAGAAATTAAATTAAATAAAAAGACAGAATATTTTCACAGAATGTGAGTCGTAATTGATTGACTAACGTTGTCACTGTCTTTCTTTTCAAATGTTATACTTATAAGAGAGTGACAGAATAACAGTTTAGTTAGTCATTAGCCGTATACATTATAGAGTCGACATTGAATATTGTTTTGAAAATAGTTGCTGAAAATTTTGCAAGTTTCGCTATCTTTGTATGTACTGGGTTCTTACCGCGTTTGTTATTATATTTATGTTCTATATATGTACCTATATCGTATATATACAGGGTGTAACTGACAGCCTAGCAAATACTGAAACGGTGAATTCAGACTATCAAACTGAACAATTTTCACTGTGGCCACCCCCAGGAAACGCGAATAAAAACCAGCTGCTCCATACAAAACAGCTGTACCTCTTGGACTCAAATGTATGAAGCAGCAGATTTTTTTCACGTTTCTTGAGGGTGGTTCCGTAGTTAGATTTGTTCAGTTCGAAGGTCTGATTTATCCATTTCAGTATTTGCTTGGCTGTCACTTACACCCTGTATAGTCAATCTGCTTCTTTGTCATCAGCATCTTTCATTTTAGGTACTGGGGCCCGATCGAATCTCCACTGAAACTTCGTTGGACCGCATGCGAATCACAACTTTTTACACATTCAGTATCACACTAATCATTTAACAGCTCATGACAGCCGTTTGACAGAACGCTCAGACGTTTCAGATTGCTAATAACATAGTAAATAAGTCACGTTTAGCGCGATACGGAATGACTGGCTTGCAATTTGATTACAACTGAAATTGAACTTCAATATTTGAAATTAGCGTGATCGGCCTCCTGTGCTTATAATGGAAAATATCGCTCTATAACAAGCAACGTTATCAATTCACAGATTATTTAATAGTTACCGTAACAACACCGATTCGAAACTGGACTGTTATAAATGTAGGTACCTAAGTTGAAATCATAAAGTTATTATACCTTACGGAATAGAGGAACTGACATGAGTTGTCAAATGAAACCGTTTTTTGGGAATTTATCACCCCCTATCAGCCCAGTAAAAATTCGAGTTCTGTGTATAATTGTGAATCTAACGTGAAATCGTGGATAATTTAATGAAATAGTGGTAGTATATTTCACAAAATAATCTATGATTTCACTTTAGATTCACAAATTATTCACAGAGCTCGAATATTTACCCTGCCGATTGTGTCGATAAGTTCCCAAAAACGGTTCTATTGCCTTGCGTCACGTATCTCTTTCTATTAAGCAGTGGTGCCGCTATGTACATCTCGCTCTCTCAGCTGTCAGTTCCTCTATTCCTGTATATTAACTTTATGCTTGGAACTCAATTAAAGTCATTCTTAACAACAGCGGTAAGAACCCGTTACAAAGACAATATTTTTAATTTATAGCAGATATTGACATTTAAGTTTAAAAACCAATATTTTTGTGTATGTACGGTGCGCTTTCAATTTGTACATAGTATGTGATTATGTATGTAAGATTAAATGTACATTTTACAATGAGTTTTGTGTCTTATTTCTATACTCGATATAATCCTTTGACTATTTATATGTGGACTGGTTACGCGTGTAATTCTACTAACAAACATTTCTGCCACTTATTGCGGGGGGCGAGGTAACATGAAATCCGCAACTTTGGATTTTATTCCCCTTAACTTTAGATTCTAATTTTGAATGTTTAAAATCATGAAAAGTAGTCTCGTGTGAACCCCAAACGTTCTAAGTTCGAAGTTATTATTTCGCAATTATAGGCTGTCTCGTTTAGTGGTAAGGTGTAAAATTGAATGTAAATGCACAAGATCAATTGTGCTTATACCGTGGCAGAGGGGAAATGCTACCGCAAGGCTAGTCCTTATAATAATTAGTCAAAGATTTAATCCGTTTTGCTCAAATTTCATTTACTCTAAATGGTTAGTATTGAAAATATCACCAGACTTCTTTAGTATGGAGCGCGCTTCGAATTATATTCCCTTAAAAAAGTTTTCGTTTTCGGAGGAAAATGTCACATAAAGAGTCATGTTCCAAGCAGCTGAATATTAACAATTATAAAATTAAATTAATAGATTCTACATAATTATATGTAGAACTACATTATAATAAGTATCTACTAACAAAATTGTGGGTCAATAAGGTACTCGAAATGAAAAAAATTATGAGATCCTCACGATGATAGTCGAGGTTGGGGCAGACCCCGAAAAAGGTAGTTAGAGGAGTTGCTTGCTACGATGTTCTTTATTTGTTGGTTGTATACCAAAGACTACAGTTTAATATGTTGCATACCTACTGAAATAATTGGTGGGATATGGCACTGATTATTGAGGGGTTTAGGAGAGATATTTTCCTAGACGGAAAAAACTACTTAAAACAGAATCAATTCTTTGCTGCATAATTGAAGAATAACTAACTATTATCAGAAGCATTTTCGTGATTCGCGCGAAAGGCACGTTAAGCAGTTGGTCTCGGATAGTTTCGTCAGATATTAAGGCGGTTTGAAAATTCTCTAACAGCAAGTTGGTCTCTAACTTGCCTCCACCAACACGCACCGGGCCTGCGTGGTGGATTATGGCTCACTCCCTCTCACCATTATTCGTGAGAGGAGGCCTTTGCCCTGCAGTGGGATTCTACAGGCTACAACTATAACTATATTATCAACAACTCTCCCAAGAATGTCAAAATCGATGGCTATTCTACAGGGTATTAGGGTAAACAGTTGCATTACTTCAAGAGGTGATTGTACTCATCATACTGGTCAACTTTCCCTATGAAACCTATAGAAAATTCACAAACATTTTTTTGCATATTTCCTATAGGTTTCTTAGAGAAAGCTGTTCAATATTATGAGTAAAATCATCCCTTAAAGTAATGTAATGCATTTATAGTAGGTATTTACAGTGACTCTCATTTGCCAAAAGTCTAATAATATTGTTGAATAAGCCTAGTAGATCCATCTCAAGTTAACCCCCAGTTAATCTAAGTACGGGATTAACTAAGGTATGGAAACTTAACTAGTCAAGTCTATGTTAAGATATGTAAATGAAGAGCTTGGCTTTAGAACCTTTTTACATGAACCACGAGGCTTTGAATGGACCACCTTATTTCTTCCCGTACGAGGCGTATAAGAGAAACCAGCTAAGTGCGAGTAGGACTCTAGCACCGAGGGTTTCGTACCGTATACAATACAGGGTCCATCTTAATATGCTGACACTTTTTCAAGGGGATGATTAGACCGTCAAACTGAACAACTTTTTCTATTGGACCAACATCTAAATCGCGACAAAAAAAACAGCAGTTCCATACAAAACTGCAATCCTACTCGAGCCAAATGTATAGGACAGCAAATTTTTTAGCGATTTCGATGTTAGTCCCATAGAGAAAGTTGTTCAGTTTGACGGTCTGATTCCCTTAAAAAAGTGTCAGCATAATAAGATGGACCTTTTAATTTTTTTTTCGCCGGGTTGCTTAGCTGATGCTCGACTCACGCTTCATCATCATCATCAGCGTATGATATACGTCCCACTTCAGGGCACAGGCCTACCCTCAGGGAGGGTGTTTGATCACCACGCGTGCCCAATGCGGATTGGTAAACTTCACATACGCATCAGAATTTCTTCTTCAGCGAATGCAGGTTTTCTCACGTTTTCCTTCACCGTTTGAAAGTAGTCGGTAATACGTTAGCCACTTCTAAGAGGAAGGATCTCCATAGAGTCCGCATAAATTTACGATTGTAGTTGGTATATTTTGTCTTATGACGTACCTTTAATAGTAGAAGGAGATGGAACTATAGATATTTGTTTATGCGGCTGTCCTTTTTTTGAGCTAGTGTGTGTGAAAAGTGACCG
Organism: Agonopterix alstromeriana; assembly: GCA_963924505.1. NCBI lineage: Eukaryota > Metazoa > Arthropoda > Insecta > Lepidoptera > Depressariidae > Agonopterix > Agonopterix alstromeriana. Next base: position 10,317,221 of record OZ004685.1, on the reverse strand, counting down.
TAAACATAAGGCCATATGTCACTTGGTGCCTTTTGTCCATACTACTTGACACCACAAACTCAAACCTAAACGTCAAAAAAAGTGGACACTTTACAACTGGTATGGCTCACTCTAGTCTTAAAGAGAGATCCTTCCTCTTAGAGCCACTTATAATAACTTGACTGGTCACTTCATCCTGAGAAACGCCATTCTAGAAAGTTGATAGTGCGGACCATAGACTTCACATAAGCATCCGAATTTTTTCTTCATCGTATGCAGATTTCCTCGCAATGTTTTCCTTTACGAAAGAACTTTAGGAAAAACCCGAAATACTTACATTTTGGCAATAAAATCCGTTTACGGATATCAAACCGCTGTTAAAACTGCCCAAAAAAATATAACACTCAATAAAATAAAGTGTGGCTCCAATACTTTTTATACTCCAAGGTTTTCCGGATTTCATAGTACTTTCTCATTATACAAGAAATAAAAAAAATAAAAAAAAATTATGCAGGATCAGAACCTACTACCTTCGATTCCGCAGTCCAACATCGAAACCACAAGTCCACACAGCTTACTACGAAATACTATTTCAAAATCACCCATCCATGCTACATTTACAGCAAAATGAACTATAACAACGTTAACATTCATTTCTCAGCGTCCCATTTACATAACCTCTTAGGAAAAAGGCCTCTTTAAGAAACTAAGAGTGGCCCCAGGCTATATTGGGGCCCTTTCATTCTGAGACAAAAGACTCAAAAAACACTTTTATAGCTGTGAAAAATATACAAAAGGTCACCAGAAGCTTTGATATGTGCGTGAGAGATGGATAGTTGCATGTTAGGGTGTGGCAGAGGGAGATGGGTAGATGAAAATCAATTTATTAGGTAGTGACGTCACGATTCGCGCATGCGCTTTGCGATTGTTCCCGGGTAAGGGTTGCTGACTGTTGGCGAATTAGCGCTTTTTTCTTGTGCAAAATATAGAGAAATAGATTATGATTTTGTTTATTTGCGATCGTGGTTAGATCCATTTAAGCAGGTGAAATACAGTTTTTATCGTCAAGATTTCATATAAAAAATGGTCGTCATCAACTTTTAGTCCTCAATCACGACTCGATAAAAACTAAAGATATCAAATGTTTATTTTGTGAAACACTTAACAATCGAAGTTCACATTTTTAAACAAAACACACTCATTTGGTAAAACAAATAAACAACACACAAAAACATCGTCAAAAAAATCACAACGACAACAGTACACATGCTAACAAAACTATATTTAATTGCTATTTCTGTTCCAACATCTGGCAACACTCGCCCATCTGGGCGGGCTCCCGAAATAGCGGCACGGAGGGGGGGCGATATCCCGCGAGCGCCAGTAGCCGCGGCGTCGCTGCCGCGCAAGCCACGACCATGGCTTCCGTGGCCGCGTGGCTACCTTTCGCCCGCGCCGCCGCCATCGGGTGGGTCCCGATCGCCACCCATCCGCTCCCACCCCCGCCTGTCCCCAAAGACAGAAGACGCGCCGAAGACGAGAAACTCCTAATCAACGTCTCCGGCCGACGCTTCGAAACCTGGAGGAATACCCTCGAAAAATACCCAGATTCTTTACTAGGATCTACCGAACGGGAGTTCTTTTACGATGAGGAAAGCCGTGAATACTTCTTTGATAGAGACCCTGATATATTCAGGCACATATTGAACTATTATAGAACTGGAAAGTTACATTATCCTAAACACGAGTGTTTGACGGGATACGACGAGGAGCTAGCGTTCTTCGGGATCCTCCCCGATGTTATCGGAGATTGTTGTTATGAAGACTATAGGGATAGGAAACGGGAGAATGCCGAGAGGCTCATGGACGACAAGCTTAGTGAAGCTGGCGACCAGAGCTTGCCCCAGCTGACAGACTTAAGGCAGAAGATGTGGCGGGCTTTCGAGAATCCCCACACATCGACAGCTGCTCTAGTATTTTATTATGTGACGGGTTTCTTCATCGCCGTTTCTGTAATGGCGAACGTTGTTGAAACGGTCCCCTGTGGTCACAGACCGGGACGAGCAGGCACATTGCCTTGCGGTGAACGATACAAAATAGTATTCTTCTGCCTCGACACAGCATGCGTGATGATATTCACAGCTGAATACTTGCTCCGACTCTTCGCGGCGCCAGATCGATGCAAATTCGTGCGATCGGTCATGTCGATCATCGATGTTGTCGCCATATTGCCGTATTACATCGGCCTGGGGATAACGGACAACGATGACGTGTCAGGAGCATTTGTGACCTTGAGAGTGTTTAGAGTATTCCGAATCTTCAAGTTCTCTCGGCATTCGCAAGGGTTGAGGATCCTCGGATATACGTTGAAGTCGTGTGCTAGCGAGCTTGGTTTCCTCGTCTTTTCCCTGGCTATGGCTATCATCATATTTGCTACTGTTATGTTCTACGCTGAGAAGAACGAGCAAGATACAAACTTCACGTCCATTCCTGCCGCCTTTTGGTACACCATCGTCACTATGACTACTTTGGGGTAAGTTTTTTACAATTATTTCGTTTAAGTGTTTTCGTTGACCTAGAAGATCAGCTTCCTGGCCTTCCAAATCTTGTTTATACATTCTAGTAGGGAAATGTCTGAACTATTCTAGGACTAACCTCGTCTAAACCCATTACTATCAAGTGCGTAGACTTTTATCCAATTTAGAATCATACCAAGGTCTTTTGTAGCTAGATTGAAATATGGATAGTCACAATATCAATGAATATAGGTGCAAATAGGTGGATACTAAAAATCTCTATAAAAATCTCACTCCTGACACCTGTCGCGGCCATTAAAAATTAACGCGGGAAAATAACTGTCATGGCGTCGCACACAGAGATTTCCCTCCATAAAATGTTTAACCTTTGAAATATTGATGTGGGCAGGCATTTAATTTCATTTTCATTTGTAAAACGACCTGTGTAGTGGATGCGGGGATCATTTTTGTTACAAATTGCTGTTGATTTCCGTTAGAAAATTCGTGGTGAGATTTAAACGGTTTTAATGGGGAGAGATTAGTCAAAAATGTTTGGTAATTACCTTAACTCATGCTGACCTCATTTTGTGACATAAATCATAATTAAGTCCCCAATGCTTGACATTCGCTCAGACATTCTAATAATAACATACGTGAACTATTTTGTATAATCAATCAAATATAAGGTCCTTTTTAATATGCTGACACTTTTTTAAGGGGATGATCAGACCGCCTAACTAAACCGCGAAAAAAATTCTGCTGTCCCATACAAAAATGGAATCCTAGTCGAGCAAAATGTACGTGACAACAGTTTTTCTTTCGTGATTTCGATGTTGGTCCCTTAGAGAAAGTTGTTCAGTTTGGTCGTCTGATCATCCCCTTAAAAAAGTGTCAGCATATTACACCCTGTATAAACAATCAAATAACCCCCGTGTAAACTCAGATGCTTTACATACTTTATGGGGTACTTCAGACCATCAAACTGAACAACTTTATGTATGGGACCAACGTCGATTGAAAAAAATCTGCTGTTTCATAGAAAACTGCAATCCTACTCGACCCAAAAATGTATGGGACAGCAGATTTTCCCATCGACAAAGTTGTTCAGTTTGATGGTTTGATCGTCCTCTTACAAAACTGTCAGCATATTAAGTTGGACTCCGACAGTAAACAGGACATAGTATAGAAAGCTTTATTTATTTAAAATGATCAGGGCCTATAGATAAAGTAACATTTATCTATTGGCGTAGACGCTAGTAGAAATGATAGAATGTATGGATTTGACATTAGCGATCGAAACATTTTGACGTTTGCTTTCATCACCATACGTCAAGTCCATACATTTTTACTGTCGTTAACGCTAATCGAAAGATACTTTGTCTAGGGGCGCAGACCATTGTCTAGAGGCCCAGACCATCAAACTGAACAACTTTCTCTATGGGACTAATATCGAAAACGCAACAAAAAAATCTGCTGTTTCATACATCGGATTTTTTTCTGCGCATTTTCGATGTTGGTCCCATACAGAAAGTTGTTCAGTTTGATGGTCAAAACATTAATACAAGGTGTAACGAAACACCCCAGTAATGGTTAAACGGATAGTTTAGACCATCAAACTGAACAACTTTCACTATTGAGTAAAATTGCTAAAAAAAACAGCTGTCCCATATAAATTGGAGTCGATTAGGTCCTGCAGTTTTGTATGAAAGGCCTCTACAGGGCATACAGATAGACGGACTGAAAAATGTATAAGGGTTCCTTGTCTGACTACGGAACCCTAAAAATATAGTACCCAGTTATACAGGGTGTAAGTGAGAGCCTAGCAAATACTGAAACGGTGAACTCAAACCATCAAACTGAACAACTTGTACTACGGAGCTTACCTCAGGAGACGCGAAAAAAAATCTGCTGTCCCATACAAAACTGGGTCCGGGGCCGGGTCCGGGTCTGGGCTTTTACCTGCCCGACTCAAATGTATGAGACAGCTGATTTTTTTTCGCGTTTCCTGAGGTTGGCTCCCTAGCTCTGCCCACTCCTCTCACTTCTGGCGTCTACAGACGCTACAGGCACATACCAGGCCGATTCTCACCGATCCCAGCTACCCAATCCGCCGCGTAGTCCCAGCAACGTCCTATGCCGAGGTCCGTACCCCCCTGGGGTGCCCTTAGGTCGGTTGCTTAAGTTCATTCAATTGGCTCGGTGACCCTTCTGGTCCCTCCAATAGTCCGCAGTAAAAAGCAGTAAATGCTCCCTGAGCAACGCTGTATACGTCATTTCTAAAAAAAAAAATATATATAAGTAAAGCAAAGCAAAGCCTTCAGTGAAAGCAAGTTGTTCAGTTTGATGGTTTGAGTTCACTGTTTCAGTATTTGCTAAGCTGTCACTTACAACCTGTATTGAATCAAAGTCACTGATCATCCCGAATATAAATAAGGTTGTGAATGAAACGTAATGTATGATTAATTTTATATTTTTTTTCTTATATGGCAACCATTAGGTCCAAATCGAAGAGGAAGGATCTCCATAGAGTCCGCATAAATTTACGATTGTAGTTGGTCTCTTTTGTCTTATGATATACCTTTAATAGAAGAAGGAGATGGAACTATAGATATTTGTTTAAGCGGCTGTCCACTTTTTTTTGAGCTAGTGTGTGTGAAAAGTGACCGTAAAGATAAGGCCATATGTCACTCGGTGCCTTTTGTCCATACTACTTGACACCACACACTCAAACCTAAACGTCAAAAAAAGTGGACACTTTACAATTGGTATGGCTCACTCTAGTCTTAAAGAGAGATCCTTCCTCTTAGAGCCACTTATATAACTTGACTGGTCACTTCATCCTGAGAAACGCCATTCTAGAAAGTTGATAGTGCGGACGATAGACTTCACATAAGCATCCGAATTTTTTCTTCATCTTATGCAGATTTCCTCGCAAAGTTTTCCTTTACGAAAGAACTTTAGGAAAAAACCCGAAATACTTACTTGACACCACACACTCAAACCTAAACGTCAAAAAAAGTGGACACTGTACAATTGGTATGGCTCACTCTAGTCTTAAAGAGAGATCCTTCCTCTTAGGTCCATATTAATTAATGACTACCAACTGTCAAAGTTACTTCCAGACTAATGTAGCGTTCAGTAATTGATGACGTCACATCCGGCCCTAGAGTTCACGTTAAAAGCCTTCTTGGAGTCCATAAAGTTACATCAGTTTGTTTGAACTTCTTAATACTTGTAGGAACAAGAGGTTTGAATCTGTAATAAGGATGAAAAGATATTCCAATTCATGTATAGCTTTCTGGCCAATTCTGATTTGACCAATGGCTTTTCGGTGAAGGAAAACATCGTGAGGAAACCTGCATGCTTCGATTTCGAGGCATGTATTGTACCCACTGTCCATTAAAAGTGGTGAAGGGCTCACTACCCGTCACACTGGACAGAGATTCGGTACTACTAGTGAAACATGGATGTTCTGAGCTTTCAGAATATCTCTGACTACCCCTCGGGGAATATAGTCGTGAGCACATGGAGAACATTGAGCCACGATAACTTTGAAACTGAGTATATATTTATCGGAAATCTGACTAATGAAAAGCACAGATATTGGTTTCTAGATCGTGTATAAGAAAATTTTTGACTTTAATTGGTTAGTATTGAAAATATAACCGGATTTCGTATGGAGCGCGCCAATGTAGCTGAGTTGAGGATGCTAGGCACTTGTCCTTTTCGGAAAATAATTAATTTGATCATATGGTATATTTTCATACTGTAACACTTCTGCTTATTTTCACTCTTATATTTCATAAAGTTTACCCGCGACTTCGTCCGCACAAATTATATACCAGATTTTAAGTCAGATCATAAGCTATCAAACAAAAAAAGTTTCATCAAAATCGGTTTTCGCGTGATGCTTTTAAAACTTACAAACAAACAAACAAAGAGACATACAAAAATTTAAAAAAACGGTTGAGTTGGAGTCCGGGATGCCTAAAAACCATATCGTAAACTTTTTCATGTAAATATCTTTAATGTACAGACACACTTCTGTTACAGTTTTATAATAGTTAAGACTAAGATAGAGTTAACCCGTGACTTTGTTCACACAAATTATATACCAGTTAAGTCAGATCATAAGCTCTCAAACAATCATCAAATCATCAAAATAGGTTCAGTAGTTTTAGCGCTATGCTCGCACAAACAAACAGACAAACAGACGGACAAAAATTCTAGAAATAGGTTGATTTGGAGTGAGGGACACCTAAAAACCATATCATCATCTTTTATTTGTAAATATCTTTAATGTACAGACACACTTCACAGTTTTATAATATTTAAGATGTAAAAACCAACCTAAAGTAATTAATACACATCAAAACCCCATATTATAACAAGAAACAGCCGCACAATCTATCGGATATGTGCGAGACGAAATAAATCATCCACGGAACCCTCCTGTCTTTGATAGAATCTATCCATCTTAGTCTGAGGTAGAGGTGTGATGGATACTCGCTTACGGATAAATTACAATACGATTGCCACGGATAACGGATACGCTGACGAATCTTCAAAGTTCAACAACAGAACAGAAAGTTGATCAGACCGTCAAACTGAGCAACTTTCTGTATGGAACCAACATCGAAAGCGCGAAAAAAAGAACAGCTGTTCTATACAAAACTGCAAACCTACTCGAGCCATATGTATGAAACAGCTGTTTTTTTGCATATCTCATAGATTCAGTTTGATGGTTTGATCAGCCCCTTAAAAAAGTGTCAGAATATTAAGAAGGGCCGTAAACCGAACAAGTTTTAGTATGGGACCAACTTTGAAATCGCGAAAATAAAATCAGTTGTTTCATAGAAAATTTCGACTCGACAATCATGTACGAAAGAGCAGAATTTTTTCGCGATTTAATGTTGGTCCCGTAGCTTAAAAGTTGTTCAGATTGATAGTCTGAAACATCCCTTTAAGTAACGTATTAAATTTTACACCCTGTGTAATTTATCCGTAAGGTCGGATGTCGCCATCGAAATCTTCGGATTAGGTACACCTCTAGTTTAGGGGTCCTTATCGATATTCGCTTATGCGAACTTTGTTTGTGCGACAACTTTTTCTTTCGAGTTTGGAGTTTGCGGGCGCGATCAATATAATAAAATACTCTTATTAAGAGAGTTTCAAACTGTGCATAAGATTTCTCCTTTATATAGGATTCTTCTTAATATGCTGACACTTTTTTGAGGGGATGATCAGACCATCATACTGAATAACTTTCTCTATGGCACCAACATCAAAATCTGTATTTGGCACGAGCAGGTTTGCAGTGATCAAACGAGACGGCAGTTTTTTTTTCGCGATTTCGATGTTGGTGTCATAGAAAAAGTTGTTCAGTTTGACGGTCTCCCTTTAAACAAGGGTCCTGTATAATCTTGTTTCCTAGACAATGTAATAGAAATAGAAATCGATTTATACTTGAGTCTTAGTTTTTTTGTAGACTTGGAAATTATAAGCTTAAGCCTATTTGAATAAAAAGAAAAATATTAAATGCATTACGACTTAAGGGTTGCTTTCAGACGGAGAAATTTCGATAAAATACAGCTGTTCCATACAATTGGGTATAGTCGCCATTGACGTTTTATGTGGAAAATATGATTTCTTTTATCGCGATTTAGATATTGGTCGTATAGTAAAGGTTGTTAAGTTTTGATGGTCTAAATCACCCCCTAAATATATAACGCATTTAAGTTTACACCCTGTATATGAAAGGCATTTCAAAATTTTAATTTTTCGACTACACTGGTTTTTAGGGTTCCGTAATCAACTAGGAACCCTTATAGTTTCCCCATGTCAGTCCGTCTGTCCGCGGATTAGCTCAGAGACGTATATAACGAAGTTAAAAGGAAAACTATCGCCGCTAAGTAAGCTTTACAAGTAAACGAGTAATAAGATAAGATATGATGAATATTCTTTACCCAATTCCAATATATATATATTTTTTAATAGTCAACTAACTTGTAAAATGTACTTTTTAGACTTTACTAGCCGTTAGTATAAAACAAAAAACTCCCTTATTGCGGGCAACTACGGAACCCTACCTTGCGCGTGGCCCGATACGCACTTGGCCGGTTTTTATAGACTTTAATGATATTTAGTTTCTCAAATCAGAAGTGTCATAAGCTATGGAACACCGTAGTAGGGTATTAAATATTGTACGATCCAAATGATACTACGAGAATATCAAAGTTACAAAATGAAGTTAGCTAAAACATAGTTAAGACAGTTTGATAACCCCGAGGGGATGTCCACTTAACTACCGGCTAAGTTACTGAGCTATCCAGGTACCGATATTAATATTCTATCACCCTAAGCAATGACTTACATAAAGGCAAATATACAACGTGTTAATGAATAAGCGCAAAACCTCATACACCCCAACTGATTTATAACAAAATAATTAGACTGAATAACAATAATTGTATTATTTTGATAGTTAAAATTTAAAGTTATTCGCATTTTAAGTTTTGAGGCAAAAATGATTTTTCAGCAATTAATGAAAGCGCTAACATGCTCATGGATACATTTTAAGAATCTTGCGTGCAGTAAATTTTAAATTTTAAAAACAAATTATTTGATATTTTGAAAAAATTTAACCTATGTTGAAACCTTGATGTTGGGGTGTATGAGGTTTTGCGCTTATTCATTAACACGTTGTATACATATACAGCGTGTTAATGAATTAACGCAAAACTAGAAAATAGTTTGTTTAGAATCAACAGCAGAATCGAATTATCAAGGTACATTCAACATAGGTTACATTTTTTCAAAATATTAAACACTTTATCCGTATAATTTAAAATTTACTGAACTCGATGCCAACCCACCGCACACGCACAGGCATACTCACCCTACTTAGTACCAAAGGCGCATCGGAGCTGAGATATTTGACTCTAAAGGTTCATGAAAATGTAACCAAAGCCTTTAAAAATCAACTCATTTTCAATCAATTAATCGAAACATATTACCTACTCAGCAAAATATACCGTAAAGAAATACAGAAGATACAAAACAAGGCGGTCATAGCGCTAAAAAGCGATTTCTGCCATACAACCATAGAAGTTATTTGTACCTTAATATCACAGCTAAAAACCTATATAGGTATTTAATACGCGTCGGTAAAAAAAAAAGCTTTCTCCATACTTCCTTACTCATACTCATTTAAAACTATACAGAATTTTAGAAAATTTGTGTAGTTCTGTACTAAGTGAGGTCCCCCTCTGCTTCAAGATACTCTTCTATACTCTATTTTTGTACGTACCTATACTCCATTCAAAATAGCAGCGAAATTTTAAGGCTATTCTGCATTACAGAAACAGAGATTTGAAACACTTCCTCTCACTTATTCTTAAAACAGCTTTAATAACGTCCAAGATGTGTCGGATAGTATATGTATCCAATAAATTAATTGCATTTGGTAATCCGAATTGGCCAGAAAGCTAAATAGGAATCGGAAAATCTCGTCGTCCGTATTTGGAATGAAGTATAGTACTTAATATTACTATGCCTACATTCAGAAAGAAAACTAATATAAATGATGCCAAAAGAAATATTGCATCATTCTTCGAATCGTTTTCTTATGAGAAAGTCTATTGCAGTGCTGCGGCAATATGTTGAGCGTTGGAACAGAAGGCGAATATTATTTCTCGATTGAGTGTTTGTAATATATTGTACCCTTTCTTATATCCACTTCTATGTTATGGCACAGAATAAATACTAGTATTACCCGTACAGAAGAATCACTTCAAAAACAGATTAAAATAAATAGAGACTCTGCACGCAATAAGGTGTATCGCACAATTCGCGAATAACCTACCAACCGTCACAACGGCGAGCGTGCACACAAAAATGAACCGAGTCATTAGACATGAAAGCTTCGTTTACATAATCTCCCTCTTTCATTCTTTCACGTGCTGGCAGCGTGACATCGCCAGGGCTTTCACGTCTCACATTGACTACTCACAAAATGGCGGCAAGTCTAATGAGATTTGACCAAGAAGTTTACACGGTATACCTAACCTATTGCCATTCACCCCTCGGTGGAGATCGGCCGTCAAGCGTACCTGAGCTGTGGAGTGAGACAGGCCTGGTGTTGTGCAGTTTTAGTTCGAAGTCCTCAATATCTGCTGATGTTTGAAGGGAGACGAAAGGAAGTTCGTCAGTTGGGTTATGTTTGTTGTTACTAAAAGCTTATTGGAGTATAATGATTATACTTACATGGAACACGGTGTAGACATTATTTGAGGCTTTGTAGTAAAAATTTATATATGAGGTTAATTTATTACAGTTCTTCAACGACATGTTTTCCCCATAAATGGTTTGTGTTTCAACCTAAGAGGAAGGATCTCCATAGAGTCCGCATAAATTTACGATTGTAGTTGGTCTCTTTTGTCTTATGACGTACCTTTAATAGTAGAAGGAGATGGAACTATAGATATTTGTTTATGCGGCTGTCCACTTTTTTTTGAGCTAGTGGGTGTGAAAAGTGACCGTAAACATAAGGCCATATGTCACTTGGTGCCTTTTGTCCATACTACTTGACACCACACACTCAAACCTAAACTTAAAAAAAAGTGGACACTTTACAATTGGTATGGCTCACTCTAGTCTTAAAGAGAGATCCTTCCTCTTAGGTTTCAACTATTTGCTTCGATGCTTCGTCTTTTGTTTTACTATTCTTATAACTTTGTTCTAATATTGTTTTACCGGTGGAGTGAGACAGGCCAGTAGGCCTACCATGAGTTTTTGCTGTACTTAACTACTGTAGTAACGTCACAAATTTTGTATTGAATATCGTACAACGCTCCTAGTGATTACGCCGAGAACTAATTTCTGCCATACTAAATTGGCGACGTGACTATAGTAAAAGTACTGTCAAAACTCATGGTAGCCCTACTGATTATGGACTGCTTTAAAATGAATAAAAATGTTACGTATCTAGTAACCTTTTTCATTCTTTTTCTTGCATTCATAAAGGTTTTCCGTAACCCTCAAAATTGTATCCTATTAAACCCGAAGCGCGGTCTTATAAAGTAAACCAATATCTTCAAGTAACTGGGTCAATGCTTTCCAAAATCGCGGTGAGGATCGGATCGTCTGAGACGGGTAGGGAAGCGATTTTAACTCATTGTATTTCCTCCTATTGAAAATGTTTGTGGATTTCGGGTTTATTTCTTTCAATAGACACGAGGAAAAGTATCAAGATGTCGCTTAGGTTATTTAGCATATTTTGAAACACGATTTAAAACGATGCTATAGAGTTAAAGTTGCATTTTGAAAGACAAAGAAATCCGTGTTTTTTATAACGGCGATGACAAGAAATGTAACTGTTGTCCCCCCTCCAATAGCTACTTGCGTCCAATGTGTAATACCTACATCGTTGGATAGCTATTTTTGAGCTGAAAAAAAGTTACAAAGTTCAGTGCTAAGCTGTACCACAGAATAGGTAATAGTATATAGCTCTACATACAGAACGGTCACTCCCCGCCCTCCTCTGACTTCAGATACCCCACCTCACCTCACACTTTCTGGGGAAACTTGAGGGGAGCCGAGCAAGGGAATGCAGTCAGGCGCGCGCACCCGTTGGATTTAACTACATAAAATATATTTTATTTTTATCCTCTCAGTAAAAATAAACGCTGGAAAATAACGCTAAATTCACATTTTCAGCGATTCTTTAGCTTAAATACTATTTTTAATAACAGAATGAACTATTAAAAGTAACGAAATGTATAATGATCTTCATACGATACGTGGTAAGTCAACCCTACACATATGTCATGCACAATTTGCGCAAAGTGCCGGACCTGTGTCCCTAATGTATTGGACTTTTGTGCAGTAACTACTCACCTACCGACCCTTCCGTGACCAAATTTAGCATCATCCTTTAATCTTTTATCAGTATCTGTCTTTCTGCATTTTCAATGTATGGCCATGCATACATAAGCTCACGACCATAATCTCTATGAGGGTGGTCAGAATCCCTACGACTCAACTATTCTGTCAACTGTGTAGTTGTAACATCTTCAGCATATTTATGGTTTCAGGATGGAATGCATTTCAATAACCAACTCCAAATTATGCTCACATTAATGAACGTGACTGTACCTACGAGGCTCAAGAAAAAAACGAAAACTAATAGAGATATCTATAAATGAACTCATAAAGATAACTGTTACGTCCGTTATTACGAAATTAAAGCTAAATATAAAAGGTACAGGTACGGGAATCGAACCTTGGTGTCTGACGCGCAGTCAGACATTGACCTATTTGTTACTATCGTCGAGTTCGATCAAAATGTCCAGTGACACTTCGTTACGCTATTCTGTTTTTAAAACTTTACATACAAACAGGGTCCTTCTTTTCGCGATTTCGATGTTGGTGTTATAGAGAAAGTTGTTCAGTTTGACGGTCTGATCATGCCCTTAAAAAAGTGTCAGCAAATTAAGAAGGACCCTATATACATACATAAACTCATTACCGTAATCGCTTAGGGGGTGTAAGAAATATTGCTACAACTACCAACCAACTTTCTGTTTAATGAATGTACCTAAAAATAATTATAATATAGAGAGCTTTTTGACTCTACCATCGCGTCGGAAGGTGTTTTGTTGTAGAGAAGATGCGGCCAGAATTTCAACATAATCCTATTGTCAACACCAGGCGTTTTGGTCATTTATTAGGGTTATATAATTAGCACCTTTTTAAACAAACAGTCTACCCATCAAACTGAACAAGTTTTACTATGGGAGCAAACGGATCAGAGTCAAAAAAATCAGCTGTTGCATACATTTGAGTCGAGTAGGCATTGCAGCTGATTTTTTTTTGCTTCCATCGATTTGCTTTTGATGTTTAGTTTGATGGTTAGACTCTTAGTTTAAAAGGATGCTAATGTTATCAATTTCACCCTGTATAATCATCGAGTTTTATAATAAGCCTTTTTACGAAGGACTTGCATATTCTCACGACTATATTCCCCGAGGGGGTAGTCAGAGATATTCTGAAACCTCAGAACATCCACGTTTTACCAGTAGTACCGAAACTCTGTCCACTGTGACGTGGGTGAGCCCGTCGCCACTTATAATGGACAGTGTGTACAATACATGCCTCGAAATTGAAGCATGCAGGTTTCCTCTCGATGTTTTATTTATTTATTATTTATTTTAACACTTTATTGTACACACGGAAATACAGATGAATACAGCATAATAGACAAGTACAAAGGGCGAGCTTCGATGCTTTTCTTCACCGAAAAGCCAGTGGTGTTACAAATCGTACATAAATTCCGAAAAACTCATTTGTACGAGTCGGCCTGGACGGGGATCGAACCATCGCCTCCTGCACGGCAGGCAAGGTTACTCGCCACTGGACCACCACGGCTTCAACAAATTATATTGTACCAAACACAAAATTCTAACCTTTGATATTTAAGTAACCAAAAAGAAGTAGAAATTGAACAATTAAGATCGCATGCAAGCTTAAACGTGTATGAATTTAGTTGGTTTTGGTTTGATACCGATCTAAGGTCACCTTCGGTTAATCACGCAGATTATAAATAAGTTACTGTTTGTGGTTAGTGGTGTTGGAGCTAAGGGGTACATTATGGTGTACACACAGCGACACAAGCTACGTAAAACCAAAATAAGTTGGTCGCGCGTAGGTAGAGTAATGTATAACGTCGCGCGGCCAGCTTATGTTTACAGCTAGATTGATGTGTCGCCGTGTGTACTATCGCGGACTGTACCGCCTGATCACTTAAATTTTTTTCGCATAATTTCGCGCAAAATTTATTGTTTTGGAAACTATTCATTCATTGGTCTATTCATCAATAGGGCGGGGCTAGACAACGCTTTTATTTTTAGTATGCAAGTAAAAATGAGACTAGTCGTGGTCAGGCGGAAAAGTCCGCGATAGTACATAGAAAAACTCATTAGTCCGAATGCGCTAATGCGCGCTGCATACAAACGAAGTCTATTGATATTATGTTCAATATTAACCACTTAAATTTTTCAGAAAAAATCTAGAAACTAGTCTCTATGTTTGTATGAAGTCAGATTTTCGTTAAGAGATACAGTTTTACAACTAGGATTAATTAAGATTTGTATATAAATCTTTGAGGCACTGTAACTTTAAAACTACACATTTTAACGAAAATCTGACTTCATTCAAACATAAAGATTAGTTTCTAGATTGTTTATAAAAAAATTAATTGGTATAGAAAATATCACCAGCCTTCGTTTGTATGGAGCACGCTCCGAATTATATTACCTTTGAAGAACATTGCTACAACTACCAACTTTCTATTTAAGAATGTAGTTGTAGCTATGCTCACATTTGATGGAATGACGTGACAAGTGGTGAGAGGTGGCTAGCCTTTCGCCCACATAAACACTGCATAAAAAACCTTTAATCCCTTAGTCACCTCGCCTAGCCTCATTCTAAGTCAGAACGACGCGGTATTAAAGTTTCAAGAAATAATGGTAGCATTGAAACAGAAGCACTGTTTTAAGAAAGAATATGGTACAACAGAATGTCGGTGGCGCGTTGCGGATAGCTATGGAAACTCAATCTTGAGGTCCAGGTTCGAATCCGCACTGATGACATTCGACACATTAAATTTATTGAGTGTTAAATTTTTTATGGACAGTTTTGGTACGGTTTGGTGTCCGTAAACAGATTTTATTGCCAAAATGTAAGTATTTCGGGTTCTTTCCTAAAGTTCTTTCGTAAAGGAAAAGATTGCGAGGAAATCTGCATACGATGAAGAAAAAATTCTGATGCGTATGTGAAGTCTATCGTCCGCACTATCAACTTTCTAGAATGGCGTTTCTCAGGATGAAGTGACCAGTCAAGTTATTATAGGTGGCTATAGATTTTACCTGTGAGTTTTTTCTAACTTATGTAAGTAATAAGATAAGATAAGATAAGGTTTATTTGCACTGAAAAGGTTGTAGTTACAGGATATTATGATAGTTACAATTGAGTCCTCCTTATTAAACTATTTACAAATAGCATGCAAAATTTATTTTACAAGTATACATTAAAATAATTGTGATTATAATGTCAAAATTAATAACTTTTATATGTCAAAATATATTAATGTCAATATAGACAATAATGTCAATATAGACGAGAATACCGCCTGTTCTCAAACGGTGAAGGAAAACATCGTGAGGAAGGAAAGGAAATGTGAAGTCTACCAATCCGCATTGGGCACGCGTGGTGGACTAACGCCCATAAAACCTCCCTAATATAGGCCTCCCGGCCTGTATATAGGCTGATGATGATGCTACAAAATACAGTACGGATACTCTCTACCTAAAACCAATTTTTACCTCACACCCTCTTGTTCAGTCCTCCTAAGTCAGTTCTCCTCCTCTTTCGGTTTGCCGATGATATAGTCATCATGGCGGAGACTATGGAGGAACTCAGTCGAATTCTCGATGATTTAGTTAGAGAGCGTGGAAGAAAATAGTTTACAATGGTGTATTCATGTCTCACTCGCACTCACTAAATATCGCACATGCTTACCTCTTCTTTTTAGTTTTTCCCATTTATATGAAGTGCAGCCCAGGGTCCAAGGTGTGATTGAAGGTCCGAGCCAAAGAAGAAGAGACAGAGAAAATCACCAATGATGTAACTTGAATAACATTTATTTTCTTCCACCAGACGTCATAGCCTCTCCCTTTTATTCCAACGCAAACCGTGCCAAGATCAAAGAAAACAAAAATCCCCGTGACCTTAGCTTAGCTAATCAAATCCTTAACCGTTTCGATCTCGGTTCAAAATCGCGTGAGTTGGAAACCTGCCAAGGAATCATGTGTTGTGACCATGAATTCTTTGGTTGAATTTTTATACATTTTTAGTTCTATGTCCGCGATTTCGAATGCGTAGCATGGTATTTAGATACCATTATTTTAACTCCTTTGATCTAGAGATGATGCTCCCTCCGTGTAGAAACTCAACCGAGATAATGCAAATTTAAACGAGCGACTGCAAACTCGCCCACTCGCTCGCTACCCCGCCACAGTATAAGAAAGAGTAGTTCTATATGGTTATATAGGGTCCAACTTAATATGCTGACACTTTTTAAAGGGGATGATCAGACCAACAAACTGAACAACTTTCACTTTAGGACCAACATCGAAATCCCGAAAAAAAAATCTGCTGTCCCATACATTTGGCTAAAGTAGGTTTGCAGTTTTGTTTGGAGCAGTTGATTTTTTTTTCGCGATTTCTTTGTTGGTCCCATAGAGAAAGTTGTTCAGTTTGATGGTCTGGTCATCCCCATAAAAAGTGTCAGCATATTAAGTTGGACCCTGTATATAGTATAAGAGTAGTAAATAGTATACAGACACTGCCTGCCCCTGCCAATTTTTACTTCACCCCCTCGTGGAAGACGTTTGGAGGCCCACGGTATTGTTGTAGTCCTCTCTCTCTCCCAATATCACACATCTTCTTGTCAGTTCGAATCCATTTGTATAAAGTGACAGCGATCTGTCCAGGGTGTAACCCCGCAAAATCGTCACCTCCCGCTAGTGGATGAGTCGGACGGCTATTAGCATGTAGTCCTTCGAAATACCAAAGTACTTAAAAATCCATCCAGCACTTCGATCACTGCATCACGTCTGCATTGACATGTTTGTGTAGTAATTCAAGATCCAATAGCTTTTCGGTCATCATAATATGAGCCGCTGGACGTTCACTGTTGGACATAGGCCTCCTCCAAGGATCGCCACAACGACCGGTTCTACGCTGCCCTCATCTAATTGGTTCCCACTGCCTTCACCAGGTCATTGGGGACCTACCCGCGCTGCGATTTCCGGATCGCGGCCACCCGAGAACTCCTCGGCCCCATCTGCCATCGGTTCCGCGAGCAATGTGCCCGCTCATTGTCACTTAAGTTTAGTAATTCTTTGAGCTATGTTGGTTACTCTTCTGCGAATCTCTTCATTTCTGATTCAATCTCGCAGGGTAACTCCGACCATAACCCTCTCCATTTAAGAATTTAAGACTGTTCTCCGAACTCCTCGGCCCCATCTGCCATCGGTTCCGCGAGCAATGTGCCCCGCTCATTGTCACTTAAGTTTAGTAATTCTTTGAGCTATGTTGGTTACTCTTCTGCGAATCTCTTCATTTCTGATTCAATCTCGCAGGGTAACTCCGAGCATAACCCTCTCCATTGCCCTTTGGGTGACTATCAACCTTTTTTCGAGATCTTGAGTGAGCGACCACGTCTCAGTTCAATATGTCATCACTGGCAACACAAACTGGTCAAAGACTTTCGTCTTGAGAAGATACTATTTAGTTTCCCGAACGCTGCCGAACGCCGTATTTTATACGTTCGCATAAATGTGTCTCCTTTTCCCAAAACAGTTTTATTTATGCGTATGGCGAATTTGGTTTGTAGGCATAAAGTCATAAGTGTCTGAAGCCATCGAAGGGCCTCAGGTGTCAGGTGTGTCAGGTCCTCAGGACGGGGGGGCGACCGCTGTTCACGTCCGCAGGAAGCACCTCTAATACCCTGCACGTGTCCACTGGGTGGTGCTAATCGAACAGCAAACTTAAGGCGCTTTTGTAGGCACCTTCAAATATCACACTACGCTGATAATGCATCCCAAAACAGTGACGTTCATAATTACAATACAAGAAATAAAAATAAATTAGTATTCCCACATTTTCGACTTAGTAAGGTCAACACATCTTTCATGGGGCACTGTGTTCGTTATTATAATAAGATACCAGAGAATATTCTAAACTTGCCAGACAAAAAGTTTAAGTCCCATGTTAAACAATTCCTCTGTAAAAAAGGTTACTATGAATTCGATGATTATTTGAATGACCAAAAAGTCTGGTCTTGACAATGTTACACTATGTAATTTAATCTTGGATTTTTGTAATTGTACTTTGTATATTTTGTTTTGATTAAAAGAGGTGTGATGTAGAGTTTCTGGCCGCATTTTCTCTACAACGGAACACCTTCCGTCGCGGTGGTAGATTCAAAAACATGACGTCAGAAAGTTATCTATGTTATATTATTTTGAATAAACAATTTTGGTTGAATTGATTGATTGCTCGTCTCTACGTTGCGTTGCGCGAATTGTAATCTAGTAAACTAGCCTATAATCTAGGCAGACTTGAACTGTCTAGACTTTAGACGTTTAATAAACTTGAAACCATGGCCACCGGCAGCGGCATCGCGTGTGTAAACAGGTAAACTAAACGGTGTGACGATGTGTGAATCACATTGGCTTGAAAAAACTGTAAACATTGGCAAAGGAACGACGAAATGTTTGTTTTACATATCACGGGCTTTAATTGAGCTTTCATTATCGTTCAGAAAAAGTTGTTTTAATTAATTAGGTACGCGTTTTTTATTTCGATTGACTACTAAATCTAAGATGCAATCTTTTGGAAAATCCAAACTTGGTCCGTCGAATTGACATGTTGACAGAGGGACGATACCACAGAATAGATAAAAGTATACAGGAGGTAAAATGCGTTATGTACTTTACGAGGTGGTTCGGGCCATCAAACTGAACCGATTATGAGCACAGTACCTAAAATGAAATCATACCTATCACGCCAATTAAATAAAGAAGCAGATTACTTACAATGTATCGTGACTACTTGCACTATACAGTGTGTTACAAACACCGTAGTGTTTAAAGGGGTGGTTTAGACTAACAAACATCAAACTGAACAACTTTCACTATGGAGACGAGAATAAAAAATAAAACTGCTGTCCCATACATTTGAGTCGAGTGGGTAGGTAGGTATTGCAATATATATGATACAACAGATTTTTTTGATTTTTTCTTGATGTTATCTCCATACAAAAAGTTGTTAAGTTTGTGATTTTCTGAAAATAAAACAACACACAAACTCAAGACCCATACATATCCATTTCTGGAGTGGTCAGAATTTTTTTTAAAACTCTATTAATGAAACGAATCCAAGGTAAATACGAATCCGTTATTAAAACGTTTGTTGCAACTCTACCGCAAATGTAAACGGGTCCGGATCTGTCTCTACCCGGAACCCGGATATGAAAAACTTTTATTACTTTTGTTAGAAGCGCAATAGCATCCTATTGTTATTTACACTATTGTAATAAACGATTAACTACATAGTGAATGTAATAAGCTTTTTCATACTATTTTTTTTTTATTTTTACGTTTATTAGGAGGTACAATATACAACGTGTTAATGAATTAACGCAAAACTAGAAAGTAGTTTGTTTAGAATCGAAAGCAGAATCGAATTATCAGGGTTTCGAAATAGGTTTTTTTTTTTCAAAATAATTAATAATTTGTTTGTTTGTTTTAAAATTTACTGAACTCGATCTCAACCCACCGCTCGGGCACTCTCACTCTACTTACTACCAAATCAATGAGCACGTTAGCGCTTTCATTCATTGCTGAAATGATAACAAATCATTTTTGCATGAAGACTTAAACTTTAAATGTTAACTATCAAAATAATGAAATTATTGTTTCAATCTAATTATTTTGTTATAAATCAGTTGGGGTGTATGAGGTTTTTCGCTTATTCATTAACTCGTTGTATAATTATACACATACACAATCTCAGGAAGAGCGTCGGTGGCGCATTGCGGAGAGGAGAGGCCCTCAATCATGAGGATCCAGGTTCGAATCCGTTCGCACGATATGCCATGTACCAATGAGTTTTTCTAACGTATGTATAATACCGACTGCTGCATCTGCATATGCTAAAGTAGGAATTCCGATGCGTCTGTGAAGTCTACCAATCCGCATTGTGCACACGTCGTGAACTTACGTACATACATCCTCCTTGAGGATAGGCCTGTACCCTGCAGTGAGAAGTTTACAGAGTCCTTCTTAATTCTTAGACGGCTCGATAGCACAGTCGGTAGTGAACCTGCCTGCTGTGCCAAGGGTCGCGGGTTCGAATCCCGTAAGGGACAAATATTTGTATGATGAATATGAATATTTGTACCCGAGCCATGGATGTTTGTATCTATATTTGTATTATGTATCGTTGTCTAATCATCATAATACAAGTCCAGGCTAGAATCTGGTACTTTAAATGTGACTAGATAATTTGTGTGACAATGTCCAAGATATTTATTATTATTATTATTAATATGCTGACACTTTTTAAGGGGATGATCAGACCATTAAACTTAACAACATTATCTATGGGACCAACATCGAATTAGCGAAAAAAGAAACGCTGTTCCATACAAAACTGTAAACCTACTCGAGTCAACTGTATGGGACAGCAGATTTTATTAAAAATCCTTTAAACTATTTTTATAGAATACTTTTATAGGTTCTTTTTTTTCTTAATGGCTAGTTATTTTGAGTTGATTTTAAGTTAACAAAGAGTTTGCGGGTCCAGCGAGTTACGTCACTCGTTGGACCGAAAAACAACGTTATTTTATTTAAAATATCTGTAATCCTTTCATTTTAAAATCTCTTACATAGATAATATTATTATTGAGACAATTATCTCGAATTTTTTTTCGATTCAGCCGTCCAATAAACTTGACATACCGTATTATTTTATATGTAGAGCACCTCTGCCGAGCCCCTTTTGAGAATATAGTCGTAATATATGCTACGGTCTTCTACAACTTTTTTTAACCATTAGTTCCACAGCTAAAACTAGTCCCAATTCTACTTAAATTAAACTACGAGTAGATGTAACTTTTAAAAGGCAATTTATTTAAGCTTGGGCTTTTGTTTAATTAGCGAAGCCGACGAATAAGTAACATTTATTTTATAAGTGTTGTTTACCTTGTTAGTCTGTTGTTTGTTAAATAAGGGTTATTTCACACTGACGGATGATTGTTGTTGACTACACAGTCAAAGTAGTTAAGGGGATATAATTCGGAGCGCGCTCCATACAAACGTACTATGGTGATATTTTCAATACTAACAGATTAAAGTCAATGAAATTTTGCTGAAACAATCTTGAAACAAATATCTATGCTTGTATGGAGTCCGATTTTCGTTGAAATATACAGTTTCAATGCTAGGATTAATTTAAGATTTGTATGGAAATCTTTGAGGCACTGTAACTTTAAAAATATGACTCTCTACAAGCACAGAAATTTGTTTTTAGGTTGATTTTGAAAAATTTCATTGAGTTTGAATGGTTAGTATTGAAAATATCACCATAGTACGTTTGTATGGAGCGCGTTCCGAATTATATCCTCTTAAAAGCAAGCCGCGTCGAGTAACCTTGCCTTCCGTGCGGGAGACGATGGTTCGATCCCCGTCCAGGCCGAAACGTACCAATGAGTTTTTCAGAATTTGTGTACACACTGTCCATTACATGTGGCGACGGGCTCACTACCCGTTATACTGGACAGAGTTTCGATACTAGTGAAATGTGGATGTTTTGAGGTTTCAGAATATTTCTGACTCCTCGGGGAATATAGTCGTGATAATATGCATGCTAATTTTAGAAGCTTCAAGTGGGTATCATCCTCATCATCACAACCTATATACGTCCCACTGCAGGCAACAGGCCTACCCTCAAGGAAGGTGTATGGGCGTGAATCCACCACGAGTGCCCAATGCGGATTGGTAGACTTCACATACGCATCGGAATTTCTTCTTCAACGTATGCAGGTTTCCCCACGATGTTTTCCTTCACCGTTTGAGATCTGTCAGTATTACGTACATAAGTTAGAAAAACTCTTTGGTACATGGGATGTCATTCGTGCGGATTCGAACCTCAAGATTAAGTTGCCATAGCTTTTCGCAACGCACTACCGACGCCCTTTAATATTAATTGGGGATCATTAAGTGGCTATTAACTGAGTAAATTAATCGTATTAGTGATGTCGCTTTATTACTTAGAGTTAAAAGGTTTCAAAACAGTACAACACAAGGTACTTCTCAATATGCTGACGATCTTTTTTTTTATCTTTTTTTTATCTTGGACATTGTCACACAAATTATCCAGTCACATTTAAAGTACCAGAATCTAGCCAGGACTTGTATTATGATGACTAGACAACGATAGAATACATAAATAGATACAAACTTCCATGACTCGGGTACAAATTATTCATCGCTATTCATCGTACAAATATTTGTGCCTTACGAGATTTGAACCCGCGACCCTCGGCACAGCAAGCAGGTTCACTACCGACTGTGCTATCGGGCCTACGTCTTTTAAAGGGGTATTACCGTTGGCGCGCTCCATACAAACGAAGTCTGGTCATATTTTCAACAACAACCAATTAAAGTCAGTGAAATTTTGCAGAAACGCTCTAGAAAGAAGTCTATATGCTTGTATTGTAAATATCTGGAAGAAATCGCTTTTTAGCTATAAGACCGCCTTATTTGTACCTACTTTTAATTCTTTATCTGTATTCATATGTATGTTCTGTTTTGGTGTGCAATAAAGTATAATTGAATTGAATTGAATTGAATTGAACTTTAAAACTATACATTTTAACGAAAATCTGGCAACATACAAGCATAAAGTAGATTAGTTTCTAGATTGTTTCTGAAAAATTTCATTGACTTTGGTTGGACTATTAGTTAGTATCGAAAATATAATCAGACTTCGTTTGTATGGAGCGCGCCAACGGTAATATACCCTTAAAACTATGATTATACCAATCAAATGATAAAATAAAGATTTGATTGTATCAAACTGAACAATTTTCTCTAGGGGACGAAAACAGAAATCACGAAAAAAATCTGCTGTCACATTTGGCTTGAGTAGGTTTGCAATGATGAAACGAAACAGATGATTTTTCCTGGTCCCATTGAGAAAGTTTTTCAGTTTGGTGGTCTGATCATCCCTTTAAAAACCGCCAGCATAATTATTAAGCAAGGCCTTGTTTATCGTAACCTTTTTTGTAAATATTTTCAATGTACAGACACACCTTCTCTTACAGTTTTGTAATAGTCGTTGTAGTTTTGTAGTTACAACGTGTTAATGAATAAGCGCAAAACCTCATACACCCCAACTGATTTATAACTAAATAACTAGATTGAAACAATAATTTCATTATTTTGATAGTTAAAATTTAAAGTTATTCACATTTTAAGTTTTGAGGCAAAAATGTTTTGTTATCATTTCAGCAATGAATGAAAGCGCTAACATGCTCATGGATACATTTTAAGAATCTTGTTTTGGTAGTAAGTAGGGTGAATGTACCTGTTGCGGGTTGAGATCGAGTTAAGTAAATTTTTTTACTAACAAGATAAAGTTTTGAAAAAAATTACCTATGTTGAAACCATGATAATTCGATTGTGCTCTCGATTCTAAACAAACTACTTTCTAGTTTTGCATTTATTCATTAAACGCTGTATATCTGTGTAAAAATAAAACATAAAAGAATAAAAAGTCAAAAAACATTGCTCCTCCGAGAATAGTTTATCTAAATTGTAAGAATATTTAATAGGGTCCATAGTTCATGTTTATTTATGACTTCATTTTGTTTGCACGTTTGTTCTCGCGACCAAACTCTACGTGAATAAAATATATTTTACTTAAATTATGTAATGGAACTCAAATAAAATAATAATTTGATAAATTTATCAAGATAAGATAAGATAAATAAGATAAATATTCTTTATTTGCACACCAAAATACACAAAAAACAACAACAATATACGCGAACAAGACAGAGTACAAAAGGCGGCCTTATCACTATAAGTGATTTCTTCCAGACAATCAGTGGATGGAAGAAGTCTTACATGAGATAAATGCTATGGCGGTGTACTAATTGATACATAATATTATAATTTACACAAAGTATAAATATATGCATAAATACATACATACTCAATATAGCAAAATAATTGTAGAATTAGGTACCTTATAAAATAAATAAAAAAGTAGTAAGTAAAACTTTTCAAAATGTAGGTACCAAACTTAAGCGAAGATTGTCAAAGCGAAAGATAATAGTTTTTCAGCAGTTTTTTAAAGATAAAAGCAAGGCAAACTAAATTAAAGATAGTGTCATCTAAATTAAGATACTTACAATCTCAATTCAATCTTATAAGTCACGAAATTATCTGCCAAAAAAGAATCCGGCCAAGAGTGTAACGGACATATCGATGATAGGGTTCCTCAGCCATTATAAATGATTGTTTATCTATTGTTTAAAATCATAATTGTCCCCCCGTCACACTGGACAGAGTTTCGGTACTACTGGTGAAATGTGGATGTTCTGAGGTTTCAGAATATCTCTGACTACCCCCTCGGGGAATATAGTCGTGAGCATATGTATGTATGTATGTAAAATCATAATTGTAGCTATAGCGGTTTGGGCTGGACGTCGATGAGTCAAAAGTTTTAAGATAACCTACTTTTTAATATTTCCTTCAGCCACGTAAAACATTAAAATTTAATCAATTTTGAGAGGACTATTGCTAAAAACCTTTAGAAACCTACTGCGGAACTTGACAACAGTGGGGATCTGTGGGAAACTATGAAAGGGGGCGTTAAAGTCTAGCAATGGTCGCAGTGGCTCAGAGCGCATAATCTGTCAAGGTCCTCAAAACCCAATAACAATACACATACCTCAGAACTTATAGTATTGTGGAGGAACTACTGTGGAAGGTTCCTCTGGTGAAAAGGGAAGATCTTCCGCCAGGTTAGGTGTGAAGCCTGGGGACCGGCCGTGGTCCAACAGATCTTAGTTGGACCTTATATATATATCGAATCTCTGTGATTATTTCTCTTGCGCGATTCATGTCTTGTATACGATTGTGAACCTTATGTGTAGCGGCCAACGGGTTACCAATGTGACGTCGCAAGTTGTCTTACGTACACATTTGTGAGTGCGACCGTAGCGCCATCTGTTAGCTTCGTTGTTATAACTTGTGGGTGTTGACATCTGTGTCGAGTCCCCCACAGTATTCTCTTTTCGTTCTCGGGTTTGCAGCACGATTTTTTTCCTTCACAGCCGAGACAGTGATATTGTTGAATACAAATATTTCCACGAACATAGTAGTACCTTACCTACGTGCAGGCCTGGAATCGAACCGCTGCCTAGTGATTGACTCACAAGCTTTCTTCCTACTGGGTTGTTACCGCTCTGTAAAGCAAGGTTTCCTCTGGATGTTTTTCTCCATCGAAAAGTCAGTCAACAAAATATCCAACAATATTTGCTACCGTGAACACTCAGCTTGATAATAAACAACAATTTATTTAACTACTTTGAAACAAACCGTTAGTCTGCAAAAGTTATTACACTATTTTGCAGGGGAATGTTACAGTTTAACTGAATGCTGTCTTTGTACAAAGTTGAGCTTTGTAGCAAAAAACTTGCAAGATGGAATGACGAATAAAGTGGCTAACCTTTCGCCCACAAGTACACTGCATATGAAACCCTTAGTCGTCTCGTACGACACCCACAGGAAGAAATAGGATGGTCCATTCTAAGCCGGCACCACATGGCCCTCCTTTCACTTGTCCCACAGTAGAAAAGGTGCGCCGATATAACTGGGGGCCCTATCGCGTTCTGGCGCTTATTAAAGACATCTCAAAGCCCCTGTTAGACTCGACAGGGGACCCCTGGCGCATTCATCGCTCGACGGATCACTTTAGCTATTCAGCGAGGAAATGCCGATACTTGGTTGCGATGCAGCAGTGTAGAGGTGGTTATACTCTGTTACATAAAGCAAAAGACAATTC
Source organism: Agonopterix alstromeriana (assembly GCA_963924505.1). Taxonomy (NCBI): domain Eukaryota; kingdom Metazoa; phylum Arthropoda; class Insecta; order Lepidoptera; family Depressariidae; genus Agonopterix; species Agonopterix alstromeriana. Next base: position 10,291,023 of record OZ004685.1, on the reverse strand, counting down.
AGGTTTTTGTATGTAAGGTCGCGTCCTTCTTAGTGGCCTTTTTTTTTGGCGCGCCACAAACTAAACTTGAATATTTTAGTTCAGAATAAATTAACAAACGAAACTTGTTAAATATGTACGTCTCTAAACTCAGTCCGAACGGAGATATAAAGGCTTGAAGTTGAAAATATTTTCAAGCCTTTATATCTGCGTTCGGACGATTTGACGTTTGATAAGTGTGCTTCTAGCTCCTATATTGAATAAATTATATTGACTTGACTTGACTTGACTTGGACTGAGTTTAGAGATATACATGTTTAACAAGTTTTGTTTGTTACTTTACTCTGAACTGAAATATGCAAGTCTGGTTGCTAAGCATATATTATGTCGTATATAAGTCGCATAAGTATTTCGCATAGCATATGCTCACGACTATATTCCCCGAGGGGGTAGTCAGAGATATTCTGAAACCTCATAACATCCACGTTTCACTAGTAGTACCGAAACTGTCCAGTGTGACGGGGAGTGAGCCCCTCGCCACTTGTAATGGACAGTAGGTAGCATGTAGGTAGGACTTGCATGTCTCGAAATTGAAACATGCAGCTTTCCTCACGATTTTTTCCTTCACCGAAAAGCCAGTGGTGTTACAAATCGTAGATAAATTCCGAAAAACTCATTGGTAGTCTTGGAGTGGCCTCGGCAGGGATCGAACCATCGCCTCCTGTACGGCAGGCAAGGTTACTCGCCTCTGGAACACTACGGCTTATAGTCTGGTTGATGAACGCGTCAAAAAAAAAACGAAAAGAAGGCGCCATTTTTAGGCATTGACTTCATGCTGGTTTGTTTCGAAAAACCTTTGGCTGCGAGTATTCAAGAGCTTCGGGCATAAATCGAATGGGTAACAGAAGCTCTAGCATAGCAATAAACAGATTAAAATTAATAGCTTTATTCATAAAGTTGCATATAAAATATGAATATATTTTCTCGTCTACACTCGCCCGTTTTACTTGATTGTAGGTAATTTTAGAGTTAATCTTCAGTATGAAATATTATTATAGAGTCATCGGAGTAAATAGTAATGCCCGGTGTCCATGGACGTCGACCCGACGGTATAGGTTAAAAATAAAAAATAAGAATTTCGTTATCAATTTCTGTTTTGTAATCGATTTTTTGGAAAGAGTTTTCAGCTCCAATCAAAATAAATTGACAATTTGTAAACAGATAATTTTCAAGCGACCTAAAAGCATTTTATAGCACCATCTAAAGGCAGTATCATCATCAGCCTATACATCTCTTACTGAAGGGCACAGGCCTACCCTAATCGAGGGCGTTAGTCAACCACGCGAACCCAATTGGTAAACTTCACATACGCATCGGAATTTCTTCTTCAGCGTATGCAGGTTTCCTCACGATGTCTTCCTTCACCATTTGAGAGCACTCGGTATTACGTACATAAGTTAGAAAAACTCATTTTTGCACATGGAATGTCGTCCGTGCGAATTCGAACCCGTACTTCAAGATTGAGTCACGGATGCCACGCATGCTCTCACAGCAGTTTTCGGTTGGTATCCTAAAATCCCTAAATGGGTATTTGGAGCCCCATTGCACTAAGTAACAACATCGAAATTCTATTCTTATCCAATTTCAGTTCTAATCACATTGCAATCCAATTACTATTCCACTGTGCTGAACTTCGCATCGCGCTAAACTCTATGTAACTGACAGCCCTTAACGTCTGAGCGATCTGTCAAAACGGCTCTAACGGCTGTCGAGAGCTGTACCGCGATTAGCGCAATACCAAATGTGTCAAAAGTTATGGTTCGTACGTAGTCCAGTCACGGTTCAATCATCGAATATTTGCAGCCCTGGTACCCATTTATAACTATGCCCATCTAACCCAAGCAAGTCTCCCAAACATTCTCGTCCCATAAACTTTAATTTAGTTTCCGACAACATTCCATGTAAGAATGCAGTCTGGCATTTCAATAGTTCAGTACTATGCTTACATATTCTAATTCTAGTTTTAAGCATGTGCTGACTGCGCTGTAAAGTTAACACCATTGTTCGTTGCGAAAATAGTAAATTATTATAAAATTTATCAATTTTGTTGAAGCTTGTTGTGGTGTTTGACTATTTATTTTTTTGAACAAACAATGGGGAACTTGCAGTTTTATATTTTAGTCTATCATAAAGATTTAAGGCTTACATAAAAATACCAAAAACAAAAATGGTAAAATATGCAAAAATAATTGATTTATTGCAAATCAAAAGTTGACTTTTCAAATTCCGCGCCAAAACGCTCACTGCCATGACGTGTCGTCACTCCTTTTCATGACGTGTGAAACTCATCACAAATCATCCGCTATAATATGTTGTCGTACTCTTCTAACGCACGCAAGTTGCTAATCGCTTCGTCACTTAGCGCTGATTGGTGATTAAAATTACGTTCGGATCCACGTAACTTATAAAAGAAATATTTCGTAAAAAATAAAAACTTTAGAATAAATCTTTCAGTAATGTTCTATTTTTCTCATTATAATTTTGGTGCAAGATCCCCATTTACAATTTTGTTACTTTATATTGACAAAACATAAAATGAAATGAAATGTTTATTCGGCAGAACATAGTAATTAAGTGTTACAATAATAATAGCCTTAGATGGCATGCACGCATGTTTGAATTCGAAAGATTATACACATTTATACTCACAGACATAAATGTCTTGCGGGGGTGATCAGGAACCTAACTGCAACTACCAACTGTCTTTTTATGCATTAAGGTTGCAGACAGGATCATTTTTATCACATGTAAAGGGTTTCATAATGGAATGACTGAAAGGAGTGAAATGAAACTGTATTTAGTGCGGATCGTAGGTAAATTAATATCATGTTAAATAGTAAAAAATATGAGAGCTAAAATAATTTAAACAAGCACGAAAAGATGACTGGCTTTTCGTCCACAATAACACTGTATTAGAAAACCTTAGTCATCTCATACTATGCTTTTATAATCAAGCAGCCACTGTAGAATACAATACAATACCGTTTATTTGAAGACCAAAAACATAAAATTACAAAGTTGTACTTCAAATCTGATATACTAATGTTTTATGATTATATTTCTTATTTGTGTTCATCTTTTAGTCCTTTTAGAGTTAAATAGCCACATTGTTTACGTTTATGCATTTTGCATTATACGTTGAAATGCACTATACCAGCACAATACGAGTAGTTCAACCATTAGAGGCGTTCTGAATGCATTCATTACATTTCACAGAGCTTTGCGGTATTTGAATGCATCTGTTCCTCTTGCAATGAAATGCAGCCTGCATCTTAACAATTTTTGTTTTATTCTCATAGTTATAAGGCTCATAGTTGGTTGGCTGCTTCATTGGGAATAAAAAGGTGTTTACAGTCAAAAACAAAAGGTAAGGCGTTGCATACTGTACCCAAGGGGCTTGCCAGCCACTGGGCTAGGCGGAGAGGGGGCAAGATGATATGTAGGATGGGTGCAATGTAAATTCTAGGTACCTACCATAAACACAATTTGTAAAAGTTCAATAGTATAAACGGCTAAAAAGTGGTGGTCCAGCGGCGAGTAACCTTGTCTGCCATGCAGGAGGCGATGGTTCGATCCCCGTCCAGGCCGACTCGTACCAATGAGTTTTTCGGAATTTATGTACGATTTGTAACACCACTGGCTTTTCGGTGAATGAAAATATCGTGAGGAAACCTGCATGCTTCAATTTCGAGGCATGTGTACCCACTGTCCATTATAAGTGGCGACGGGATTACTCCCCGTCACACTGGACAGAGTTTCGGTACTACTGGTGAAACGTGGATGTTCTGAGGTTTCAGAATATATCTGACTACCCCCTCGTGCCTCCAGGTGACGTTACCTGGAGGCGCGGGCGCGAATCTCCTTTACGACAAAAACGATACTATGCTTCGTACGGTATATATTGTGTTACATAGATTATCCGCCACCGCCACACGTCTCTTCTGTATAAACCGTGGCTAATGTTATCATTTGAGTTAACCGAAATATGAGAACTGTATAATTATAAATATTTTGTGACATTGGAATATCTACATATTTGTGCTTCTTGTTTTTAATTTTTTATTTTACCATCATCATTCTCTTGCCCATTTCCCATTATTTGGGGTCGGCGCAATATGTCATCCTCTTCCATTCATCTCTCTTAGCCGTCATTACAGCACTCACTCCTTTCTTACGCATATCATCTTTTTCACAATCCATCCATCTTTTCTTCGGCCTTCCTCTCCTACCGCAGCCATCCACATTAATACTTAACACCCGTCTCGTAATATGAAACTCGTCTCTTCGCATTACATGACCATACCACGATAATCTATTGACCTGCAATTTTATTTTGTACTATACTGAATATAATTTTGTTGTCATTGAATTGAATAATTTTGGGCATATTGTATAAATTTCCATTACCTACTCATTTGGTTAATGTTTTCATTGATATATGCAAGGTAAGTCATGAAGGACTACCGCTTGTAACATACCACCTGTATTAATTTAAACTCATGTTCTGACAAATACATTATCTTTATCTTTTATCTTTACATAGGCAGCGAATCATTTTTCATTTAAATTGACAGGTTTTTTGTCAAATTTATTACCGCTACCTTCGCATCTGCTTTTCATTCTTACTGCTCTTGGAAAATGCCTTATAGAAAAATATGTGTACGGTTTTGATTGCACTGTGCCAGAATTCCCCAGTGTTCCCAATAAAATATGGGAGCAGATGTTTTTCAAAAGCATATTAAAGTTTCAGAAGAGTTCCGTGTTTTTATAAGAAAAATTGTGTAAGAATATTGTTTGTCTCTGTACCTTGCAAGGAAGCATTTTTCATCTGTAGCAATAACTTTTAAGGGTGAGTCTAATTGAATTGAGCCTTGGTATTTTTTGGTAATGAGAATAAATGTTGAACAACGGAGCAAGGAATTTTGCAATTTTGTGGCGCTTCAAATAAATGAGCGGAGTAACGATTTTTTCTGATGCGACTGGGATATAGATTTCTTAAACATTGACAGTGGGCTAAGGGATATAACCTATCACCAATTCGATAATATAATATTAAAATTCAATAATATATAATTGTAAATAGAACAATACTGAATAATTTATTCTAAAGTTTTTATTTTTTACGATATTTCAATTATACGTTACGTGGATCGGAACGTGATTTCAAACACCAATCAGCGCAAAGTGACGTAGCGATTAGCAATTTGCGTGCGTTAGAAGAGTACGGCAACATATTACAGCGGATGTTTTGTGATGCTGTTGTGATGAGCTTTACGCGTCATGAAAAGGAGTGACGTCACGTCATGGCAGTGAGCGTTTTGGTGCGGAATTTGAAAAGTCAACATTTGATTTGCAATAAATAAATGATTTGTGCATATTTTACCATTTTTGTTTTTGGTATTTTTATATAAGGGGGTGTATATTTATGATACACTAAAAATATTAAACTATGCAAGTTCCCCATTGTGTTTATGACCACACGATAGAAGTGAAAACTTCAGGAGTATTGCGCGGGAACTGAGAAGAAAAGGACGGGCTTCGTGTCTTAATTTCCTGAATTCGTTTTTGGTGGCTATTATTTTGTTAATGTTAATGTGGTTGAATTCGTTTAATAATGTGCTATTAATGGAGAACAATATAGTAAAAGTGAGATATAAAGAAAGGCGCTCCCGTTTGATTCGGATTGATCCTCACTAAAACTCCCTTGAACATTGTAATGTGTGAACCACCGCATCTCAAGAGTTAGATTAAGAATAGAAGCATAAAAAATATGACTAAAAACAACGGCTGTATGGGCTAGTTCCCATTTCCTTTCAGAAAGGACAAATATACATTTAAAAAGTGAAATCTTCCAACTGGAGTTGAGTATACCCTTTACCCCCTTTACCCGATTCAGCGTCCCATCCCGAGCGTGACGGTTCAGAAAACTTGAAAAAATCGTTCTTTGTTCCACCCTTAGATTAATGATTGGAGTGCAGTGATTGGTTTTTCATTAATTTAAGGTTCAGCCACACATTGCCGTCACTGTAACTCCTATAAACTCCTGTAAACCAAGATCAACAACGACCTCTCACAACACTAGACAATTAAGTCCAGCGAGCCCGGGGGATGACTCTCATCTGTCTTGGAACCGTACCTTTGGAAGATAAAAGAAGTTAGATAAAATAAACCTGACTTCCTTCCATTGCAAACGGGATACAACAATAGAAAAAGCATACCAACTCTATTTAGAGCAGAGTTGAAGACTCTACCGTATAAAAGCTCCAATTAAATTGGCAATTCAAAGACCACCCCGAAAGGTACCTAAAACCAGTTGGAATAGGTATTGTCTATACCTGGAGAGCAGACTGCCTTACAAGCGGTGAAACATGAAGATACTCCTTGGCGGCCGGTAAAGTTCGTCCTTCTTTCATAAATTCCCGTCGTTGTTTCTGACGTCAACTTTGTCCCTTTCTAATCCAACGACAAAAATTGATAGAAACAAACGTAAAATGAGAAACATCGACTACGGACACATATGAAAGAAGAACGAACATTACCAACAGCCATGGTAAATTTTCGTGTTTCCATGCTTGTATGGAAGTTATGGATCCATTGGTTTTAAATCCACGCAAATTGGGAAAAGCTCGCGGAAAACAGAGGAGGGTGGAGAGGGAAGACAAGAGGTGGTCGGACTACTCATGACGAGGCTTGGTTCGCACACCTGGCAGAGATACGTGACAAAAGGCATAATGCTGTCCCAATCCCAACTTCATCCACCGGCGGCGTACAGTTCTGTTGAAGAGGCTGTGGACGTGTATGCGCCTCTCGTATAGGACTGTACAGCCATGAGAAAAAGTGCTTCTCCAAAAACACTGCTTAAATCATCTGCAACAGATGTAAAGGCCAATGATGATGATGATGATGATGATTGGTTTTAAATCCATCCAAAATGCATAACAATCGAAAACACTTACTTTCGTCTAGGTATTTATGTATATGGCGATCAAATTGAATAGGTACTCAGTTAAAAGGGGGAAATTAAATGTATCAGAAACCGGGGAGCGTGCATGAGATGGTTAATGAATATGGAGCAGGCGGTAAGTGTGGATCGGGTCGGTAGCAGGAGGCCTGTCATTGTTAACATGAACTATAGATCGTATAATATTCTGCTTCCTGATTTCGTATGTTTTTGAAACCTTTTGCAATGGGTTTGGAGATAAAAAAAAGGGTCCAACTTAATATGCTGACACTTTTTAAGGGGATGATCAGACCGTCAAAATGAACAACTTTCTCTATGGGACCAACATCGAAATCGCGAAAAAAAAAATCTGCTGTCCCATACATTTAGCTCAAGTAGGTTTGCAGTTTTGTATGGAAGAGGTGATTTTTTTTTCGCGACTTCTATGTTGGTTCCATAGAGAAAGTTGTTCAGTTTGACGGTGTGATCATCCCCTTTAAAAGAGTCAGCATATTAAGAAGGACCCTGTATACAAGGTGTTACAAAAGTTTAAATAAACATTTAAAACTTATAAGGGGGTTTTTTAGACCAGCAAACTGATCAACTTTCAGTATGGGACATACATCGAAATCGCGCAAAAATAAATCAGCTGTCCCATACATTTAGCTCGAGTAGATTTGTAGTTTAGTATGGAACATCAGATTTTTTTTCACGATTTCGATGTTGGTCTCTTAGTGAAAGTTGTTCAGTTTGATGGTCTATACCATCCCCTTAAAAGTTTATTTGTATTTTTGTAACACCTTGTATTTACTCCATATATAAAGACAAAGTACAGTCGAAGATGATGTGATCGATAATAACCCTCCTTCTGGCGCAGTCGGGAAAAAAAGAGATGATGATGCTCACACTAAAAACGGGCTGTGAAAATTAAATTTTTACAATTTTTTTTACGTCTAGAACTACGGTTCTACGTATTTTTACGCCTAGAACCGTAAACAACATTTTTGATTAATATTTATTTAAAAGAATATAACAGTGTAAAATAAGTTAAATCATATGACTTCATAAAATCGAACAGTGTAAAATGAGTTAAATCATATGCTTTTACACTATCTAATACCTAGTAAAAAGGTTAATTTTATGACTTTATACAATCTATGAGTGTAAAATAAGGTTAGTTATTATAACTTTAAAAATCGAACGGTAAGTTAAATCAAATGAATTAAAAAATCAAACAGTAAAAAGCAAAAGTCTGACTTTAAAAAGGTACAAAAAATAGTTTTTTCCGGTCCTAAGCGTAAAGCGTTACTCGAAATAACTTCCCCCAATTAAGTTAGGAAACCGGCCTCTCAGGGAACTAGGTCAAACGTTTACCACCGACCCCTGTGTTACTAGGGTTGCCTGATTTAGAAAAATATAATTAAATTAAACTAGCTTGCATGAAAATATAAATCATCATCAACATCTCAGTCGATGGACGTCCACTGCTGGACATAGGCCTCCCCAAAGGATCGCCATAACGACCGGTCCTGCGCTGCCCTCATCCAACGGTTTAACGCCGCCTTCACCAGGTCGTCCGTCCACCGTGTGGGGGGCCTACCCACGCTGCGCTTTCCGGTACGCGGTCGCCACTCGAGAACTTTTCGGCCCCATCGGCCATCGGTTCTGCGAGCAATGTGCCCACTGCCACTTTAGTTTAGCAATTCTTTTGGGCTATGTCAGCTACTCTGGTTTTTCTGCGGATCTCTTTATTTCTGATTCGATCTCGCAGGGAAACTCCGAGTATAGCCCTCTTCATTGCCCTTTGGGTAACTTTCAGCCTTTTTATGAGGCCTTGAGTGAGCGACCACGTCTCTGTTCCAAATGTCATCACTGGCAACACACACTGATCGAAGACTTTCGGGAATTTGCTTGGCGCCATTGCTCCTGCTGTGTTTCGTGTTATTCGAAATTCGTAAAAAAAATTGTTTTAGTGATATTTGTGACATCATTTCGTGCGGATTGTGTACCAAACAGTTGCGTAAAGCGACCGACGTAATAGGACTCTCAAATAAATACGATAACAGAACATAAGTTTTGGTTCAATTTAACTCGTACATGGTCATTTTGGCGGCAACGCGCGAGCTTACGAAATCGACCACAGATTCATCGTCATCTATCATCCCATCATTAAAATAAAGAATATAAAGAAAAAAATAACGAATGGCTCAAAAGGACTAGTATCCAGAGCCGTTAAAGACATTATTAAAAAAAAAGACTTTCATTTTTAGACACTGCAGTATTTAGGATGTGAAGATACTACGTAGCGTCCCAAATGCTGCCCATTCGACGGTTGATCTCTTTCTCAAAGTTGGAATACATCCCTATTTTTTAAACACAAACAAAATTTTAATGTTGTATTCAGTTAAGGAAACAAAATCTTTTTCTAATGGACCTTCCATAGAAAAGCCAATGGATTGTCTATGGGATGTTTAAATAAAATCTCGTTTTCTACCATTTTTTCGACTGATGTTCCTCAGGGAAAGATGTATAGTTTGATTATTTAAATACACCCTTAACATTTTGTTGGTTATTAAAAAATTTAAGAAGCGCAAATAATTAGCATTGATACTGTAATTAATAAAATTTTAAGGGTTTGTAAATAAATTATTCCACAAATTTAAAAACACCGTAATGCAATGAATGTATCAAAATCAACTTATTTGTATTTTCACAAAAAAATAATGTCAGAATTTAATAATCTGATCGTATCGCTTCAAAGTTATATAAATACTGTTGTAAATATCACTTTAGTTCTCATTAATAAACAGATCTGATCGATCATTGATAAATAATTTATCAATCAAACAACCACCTACCTATTTATAACAGTTTTACTTTTTAAGTATGAAAAACAGTAGATTCCTATGTAAAGTTCATAAAAACCTTATAAATCAAAATAAAGAAGAGATCTGTGAATATAAGAATAAACAAACTATTTTGATTACATTTATTTAAAAAAACACAGTACAATTTACATTCCAGAGTATAACCAAAAAATCAAACCAAAAGTTTAGTTTTGACAACCCTAGTTGTTAGATGCAATATTCTTAAATTAGAATCAACTTCGCTGCAATATGTATGCATGTTATAAAACAATATCTTACACTCCATCAGGTGTAAATAAAGTAGTGTTAGAAGCAGCGTTAGAAGGGGAAAGGTCAAGCTTCATAAAAAGAACCATGGCGAATTCAGACCAAGTAATCTTTTGCATACATACATGCATATGCGCACGACTATATTCCCCGAGGGGGTAGTCAGAGATATTCTAAAACCTCAGAACATCCACGTTTCACCAGTAGTACCGTAACCCTGTCCAGTGTGACGGGGGATGAGCCCGTAGGAGCTTGCAGCACACTTATCAAATGTCAAATCTTTTTTAAAGCTACCATCGCGTCGGAACGTGTTGTCGCTGTAGAGAAGATGCGGCCAGAAACTCTACAACATAACACGACTTAATAACTATTACAATATAAATTCTTAAGCTAAAGTTATGTATACAATAATACATAGTCTATTTAATCTATTATATCGACTTCTCAATGAACATGTTTCCATAGCGTTATTAATCCTACTTTCATGCTTCCTCTCAGTTTCAAAATTTGCTACGTCTTTAAAAAAATGTACCTCACTCAAATCATCAACCCTCGGCCAAACAAAATAAGGGCAGACGTAGGCCAATAAATAAACAGCACAACACTCTACCCTCATTAATTAAAACGTAAATAATGACCATTACCGTCCGTATTCCGTGTTTACTCATAATAAAACTCTGCGATTAGAATTTAGAAAATTTACCTCGCCTTGGGAACCTTGAGAGCCGCAATCGACATCATTTTAGTTCCACGAAGACCTTTAAGGGTATTTTACTATTGGCACGCTCCATACAAACGAAGTCTGGTGATATTTTCAATACTAACCAATTAAACTCAATGAAATTTTGCAGAAACAATCTAGAAACAAATCTCTATGCTTGTATCGAGCCAGATTTTCCTTAAAATGTACAGTTTTAAAGTTACAATGCCTCAAAGATTTCCATACTAATCTTAAATTAATCCTAGCATTTAAACTGTATATTTTAACGAAAATCAGACACGATACAAGCATAGAGATTTGTTCCTAGAATGTTTCTGCAAAATTTCATTGAGTATAATTGGTTAGTATTGAAAATATCACCATACTTCGTTTGTATGCAGCGCGCATTTACGCATTCTGAATAAACTTCTCTTAAAAGGGAGAACTGAGAGCAAAATGGCGCTGGCGTGTTCGTGAGAGTCAAAATGGTGAATTGTAAATTCACCATTTTGACTCTCAATTATAATTTCAAATGTTATCTGCATATTGTCTCTACAAATGAACGAAAATAATCTAAATGCCGAATATTGACTGTATAACTGAACTTGAACACTTACAACTGGTTAAAGCGCTTTAATGGCTGTTTAAAAGTTTAATCAGCGTTTATACAGACGTTATTAAGCTTGTTGTACTTTTATTCAGCTACTAGTGCATAGTGCATATGTGCGTATGCTCACAACTATAGGTATATTCCCCGAGGGGGTAGTCAGATATATTCTGAAACCTCAGAACATCCACGTTTCGCCAGTAGTACCGAAACTCTGTCCAGTGTGACAGGGGGTGAGCCCGTCGCCACTTATAATGGACAGTGTAGTATAATACACAAATTATAGATAAGAGCGTATCGCCAACAAACTGTTCTGCAGTTTGGCGAATTTGTATTTTATTTATAGCAGTTGTAAGAATGAAGTTAAAAAATTAAAAAAAAAAACATGCCTCGAAATTTAAGTATATAGGTTTTCTCACGATGTTTTCCTTCATCGAAAAGCCAGTGGTGTTCCAAATCGTCAATAAACATCGAAAAACTCATTGGCACGAGTCGGTCTGGACGGGGATCGAACCATCGCCTCCTGCACGGCAGGCAAGGTTACTCGCCACTGGACCACCACGGCTATATGCTACTATGTTGCTATTATATTGCTATTATACAAATTCAAGCATTTTATTTTGTGCCCAAATTGCTTGAGTAACCTCATTGTACGGAACTACCTGCTTACGGAAGTACCTGCGCAGTTGACTGTTATTAAATCGGCGTGAACCAATCACGATACTCTACGGTAACTTACTTCACATACGCATCGGAATTCAGCGTATGCAGGTTTCCTCACGATGTTTTCCTTCAGCGTTTGAGAGCAGTCGTTAGAAAAACTCATTGGTACATGGCCTTTGACTAATTATTATAAGGACTAGCCTTGCGGTAACATTTCCCCTCTGCCACGGTATAAGCACAATTGATCTTGTGCATTTACATTCAATTTTACACCTTATCACTAAACGAGACAGCCTATAATTGCGAAATAATAACTTCGAACTTGGAACGTTTGGGGTTCACACGAGACTACTTTTCATGATTTTTAACATTCAAAATTAGAATCTAAAGTTATGGGGAATAAAATCCAAAGTTGCGGATTTCATGTTACCTCGCCCCCCGCAAAAAGTGGCAGAAATGTTTGTTAGTAGAATTACACGCGTAACCAGTCCACATATAAATAGTCGAAGTACATGGCATATCGTCCGTGCGGATTTGAACCTGGACCTTGAGATAGCGTTTCCGTAGCTGTCCGCAATGCGCTACCGACGCTCTCGAAACACTACAGGACATCATTTATAGCTATTAGGTACAGGTCTAGTAAGGTCGTCTATCGAACTGCCTGACATTTTAGATTATAATCTTAGGCCCTCTAAGATTGATGAATGTGCGCTCTCACTCATCGACTCTACCCCAAATATAGTCCACAAGCAGTAGCGATAGCGATATAGATTTAGTTTTGTTGGCCAGTCATTAGTTTGTTTACCTTTTTATCAGTTTTAACGATCCAGTTGCGTTTGTGAAAACATGTCGTATTAAACATCTTAAAGGTCGGCTCAGAGTCAAACTGAACAACTTTCTCTATGGAGCTAAAGTCGACATTGCGAAAAAAACATGGTGGCTCCAAAGTGAAAGTTTTTCAGTTTGATAGGATGAAGCACCCCGTGAAATATGTAACACATTTAGTTAAAGGTACTACCGAATAAAAAAAAAGATACCTAATCTATCTTTTTTTTAATTATTATTTACTGGACATGGGCTTCTCCCAAGGCGTACAAAAAAAACTCTGCATCAGGACATTCTTCGACTGATTGCTACCAGTTATTTGTTTTACTTTTTGCATAAGCGTGCAGAGTTGCAAACCCAGGAACACGGCTCTCCGTACTAACCGATGTGAACGAGCGCGTGGCTCCAGTCAGAATTTAGCAGTTTTCTTTGAAAAATTAGATGAATTTTCACAAAATAAGAAAACCAAATCATTCTTATGTTGTATTGCCCATTTTATTCCGATTTTTCAATTAGAAAAAAAGGGGTGACTTTAGATTCCTTTTTCTTCAGTTTTACTGATTAAAATAGATTTCTAGAACAACTAAATCACTTCTCATGTAGAAGAAGAAGTACGTATGTCCATATAGTTATAATACAGACTTATGTACTTCTTGTACCAAGCCACAGAGTTAATGTATAATGAGATTGAGATTGACGGCCCGATAGCACAGTCTGTAGTGAACCTGCCTGCTGTGCTGAGGGTCGCGGGTTCGAATCCCGTAAGGGACAAATATTTGTATGATGAATATGAATATTTGTACCCGAGTCATGGATGTTTGTATCTATATATGTATTCTATATCGTTGTCTAGTCATCATAATACAAGTCCAGGCTAGATTCTGGTACTTTAAATGTGACTAGATAGTTTGTGTGACAATGTCCAAGATATTTATTATTTATTAAATGGTTACTAAGTGACCCAATTTCAAGGTAAAATCAAGCGGTAGAGCCTTATCTGTGATCGCTCGCAGTTATCAAGCGGCGTAGTTATAATTTCTATAGCCGGTCCTTGTCAGTCATGTCGTATCAGTGTCGATACTGATTGTCTACTGTATTGAGTCTTTACTAAGAACTTTCAAGATTACCCCGGCGGCGTTCTTATAAAGAGCACACTTTGAAATATTAACTTCCTGAAGACAAGAGTTTCTAGTGTATGTAAGCCAGATACATATTTTCACAAAGCTGAAAAATTTAAACCAAATTAATCACGAATTTACTACATACATCATACTAGATACTATTCGGTCTACGTGAACCTTTTTATCATATGGGCAGCAAGCCCTGGTGTCAGAGTTTTTTCTGTAACGACTACTACTACCAGAGATACTAGCCGGGACCAACGGCTTAACGTGCCATCCGAAGTACGGAATCATCTTTCTTTTCAGACAATCAAGTGATTCAGCCTGTAATGTCCTAACCAACTGGGGAAAAACGCACAGTGACATATCACCAAGATTTTTCGATTCCTATACGGGGTGTAAGGAAATGTATCATTAACCTTTAAATCACATACTCTACCCATCAAACTGAACAACTTTTACTATGGGGGCAAACCTGTCAGAACAATAAAATATTAGCTGGTCCATATGTTTGAATCGAGTAGGTATTGCAGTTTTTATGGGATATCTGATATTTTTGGTGGCGGTGGTAGCTTTAAAAAAGATTTGACGTTTGATAAGTGTGCTGTAAGCTCCTATATTGAATAAATTATATTGACTTTGACTTTGACTTTTTGTTCTGACAGATTTGCTCCCATAGAAAAAGTTGTTCAGTTTGATGGGTAGAATATGTGGCTTCAAGGTTAATGGTACTTTTCCTTACACCCTGTATAGCTTCTTGGCCAATTATGATTCGCAAATATAATGTATTTAGCAGAAAGATATACAATCCGACATATCTTGGATGCTTAGACTACTTATATGAGGACAAGTTACGCGTGTAATTCTACAAACAAACGTAGCACGAGATACGCAACTTTGAATTTTATTCCATTAGTTTAGATTCTAATTTTGAATGTTAAAAATCATGAAAAACAGTGTCGTGTGAACCCCAAACGTCATAAGTTCGCAATTATTGTTCCGCAATTATAGGCTAGTATGTAAATGCGTAAGATCTTTTGCATGTTGGCAGAGGGGAAATGCTAAGGCGAGGCGGGTCCGTATATAATTCGTCTAAGCTTGGATGTTACTAAAGCTGTTCTAAGAATAAGTGAGAGGAAGTGTTTCAAATCTCTGTTTCTGTAATTCAAAGTAGCCTTAAAATTTCGTTGTTATTTCAAATGGAGCATACCTACAGAAGCTTGCATTTGGTTCTATAGCCTACAGGACCAAATTCTTAACACTCTTTTATTCTGTAACTCAGTTCAAAGAATGATTGAGTTTGATACACGAGGGTATACTCAAATAAATCTGTTTGCAAAATGTAATAAAAGTTGGAAATTGTACTGCGTATGAAATGACGATAATTCGTTTCGTGCTACCAACAAAGACTTGAAATAAATTTACTAGAATGAGATATGTTGTTATCCTTTTGGATGAGCAGTGGCTGTCAACCCTTTTTTTGTGGATATAAATTGCTGGCTAAGAAAGGACGTAACACACAATTTTATCCAGTCTTACAGATCACCCATGTGTAAGACTTTTGACGTTTTTATATTAGTAATTTCGTACCATACCACAAGTTATAAACGGCAATCGGTAATATTTTTAGTAATTAAAAGTCCCGGGGATACTACTATAAGAGTCTACCCATCAAACTGAACAACTTTTACTATGGAAGCTTAACGCTTACTCGACTCAAATTTATGCAACAGCAGTTTTTTTTTTGGCTCCGATAAGTTTGGTTTTAAAAGTTGTTCAGTTTGATGGGTTATTAAATTTCACCATGTACACTTCACTACCCACAAATGACAATATGCGTCCATGTACCTATAGGCCGTTCGGTTAAATCATGATATGCATGTGATAGCTTTGCTATACGCATTATAATATAGACGAACATAATAGAAATACAATCCAATTGCAAAAATAGACCCAAATAAAGTAGTTTTGTGTTACAAAATATTCAAAGTAATATTATGACAACTCGAAGTAATTACAAATAGCGCAAGTTAGCGATACAAAAAAACGATCCTTCCACTAAATCCGATCCGATTTTTCCTCTATTTTTGCACAATTTGAACAAAAATATCCATCATGAAATTTAACACTTTCAAGGACAGTGACCACCTATAGCCGTGATAACAATAAAAGTTCTGTTGTGCCTCGTCCACTGCCCGCGAATGTGTTAAGAAATCTCGTTTGTACGACAAAATATATCGTTTTAGTAACATATTACATGTTTATGCAAACTATTATTAACATATCTTTATGACGCCGCACATAAAATTCGGTAGTACAAAAATGACCCGCTTTGGACGTTGTCTTTTCTATATCTTTCACAAAAAATAATTTCCCACCAAAAATGACAAGGACCATACGAAAATAATAAATTACCATAATTATTTTTAACATTATTTAGCAAGAAATTAAGCTAGAGAATAACCAGACCCACTTGCAAACGACAGGATTGTATCCCGACTGGTGTAATTAATTACCTTTCCCCCCAGATTCCCCCTATTCCCCCTCTTGGAGGGTAAAATTCCCCCCAACCTGGTAACGCTCTTATTTTGCGAAAATACGCCTTTGGAAGTTATAGGTTATGTAATAAGAAGGGAAACTATGGATTGGGATAAATAATATTAAGTACTAGCTGTGCCTTAGACAATATAACTATGGACGAGTTATGTATGTATTTATCATTTACTAGCTCGGCGGTGATGGAAAACATCGTGAGGAAACCTTCATACCCGAGAATAAAAAGAAAATACCATAAGTTCGGAGGTGAGCTTGGGGAGAACACAAAGGACCAGCGCTGGTCTCTGTGTTACATAACGACCCTCGCTTGCCATAGCCCAACCACAAATCAATCAATAGTAAAAGTTATTCAGTTTAAGGGGATATAATTCGGAGCGCCCTCCATACAAACGTACTATGGTGATATTTTCACTACTAACGAATTAAACTCAATGAAATTTTGTTGAAACAATCTTGAAACAAATATCTATGCTTGTATGGAGTCCGATTTTCGTTAAAATATACAGTTTCAATGCTAGGATTAATTTAAGATTTGTATGGAAATCTTTGAGGCACTGTAACTTTAAAACTATACGTTTTAAAGAAAATCTGACTCTATACAAGCATAGAAATTTGTTTTTAGATTGATTCTGAAAAATTTCATTGAGTTGAATTGGTTAGTATTGAAAATATCACCATAGTACGTTTGTATGGAGCGCGCTCCGAATTATATGCTCTTAATCACCAGAACCACCCCTAAAAATGAGCACATATCGTCGGCTAAAGTGTCAGACCTCGTAACTCCAGTAGATCAAATTTTACAGGAGGCACAAAAAACGTCACCACGAACAATGGTAGCCCATGGTTATATGGTTTTCGATTTATCATTTTAAATTGTAACGGCTTTTTAAAAGGATTTAAGAATTGTTCCATGAATGTATTCAGAAATTAGTAATAAAATTGTATAAACTGTAATTTGAATAATAAAATGGAGTTACGAGGTTTGACACTTTAGCCAACGATACGTCCATGTATGGGCCGTTCGGCTAAATTGTGATATGCAAATGATAGCTTTGCTATACGCATTATAATATAGAAATAAAATCCAATTACAAAAAATAGCCCTGAATAAAGTAATTTTGTGTTACAAAATATTAAAAGTAATATTATGACAACTGGAAGTAATTACAAATAGCGCAGTTAGCGATACAAATTAAGATGAACAAAAAACCCGACTGCATAAAAACCTATTAACTGAAAAGAGAAAAACAAGCTCTATCATCACTAATCAGCTAAAACAACTTTGTTTGAGCAAATATAATTTGATTCTTATTAGGTAGGTATCGCAAACGGGGACAAAGAAAATGTTTGGTTGGTTATTGATTGGTTTGTCCCCTGCAATACCTACCTAATAAGAATCTATTTGCTCAAACAAAGTTGTTATAGCTGATTAGTGATGATAGAGCTTGTTTTTCTCTTTTCAGTTTACATACATACATACGCTCGAAAAACATAACCCTTCTTCTGGTGCAGTCGGGTAAAAAAACGATCTTTCCACTAAAACTGGAGTGCTATTTTTGAAAGTTACACATCCTATTTCGTATACGAAAGTGATGCCCAACTCTATGGAATTTATGCATTATTCATATACGAATCAGGATGTGTGACTTTCAATAATAGCACTCCTGATCCGATATTTTTCAGCCATTTTTGCACAAACTGAACAAAAATATTCATAATGAAATTCAAGAAATCTCGTTTGTACGACAAAATAATATATCGTTGAAATATAAAGTTTTAGTTATACAGGGTGTTACCTCGCATAATTGCCATACCTTGAGGGCTGATTTTATCCATGACACTGAACAACTTTCCCAAAGAAACTTATAGGGAATTCGCTAATTTTTTTTCGACCTTTCATACAAACGTTCGATCAGTTGAGCAATTAGTATGGAAAGTCCAAAAATTTTTTTGCGAATTTCCTATAGGTTTCTTTGGGAAAGTTGTTCAGTATCATGGGTACAATCAGCCCTCAAGGTAAGGCAACTATGCAAGGTAACACCCTGTATGTTAAACTATTATTACCATATTTTTATGACGCCGTACATAATATTCGGTAGTACACAAACTTTGACTATTTATATGAGGACTGGTAACGCGTGTAATTCTACTAACAAACGTTTCTGCCACTTTTTGCGGGGGGCGAGGTAACATGAAATCCGCAACTTTGGATTTAATTCCCCATAACTTTAGATTCCAATTTTGAATGTTAAAAATCATGAAAAGTAGTCTCGTGTGAACCCCAAACGTTCTAAGTTCGAAGTTACTATATCGCAATTATATGCTGTCTCGTTTATTGATAAGGTGTAAAATTTAATGTAAATGCACAAGATCAATTGTGCTTATACCGTGGCAGAGGGGAAATGCTACCGCAAGGCTAGTCCTTATAATAATTTGTCAAAGTACAAAAATGGTCCGTTTTGGAAGTTGTCTTTTGGCAAGTAATTGAAAGATCAGTAAACCCATTTTCATGTACAAGTTGTCGAGTTTTCATAAACATAACATGTTATGTTGAAATCACTCAAACTGGATTTAACAGACGTGTCATATTCCGTGCCACAATCCTATTACTACGGCTTCCGGTAACCTTTAGTTATATGGAAATTATATACGTTAACTATATAGTTATTGAGCTAAATTACACTTTGTTTTGTTTAAACAAGGTTAACTTTGTATTGTTGAGGTATGATTTTAACTAAGCAGTAGGTTCCAAGGTTCTTAGTAACACAAGGTGTTACAAAAGTAAAAATAAACATATCAAACTTTTAAGGGGGTTGCTTAGACCATCAAACTGAACAACTTTCACTATGGGACCAACATAGAAATCACAAAAAATAAAATCAGCTGGCCCATACATTTAGCTCAAGTAGATTTGTAGTTTAGTATGGAAGATCAGATTTTTTTTTCGTTTATTCGATATTGGTCCCATAGTGAAAGTTGATCAGTTTGATGTTCTAAACCACCCCCTTAAATGTTTATTTGTACTTTTGTAACACCTTGTATAGGGTCCTTCTTAATATGTTTTTTTTATTTCTTAAGGGGAATACCGTTGACGTGCTCCATATTTCATGCAAATTAAGTCTGGTTATATTTTCGATAATAACCAATTAAAGTCAATGAAATTTTGCAGAAACAATCTAGAAACTAAACTCTATGCTTGTATGTTGTCAGATTTTCGTCACAACCATACAAAAGAAGTTTGATTTTTATTTTTTATTTATAATTAACGGTCTTTTTGCTTGTGCGTTAGCACCTCATTTCCGCCAATGTCAAGTAGTTTGTGGGAGTATCTATCCCAATCTCAGGGATTGTTTTTGGTCAAGAACAAGAAGAGATTGAGGATTGCGAAGCCTCGTGGCAGGCAAAAACGCGACGCGCGAACAACACGCGAGACAAGTGCTCGGGTCAGAACCTGCAACGTGACTCCGAAGTTTGATTTTATTTTGATTATTAAACTCAAGTAGGTACCTATGTAGTTTGATAAAAGCAAAATCACAAAAAGGGCGCGTCAGCAACTTTTGTAAGATAATGGGCACTTGAATAGGACAACTCAACTCCTTTTGTTCGTTATATAAGAGGGTTCGGGGACTTTAATATAGCTACTTATTAAAAAAAACCTCTGCAACCTCGTCTGTTCATTAAACCTATATTCGGCGTCGCTGACCGATTATAACGGCGAGGTCGAATACAGTCAAAAATCTGCATAAAAATCTTCATTACAAAATGTTTCTTCTATTAATTTAACCTGTTCTATAAGGTGTACCAAAATACTCTAGTAATATTTAAAGAGGTGGATTAGACCATCACATTGAACAACTTTCACTATAGAGAAACATAGGGAAAAAATCATAATCGTTTGTATGGATGATAGATGTTACTAGTCAAAACTCATAACCAGTCAAAACCACTTTTGACTGCAAGAATCCAGCAAAAGTGGTTTTGACCGATTATGAGTTTTTAGACCCCAGAACTAACTCAGTTAGGTTTCTTACGACCACAGCCAGAACCGACGAATTGCTACTATTTACTTGAAAATATAATTATGTCCAAGGGCATCGGTCAAAACCACTTAATTGCCTAATTTTGACCGGTTATGAGTTTTGACTGTCACACATACATTTGAATCGAGTCGGTACTGCAGCAGATCTTTTTGATTTTGGTTCCATAGTGAAAGTTGTTCATTTACTCCAATATTACTAGAGCGTTTTATTACACTCTGTATAGTCAAAAATCTTCTCTACATCATGCTTTATACGTCTATTAATTTAACCAGCTATCCTACAGTTAAAACCGTCCAAGAGCTTGTGGGACATGATAGAGTTCCTTAGCTACCGGCAACGATGACAACGATGTCCGCTCGGGGTCGTATCTTGTGCAGAGGATTTCATTGACCATCCAGCTGTGTTCCCGACACAGCTGGTGTGATGGGATCCTTTGTGCCGGGTAAGATTAAGGGCCTATGTCGAAAAATAATTGAAGCGAAATGGGCGTGTGATAGCTTATATTACTGCCTGATGCGAGAGAAAGATAAGAGGCGGCGCGCGCGCCTGAAACGACGCAAGCGTAAAACAAACATTATTTAGTTGTGATTGTACTAATTTATGTAAGTTCATTTCCGCTCTAATCAAACTTTATAAAATATCAATCTCTTTTTTTTTAAATTAAGTCTCGTGTTTCTATTATTCACTGTTTAGCAGTTCCAAGCATTTATCGATAAAGACGGAGGCTACTTTGGCTTATTTTTCTATCGAGAAAATGTCTCTTAATCGTGTTTTGGCTCTAACCAAAACTTCAATTATATGTTCAATTTACACATATCCGCAAATCATACTCCTACTGTTAGTACTTCATGATATATGATGTTTTGAAGAAGCCTATTTTTTTCACATGTCCTCTTAATGGCGAAAGGGCCGTTTGGTGTATGTATTTTTGTTGCTTTGCTGACGAAACGTGTTGTAGATTTTTAGGTATACTTTCTTGTGACGAAGCGTGGATTTTCGAATGTGATGTGTATTCGTCCACTTTTGGACGAGGCATTTTTATTCAGTAATGTTTTAACATTTTGTTATTGTATTTCCGCCATTGTATAATGATTTTGGCTCTGTCTTTTTCCATGCCAATATCTTTTTCAAGCCCAGATTGGGCTATAGAATTCGTTATAATAGCTGAAATAAATGAAACACAAAGATCCAATCGCTGGGTGAATACAACAACGGCACTAGTCAAAAAAGTTGATTCTGAGAAAAATTACATTAAAGTTGGCGCGAGAGAGTGCGCGTGAACAAATTCGTCTGTAGTTACTACACAGCAAGGTTTAGATTCAGTGAAATATCGAGTTAGGTCTATATTGCACAAGATAAATGCGATGTAGAACCAGGATACGGTGCTAACTCAAATTTGCCAATTTTTGAGTTGTGCCGTTGTTGTATTCACCCAGCGCAATGTAAACACAATCGCACACTGAAATGAACGATTAATGCTCACTTAACCGCATCGCAGTGTAACGTGACCCTAATGAATGTGATCAAACAATCCTCGGCTGCAGTCTGAATCAGATATTAATGTTGTTTACTGTTGTGTAACACGTTTAAGGGGATATAATTCGGAGCGCGTTCCATACAAACGATGTCAATATTTTCAATACTAATCAATTACAGTCAATGAAATTTTTCAGTAACAATCTAGAAACGAGCTTTTATGTTGTCAGATTATCGTTAAAATCTTTTCGTCCTTATTTGAAATGAAGTATAGGGTGTTTTGTTACACCCTATATTTTATCTCGTTATAATGTCAGGAGCCGGAGTAGACGAAAGCCGGGATAAAAGCTAGTGTATGTACCTTAATAAACCCGTTTTAGAAACATATTACTATGATACATCATCATCAGCCTGTATTATACGTCCTACTGCAGGACACAGGCCTACCCTCATGAAGGGGTATGGTGTATGGGCGTTAGTCCACCACGCGAGCCCAATGCGGATTGGTAGACTTCACATACGCCTCGGAATTTCTTCTTCAGCGTATGCAGGTTTCCTCACAATGTTTTCCTTCACTGTTTGAGAGCAGTCAGTATTACGTACATAAGTTAGAAAAACTCATTGGTACATTGCATGTTGTCTGTGCGGAATTGAGCCCAGACCTCAAGATTGAGTTTCCACACTTCTCCGCAACGCGCTACCGACACTCTCGTATACAGGGAGTAAGGAAAAGTATCTACCCATAAAACTGGACAACTTTTACAATGGGAGCAAAACTGTCAGAACAAAAAAAATCTGCTGTCTAATACATTTAAGTCGAGTGGGCGCTGCAGTTTACTATGGAACAGCTGAGTATGTGGTTTAAAGGTTATTGATATTTTTCCTTACACCCTGTATAAGGTCCTTCTTAATATGCTGACACTTTTTAAGGGGATGATCATACGGTCAAACTGAATAACTTTCTTAAAGGCACCAACATGGAAAAAGCGAAAAAAAATCTGCTGTTCCATACAAAACTGTATACCTACTCCAGCCAAATCTATAGGACAGCTGATTTTTTTCCGCGATTTCTATGTTGGTCCCATAAAGAAAGTTGTTCAGTTTGATTGTCTGGTCTTCCCCTTAAAAAACTATCAGCATAATTAAGAAGGACCTTGTATAATATGAAACAATAATGTATTGTGATGTAAAAAACACATCCGTCAATTTGAAATATTAACTGCAGAGTTACGCAGCTAAAACAAGTTACGCAGCTAAAACAAGATGGCGGACAGCCAAAAATGGTAACGTATGCTCGTAACGTGATTTCAAAAACTACATAGTAGTAACACAGTGTAATAAAAGCTAATAGTGGTCAAGCTCAGAGGTCGCGGCGGGTCTATGCTTGAGCGGTGTGCGGGGGGCGGGCATATAGTTAGTAGTACCAGCGCCCGCGGCATGATGGCGCGATGAACCGCTATGGTGCCCTAGCTCCCTTTCTTTTTGCGCGCGAACGAACGAGTTAGCAGACGCGATAAAACGTTTATCGCTGCCGTTATTATCCATGCCGCGGGCGCAGATATTGTAGCCTTACCGATGTACCTGCGCAGTTGACAAATTATAATAGCAGCGCGCGAAATTTATTGATCAATCAGGATGTAACTTCAATCCCTTGCCACTAATGGCTGATTGTTTTTGCGCCCTTTTCCCTGATATCCGACTTTGCACCCTTTTCTTACTAATTAACTTCAGTTTTTGACGGGGTCTCCGCGTCTGCTTTGCGAAAACGAAGGCTGACGAGCGGAATTATGTTCTTGGTCGTATTGTACCCTAATTGAATTTGCTTTAATAGTACGCGTGCAGGCAGAGGGGGCCGGGACGCACTCCTCCCAGTTCCCGTACACCGCTCTCGATTGACCTGTCGCGATCGCTGAGCCTCACCACTATTAGTTTTAATTACACTATGTAGTAACAACGTTGCCAAACTTTTCCAATAGGCCTATAGTGACTTTGAGAAAAGTGACTTAATTTCAACCTTTGTCGTTTAGGTATATGGGCCAAGATAATTGTCGCATAATGTAGAATCTAAGATTTTTATCATCAAAATAAATACATGGCCTATGGGGCCGCTGGGGCCGAAGAGTTCTCGAATGGCGGCTGCGTACCGAAAGACACAACGTAGACACAGAACAGATAGGTATACAACTAGAAAAAAAAACTTCATACAAGCTATTAGACCATCAAATTGTACCCAGTAGACAACATTGAAAAAAAACTGCTTTTTCACACATTTCTTTTGAGTCGGTACGACAGTTTTGTATGAAACAGCAATCAGTTGATGAGGTTTCCCTGACCGAACGACCTTCTAAGCCAAGGAAATCAAATTCGAAAATCATAAGAATTTGCACCCAATTTTACAACTATCTAATTAACTCATTAAACATTAATTTTAAAAACATTTACTTCATACGAGTAGCATTTTAAGATCTTAATATTGTCTACACAATGGTGTGTGTCGCAAGTAAAAGTGACTTCAACTTATAAAGTAGATGCACATAATACAGATTTTTTCCAATATTTAGGCTTTTCTTTGAACACAGGCTTCATATGACTTTTATAGAAAAATAAGAAATATACTTCATAGAAAATAAAGCCGAGATGTTGAAGATCATTGCTATATTTTTTATTAATTTGTATGTCTTTCAAAAAATGAGAAGATAGCTTCTAAAAACCAGCAAAATATGGCTCGGCCCTGCGTTGACCTATGGGGAGCGTCTTAAAAAAATTCTCGTTTTGGCTCCATAATATTGAAATTTCCACCACCCCTTGAAATATTACTAGGGTGTTTTGTTACATCATGTATATCAGCAAAATGATCTCCACATATAAATTGTATTTGTCTATTTTTGTTGTGCAAATAAAGAAAGTTTGTTACAGCCCTAAGCAATAATTCATACACGTTCACGAAGGTTGCCAGGCCATTATCGTCCTTATTCACAACACGTCCCATTACAAAACTTCGATCAGATTTTGAATATTTATGACCTAACTGTAGGTACATTTTCATTTGAGACAATTCATCCTGAACGGATAGCATTTTGAAGTGAACTAGCGAATATTCAAGGCCTTTAGGCTTTAGCCTTGTTTTAGCTCAATGGTTAAACAAAAAAAAAACATCTGGAGGATTTATAGTTAAACATATTATTATAGTAGAAAAAAATCAGCTGTTCCATACCAAACTGCAATATTGATTCGAGCTGTATGAAACAGCTGTTTGATCCCGTAGTAAAAGGTTTGATGGGTAGACTCTTAGTTTAAAAGAATGCTAAAGATATCAATTTGCTATCTTTGCATATGATAATGAATTGCATTGCATAATGAATGCTAAAGATACAGGGTGATCAACATAAATAACTTGCATAGTAAAAGAGTAGAATCCGATTTTTATAAATTATTGTACCGGCATTATTATAATCAGCTATTTTGATTGACAACTGTGATCATGTTTAGGGTGTCTATTATGTAGATGAATATACCTACTAAATAACTTTTACTATTATAAAAGACAACCTCCAAAACAGGCCATTTTTGTACTACCGTATGTTATGTACGGCGTCAAATAAATATGGTAATAATAGTTTGCATACACATATTACTAAAACGTTATATTTCAACGATATTTTTTGTCGTACATGGCGGAAAGATAGTTTTTTTTGTATCGCTAACTGCGCTATTTGTAATTACTTCGAGTTGTCATAATATTACTTTGAATATTTTGTAACACAAAACTACTTTATTTGGGGCTATTTTTGCAATTGGATTGTATTTCTATCATATTCGTCTATATTATAATGCGTATAGCAAAGCTATCACATGCATATCACAGTTTAGCCGAACGGCCCATACATGGACGCATGTTGTCATTTATCCTACTGCGGTTCCTTATTGTGGTTATCCCCACAGGGCCCAGATTGTTGGTCTGTGACATAACCTAAATTATTCCAACCAATAGTTTATTAGCTCAAACAATTGGCACGCATTCTCCTCATCTAGAAAAGCTAACTCACAGACACAAACACGCGACATTTTTGCAGACACAAACGGCAAAAAATAATAAATAAACAAGTTTCTAGACATCAATAGCACAGTTTTAGATTCGCAAGTGATTCACAAGATGGCGGAATGCCAAGCATTTCGCGCCTGATTAAAAATAAACAGATTACTTTTGAGAGTTAATCATTTTTGCTGTTTAACTATTTTTTATTCTAGACTATTATTAAGAAGTGTTTGCACATTGAAGATAGTTTACAGTAAAAGCTTACGGTAATTATCGTGACATGAGAGATAATCCCCAAGATAACCTTATTCGACAATTGACAATATACAATTTTTTAACCACCCGTTTTTAATAAAATATAAAAATAGGTTAAAAATTAAGAGATACGTATTTTTCCGATTTATTTTTGACCGATATTTCTATTTCTAATTTACTTTTGAATTTTCTGAAAAACAAAGGATAAGATACCTTGGCCGCAATAATATTAAAAATAAAAACTATCAAGTACTATAGAAAAGCCAAGCAGGCAAAGGAATAAAATCTCATTCAACCTCTATTATATTTTTCAGTATTTTTTCAAATAACTCGAGAAATAATGGATAGAAAAATCTGATAATTTTGATATAAGCTTTGAATCACATAATCTCCAAATGGTTTTCTTATTTTGGTACCTTTCTTAAAATGAAATGTTGTCAATTCACATTCAAAATTGTTTTATCTGAAGGGACTTGGTTCAAGAAATTTAAAAAGAAGAGTGGCAAATCTGGTCCCAGTCTTTTTACGAAAACTTAAAGCCTTAACAGTGCCGGGTCATACAATATTTCAAAACAGAAAATATTTAGGAATTTAGAAAAAAATCCACATGTCTGGACGTTTTTATTAAAACGTAAAAATTACAGCACAACGTGGCTATAACATGTTAGACAATACAGGCCACCTTCCTGATAACCAATAATATTAAATGACAACGTCAACGATATTTATTTAATGGCTTATTTTCCGATCCCAGCTACCCAATCCGCCGCGTAGCCCCAGCAACGTCCTATGCCGAGGTCTGTACCCCTCTGGGTGCCCCTAGGTCGGTTGCTTAAGTTCATTCATTTGACTCGGTAGACCCTTCGTGGTCCCTCCAATAGTCCGCAGTAAAAAGCAGTAACTGCTCCCTGAGCAACGCTGTATTAGTCATTTCCAAAAAAAAAAACTTATTTTCGTTCGCGACGTCATCACTTGACGTACTATGGAAAAAATCAGAAACAAGTAGAGTTTTGCAATTGTCAGAGGATTTCAAGAGATTTAATTTGTTCGCCATTTTGTACGGTAATCAGACTGTTAGATTTTTCCTAAAATGTTTTTTAAGAATATTGTGCGTTTCCGACTAATATTCCAAAAAGTCGATTCATTTTTTTATAATACAATTAAATTAACTTCATTTTGCGTAAGTTCTATTTTCAACCGTGAAACGTAACCATTCTAAAAATGTTCCTAATATAACCCCATTTTTAGAAATTTTTCGACAAACAGTGTCTGGATTTTACGCGATTGCTAAATAAATTATATGAAACATAAAAAAAAAACTATTTATTTGATTTTTAATTAAAGGCAGGTCTTTTGTAATAAATATAATACACTGGATATGCAATAGCATATCACTGAAAACAATGTTCCTGAAAGTTGGGGTTTTAGAAAATATACCCTTAAAAGAACATTGTACCCATACGGTCAGATCGTTGCCGACGTGTCAATTTCCTGACCGTCTTCGCCTCAAAAACATAAATTATGATCAGATATCCCCAGCGGCTCAAAGCTCCATTTACGTTCAGAAACAGCATAAAATATACGCCCGTCTACCCTCCGTGCATTAAAAATGTATGTATAAATGGTACATGAATTAGAAGGGCGGTTTCACTTACACATAATTATGGATAATTCTCGTATTATTTATTTTTTTTGTCTTTCGTTTATAATAACTGTATTATTAAGAGAACTGAGTACTTCTTTTTTTTAAACAAGTAAAGATTAAAAATCGTAATTTTCAAAGTAATTGGTTGATCATGTTTTGCTATAATTATGTATTATTGATTTATTGCTTAACTTAAGTAATGAAAAAAGTGAAAAATTATGATGAAAAAACTGAATAATTTAAAATAGTTTGTCTTCACTATTATAAAATTAATAAAAGTGTCTATACATTGAAGATATTTACATGAAAAAGATTACGATATGGTTTTTAGGTATCCCGGACTACAAATCAACCTTTTTAGAATTTTTGTCTATTTGTTTGTTTGTATGTTTGTAACAGCATCACACAAAAACTGCTGAACCGATTTTGATGAAATTTTTCGCAGTTTTGTATCGATCAGTATTTTTTCATGATGTCGAAGTTGGTGCCATAGAGAAACTTGTTCAGTTTGACGGTCTGATCATCCCCTTAAAAAGTGTCAGCATATTCCATACTATTCATTTTGTTTGCTTTGTACGCGGTTTTAATCTACGTATGCACAAGCCTCTAATGATTAAGGGGTCGGATATTTGGAAAAAATTAATCTTTGCAAGTGTGCATCCAACCTTATGCCGTAATGAGCTACATAATAACTTAGTCCTCAGAACCCTCATGCCATTAATTAAGCTCACCCTTGGCATTACGTTACGAATTAAAAAACTTTTTTATTTTTATCTCTGTAACTTTGGCATTCAAAATATTTGATGTGTGTACGGGTTGCTAAATATTAAGGCGAGAATATCGTTAGTGGAAAAAAAGCACGCTGTGTTTTTATTTCTTTGCTATTTATATACAAGGTGTTACAAAAGTAAAATAAACATTTAAAACTTTTAAGGAGGTTGTTATGACCAAACTGAACAACTTTATCTATGGAACCAATTTCGAAATCGCGAAAAAAAATCTGCTGTCCCATACAATTGAGTCGAGTACGATTTCAGTTTAGGAACAGCTGTTTTTTTTTCGCGATTTCGACATTGGTCTCATAGAAAAAGTTGTTCAGTTTGATGGTCTGATCATCCCATTAAAAAAGTGTCAGCATTTTAAGAAGGACCCTATATAATATATTATGTTTCAGTAAAAACTCATAACCGGTCAAAACTACTTTTGACTGCAAAAATCAGTCAAAAGTGGTTTTGACCGATGCTTAGTCAACATTATTTTTTTGAGTAGACTGGGCAAACAGTAGCAATTCGGTTTTGGCACTCGCTGGATTTAGATCTGGCCCATAACCGGACAAAACCACTTTTGACTGATTTGCATATAAACAAAGTCTTGTTATATTTTCATTACTAACCTTAAAATCATTAAATTATTTAGAAACAATCTCTATGCTTGAATTGTGTTAGATTAGAGATACATTTTAGATTTCTAAAAATTTAATTGATTTTAATTGGTTAGTATTGTAAATATTACCAGACTTTGTTTGTATGGATATTACAAAAGTACAAAAAAACATTAAAGGGGGCGGTTTAGACCATCAAACTGAACAACTTTCACTATGGGACCAAAATCGAGATCGTGAAAAAAAAATTTAGTTCCATACTAAACAACAAATCTACTCGAGCTAAATGTATGGGACAGTAGTTTTTTTTTATGGTAACTTCTAAAAGTTTTAAATGTTTTTTTTTACTTTTGTAACACCTTGTATACCCTTAACCAACCATTGAACCAGGAAAAAATTGGGTGGTTCATTCTAAGCCTAAACTCTCCTAAAAAAACGATTTGTCGTAAAAAAACATTAAGTTGAAAAACTCTTTTTAAGCGTAATCTTTTTCCCTAACGAATGGCTCGGACGTGAAAAATTGTTGGACACAGCATTTTTTCTTTTAATATTTTTAGGGTGTTAAACTAAGTTAAATGAGGAGATTTGGAATGAATTTTTAAGTGAAAATTGTTACTTTGGGACCTTTGAAAGATCAAGAAATACTACGGGATTACTTTAATAAAGTTATGGTTTAAAACTTGGCGTTTCACCAAAGTACTTAAGTAGTTTAAGTAAGTTACAGCTTGTAGAATCCCACTGCAGGGCAAAGGATTCCTCTCATAAATGACGGTGAGAGGGAGTGGGCCATACTCCAGTGCGGATTGGTGGAGGCAAGTTAGTGGTCAGCTTGTTGTCAGATAATTTTCAAGTCTTTGACCTGGCTTATGAATAGTTTGTTACACTGCCATCTGACGGAACTATTTGGGATCAACTGCTTATGGTGCCCTCGAAAGCAGTAAATGGTCATCCATCCAAAAACTGACCGAACCTGACGTTACGAAGTTAAGCAAACTTCGTTAATCGTTTCCAATACCGAATCTCTACTTCAAAAAGACAATCTTAAAATCACAGCAGTAGGTACCTACCTAAGTATTCCTGTTTGGAGTGGGTATACAGGATCCAACTTAATATGCGTCATTTTGCGAATGTGACGTCCTGAGTATGTGACTTTTTGAGAATGTGACGTTGTATAAATGTGCCAATTGGCGAAAAAATTGTCAGTTTGCGCCTAATCCATGCAATGACTTATCGAAGTGGTGAATGGTTGCTTGATTTTAAAATCTTGACCAATGAAATAAATCGTAGCGAGGTTTTGCTACGAATTGCTACGCACAAAATACGCTACGAGTTCCGTAGTTTACATACATACATACATATATAAGCTCACGCCATTGTCCCATGGGGGTAGGCAGAGACCACGGACCGCCACACGCTACGACTCTGGCACACCTCTTTAGCCTCATTCACATTCATACATCTTTTCATGCACTTCCGTCGATTGAGGGTGCTACGCACTTGTCCTTTTCGAAAAAGATCATTGATTTGATCATGGTATGTTTTCCTCGGACGGCCTCTCCCAACACTTCCACTCACCTTTGCTTCGTATATTTCATTCGTAAGTCTTCTATAGTTTACATTAATTTTGAAATAGTGCTTTATTTTAAGGGGATGATAGAGACTAATCATCCCCTTAAAATAGAGAGAGTTTAGTTTGCAAGACAAAACACGCATAAACAACATTTTTATCTGTACATCACCAAAAAAATTCGGAAATACAGATTTCTGTGTTTAATAAAACCGGTCAAGTGCGGGTCACGCTACGAGGGTTCCGTACCACACCACAAAACACATTAACTCATAAAAAGGTTTTATTTCCCGGAACCTTTAGCTTGAGACCGACGCATACTTGGCAGGTTTTTATTGTTTGGTGTTATACTTTAGAGTTTCCTCTATAATCACATCAAGTTTGACGCTTCTATGTATTACCATTTTTACGATAGAGCGAGAAGAAAAAGTTGATAAAACTAGTTTCTTGTATGAAGACACACCTTCATTTTTAGCTTTTTGACATATTATTAGCCAATCCGCTATAATAACGCAGATTCTTTGAAAATTACAACTGTCTAGCTATTATGGTTCACAAGTTACAGCCCTGAATAGGTAGGACAGAACAGAGGGAAGGACAGCGTAGGCTTATCAATAGGGTCGCGTTTTCACCCTTTGGGTACAGAACCCTAAAAACCATCGACCTCCAGTAGGAGAGGAACCCGAAGAAGAAAGGCCATCGACGTTCCTCCAAACTAAACTGTGACTTCATGTCATTTCAAACTCTTAAAGTTTTAGCAGCAAAGTTGCCAAGTTGCCTTCTCAATCCAATGACGTTGCGAAACTTTGTCCACATTCCAAATGCACAACTTTCAATAAAGCGGACTCAAGTTGGGACAGGTATTTAATAGACTTGCCAACTTATGTACTTACCTACCTACTACATCGTTTTATAAAGGGTGTAAATTTTAATGCTTTACATACTTAAGGGGATGCTTTAGACAACTTTCATTATGGTACCAAGACATTGAAATCGCGAAATGATATCACATACATACATACATAAACTCACGCCTTTTTCCCAGAGGGGTAGGCAGAAACTATAGATCTCTACTTTGGGCGGTTCTGACACACCTCTCTTGCTTCCTCTAAGTCCATACATCTTTTCATACATTCCCTTCGATTTCGGCTACTTTTAACCTGGCATTTTTTAATGACGTCCCTGATCTGGTGATTCTGGAAATGATATCATGCAACGATATATGGGCCTTTCGGCCAAATATGGTATTTTACACCGTGTAAGAAATAATATAAAAATGCATGTTTATAATAGATTTCGATAAACGTCGATATTAATTCATAAAAATGCAGTGTAGATTATTAATTCAATTTAAAAAAATCTACTTCTTTAATCTGTTTTTCAAATGTCTAAAATTTGCCATATTTGATTCCGACGTGATGTCACTCCGATAGTATACAATCTAGATTATTGTCGTGCTCTGTGTTATTTCTGTTACTTGGTCTTTCACAGTCGTATTGTTTACTAACGGAGTGACGTCACAGAAACAGCATGGCGGCTAGCGTTCCCGCGCGAAAATAAAAATAGTTTTTAGGGCATTTTTCGGCTTTATAAAGTTAAAATAAAAATTCTACTGGTTCATTACGACTTGTCGATTACTTTCTACAAAAAAAGGTGTAATACCCTTTTGTGATATGCATGTGATAGCCTTTCTTTATGCATTATAATATAGACAAATATGATAGAAGTACAATCCAATTGCAAACATAGCCATTTAAAATAAATTAGTTTTCTGTTACAAAAATTCAAAGTAATGTTATGACAACTCAAAGCATTTCCACTTAATTTGATTTGTCAATGTCATCTTATTTCTCCGCTTTTTTTCACATTTTGGAACAAAATATGTATAATGAAATTCATGAATTCTAGTTTGTAGGACAAAATATATCGTTGAAATAATCTGATTTAGTAATATGAGTATGCAAACTATTATTACCATATTTTTATGACGCCGTGCCTGAGATATATACGAGTATAACTGACAATCAACGTTCAAAAATTGCAAAACCAAAAGAGCTCATTATGAGCTCTTTTTTGTACTGGCTGACAGTAAACATGCCAAATACGACTAAGTTTATGAATCAAATACATATTAGTGCCAACCTTAGACTTCTTATATGATGACAAGTTACGCGTGTAATTCTACTAACAACATTTTCTGCCACTTTTTGCGTGGGGCGAGGTAGCACGAGATACGCAACTTTGAATTTTATTCCATTAGTTTAGATTCTAATTTTGAATGTTAAAAATCATGAAAAACTGTGTCGTGTCAACCCCAAACGTCATAAGTTCGAAATTATTGTTCCGCAATTATAGGCTGTCGCGTTTAGTGATTGATAAGGTTTAAAATTGAATGTAAATGCGTAAGATTTTTTGATTTTGCACGTTGGCAGAGGGGAAATGATAAGGCGAGGCGGCAATTAACAGCATGCATACTTTATTTGTGTGTGTTATTGTATCAATGTGGACTAATTTGCTAAGATTTCATATGAGACTGGGGGTCTTGTACAAGAGGTCGTCGTAAAAAACATTAGTACAAAAAATGGCCCGTTTTAGATGGTCTCATTTCATCCTTTAGTCGCCTCGTACGTCACAAACGTCAAGAATTGGGTTGGTCCATCTAACTTGGTCGTGTTTGTGTATACAGCGTGTTAATGAATTAACGCAAAACTAGAAAGTAGTTTGTTTAGAATCGAGAGCAGAATCGAATTATCATGGTTTGAAAAAAGGTACATTTTTTAAATATTAAATAATTGGTTCGTTAAATTTAAAATTTACTGAACTCGATCTCAATCCACCGCAAGGACACACTACTACGAAAACAGGATTATTAAAATGTATCCATGAGCATGTTAGCGCTTTTATTCATTGCTGAAATGATAAAAAACATTTTTTCCCCAAAATTTAAAATGCGAATTACTTAAAATTTTAACTACCAAAATAATGAAATTACTGTTTCAATCTAATTATTTTGTTGTAAATCAGTTGGGGTGTATGGGGTTTTGCACTTATTCATTACCACGTTGTATAATATAGTTTTGGCACGTTTTAGCTTTGATTTTGAAACAAAAATGTTAGCGTGAAAATATAAATCTAACCGTAGCGGAGGTCGTTTCAAAGGGAAGGTTTTTGCATGCATTCAATTCGATTGAATACATAAATAACTGCGCCAGATTCAATATGCCAGCACGTGTGTACTGATTGCAAAATATGCTTTTGATATTTCCGTTTCCGGATAGGTAAAATTTTGTAGGTTGAATATAGTTTTGAATTGGAGTTTTTGGCGGGAATTTGTTAGCTACGTTTGGAGTCCTCATATTTCTTCGAATTTTTATTGTTTATAGTGAGTTTTGGTTCGTAAAATTGGTGTTGTTTTGCGTAACAAAGTGTCGTGCAAGTGAACAATATACAGTTCTGTGAAATATGATGGTGTATGGGTCGTAAACAGGAAAAGTGTTCCGTCATTTGTAGCGCGGCAAAGCGATCGGTTCACCTCTTTCCTGTGGACTTCTCTCCGTTTCCTTCGTCTTTCGGGTGTCTCCAAAAACTCCAAAGAAGCGTCAAAATGTCGAACACCAACGTTTTAATTGATATAAATAAGAGAATTTTATTAAAGACATCGGCTGTATGGGATAAATAACCCTTTGCCTTGAATTGAACCAAAAAAAAAAAAATAGTTTTGAATTTTTGTTAGTGTATTGACTGTTAGTGTTTTTGCTGGGCATTAGCTTTTACACGGGACTTTGTCGTTAGCTTATGACCTTTTGGGGTGGTCAGAATTATTGCTACAACTACAAATTACAGGTTAGGGTAAACAGTTGTATTACTTTAAGGGGTGATTAAACCCATGATACTGAACAACGTTGCCTAAGAAACCTATTGTAGGAAGATAGCAAAAAAAAAAAAAAATTTGTATGCAATGTGTATACAATACTACGTAAATGCAATCAGCTGATCGACGTTTGTACGAAAAGCAGATTTTTTTTAAATTAGTCTTAGTAGCATCACAATCACTCATTAAAGTAATGCAACTAACACCCTGTATACAGCCTGTAAAACTAAATAAGTTCCATTATATTAAAGGGTGATTCAGACCATCAAACTGAACAACTTTAACTTTAAGTTTTTGGAGCAAACATTGAAATTTTGGGTCGAGTAGCTATTGACGTTTTCTATGGAATAGCAGATTTTTTCGCGATTTCAATATTGGCTCCATAATGAAAGTTGTTCGATTTGATAGTCTGAAGCACCCCCTTTAATATTTAACAAATTAATTTTAAAATTGTAGCAATTATATACCTATTCACAATAAACTTTTTTTTTAGGGGGATCATTTTATTTAATATACAAAAATAATACAACAATTCATTATAAATAATATTTCTATTTCTCTCTTAGCACGTAGGTACATAAAAAAGTTTCGAACACAACTTTATTTGCTGTCCGTACGTTAATTACGAGACTGGAGCTTAGTGTTAGTGGCTCTAAAAATAAATTCCCGTCTCGCATAGTTTATTGAAATTAGACCTATTTTTGAAAAAAAAAAAACAGCGTTGGTCAATAATAAAATAGTTAGATAAAAAATTTATACGACAGCAGAGTTTTTGACCGTTGTGCCGTCCATTAATTACGTGAGGTGATTTTGGCGATTTTTTGACCCCTTGGTGCGATGTCGTGAGAATTGGCTCGACCTCCTCTAAATAAGATTTTTGAAATGCGTATTTTTAGTGTAATCTGTGCTTGAAAAATAAAGGGTCCTCCTTAATATGCTCGAACTTTTTAAGAGGATGATCAGACCATCAAACTGACCTACTTTCTCTATGACATTTCGATGTTGGTCCCATAGAGAAAGTTGTTCAGTTTGATGGTCTGATCATCCCCTTAAAAAGTGTTGTTTTACTTAATTTTACCCAGTTTTCTCGATATTCAAATAGAACTATTATATTATTTTGTGAACAACTTCATGAAATTATGCACATAATAAATCGATTTCTATTACAATTTTTAAATAATTGAGTAAATAATTTTTTTTTTTTTAAATGACTAATACAGCGTTGCTCAGGGAGCAGTTACTGCTTTATACTGCGGACTATTGGAGGGATCACGAAGGGTCTACCGAGCCAAATGAATGAACTTAAGCAACCGACCTAGGCGAACTGGTAGGCGTAGTGTGGGACGCCCTGCTGCCCGCTGGACAGACGACCTAAAAAAAGTAGCGGTGAGCGATTGGATGAGGAAGGCCGAGGACAGAGTTTTGTGGCGCGCCTTGGGAGAGGCCTATGTTCAGCAGTGGACGATGATGGGCTGATGATGATGATGATGAACCGACCTAGGGGCACCCAGAGGGGTACGGACCTCGTCATAGGACGTTGCTGGGGCTACGCGGCGGATTGGGTAGCTGGGATCGGTGAGAATGTTTATATCATGTGAAAATTTTTATTCACGGTTCATGTAGAAAAAAGAGGTGTTTGTACTTGTTGTTGGGATATTTCTAAACGTTTTAACATTCTTTCCTATCACTACAATGTGGCGCACAGGCTCGTTAACAATTTTTATGTCCGAACAGTGTGGCGGTCTCATAAAATTTCCTCGTAAAATCGCTGTAAATTTGAGTGTAATAAATACTTCAGACGTCCATCTTTGTTGCATGAAATCCTTGTACGAGTGTTGCGTACTTTTGTATGGGAGGAATAACAACTACACTATCTCAACGAAGCCGTGGTGGTCCAGTGGCGAGTAACCTTGCCTGCCGTGCAGGAGGCGATGGTTCCATCCCCGTCCAGGCCGACTCGTACCAATGAGTTTTTCGGAATTTATGTACGATTTGTAACACCACTGGCTTTTCGGTGAAGGAAAACATCGTGAGGAAACCTGCATGCTTCAATTTCGAGGCATGTATTGTACCCACTGTCCATTATAAGTGGCGACGGGCTCACCCCCCGTCACACTGGACAGAGTTTCGGTACTACTGGTGAAACGTGGATGCTCTGAGATTTCAGAACATCTCTGACTACCCCCTCGGGGAATATAGTCGTGAGCATATACATACATACATACTATCTCAACGATATTAATGTACCAGTAATAGATAAGGCGATCAGGGCTGCAATCGCTGTAAATATTCGGTGATTGAACCGTGACTGGACTACGTACAAACCATAACTTTTGACACATTTGGTATTGCGTTAATCGCGGTTCAGCTCATGACAGCCGTTAGAGCTGTTTTGACAGATCGCTCAGATGTTAAGACAGTTACATAGAGTTTAGCGCGATGCGGAATTCAGCACAGTTGAATAGTAGGTAACTGGATTGCAATGTGATTAGAACTGAAATTGGATAAGAATAAAACTTTGATGTTTTAATTAGCGCAATCGGGCTGCAGAAGGAATTGCATGTTACACTGGAATACTATCCGCCACCGCCACACGTCTCTTCTACATAAACCGCGCCTTAGACAACAAATAATAAGCATAAATTCTTAAATAAAAATTACAAAAATCCTAAAATAACTTGCGTTAACATAAACTTGTCACACATATCAAAAATAGGCACAAATGCAATAAAATACAAGACAAAGTGTCGTCACAGAAATAGAGCAGTCGTAAAACTGTGGGCAAGACAGGTGACGTGGTGACGTCATCGGGGGCGTGGTCGCGTCTGTGGTTAGACTGGACAACACTTTAACACCTTAATAATTGGGTCATATTTGTAAAATACTTGTCTAATGATTACTGACATAGAATAAGTAGAACCACAGAGCATTTTTGCCTTTGACTATTTATATGTGGCGTGTAATTCTACTAACAAACATTTCTGCCACTTTTTGCGGGGGCGAGGTAACATGAAATCCGCAACTTTGGATTTTATTCCCCGTAATCCTAGATTCTAATTTTGAATGTTAAAAATCATGAAAAGTAGTCTCGTGTGAACCCTAAACGTTCTAAGTTCGAAGTTATTATTTCGCAATTATAGGCTGTCTCGTTTAGTGATAAGGTGTAAAATTGAATGTAAATGCACAGGATCAATTGTGCTTATACCGTGGCAGAGGGGAAAGGCTACCGCAAGGCTAGTCCTTATAATAATTAGTCAAAGACCTAATGTTAGTCAAACTGTCAAAAACATCATTGGCTCTGTATCTTATCTTTTTTCATTTGTACGTGTTACATTATAGTAGCTGTAGTTGTTGCAAATAAATATAATTAAAAAAAAATTAAGCTTAATTATACAGTACGAGACAACTTAAATACTGATGCAACAATCGTAATCAGTATCGCGTCGTTAAAAAAATATCAGCTGTCCCATACTAAACTGCAATAGTTACTCGATTCAAAAGTATGGGACAGCAGATATTGTTTTTGTTCTGACAGTTTTGCTCCCATAGTAAAAGGTTTTCAGTTTGATGGGTAGAGTATGTGGTTTAAACTTAGATGATTTGTATACGGACTCGCCTCGCCTTAGCATTTCCCCTCTGCCAACGTGCGAGATCAAAAATCTTACGCATTTACATACAATTTTATACCCTATCGCTAAACGCGATAGCCTATAATTGCGGAACAATAATTTCGAACTTATGACGTTTGGGGTTCACACGACACTGTTTGTCATGATTTTTAACATTCAAAATTAGAATCTAAACTAATTAAATTAAATTAAATTAAAAATCATTTATTTCAGATTATTCGTCCATATTGTGTTAGTAACAATTGTCTTATAACTATGTTATTTCACAAATAAATACATTCATTAATAAAATTCAATAAATTAAAATATCAAATATAATATATATATATATATATATATCTAATGGAATCCGTCCAGTAATTCAATCATTTCAAAGCCAACATTCGTCGAATTCTAACCTCGATACGCACATCATAATTCGGATCTAAAATATCTAAATCAATCATTTACGCATGCGCAAAATAAGCTCAACACATCGCTCTCTGGGAAATAATTTAATAACGATATAGCCCAGTAAAAATATACAGGAGAGTAAAAATTTTTTGTTAGATCGTTTATACAAAATAATGATATTAAGGTGGTTGCAGAAATGTAAATTTCATACAAAAGTTTGGCGCATAGTAGGTAATATTGTATATATGGAAATTGACAAGTTTGCAACCACCTTTAGGTACTATTAACAAATCCATTTATTCTTTAGTCCTAAAATGTAAAATTTTTAGTAATAGTGTCCGATTTTTTTATTTTTTTTATTGTTTGTTTTAGGTTATGAGTTTACATACACTGTGTAGAGTTTGTACTAAAATTGAGTATTTCGCAATTTATACTTGTTTAAAATCAAAGGTCACGTGGTGATTCTTCTTTGGATTTAATTCTAATATAAAAGAATAGAAATAAATTTAACAAATGACATAAAAAAACTGTATGTATACTATTTATTGACGATTTCACATGATTTGTTTTACAAAGTAAAAAAAATCATGTTAAATTGGCAAAATTTTTTTAACTTTGTAAAAAAATAATGTTAATCTAAAATATAAAAGAAGAAAAAAAACGGCTGTTATAAATTATTTACTTTCGCCATACAAGCACACCGTAACTTTACTGGGCTAATAAATTTTCTATTCGAGATCCCAGCCCGGCCGCATTGCAGAGCCAATGTCATGCCCAAATAAATGTAATAAATATATTTTCTGTGGGTTTTTCTGTGAGCTGTAGGGGTGAAGGTTGACTGAGAGTTTATTGTATATCTAACCAAATTTTTTAAGCTAAGTTTTTTCCGAAAGCGCCGATGCCCTACAGACTACAAACGAAGTGCCAGTCTGTAGGGTTATCGTGCAAGTTTCCGAATATAGGGTCCAACTTAATATGCTGACAGTGTTTTAAGAGGATGAGGAGGATGAGGATGAGGATGATGGTGAGGACCTAACCTAACCTAATCTGTCCGTCTCTGTGTGAAAGTGGTTCAGTTAAATTGTCTGAAGCACTCTGTTTGATATGTAACGCATTTAATTTCACACCCTGTATATTAGTTAAAAAGCCGCAAGGTATTTTAAAACAGTCATTGCATTTTAAAACGGTGATAAAAATATTCAAACACCTTAACAAGGTATAAAAAACATCGAAAAAATATCACTGTAAAATCCGTTCTACTAACAACACAAACAAACGAAACCAACGAAAACAGAAAAAAAGAGAAATAACAATAAAAAACGAGGAACACCGCGGTTTTAGCGTAAGTAAATACACAAACATACCCACACGGGCGAGAGATGGAGGCACAGAATAGTTACAATACAGAAGGTCTAATTAAAGTTTTCTTAAACATAATATTGTTAATCCACTGCATGCCCCTTTATTTAACGAAAATAAGCAAAACTAGTATTTTTTAAGTGCAGATAAATGGCATTTTAATGTTAATAAGTCATAGGCTTGTTTTTATCACAAATTATGTCAATGTGTTGGATATTGGAGAGGGGTATATGTTTGCTCCTTTGGGAGTTGACACCCTGGGACCATGGGG
This sequence comes from Agonopterix alstromeriana, assembly GCA_963924505.1. Classification (NCBI taxonomy): domain Eukaryota; kingdom Metazoa; phylum Arthropoda; class Insecta; order Lepidoptera; family Depressariidae; genus Agonopterix; species Agonopterix alstromeriana. Next base: position 10,250,515 of record OZ004685.1, on the reverse strand, counting down.
ACCCGATGCAAAACAGCTTATAAAGGAGATATCGGCACGCCTTATAGAGACCACTGGTGATAAGAGGGCTGGCAGTTACCTACGTCAGCGCATAAGCTTGGCGATTCAGAGGGGGAATGCTGCCAGCGTTCTTGGAACCGTCCCTCGGGGAGAGGCTTTGGAGGAGGTTTACAGGTTGTAGGTCCCCCCGCCCCCCTTTTTTTTTAAATTGTTTTTTGTTTGTGTAGGAATTTGACGAAGCTTGTTGCAGATATACGGGTGTATTTATTGACGAAACGTGTTGTGGATCAGAGTGGTGTATTTCATTTGACGAAGCCTGTTGTGGATGTGAGTGATGTATTACGATTGACAAAGCCTGTCAATTTTATAACGTAAATATTGCTGCATATCTCCTACGACCTGACGACATATTTGTAGGGGGAATGCAATGCAAAAAAAAGGCCACATATTTCAATGCCTGCTCCTACCGAATAGTAAGGAAAATCTTTTGCCATTTCGGTTGTGTCCCGAAATGAAAGATATCTATTTTGATAGTCTAATCCGTGTAAAGTCATTCTCCAAGCAATAACTGGTAGATATTCTAATAGCGAAAGTTCTAAAGTTTCGTACGTACGTACTACGTAGCGATATGAAACGTAGAGTACATAAAGGTTTTTAAGAGTCCTTTTACCTTTGAGTGGCACCCTCATTTCTAAATAAAGAAAATTCAAAATGAAAAAGTGCTACGACAACTTACTACAAAAGCCTAAATGCAATTTTTATATAGGTCTTAAACATCTCACTTTTAAGAATATCGAAATAAATGTATAAGTGGCCGTTTTTCATTTTCATAAAACATAAAAAAACTATAAGCACTTTTTTTTAATTAGGCTTTATTTCTAGGAGAAATCTTTATTATTGTGATAAGGGCAACCCTGAACTGTAAAAGGACTCTTAACTAGATGTCAAAGATTAATTGAATGCGAAATGTATGTGAGACAAAGTACAATTAAAAGTAAACTGTCAGCTTGGAGTGGTTGCATTTGTGGTTAGAAATGAATGCTGGAGACCAATCACGCTAAATAAATCTCCCTCAAACCGTGATTGCACCGCGAGCGAACCAGAACTTTTAAAAATTCGGTATCGCGCTTATCATTTGACAGCCGTTAGAGCCGTTTTGACATATCGCTCAAACGTTAAAGGCTGTCAGTCACATAGTAAATAAGTCAAGTTTAGCGCAATACGGAATTCAGTACAGTTGCATAGTAATTGGATTGCAATGTGATTAAAACTGAAATTGGATTAGGATTGAACTTCGATGTTTAAAATTAACACGTTCGGGGCCCTGTTTTTGATAGAAACACATTATTTATTTATTTCGATTTTCAAAAATTTACTGTTAGTAAATTTAATCATTTTCTTTTTTCTATTTAAGTTAGAAAATATTTATTACAATTATTTCAACAAACAATATTACTTTTAAATAAAAGAAGATCAAAATTTATTATGTTATTTGTTGATTAAAATAAATAAAATCACGAATTTCGACAAACACGTTTTTTACAAACACTAGGTATAGTTCCTGAACAAAAAATTCTGTCCACTAAACAAATATGGATCTATGTAAAATTACTACGCACGAAACCCAATTGGCGCGTGCCAATCGTGCGTATCAAAACATAAAGAGTGAACCTTCAGTACTTTATACATAATGTTTTATGGTGTGAGTGACGCGATATATTCACGTATGAAACGATTTTAGGTCACGCCATTGTCCCCGTTTCATTTCGATGCAAAACGGATAAAGAGAGACGATTTGGTACCATTTCGTTGAAAATAAACTGTTATATTATTTGATTCGTGTTAAAGATTTATAAACACGTTATCGAATAAACGTAAAATATGAAAACCGTTTCTTCGAAAATCGTTAACCGAACAACATAATTACGATTTGGAACTTTTGAATTCGCAACAAATCGATATTTTCTATTGATTCGAGTTTTTATCAAGAGTCGAAAATAAAAGAATTGCATATTTTACGATAGGTTGGCGATAATACTACATGAGTAAATACCCCACAGAAACAAAGTTTAAAGCTTTATACCTACAATCACGCTAAGTTATTGGATTGCAATGTGATTACAACTGAAATTGGATAATAATCGAACTTCGATGTTTTAACTTAGGGCAATCGGGCTCCTGGAGTGTAATGCACAATACCTACACATAATGACAAACACACGCAAAATGTACAATAGGCAAAAATCTTTGACTAATTATTATAAGGACTAGCCTTGCGGTAGCATTTCCCCTCTGCCACGGTATAAGCACAATTGATCTTGTGCATTTACATTCAATTTTACACCTTATCACTAAACGAGACAGCCTATAATTGCGAAATAATAACTTCGAACTAAGAACGTTTGGGGTTCACACGAGACTACTATTCATGATTTTTAACATTCAAAATTAGAATCTAGGATTATGGGGAATAAAATCCAAAGTTGCGGATTTCATGTTACCTCGCCCCCCGCAAAAAGTGGCAGAAATGTTTGTTAGTAGAATTACACGCGTAACCAGTACACATATAAATAGTCAAAGGGGACAGCTGATATTTTTTAACGACGCGATACTGATTACGAGTATTGCATCAGTATTTAAGTTGTCTCGTTATGTCGTTGTCTCAATGTCGCAAAGTTATTCGCAACCGTCCTATCTTACAATACGGGAATAACCTACTACCGTCACAATGCAACGGCGCGCGTGCAAACAAAAATGAACCGAGTCATTAGACATGAAAGCTTCCTTTACATAGTCTCCCTCTTTCATTCTTTCACGCGCTGGCAGCGTGACATCGCTCGGGTTTTCGAGTTTCGCATTGTCTACTCACAAAATGGCGGCAAGTCTAATGAGATTTGACCAAAAAGTTTACACGGTATACTTAACCTATTACCATTCACCCCTCGGTGGGGATTGACCGTCGAGCGTACCTGAGCTGTGGAGTGAGACAGGCCTGCCATAACCACTGAATAAATACTAGTACTACCGTACCATAGCTAAAAAAATAAAGTTATTAAAGTCCGGCCGCTGAAAGATTGCGTTTGACAGTTACCATAAAATTGTAAAAAACTGAATGAAAACTATAAATGCCGATCATTATTTAGTAGCTTTTTGAACTTAAAAGGGCAGCTAGTGCCCTGTGTACTAGAGTGAGCACAGGTAAACAATATTTTCATTCGTTTTTTTCAATTTTATGGTAACTGTCAAACGCAATCTTTCAGCGGCCGGACTTTATCATAATAAATGTCTATAGAGAAGCGAATAACCTCTACATTGTTCGACAAACCCTAATTTGTCTATTGTCCAGGTATAATGCTGGGTGGGATAAAGCTTTTAACTGGACTTTGCTATGAAAATGTATAGTTTTATAATACGTAACTATTATATTATACGTACGTATGTATAACTATAGTCGAGTGAGAACGTCTATAAAAAACCCGGCCAAGTGCAAGTCGGACTCGCATCCTTAGGGTTAAGGACAATACAGGGTCCTTCTTAATATGCTGACACTTTTATAAGGGAATGATCAGACCATCAAACTGAACAACTTTCTCTATGGGACCAACGTTGAAATCGCGGAAAAAAAAATCTGCTGTCCAATACAGTTGGCTCAAGTAGGATTGCAGTTTTGTATAGAACAGCAGATTTTTTTTCGCGATTTCGATGTTGGTCCCATAGAGAAAGTTGTTCAGTTTGATAGTCTGATCATCCCCTTAAAAAAGTACCAGCATATTAAGAAGAACCCTGTATATAGCATTTGGTATTAATTTCAACTTGACACCGGTTTTGAGAAAAAGGGCCTTGACAGATGGACAAAAAGTGATCTTATAAGGGTCCGTTTTCTCATTTTGAGGTACGTAACCTCATAAGCTGTATAAGGAACCTTAATTCCTGTCACCACGTACGGCAACTACTTAGACCACTTAACTAGGGACCAGCCTCGCGTTAGCATACCCTTCTGCCAAGTCATGAGATCAACTGAGATACATACAATTCTATACATTATCACTAAACGAGAAAGCCTATAATTGCGGAACAATATCTTCAAACTAGTCTCGTGTGAGATTCACAGGAAACTATTTCGTAAACCAAAACAACACGACATCATCAGTGAAAATTAGACTAGCAGACGAGCAATCTTGTTCTGTCAAGTTGATAGCAATTTTGAAGCGTAGAGAGCGTAAGCGGAAAAAAAAGGTCAATGGTTTGAAACCTGCTGCTGCTGCAGGGCCTTAGACGAATTATATACGGACCCGCCTCGCCTTAGCATTTCCCCTCTGCCAACGTGCAAGATCAAAAGATCTTACGCATTTACATACAATTGTATACCTTATCACTAAACGCGACATCCTATAATTGCGGAACAATAATTTCGAACTTATGACTTTTGGGTTTCATACGACACTGTTTTTCATGATTTACATTCTTAACATTCAAAATTAGAATCTAAACTAATGGAATAAAATTCAAAGTTGAGTATCTCGTGCTACCTCGCCCCCCGCAAAAAGTGGCAGAAATGTTTGTTAGTAGAATTACACGCGTAACTTGTCCTCATATAAGTAGTCTAAGTGCAGGGCGATTCTCTTCATAAAGGTAAAAACAAAAGTTCTACAAAAAGTCTACGCTACGAAACAAAAGAAACACGTGTCTTGGCTAGACGAATTGGAAGCCAAACCTTTGGCGGACCGCTGCGCTAGTAAAAAACGCACGCTGCATCTGCGACATTAAACACATATAAAATTAATCTATAAATATTACAGACGTATAATTTTAAACTAACTCATACGCACTTCTATTTAGAGAGCGATACTGTGCCAAATTAATAGGCTCTAATCTAGATGCACGCACTCTAATTTGTCGTGGTGTCATTGCATAAGCCTATGACGTCAGTAGTTGACGTTCGATATTCTTTCACGCGTTTTCATGCATTTTATTGGCTGGTTTTTAGGGTTGACTATGATATTCTACTAATATTATGAAACGCGAAAGTTTGTAAGTATGGATGGATGTTTGTTACTCTTTCACGTAAAAACTACTGAATGGATTTTAATGAAATTTGGCACACAAATAGAATATGATCTGGATTAACACATAGGATACTTTTTTAAGGTCTACGCAGACGGAGTCGCGTGCAACACCTAGTAGTATTATAAATTAATATTGACTGACTACTACATTTAAGATTGTTTTGTATGTACGCACCTTTCCACTTGAATACGGTTGGTAGACTTCACATACGCATCGGAATTTCTTCTTCAGCGTATGCAGGTTTCCTCACGATGTTTTCCTTCACCGTTTGAGAGCAGTTGGTATTACACACATAAGTTAGAAAAACTCATTGATATATGGCTTGTCATCCGTGCGGATTAGAATCTGGACCCACAACGTTTGAGCGTTCATACTTCTCCGCAACGCGCTACCGGGTGATTAAACCCGGCGGGAATTAGTCTGTTGGTAACTTTGACTGTCTTCTTCTTCTTATCGTGTGGGCAGCAAGCCCTAGTGTCAGAGTTTTTTCAGACCGCCTTACGGCCTCTGACGTGGATTTTATGTAACGACCTCTACCAACAGAGATAGTAGCCACGTCCAGGCCTATGCCACCCGAAGCACGGAATTATCTTTCTTTTCAGACAGCTGGATTCAGTCTGCAATGTCGCACAAACTGACGTATCACTAGCTTTCCCCCATGGGCATCGAACCCACGACCTCAGTGTCCAGAGCCCAATGCTCTTAAACATTCGATGATGAGCGCTATCTATTTTTAGAAGAACTACAAAAATAATTCTACGCAGCCCTAACCCGAAAATAAAATTGAACCTAGAGCCGCGACCTCAACAGCTAGTCTGATCATAAATACAACTAGTGTCGCCTAGTTATCGATAGTTCTATTATCGATAAGCCTATCGATATTATAAGTCTGTCCTACTGGAAGTCTGTGAGATGGAACCTCTAGGCAGACTTCTGATCTACCCATAGGTACCTGCATAGACGTGTTTTAGAATTAAATGTTCGATTTGATTTTTAGTTCATTAAAAAGTTCCAACTAAAACCATGCAAATCACTTGAGGTTTTAAATTATTAAGTACTCACGTACAATTAATTCATTATTATGTACCTACATACAATAAATACTTTACTTTTTATCCCCCCATCTCGTAAAGAGTATTTTTGCTCTTCGATATCTGAGTGCAAAGGCCGTTTTTATCCGCTAGAGGATAAAGTAAATTGAATTTAGAACATCGTGTGCACTAAGTTTGTAAATTCAAAACATCATTAAACCTATTTACTTCTCCCTCCATGGTGCCGAATTTATCATACATCCTTTTTTTTTGCATTTAGTCATTTCTTCGCTGAGGTGGGATGAAAAGTTACTTGTTGCACTCGAGTGCAAAGATTTTTCACCTCGGCTCTTTTGATTCCCTCGCTAACGCTCAGGATTCTAATTTTTATTTTAGACTCCTTCGCATGCTCGGTCATCAAAATTGAGCACGCGTTTAAAAAGCAACTTTGCACTCTTGCATAACAAAGAACTATTTCGCTGCTATCCAACTTTGCACCCTTTGATTACTAAATGACTTTGGGTTTTGACGGGGACTTGGGTCTGCTCTGCGCAAACAAAGATTGACGAGCGGAATTATTTTCCTTGTCGTACTGTATCGATATTTATCGAGACCATAGATTTATCGACTATCGATAGTTCATAATAGAGCAGCAACACTATATACAACAAAGTCGTAAACGCGTCCCATAATAAACAATGTATTTTACATTCTAAGATAAAACATCACCACTTTACTCTAAACATTGTCGTGCTATCCGACTTTAGCGTGAAACGAGGTTTATGTGTTTGACAATTTGTCATCATCAGCCTCTAAACCGAATAGTGGCTGAGGGAAGGGAAGCGAAGTATGGGTCCTGCGGCACGCTGGGTTGACGATATAAAGAGAGTCGCGGGAGCTACGTGGACGCGAGATGCTCAGCACGTCTAGCATGATTTCTCTTTCGCGCAACTCGGCTTTGTGCCATACTGCTTGTCGCGGCAAGTGCGGCTTTCGCTCTCCGAAAAGCGCGGAAACTGGTTATTTTCTATGAAGCAGAAGGTGCGTCGCGCGTGTGTAGAGAAATCATACTTGGCCATGCAACGCCAAACCAACTTGGCCAACTGCTGCTCATGATTCCTATGCGTAAATACACACTGGATACAAACTAAGTCAAAACCTTTCAATACTTACCAATTAAAGTTAATGAAATTTTTCTGAATCAATCTAGAACCTAATCTCTATGTTTGTATGAATTCAGAATTTCGTTAAAATATAAATTTAATTAATCCTAACAGGATTAAATCTTTGAGACACTGTAACTTTAAAACTATACAATTTAACAAAAATCTGATTTTATCCAACATAGAGATTAGTTTCTAGAAATTTTCTTAAAATGTATCCACGAGCACGATAGCGCTTTCATTCATTGCTGAAATGATAACAAATCATTTTTGCCTATAAACTTAAAATCCGATTAACTTTAAATTTTAAGTATCAAAATTATTAAATTATTGTTCCAATCGAATTATTTTATTATAAATCAGTTGTTGGGTTGTATGAGGTTTTCAAATAAATGAGAGAGCAATCGAGATGGGGCAAAACGACAGAAAAAACGAAACTACGAGGGTTCCTTATCTACTACAGAATCCTAAAACAAACTATTTTCAAAAAGAATCATTACGTTTGTAACTTTTACAACGCGTTGTAAATCTATAAAGCTATCTTATTATTCGAAGCTGAGCCAAAACAAACATATATCGATACCCCGCGTTTGTTTATCTTGTCCGTCTGTCTGTCACTTTATTTGACGGATGCTGGGACGTTGCTATTTATTTCTCTCGTCATGTTTACGAGGCAGTTATCTATACTGTGAAAAATTTCCTAACTACAGATGATGTTACGTTCAGAAATCTAATGAAATCGTGAATGAACATAATGCAGGCTAATCATACTGTGATGAAAGTGAAAGACCGTTAAAAATTGATGAGAACATGCAGGAAAGTGGATCCCGGCTGACGGCTTTTAAGGGAATATAATTCGGAGCGCGCTCCATACAAACGTACTATGGTGATATTTTCAATACTAACCAATTAAACTCAATGAAATTTTTCAGCATCAATCTAAAAACAAATTAGTATGCTTGTATAGAGTCAAATTTTCGTTAAAATGTATCGTTTTAAAGTTACAGTGCCTCAAAGATTTCCATACAAATCCTAAATTAATCCTAGCATTGAAACTGTATATTTTAATGAAAATCGGACTCCATAGAAGCATAGATATTTGTTTCAAGATTGTTTCAGTAAAATTTCATTGACTTTAATTGGTTAGTATTGAAAATATCACCATGGTACGTTTGTATGGAGCGCGCTCCGAATTATATCCCCTTAAGGGGATGATCAGACCGTCAAGCTGAAAAACTTTCTCTATGGGACCGACGTTGAAATCGCGAAAACGAAATCAACGGTTCTACAACGTGTTAATGAATAAACACAAAACTAGAAATTAGTTTGTTTAGAATCGTTGTCGTTAGTAAATGAGGTACCATCTGAAGGAGACCACTCTAAAGAACTGGAAAAACTAAGGTTGCCACCTCTCAGTCTGCCACAACTTCGCAACTCTAAGGGTTAAAAATTACTTCTTTGAACCTGGAAACCCTAGAGTTACGGCAGACTGAGAGGTGGCAACCCTAGTTTTACCAGCTCTTTACATCGGTCGCCTTCAGATGGCACCTCATTTACTTCCCAAACAGATCGGTGAAAAAAATGGTACCATAAATCATCATGGTAAAGACACCTGCGGCAAGATTTTCTAGGCAATACGGCGGCGTTGTATGAACCTCTGTATAAACGTTCACTTAAATCACATTTCGTTCACCAAATAAATAGGTGTATAATTTTGCGGTCGGATCCTGGTAGGGATGTGACTTTGAGTACGAAAAATCGATTTTTAAAATAATGGATTTCATGATACCTCATAATAATCGATTATTTTACTTTAAAAATCGATTTCATGCAAAATATCGATTTTTATTTATTTTTACGAAAATATGACAGACAGAGCTACTTCGTCATTTATCTACATTATTAACCGATAACATATAAAGAAAACCAAGTTTTTCTAATAAATATATTCATTACATGACGTCAAAAAGTTATCTATGTGATATTATTTTGAATAAACAATTTTGACTTGACTTTGACTTGATATTTTATTAAAAATTCAAAAACCAAAGAAACAAAAAACAAAACTTCTTGAAATTAAAATTATGAATGGAAATTACTTAAAATTTACTACGGCCACAAATCAGTAGGCAAAGAATGCAAAAATAAAAGCTTGGGCAATCTTTTGCCCAAGATACCACTTGGTTCGGTAAAAACTGTCGAGCTTTTGAAATAATGTTCTTGTTATGTACAAGATGGCGGGGCGGTACTGCTGCTAAACTCTCACTCGTTCAAGAGTGTGAGTGAACCTGGTAATTCATTCATAGGATCGTTCATAGATGGCTCTGTTACAAAAATCGGAATAAAATCATGAAAATAAAAAAATCTATTTTTTATAATCGATTAAACATAATCGAATCGATTTTTAACGAATAATAATCGATTTATAAATTATTCGATTATTTTTTCACATCCCTAGATCCTGGTATAAATTGTCATGTATATGAAATGGGCTCTGGGCTACAACGAAATCTATTTTTTATTTAGAAATAAATTGACTTTTGCTTGTGCGTTAGAACTGCATTTCTGCCAGTGTCAAGTAGTTTGTTGGAGTTTCTATCCCAATCTCAAGGATTGTTTATGTTCAAAAACACAGCTGAGATGAGTTTGTGTGTGCTTGTATGCGCAAACACCACACGAAAGACAACCGCTCGCGGCAAAAGTTGCAACGTGACTGAAGTATGTATCAAAATGCAGTTAACGTTTGTACCTACCGTCAGAAATAGCAACGTAATCTCCTATCGACACAAAAGATACTTTACACCGAATTAACCCAGACATGATTCAAACCTCTGACGCATGCTGTGTTTACACTTGGCATATTTTAGCATATGCAAGTTGCAGTCTATAACGCTCTTTGTTGTCGATGTAAACAGGTTCTAAACTGGGCATTATATTGTCGATGCTGATACAAAATATACCTCCTTGATTTTTCCTGCCTACTGCCTCCGTGGTCTAATGGTTAAGAGCATTGGGCTCTTGACACGGAGCTCGTGGGTTAGATTCCCACAGGGGACACATAGTAATATGTCACTTTGTGCGTTTTTCCCCAGTTGGTTAGGACATTGTAGGCCGAATCACCTGATTGTCTGAAAAGAAAGATGATTCCGCGCCTCGGATGGCACTTTAAGCTGTTGGTCCTATCTCTCGTGGCAGTAGTCATTACATAAAAACCACGTTAGAGGCCGTAAGGCGGTCTAATAACTAGCGTCCCGCCATTTGCCCGGATCATCATCATCATCAGCCTATTGAACGGCCCACTGCAGAGCACGGGCCAACCTTGGGCGTTAGTCCACTATACAGGTTTCCTCACGATGTTTTCCATCACCGTTTGAAAGTAGTCGGTATTTACATAAGTTAGAAAAACTAATTTGTACATGGCATGTCGTCCGAGCGGATTAGATCCCGGTTGACACTTATAATGCTTTGACTAATTATTATAAGGACTAGCCTTGCGGTAGCATTTCCCCTCTGCCACGGTATAAGTACAATTGATCTTGTGCATTTACATTCAATTTTACACCTTATCACTAAACGAGACAGCCTATAATTGCGAAATAATAACTTCGAACTTAGAACGTTTGGGGTTCACATGAGACTACTTTTCATGATTTTTAACATTCAAAATTAGAATCTAAAGTTATGGGGAATAAACACCAAAGTTGAGGATTTCATGTTACCTCGCCCCCCGCAAAATGTGACAGAAATGTTTGTTAGTAGAATTACACGCGTAACCAGTCCACATATAAATAGTCAAAGTTATAATGTCATAATCATTGCATTAGTGAAAAAATCGGTTTTCAGGCACCTAAAAATCGTCTACGGACGCTATCACTTCCATGTTATCTTAAAATTTCGAGCTTCTCAAATATTCCTTCAGTCGTAGAAATACCGAGAAATCACTGGAAGGTTGGGAATCCTGTGATTATGGGGGATGAATGAGGTTTTCAAACTTATCGTCTTAGTTTGGTGCCAAGTACAGACTTAGAGTGCTGTCATGATGAAAAAACACTTTTTTGCGACTATTCTCCGTCGTTTTTAGGCTTCCGAAGTCAACAAGGAACCCTTACAGTTTCGCCATGTCTGTCCGTCTGTCCGCGACTTAGCTCATAGACGCTTAGTACTAGAAAGCTGTTATTTGACATGGGTATACATATTAATCACGCCGACAAATTAGTAAAATAAAATCTAGGAAAATGCATTTTTTAGGGCATAAGCATATGCTCATGACTATATTCCCCGAGGAGATAGTCAGAGATATTCTGAAACATCCACGTTTCTCCAGTAGTACCGAAACTCTGTCCAGTGTGACGGGGGTGAGCTCGTCGCCAAATAATGGACAGTGGGTACAATACATGCCTCGAAATTGAAGCATGCAGGTTTCCTCACGATGTTTTCCTTCACCGAAAAGCCAGTGGTGTACAAATCGTTCATAAATTTCGAAAAAGTCATTGGTACGAGTCGGTCTGGACGGGGATCGAACCATCGCCTCCTGCACGGCAGGTAAGGTTACTCGCCACTGAACTAGCACTGCTTTTTACGGTTGATTACGGGTATGTAAACTGAAAACTGATTTGTCTATTGAGTTCTGAAACTAAAGCCACGTAAAGAACGTCCTTGAGCCAGAGTAGTGTAACTTTATTTATTTCATTCTCTTCGCCTCATTGATTTATGATTATGCCAGTTTATTCACCTCGCTGAAGAATTTATTTTTACTAAAATATTTTACACACCATTCTGCTACATGTGTGCGATGGAAATGTAAACTTTCGTGTGTAAAATCAAGGCTTTTCAGCACACCCTGGACACAGATGGCCTCTGCCGAGTAGCATGATATCAGATAAGAAAAAAATATTCAGCATAGGATCAAATTTCGTTTGTATGCATTGCGGTCGGTGGTTAGACTTAGGTTTTTATATTAGTAATTTTGTACTTTACAACAATTTCTAAACGGCAATCGGTAATTTTTTTGTTAATTAAGAAGTCCCGGGGCTTACAGTACTATACGACACTTCCGCTCCTTTCTGTCCTCCATGGTACACTCACACAGAAGGACGTACGAACAGGTGTCCACACTCAGACGGGGTATGTGTGCACCTGTTCGTACGTAACACAACGCGCTATGTGTGTGTGCACCGACAGCGGCCGCTAGTATGAAGTTTCCGATCTGTAGGGATATTTTAATCATGTTATAACACCGAATATGTAAGGAGGTGTAGGCATATTTTATTACTTTTATCCAAACATAATAAAATATATAGTAAAAACAACAAATGAGTACTAAATTCTAGTAAACCAACTTGGAGTATTAACACGTAATTAAAATTCCTTAGACCAAAGAACAGGAAGTAAATGGAATAAATAAACTACGTGAATTTACCTTTGCAGCTAACGTAATGGTAAAATAAACTTTAGAGTTGAGAAAATAGATTCTGTTTTACTTTGGTGTGCTGAAGCCACTGAAGGGCTTAACCTTGGTAAAGAAACTGTGGTGTGAAAATACACGGTTTGATATTAGTTTTGTTATGCTCAAGAGTTTTGTAGCATCGGCCAATAAATGTCGATGTTATCGTGTATGTTACACATTAAAAAGAAGGAAAAAAGACATCCGGACGAATTAAGAACCTCTTTTTTTTGCAGTCGGTAAAAAAGAGAACGTTTCTACAACAACCCACTTTAGATAGTTGGCAGTTGGCAACATTTTCTGATCTTTGTTCTGTTAGGACCAGGAAGTTGGAATAGGTTTAATTGTCTATGGAGAGCAGACTGCCATGACTGAAATACATTGCTCATGATTTTAAGTCTTATGCCTATGACACATTATGTCGGGCGCGGAGTGGGTGCTGGTCGTCTGAACGTGGCCTTACAAGCGGTGAATACACATAAAAATACTCATTAGCGGGCAATGTCCGTCCTTCTTTCGTAAATTCCCGTTGTTATTTCTGACGTCAACTTTGTCCCTTTCTAATGCAACGACAAAAATTGATATAGAGGGACAAACGTAAAATCAGAAACATCGACGACGAACACGTACGAAAGAAGGACGAACATTACCGACCGATTCCATGTCTTAAACATATTTTATACCTCATAGAATTAAGTAAGTGTGTGTTACATAATGTATCAAGTAATAAGCTATATTTACTGTGTCTTAAATTATTTTACAACTTGTTATCATCGTAAAACAACTACAACCATATTATTGCCGTGTTAACTAACCAAAACGCCGCGTTCCCGTCCGTAATACGCTACCGTATGTTTTCACAAATAATTGTGAAGACGTAGGGAAGTCGAGGCGTTGAAATTTTAATGTGCTTGGTTTTCGCGGTCGTACGAAATGAAACACGCGCTAATATACAGGGTGTAACTTTCAAGGTGTGCTGTATTTGGTGACGTATGATCAATTAGGTATTACGAATAATTAAACAAAATCATTATTAAAATTAAATTTAAGTAGGAAACCAAATTTTTCTGTACGATATTCTGGCAAGCAGCCTGGCGGCCGTATTATGATGCGCGCGATAAGGATCTTAAATTTTATTATCTTGTTAGCTCACTCGCAAATAGAAAGAAAGGCGCGATAGCGCTATGTCAAGCTAGCATACTACAGGCGCTAAACCTCTAGCATGATTTCTCTACTTATGCGCGATTCGACCTTTTTCCATGCTACTCGTCGTGGCAAGCGCGTCTGAAAAGCTCGGAAAGACGTAATTTTCTACGCAGCGAAGGCGTAATCATACTAGTGCGGCTGGAGCCGATACATGACCGCGGCGACTATTATTGTATGTCGAATGTCGATCGTCAAATGAAAATAGCCTATTAAATGAACACAGATTATTCCATACTTGCTTCTGTAATAGATACAGCACTCTCCCGATTTGGCGCGCATTTTTCGAATCTCGGACTTTGCGCTTCAGGAACAACGAACGATAATGTGCATTATGTCAATGCGCGACAGTCTGTGTCGCGTGCGATACGCGGAGCCGTAGTACTTATCGCAGCTGTCAAACGTGAGTGACGGTGCACTGATATAAATTTAAATGTTTTGTTTGTAGCCTCGGCGTTTATTTAAAAGCGTTTGAACGTCCAATTTATCAGGTATATCATTTTGTAGAGCTATTATAAACGTCCTGGAGTGCGATTTTTGAAACTCATACGTTGAATTCAGCAGTTGCAAATGTCAAAATTAGTATGGGGATGCATCTTTCTACTGCTGATTAGACTTTCAAAAATTGCACTCCTGGATTGTGATTTTTGAAAGTCAAATCAGCAGTAGAAAGATGCATATCTCTATAGTACATTTTACTAAAATCGCACTCCAGCACGTCTAGTATGATTTCTCTACACGCGCGCGACGCGCCTTCGCTGCATAGAAAATAACCTGTTCCTGCGCTTTTTGGAGAGCGAAAGCCGCGGTTGCCGCGACTTGTAGTATGGGAGAAAGCCAAGTCGCGCGCAAGTAGAGAAATCATGCTTGACGTGCAGGGGGATTTATAACAGCGGTATCAAATTGAATACCTTTTCTTATAAACAAGACGAAAATGTTCAACCAGATAACCATTTTGAATCTTTCCGAAAACATGTTTAAAACTAAAATCAAAAAAGTCCTCTGTAAAAAAGCATATTATAAACTGGATGATTATTTAAATGATCAAAATGCTTGGGTCTGAGGTCACTAGCTTATAGTTTATTTACTTTATTGTATAGTAACAATTATTTTATTAAATAGACTATGTATTATTGTATACATAACTTTAGCTTAAGAATTTATATTGTAATAGTTATTAAGTCGTGTTATGTTGTAGAGTTTCTGGCCGCATCTTCTCTACAGCGACAACACGTTCCGACGCGGTGGTAGCTTTAAAAAAGATTTGACGTTTGATAAGTGTGCTGCAAGCTCCTATATTGACTTTGACTTTGACTTATAAATTGGGCGTTCAAACGCTCTTAAATATACAATATACAACGTAAACTGGGAGACATTATCACCTCCGTGAATATTGTACACCTTGAAAGTTACGGCCTGTATATGGCATAAACTTTGTAATTTCATTGAAGTTCGGTTTTGATGTTTAGTTATTTGTTTAAAGAATATTAAGCTGGGCCAGGTGGTTGTTACATACCTAGTTTAGATAAACTCGGGCTGCACAAAATTTCAGTTTATGTATACTGAACAGAATTTGGATTCCGACTCTTTTTGTATTCATTAAGGGGATAGAAAGTTGTTCAGTTTGACGGTCTGATCATCCGCCTAAAAAGTGTCAGCATATTAAGAAGCACCCTATATAGCCCGAGCTCTAGGACAGCCAGGACGGACAGACAGCGTAGGCTACCCTAAATAGGGCACCCTTAGCAACGGGACCCTAAAAAAACTTCGTCTTAAGAGGATATAATTCGGAGCGCACTCCATACAAACGTGCTATGGTGATATTTTCAATACTAACCAATGAAAGTCAATTAAATTTTTCTGAAACAATCTTGAAACAAATATCTATGCTTGTATGGAGTCCGATTTTCGTTAAAATATACAGTTTTAATGCTAGGATTAATTTAAGATTTGTTTGGAAATCTTTGAGGCACTCTAACTTTAAGACTGTACATTTTAACGAAAATCGGACTCTATAGAAGCATAGAAATTTGTTTTTAGATTGATTCTGAAAAATTTCATTGGTTAGTATTGAAAATATCACCATAGTACGTTTGTATGGAGCGCGCTCCGAATTATATCCTCTTAAGACGAAGCTTTTTTAGGGTCCCGTAACTAAGGGTGCCCTATTTAGGGTTGCCTACACTGTCTGTCTGTCCTGGCTGTCCTAGAGCTCGGGCTATATAGGGTCCTTCTTAATATGCTGACACTTTTTTAGGCGGATGATCAGACCGTCAAACTGAACAACTTTCCCTATGGGACCAACATCTAAATCGCGAAAAAAAAATCATCATCAATCTGTCCCATACAGTTAGCTCAAGTAGGTTTGCAGTGTTGTATGGAAGAGCTGATTTTTTTTCGCGATTTCGATGTTGGATTAAGAAGGACCCTATGTCCTTCTTTATATGCTGACACTTTTTTAAGCGGATGATCAGACCGTCAAACTGAACAACTTTATAAATGGCACCAACATCGAAATCGCAAAAAAAATTCTGCTCATACAAAACTGCAAACCTACTCGAGCCAAATGTATTGGACAGCTGATTTTTTTTCGCGATTTCGATGTTTGTCCCATAGAGAAAATTGTTCAGTTTAACGGTCTGATCATCCCCTTAACAACGTGTCAGCATATTAAGGACCCTGTATAGATTGAATTTTTATAGGTAGCAAGCTTAAATTTTCACAGAAAATGTGTTATTACTTAGAATTTCCTAACAAAGAATAAGAAAAATTCAAAAGTACACAATTTTTTTGATGATACCCCGTAGAAGAAACCATGTTTTTCAACTTGGTAGAATCATAGAGTGGTTATTTGTTGGTAAAACAACAAATAATATAACTGGCCAAGTGTGTGTCGAGCTCGGCCAAGGGTAAGAGACAATTTGGTTGCTTCGGTGAGCGAGTCCAACTCGTACTTGGCCGGTTTTCTAGAGTCTTTTCGGTGTCGCAGCTCAAAACACAGACCTCGCCTCCTCCAACATAATCACCTCCAAGGTAAAAATACTCAGCGGCGCTTCAGTCTTTTATTATTATTATTTATAAATAATAATAATTCCATAACGACAAAACAAGACCACAACATATACAACATAAAAAGCATGCTTGTGCATTAGCACCGCATTTCCGACAGCGTCAAGTAGTTTGTGGGAGCTATCCCAATCTCAGGGATTGTTTTTGATCAAGAACAAGAAGAGATTGAGGATTGCGGAGCGTCATGGCAGGCAAAAACGCGACGCGCGATCACCACGCTAGACAAGTGCTCGTGTCAGAACTTGCAACGTGACTCTTTAGTCTTTTTACCTTGGATAACGTATGTGTCCCACGGGACCGTAGAAGCCGTAAAATAACCACTTGGTTATTATAATATTAGAGTTGATGATGTTTCAAAAATATATATCGGGTACATGTTAATATAAATATTTATAAAATGTTATAACACTTTCGAACTTATGGTAAATACACTTTAGGTATTCTCATTATATCATATCAATATTAATCTAAAATTGAATATTTCTGGTTTCAAAGTCAAAGTCAAAGTCAATATAATTTATTCAATATAGGAGCTTGCAGCACACTTATCAAACGTCAAATCTTTTTTAAAGCTACCACCGCGTCGGAACGTGTTGACGCTGTAGAGAAGATGCGGCCAGAAACTCTACAACATAACACGACTTATTAACTATTACAATATAAATTCTTAAGCTAAAGTTATGTATACAATAATACATAGTCTATTTAATAAAATAATTGATACTATACAGTAAAGTAAATAAACTTTAAGCTACTTCATTATGTGTTGTTAGCTTCACATTATACAGTTGTTATAAATGTTAGATATCGGCGAACCAGGTTACGAACTAATATCTAAAGCAAGTTCTAGTTTTTTATATTTTTTTGGAGTATAACTCTACATCATATAGCTAATAATATATAAAAAATTTGCAGACTTTAATAATATCATAATCAATGTTTCTTCAGCCGGTGGAGTAAATTGCGCGCGAACTTGTCAGACTATTGCGAGTGGCAGGGAGTTACTATTCTGTATGTAATACTATTATACATTATGAGATCTATAGCAACAGTGTAGTAAGACTATAATTATAACATTGTACACAGTCTGATGGCCAGACAATACAAATTGACGCATTGGTTCTTGAGTCATTGATCTGCGCAAGATTCTAATTTCGTCTAAAAATTGAGCGGTTGTAATGGAATAACATCGTCTAATTGGTTTCTTTAGAAATACACAGAGATATATGATTTTTCTTTTAAATGAATGTACAATTTACGTATAACCATTATATACCTACTGATTGATTTGATATTATTTATAATAATTTAATTAACTTTTTAATGTCTTCGTTTACACTTCTTATACAGGGTGTTAGGGTAAACAGTTGTATTACTTTAAGGGGTGATTGTACCCATGATACTGAACAACTTTCCCACAATTTAAAAAAAAGAGATTGATTCATTAGAGCAGAAATGAACTTACATGAATAGTACAATCACAAATTTAATAAAGTTTGTTTTACGCTTGCGTCGTTTCTCTTTCTCTCGCATCAGACAGTAATATAAGCAATCACAGGCCCATTTCGCATCAATAATTTTTCGACGTATAGTCGGGGAAATCTACGGATTTTTGTATGGAGTAGGTTGCATTAATTGCACTTTTGGTGAAAATTTTGAATATAGTAGATACATACCTGAAAAACATAAATTCTCAATAATCCCCGATTTTTTATGTTGTATTATTGAATAATTAAGACATTTACAAAACATTAAATTTAGGTATGAACAAAAAATGGAAAACTGGTGATTTTGTACAGGATGGCTTCGTTCAATACGTTTTACTTATAACAATAATAATCCATGGTTAATAATGTTAATTTGGGTAGATATTTAATATTTTGTAAGTCTTCAAAAATTATAACCTCAAAACTAAATTATTTACTGTTTGTTTTTACACATTAAATTTGCCTTTTGATAATTAACTGTCTCTATTGCTGGTATGCTGGTCGAAATATTTTTAGAAATAAGCTTGCCATTTGTACATTAATATCGATTTTAAGGTGTTCTCAGGTTCCTGAGCCTATATAACCACGAAATCTCGACAAAAGTGTTATAAACTAACAGTAATATTATTTCAAACACAATTTACTAAAGTGTCTTTAATGCAATCTCAAACCTTATATTTCCTAGACTAGTAGGCCCTTAAGTTATTGCCTGCAGAATCTCACTGCAGGGCAAAGGCCGCCTCTCACGAATAAGGCTAAGAGGGAGAGGTATAATAATAATAAAACAAAAATGAAATATTCACCGTAAACTTACCTATAATTTAAAATCTGTTCCCGTGTGTTATGTTAACTTGAACCTAACCTAACATTCGTGAGAGCCTATGCAAATAATGGAGTTTAATTTATAACATAAACATTTTACTTTTCACTTCGTTTTATGATTTCATTGTAATTTTTAAACAGTAGTTTCCCATTGTCCATTATAAGTAGCGACGGGCTCACTCCCCATCACACTGGACAGAGTTTCGGTACTACTAGTGAAACGTGGATGTTATGAGGTTCCAGAATATCTCTGACTACCCCCTCTGGGAATATAGTCGTGAGCATATACTATACTACTACTACTACTTGTTTCAAATTGATTTAGATAATTTATACTGGTGAAATTGATATCATTAACATCCCTTTAAACTAAGAGTCTACCCATCAAACTGAACAACGTTTACTATGGGAGCAAGGCGACCGGAGCAAAAAAAAATTCTGCTGTTACATACATTCATACATACACACATACATACATACATACATACATTCGAGTCAATAGAGTAGGTATATACAACGTGTTAATGAATAAGCGCAAAACCTCACTCACCCCAACTGATTTATAACAAAATAATTAGATTGAAACAATATTTTCATTATTTTGTAACTTAAAATTTAAAGTTATTCGCATTGTAAGTTTTCAGGCAAAAATGATTTGTTATCATTTCACAAATTAATGAAAGTGCTAGTGTGCTTGTGGATACATTTTAAGAATCTTGTTTTGGTAGTAAGTAGAGTGAGTGTGCCCGTGTGGTAAGTTGAGCTTGAGTTCAGTAAATTTTTAAATTTTACAAACAATTTATTTAATATTTTGAAAAAAATTACCTTTGTCGTAAATATGATAATTACTGCTCTCGATTCTAAACAAACTACTTTCTAGTTTTGCGTTAATTCATTAACACGTTGTATAGGTAGTATACCTACGGGTGAAATTGATGCCAATGATATCAATTTCATCCTGTATGCAAGGGATGATCAGACCGTCAAACTGAACAACTTTCTCTAAGGTATCACCATCGTAATCGCGAAAAAAAAATCAGCTCGTCCAAACAAAACTGCAAACCCATTCGAGCCAATTGCATGGGACAGCAGATTCTTTTTTCGCGATTTCGACATAGAGAAAGTTGCTCAGTTTGACGGTCTGATCATCCCCTTAAAAAAGTGTCAGCATATTAAGAAGGAACCTATACAGAGACTACTAACATTGTAACTGTATTGGTCCCGAGCCGTTCTATGCGTCACCCACAGCTATTAACGTAATCTACGTAAACACTCGACCGTAATCCCTATTGGGGTGGTTAGGTACTTTGCTGCAACGAATTCTTAATCTACACTAATATTATAAAGAGGAAAGATTTGTACCTATTTTTGTATGTTTGTAATGAATAGGCTCAAAAAGTACTGGGCCGATTTAAAAAATTCTTTCACCAATAGAATGCGACATTCTTCCAATTTGACATAGGCTACATTTCATTTTGAAAAAAATAAGGGATCCTTGGTAAAATTTGAACAATGTAACCGAAGGTGTAGGAAAATGAGTCTTAAAATGTATTTGTCTACCCCGTGCGAAGCCGGGACGGGCTGCTAGTAATTCATATACGTTTATTAAAATATAACCTGTAAATAAAAACAACAATACATCCTTGAACTAAATACCGAAAATATTTAACTGAACTTTCCCGCATATTTCATAACATAAATAACTACATCATTTCGTTACGATTTGTTTTGTAATCCCAGTCTCAAACTAAACGTGCGAACTCGTAAAAGTCAAATTTATCCAGGGTTACCAGATCCAAAACAAAATTACATTAGAAAAAAAAGCATTTGATTAAGGAAAACAAAAACCCAGTAATCATTAAAAAAAAAATAGATATATATAAATATAAACAACGTGTTAATGAATAAGAGCAAAACCTCATGCACCCCAACTGATTTACAACAAAATAATTAGATTAAAGCAATAATTTCATTATTTAGATAGTTAAGATTTAAAGTTCTTCGCATTTTAAGTTATGAGACAAAAATGATTTGTTATCATTTCAGCAATTAATGAAAGCGCTAACCTGCTCATGGATACATTTTATGAATCTCGTTTTGGTAGTTAGTAGGATCAGTAAATTTAAAATTTTACAAACTAATTAGTAAATATTTAAAAAAAAATTACCTATGTTGAAACCATGATAATTCGATTCTGCTCTCGATTCTAAACAAACTACTTTCTAGTTTTGCGTTAATTCATTAACACGTTGTATATATGCTGACACTTTTTTCAGGGGATGTTCAGACCATCAAACTGAATAACTTTCTCTATGAGACCAACATTGAAATCGCGAAAAAAAAATCTGCTGTCCCATACATTTGGCTCGAGTAGGTTTGCAGTTTTGTATGGAATGGCTGTTTTTTTTTTCGTGATTTCGATTTTGGTGCATTAGAGAAAGTTGTTCAGTGTGACGGTCCGATCATCCCCTTAAAAAGTCTCAGCATATTAAGAAGGATCCTATATACGTCCCACTGCAGGGCACAGGCTTACTTACCCCCAGGGAAGGTGTAAGGGTGCTAGTCCACCACGCGTGCCCAATGCGGATTGGTAGGCTTCACATACGCATCGGAATTTCAGTTTAAGACCGGAAAATTCCAGTGGTAACCCTAGCTTTATGTAAACTTATTATGAAAGTTTTCGGAACTGCTTGCGAAAGGACTTTAATAATGTTTAACATTTGACTGTTTATGTCTTGTTTTATGATGTGTTTTGAAATAAATTCTTTGAATTAGGTTGAGGGCGTTTAACACGCGTCAACGAAATCGCTAAATAATCTTATTTATTTATTACCGACAACTTACAATATTTAGGTCTTACTGCGGGACTTTGGTCTCTTTACAAAATAAAGATGAAAGAAGGTTGACCATGCTCCCTAAGTATACAACACACATTCCCGCCGCTATAACTACAGTAAACCAAAAAAAGCACAGGAAAACTTTTGAAAGCTTACGCCAAAGCTACTTTTGAGAAAACTGACACGAACTAGCAAATCGTCATGAATGTCCCGTAATGAATTTTAGATTTAATTTGTCAGCCTAAATGGTGCTCCCACACTGCTGTTAGAAAATGTTTACAAACATTTTCTAACACTATAACATTTACTAACAAATGTTATAAATTGTTACATTTTGTTAGAAAATGTTAGATGTTACAAGTGCTCCTACACTGACGGAAAATGTTTACTAACATTTTATAACATTTTAGCTCGCAGTTTGGTTTTGCGTTCTGAGGTGTCTACATGAAAATGGAAGAAGAAAGATAACAAATGTTTTATTTTGTTATAAAATGTTAGCTAACAATTTTGTTCAAAAATGTTTACTAACATGAAAACATTTTATAACATTTGTGTTCAACAACAAATGTTTACTAACATTAGTTAACATTTTCTAACAGCAGTGTGGGAGCACCATATGATTTGGAACACTATTGCTCCGCAAAAATGTCTCTTTTTTCGTATATAGGCCCACCAAAAATTCTCTTCATTGTAACTCCAATAAACTAGGAACAACATAATATCCGGTGTCCATATTCTTCTGAAAGTTTATAGAAGATGACTATTAATACTTCTCTTGCATTTTCCGCTCTGACGCTTTCTGTTTCTCATAAACTGACACTAATCAACCTCTCCATCTTTCCAGATACGGTGACATGGTCCCCGGTACAATAGCGGGTAAGATCGTCGGTGGTGTGTGCTCTCTGTCCGGAGTACTCGTAATCGCCCTGCCTGTGCCCGTCATCGTGTCCAACTTCTCAAGAATTTATCATCAGAACCAACGAGCTGATAAGAGAAAGGCTCAAAGGGTGAGTGGTTGATTCTATTCTTGTTCCCGTTTGAGTCAATCAATCAATCAAATCAGCCCACAGCAAACTACTGCCAGGCCACCCTTTTATCACGGTTCAGCGTCAATCTGATTCTGATCCAATGCGAACATGTAAGTGTTATCGGACTAAACGTGCTAGTTTGCGGAGCATAAAGTAAATAGTAGTATGAAACCCTGGACATTTCATAAAACTCCAGAATCTTATATCAGAACTAACGCGCTGATAAGATAAAGGCTCAAAGGGTGAGTGGTGATTGCTTCTATTCTTGTTCCCTTTTGCACTGAATAAATAAAGAATAGTACTAACAGGACACTTTATGCAGACAGGCTTGGGTTGTCAAGAGGTTATTATATCAGCCATCGCTGTCCTATTGTTGCGCAAAGGCTCCCTTCCTTTATTTTAGCCAGTTATTTAAGAAGCTATCGAATTTGTCCCGCCACCGTCTTTTAGGTCTGCCTCGATGCCGATTTAGTTTTGCAGGACCAGATGTATAATATTGACTAAGTGCGAGTGAGAGAGCTCTACATCACTGCTTACTGTCGGCTTCCCCCGTACCACTGAGACGGGATGAGGTCAAAATTGGTGGCGGGCAAGGACTGTACATACAAACGTAGTATTCTTGAAAGTCACATTTAGGTATAAAAGCATACCTACGATGATGCCTTAATCTGAAGCTGATAACATATATCAAACATGATTTACAAGCATGTCATGTACTTCATTATACATAAAAGTGTCTACTTAACGTGTATATCTCAAATTCCAGAAAGCTCGCCTTGCGCGCATACGCATCGCTAAAGCCTCTTCGGGGGCAGCGTTCGTCTCCAAGAAGAAAGCAGCAGAAGCTCGTCTGGCTGCCCAGGAGTCAGGAGTGGAACTTGACGACGCCGGACGGGACGAAGATATTTTCGAATTGCAGCACCATCACCTACTTAGGTGTTTGGAGCGCACTACGGTGAGAATACTTTTGGTGTATACTTGTTTTAATATCGCATCTAGATTCTTGTGCAATTGCGAGAGTGAGATTGTGAACAGCAAAGTTATCTCTCATTTATCAGTTGCTAATTTTTATGATGGCGTGAGTTAGCTTCACGATTTCATTTCTGATCATGTTCAGGTCAGAAACCTTTGACCAATATCTCTGAATCCCTTTGGGAATATAGTCGATGCTTATTGAAATTTAAAAAAAAATCAGCGTAAGTATAGTTAATATAATTCTTATCCTGTTTGTTAACTAAACCACTATGAAAAAACACACTATTGTACATGAAGCTGCGTCCACAACCATATCATTTAGCCTGATCATTCACTCCATATCAATAGTTCATCGAGTATCACGAATAAAGCCTTAGTTGCTAAAACCGGCGTGTAATACACTCTATAAAGATCGGCCAGAATGATCGAAGAGACCAAAATGTAACATGATGCATGGCATTGCATGCAAGGCTTGACACACAGTGAATGATCGGGAAAATTGATACATCTGTGGCTGCGTGCTAATCAGTATTATCAAAAGGAAATACTGGGATAGTGAATAAGAGACAACTTTAAACTGAAATATTATCACTTCGCCTCGCAAGTGTATCGATAAAAGAATATATTTGTACAAGACTTTAAATGCGATAAATTGATCTTCTTTCTCTTAATATAATCAGACGTTTGAAGTAAGATAAACAGTTATAATATACGTCCCACTGCAGGGCACAGTGTCGCTTCACAGCCAGAGAGGGAGCGTAGTCCATCACGCTGTTTCATTGGTTGGTGGTAGACAGTAAACATACGTCTGATATTCCTCACGATGTTTTCCTTCGATCTGTTCCTTCAAAATATCATTGTTTTCAAAATTGGGAACGACGTATAACGTAATGAGCTGAAGATATACATCAAATTTGATGAGTTTCATTTTATATGACATGTGAGGTTATACTCTGACAAATCGAATCACAATCACAAACGCTTTGTTCTGTGATCTATCGTCCATAGCTTGAAAGCAACATCGAAAACATTCATCAAATAAACGTCATTTATCATTACAGTAGTCAAATCGAGTCTGTTTCATAATTTGACTATACATTTTTTTAATGTCTCGATGGTGCATGGATTTTACTTTTAATAGTCCTGATTTAATAGCCAATATCCCTCCTACAGGGCACAGGCACCACAAGGCGAGAGCTTGGCGCGTAGTCCAGCAAGCCACTCCACTGCGGGTTGGTGGATATTTTAAACGTCCCCAAATCATCTGCATTGCTATCGTGAATGGGTTTTAGCCCGCTTTGAAGTGAAACATCGTGAGGAAACCCTGCATGACAAAGAATTAATATTTCATATATTATTTTTGGTCTAATTTCCATAGAGCGGTGCGGTACGTCT
This sequence comes from Agonopterix alstromeriana, assembly GCA_963924505.1. Taxonomy (NCBI): domain Eukaryota; kingdom Metazoa; phylum Arthropoda; class Insecta; order Lepidoptera; family Depressariidae; genus Agonopterix; species Agonopterix alstromeriana. Next base: position 10,224,995 of record OZ004685.1, on the reverse strand, counting down.
GTGAAGTTAAATGTTTATAACTTTAGCTCCTGCATACCGTCATTATCTTTCTGCCCTTTTTACATTATTAGGGGCGATACAATTTGTCATCTCTTTTCCTTCTATCCATTTATCTATATTAGCCGTCCTTTTAATGTTCACTCCTTTCTCACACGTGGTTCTCCAAGCAATTTTATCCATCTTTTCTTTCGATTTGCTCCCCTTTTATATTCGTTCATGTTCCTTCTTAAACAATATTCTTGTCTTCTATTCTTTCTATAAGTATATCTCCAAATTGACTGAAATTATTAAACTTCTCTATCACTCTTGGTTGTTAACTTCAAAAGAATAAACGTCATTCTAATATGAACCATACAGATCCAGAGCTTGAGTTTACAAATAAATATTATTAAGACTACCAACTTATATACCACGATACGACGCACCGCGCCTCTTAATTGGATTGGGCCTTAGATTTGTCAAATTACATAAGAGCTTTTTCAGACTAGAGGTGCAGCGCAGCATATTTTGTATTGACAAAATATCATTACAGGAGTTATTAAAATTCATGCGCATGTTTAATAGTTGTACTGGTATTTCAAATGTGCTGCTACTTCTCCGTCAGAAACAACTTTTAAAGTCTTTGTTATAGAGGTAATCTTTTTTTGATTGGTGTTTTTAATTTGTGTATAAATGTTTGGTGTGTATTTAATGATTGTTGGTATCGTATTTTAAGACTTGATGTCTCGCCTCAGTTCTTAACATTGATAAAAATCCATTATAACAGTCAGTCTAACTTCTAGACCTGTTGAATCTGCTCATTCCCTTTTTGGTAATCCCCCGTTTTTGTTTGACAATAATTATTCAGCATCATTTATTTTAATGTATCGATTTTACATTCTCTTTTTGATGTCATTACTTTTTGTATTTACACCCCATCGAATGGTGGCTGTAAAGAAGATGCGACCAAAATGTCTTGAGCAATTAGGCATATTTTAGAAACAAATTTTTACTATGTTACATTAGATGTAGAAACTCCATTGAGACAAGATTGAAACTCAAGTCAAAAACCACAAAATCCAAAATTTAACAAAACTTACTCTCCAATTGGAAAATATGAAACAATTCTCAAGACAAAACATATTATTCATGTTTTTCCTAATCTAACATTCCTTTAAAAACCTTCTTTCAGGATCGCGAATTCGTTGAAATGGAGAATCCATTCAACGGTGCGGCGAAGCGGCCAGGTTCACCATCGCCTCTCGCGTCGCCCGCGCACTCGGGCCGTGCGCCTGCGCTGCTGGCCTGCTGCGCTCGCTGCGGTTGCTGCCCTCAAAAATATCAGGTGATAGAACTGATTGTGTTGTAGGTTTTAAATTGTCTTGAGATGCTATGCAAATTTTGCGTCTTGGTTTTATTGAAACAGATTTTTGTAATTATTCTGATTCTTAGGGACACAACATATCAAAAGGGTCTCCCGTAGTATTGAAGACCTGTTGAAATGTTTAATTTTAGTTTTAATATTATTAACTGTGTTCTCAAAGACTGTATTAGGGATATATTGGTAAGTATACTAAGCAGTTTTTAATCAAAGATTAATCTCAAGGGGTTTCAAACTACTCACAATGTTCCATTGTAATATTAAAGTTTTCTCATCAGAATTTGTGAATTAAAACAATCGGTGAATAGAGATGGAAATTGAAAAAAATCGCACAGGCTAAAACTCGGTACTGATCCTTAGAGACCTAAATACTATGGAATTTTCATCGAATAAATACTTAGTTTTTCGTGTGGCATAAGGTAATGTATTCAAAGTAATTCATATAATTTTGGGCTTAATTTCTCCTATTGCCTTTTTTGTAGAATTTTGCAATATTGGAATTTGATTAAATAGTTTTCTGAGACACATGGTTGCGTTATTTCTAGTGCATGTGCCGTATGGAAGCTGTATTCTCTGAACAAAAAAATTCTCTGAAATAAATCGTAAAATTTTAACATTAATCTGTTTTACTAAAATATCCCTTTAGTATTTAATAATAAGGCTTAAAATACAGCTACAGTTGTCAAGTAATTATTTTTGCGACAGAAACGACGTCGTTCGGTTCGGTGCGTGAGTCCAATCGGACTTAGTTCGTGCCCTAGAAGAGAGGTATTTTAAATGTGCTAAAACAAAAATCAGCACTGTGCAATGTGGACCCTAAAAGCAGGTGTGAAAAAATCGTATCTTTTGTTCCGCTCTTAGTTTTGGAAAGGCTTTCTGGTTATCATTTTTCTTTTGACGTTCACTTCGACTGGTTCTTACCACGTTTCCGAATTTAGTTCCAAAATTATGCATCACACAAGAATGCATAAATGCGCGCTGCATACAAAAGAAGTTTGGTGATATTTTCAATCCTAACCAATTAAAGTCAAAGAAATTTTTCAGAATCAATTTAGTAAATAATCTCTATGTTAGTTTTAGTGCTAGGATTAATTTAAGATTTGTATGGAAATCTTTGAGGCACTGTAACTTTAAAATTATAAATTTTAATGAAAATCTGACTTCACACAAACATTGATATAAGTTTCTAGATTGTTTCTGAAAAATGTCATTGACTTTAATTGGTTATATGGTATTGAAAATATGACCAGACTTCCTTTGTATGGAGCGCGCTCCGAATTATATTCCCTTAATTACAAACATGGTAAGATTTTTAATTAAAAAAATACTTAATAAAAATTTAGAAACTACTTTTCCAGACAATGATATTTCTTAGTTATATTCGAGATTTCAAAAAAGATACGATTTTTTCCACCTTGTTTATTTCTATGGCTAGTAAACTGTAATGTACTTAAATAAAGTTTAACATGTAATTTTAGTGATGGCCATCGAAATATGATATTTTGCTATTCACCACAATCGAATGTTGTGGCTTGCCCCAAAATTTGGCTAAAATGTATTGTGGTCGCTCGCTCATTCTGCTGCTAAAAAAATGTTGTAAAGAAAAAGCTTACTGCCTTAAAATTATTGCATAGCAGCTAGCTGAAAATTAAAAAAATATATTTCTAGGTACTTTTAAATATTTTTTTGGGAACAATTTAAGAATCATCAGGGTTGGGTTGGATCATCACCTTTGGATTTCCGGGAATCAAACGGGAATATTCTATTGAGATTATATTTTTATTATTACAATTTTATCGACAAAATATGATTATTGATTACAAGCCGTGGTGGTCCTTGTGGCGAGTAACCTTGCCTGCCGTGCAGCAGGCGATGGTTCGATCCCCGTCCAGGCCGACTCGTACCAAAGAGTTTTTCGGAATTTATGTACGATTTGTAACACCACTGGCTTTACCTGAAACCTGCAGGCTTCGATTTCGAGGCATGTATTGTACCCACTGTCCATTATAAGTGGTGACGGGCTCACCCCCCGTCACACTGGAAAGAGTTTCGGTGCTACTGGTGAAACGTGGATGCTCTGAGATTTCAGAACATCTCTGACTACCCCCTCGGGGAATATAGTCGTGAGCATATACAAATATGATTATTAAATAATCTCGACATTTTCTATCTAGATAACACGGTTGTTTTCTTTCATAACTTTTCTAATATTATAGGGTTACCGGTAATTTTAATATTTGTAGTATTGAGTATGACTATAGTAAGTAAAAAGTGAAAATGTGGAAGGTATACGTATTTAGAATACTCTGAATACCCCTTCGGGGATATAGTCGTGATCATGTTTTTATAGTAAGTAAATAGCTAGCTAACAAATTTAAGCACTATCTATCTCTTGGTTTTTGGGTAAAATCTTTATTTAGGCTTCGAGTAAAAGTATGATTTTCGTTTCTGTTAAACTTTGTAATTATTTTGCTAGTTTCAGTTTGACAACTATAAGCTGATTATCAGTTTTGTACTCTATACACTACACTCACAAAGTTAAGTTTAGTTATTTTCAGTCTAACCAAATGAGTTAACTAATCTTCAATTTATTCACAAACACAAACAGACTTACTGGTTTTTAAGACACTAATACATGACCTTGCTAAAATTTTAGACGTTATCGTTCTTCAAAATCTCAGTCTCAAATTGGCTCTAACAGGTCCTGCTTTTAGACTCGAGTAGAAAAGGTCGGATGAAAGGAGTTCGGCGGTACACAGCGACCTCTCGGCCCTCGGATACCTCCGTCTCGGCCGCACCCAGTGAAGACCCGCTACCAGTATGTCAGACGGTATTACCACTCAGCGAGGTCAGGGCGTCACTTGGCGACTTTATTGGGAATATATCTGAAAATACTGAAGTGAGAAGTAATTTTGGTTAGTTAAAAATTAATGTATTTAGTTCTAGATAACGTTTTGTGATTATGACAGCAAATAACCTGCTGGTATTAAAAGACATTATCATTACCAATTATGTTGATATATCGGTTCGATTGGGAATATTTGGGGTAATTAAAAACTGGGAATTTAGTTTTAACAGACTTGATTGTATTCTTGGGAATGTAATTTCAAGAAGGGAAATCGTTTGAAATAACTTATGCTAGGATCTAAAAATTGTATAAAGGGTAAATTTTTCTTTGAGGTATTAAGATATTTATTTCGCTGTGTGGTAATAGCCGTGATATAATAAAAATGGAGGCTTTAAATGTCTGCAGGGTGTTGGCTGCTAAAATACTGTTGCTTGATAAAATTATATTTTTCAATATTATCTTCGTAAATGTCGTATTTAAATGTAATTAAATTTATTATTTTGTTAGCTTGAGCTATGACAATGCTGTGATGTGTCGGGCAGTGTTTATTATTTGTATTGTAAAGTGCAAAAACTGTATAAATAAATGTGTATATTTTTGTGTAACTATTTATTGTAAAATGTATTCTTATGTCACCTTATTCTTGTGGTATGGTAAGTAAATTTGATAATTTTGAATGAGGTGACCATAGTAGATCCCAAAAGTGTTGTAAATGTGAAGTATAATTAGTAATTATTTGCAAAGTTGAAACAAGATCCTATCACGACAGACTGTTTCAACAATAATGCCAACACACTGCACACATTTCTTAAATTGGCAGTATTCAAATAAATCAAAATTGCAGTATGAAACTATTGACCAGGCGTTTAAAGAAACGTGTTATTCCATTTATATGACATATATATATATTTGTCAATAATATTATTTTGTTAAAATGATTGATTACTAATAACTAGTTATAACTTGAATTGAATTTAGAATATTTTCTTGTTCTTCTATTGGAATTTCAGATATTTAAACTCTGATACATATTAATTCTTGGAATAACACGAATTAGAAAACGCTGTTTTACAGACAACGATATATTGTGGATGTTAGCGCTATATAGAAATCGCTAACCTCTGTTAGTCGAGAACTGTTTGAATTGCTAAGCCACTAAACTTGTACTTGACTAAAACGATGCTGATTTGTTTCAAGAACTCACCAGTTTGAAGGAAGTTCAAGAGAAATATGATCAGAACGGTACTCCAGACTACAATTTTTAGTTACCACATACATTACACGCTAATGGGTCTGCATTATTTCAACAAAAACGTTTTATTTTTTACAAATTGGCATGTTTTAAGCACACAAAATTCATTACACATATACAAATCACTGCTGACTGGCCACTTTTCACGTTTTGTACACTTTTTTATCGTTTTATATTTCATTTATCGGTATTGTGTCTGTGGTTTTTTTAATTTCTATTTATTTCTGTGCAATCTCACTACTTTGAATTAAAATTGGAAAAGGTATTATAATGGAAATAAAGATGCGATTTTCGCTAAAACATCATTGCCATTTTGTAAGAGACTGCAATTTAGCATTCACTTTTAAATACCCCGGATTATAACTATTGCCATTTCTATTATAAAACTTGTTTAATCAAGAACCTTTAGTACCATAGTTGTCTCCAACATGGAACGCAAATGATGTTCAGCGATTATCGTTAATAGAAAAAGTTTCGCTTTCATGCAAATTGAAATACTCTTCAGTCACTATTGTTATGGAAACTTATACCTAAAGTATTGCTTGTTTATCAATGTAAAGCTTGAAGCGTTCATTCTTGTGATGTGTACGTCTTATTACACTATATTCTATAACTGAGCTTATATTTTAATTGTTATATCTTTCCTACAAATTTTGAAAATTATATTTTCATCGTATTCAAAATTTGTACCTGGTCTAACTTCTTTAGTCTTAAAATTGATTTTGACTTTTATGGAAATATGTGGAATTATAATAAAATAAAAAGCTCAGTTTTCATGTGAAGGTGTTTAGCTATTTCATAAGGAGATAAAACTAGGATATTTTAATTAGTAAGCTGAAATAATTCAGTTTCAAATATGGATAAATAATTAACTGATCAAAATGCGTAACGATGGAAACGTTTTTCTACGTTGTGTCGTTTTTGGTTAACTTCTATATTATTGTGTAATTGTCAAATTCTGCTAAATGTATGTGACGTTCTTTGGGTACAGGGACTTTGTTATCGGTTTTAGTTTCCAAGATAAATGTACAATATTTATTGAGAGAAATTTATGTCAATATTGGATCCATTAATAACTCCATACCATGGATTTAGAATGATAAAGGATACCAATGCTCCTTACAAGCATGGAAACACGAAAAATTGGCCATATCGGTCGGTAATATTCAACCTTCTTTCGAACGTCGATGTTTCAAACTTTAGGTTTGTCCCTTTCTAAAAGAACAAAAATTTAATAAAAACAATTTTATTTTATTTTCGTCATTGGATTAGAAAGGGACAAACCAACAACGACGATGAAAACGTACGTAAGAAGGTAGAACATTATCGACCGCCTAGGAGTATTTTCATGTTTCATGGCTTGTAAGGCAGTCTTTACTCCAGACAATACCTATTTCCAGCTTCCTGCTCCATCACGACAATAAGGTCCTTTTGCCCTGAGAATGTCACGCATCTTCTCTATATCTAAGGCTTTCTGAAAAATCAAAGTATTGCCTTTTACACAATAGACTAATACATTCTATTCTCTGAAATTTACAGCAAGCATGCGGTAAATACATTCCTGCCGGGAGCACTGTTCAAGGCAACCAAACCGGCGTCGCCATGGACGGGACATATCTAGTAGAAGCGTCTTTCTAGAACCCGTCTACAAGCCATGAAAGTTACGTGTAATGAGACTTTGTCTCTATGGAAAAGACTGTCTCTTTGGACAAGAATTTGTCTCTATTAGACAAGAATTTGTCTCTATTAGACAAGACAAGACAAGACAGGACTGTTGCCCTAAGCCTAAAAGCTAGCACTTTGACTAGGACCGCCAAATGGATAAACAACAATTATTAGGTTATTGAAATCTGTGTAATTTTTAACGTCTAAGCAACACAATACTGCCTAATAAGAGAATATCAGATTTGTATTTGTCGATTTGTGTGGACTACGCTCTTATTTTAGATCTATATGGTAATTCTTACCGGTAATGTTGGTAAAATTCCCGGGGAAATAATTGTTGTACCTTCTTTCCCGGTTATATTGGTCATGAAAATTCAGGTAAACTCGAAAACTGTTTCACAAAATATGGTTTACAGTTTATGATTTATAGTATCTTTATGAATAATAGTATTGTATGTATCTAAAATAAGGCGTGGTTTAGATAGAGAAGGTAAACTAGAATGTTCTACATAGGAGAGTGAGTCCGAATACTAAAAATAGTTCTTTGTGTCTCTGTTGGAACAAATTATTTCGTGTCCTCTCCATGTAGATTTCCTTTATCCATAATAGTTATAAAGTGAACAGTATTAATTAAGATTTTAATGTTAAATTGAATGATCGAATCGAATCTGCGTCTAAACAACGATGTGAACTCTTTGAATTGACTTTGCTAAGTGTGGTGTTTTTAGAAAAGACAAAAAATAGGTTTCAAATTTCAGTATAGTCAATAGTTATTTGAGTCATATCATAGGTCAGTTATCTTAATGTTTAAATACCGGTGAATTTGAATGGTAAAGATTCAAAGTTAATTTTGACTTTGTGTGTAACTTGTTAAAGTTCAATGTTATGTGAAAATTTCTGTACTTGTAATAGTTGCGTTGTTTTATTTTCAATTCACTAGAACTCTAGTGCCTTCGAGATCGATTATTTCTAAATAATCATTATTAAATTGTTGCTCTGTGTTAGTGAGGCATAGACATTTTAGATGATAACTGTCTAATCGATGAATATAAATTAGACGATAAAATAATACAAGGTTTTAACAAATTAAAGAAAAATCTGAAAAATATTTTAACAGAGCCGATTGTTAAACAATATTTCGATATAACAAAGTACCTATAGATTTTCGATATCAGTAAAGAAAAATTCCGATTTTTCGTGCATGGAATGCATCTTTTTTTATGTTTTGCACGAAAAGAGGAAACAAATATTGCGAATATCAAAAAGTTAGTTACATACCGAATTTTGTTCAGGTGAAGATTCTTTATTCAGAGTCCTACTTAATGAACTGATATTTTTTAAGAAGATGACCAGACCATCAAACTGAACAATTTTCTCTATGGGACCAAATTCGAAAATCTGCTGTCTCATACATTTAAGAAAAGTACCTAGGATTGCAGTTTTGTGTGGAACGGCTGATTTTTCTTTCTCAATTTTGACTTTGTCCTATTAAAAAGTTGTTCAGTTTGATCATCCCTTTAAAAGTATTTATTAAGAAGGACTCTTAATAATATTACCCCGTCACACTGGACAGAGTTTTGGTACTACTAGTGACACTCATATGCTGAATAATATTATAGTTTTCAAGTTTTGATTTAATTTGTAAAAACCTTGTACTGTCATCGTCATAGAAGATTTTGGAAAATACTAGAAAACGAATGCGTAATTAATTTTGAAAGATGAAAACGTGGCATCCTATTATGGGTGACAAGTCTTATCTTGGTAGAGTGACCCTTTGTATGAAAATATAGTGTTAACTAGCTATGGACGTCTTATGAATGCAATAGTTTGGAAGTGTTGAATAGATAGAGGAATTTATGTGGTTATTTCTATAGATTTATTTAAAAATTATCTGTTAAATTTTTAGTGTTATAAGATGAGATGTATAATTAATTAACAGTGAGTGTAATTGCATTGGATGCATACGGTTTATGCTGCGTACATACCGACAAAACGAATGCCAACGAATGGGTTTCGCCGGCTTTCGTTGGTCCAGTCTGGACGGCTTAGCGAACGCAAACGATCGTTCGTTGGCGTGTGTTGGAAATCCGAAGCGTGGCGGTAACATCAAAGGAATTGAACCATTCGAGCGAACTCAGTGTGGACGGTCGCCAAAGGCCAATGAACGAACGCTCAGTTGAAGCGAGAGAACGTTCTTTAACGAGAGAGAGAGAGAGAGAGAGAGAGAGATCAAATTGCGAATGCGAGCCGGAATCAGTGCCAACGATCGTTTTGCTCGACCACTAAATGTATTTGGACTTACCTTCGAAGGCCAACGAGCGTGCGGCAGCCAACGTTGAATATCCTTCGTTGGAGTTCGTTGGGCCGGTGTATACTCAGCATTAAAGTGGTATTAAAATAGTATGCAGGGTGGTGACAGTGGTACAATAGTTGAAACCATGTTTTCCATCCTTTGTTACAATCGACGTAAGACACCACGCATTAAACTTTTGAAATAATATTTTAATATGTGAAATGTAAGCTCACTTGGCCATTTTGTATAGAAAGTAGAATTTTTATTTATTTAAGATAATGAAAGAGTCTCACGTATGAAATAGTAAGTTTGTCCCGTCGGATGAATATAGGCACATGGTGATGATGATGATGGAAACCTGATTTTATCATGTGGGGTATGTGGTGACAATTACTGTAGCATTGTGAGCTTTACCTTGTATATTTATTTTGTAGTTTTAAAACCGAATTCGATGTTGAAATTCTCTTCCAAAATATTGCCACAATTTCTACTAAAGTATGATAATCAATAAATTTGGTATTTAGTAAGTTTAATATTTAAGAATCAAGTTGAATTTTTGAAAATGTCTTGTTTTCCTTCTTTTCTGCTGTTCCATTGTTAAAACTGTAATTGAATACTATTTAAATTTTAATATTGTACATTGAATGTTAAATATTAAATTTGAATCATTTTAATTTATTCTATCCCTGTGATTTATATGGCTGTTATAGATATTTCGGTTTTCCTCTTTATATTATATTGTTTTTATTGTTATATATAAGTATTAAAGAAAGGCCTATTTAGACAGTTTCGCAGAATAGATCATATTGAACTAAATATGACAGAAATAACTAGAATTTTTGTTATATTGCAAAGCTATATAATAGGCCTTCGTGTTGAGTTATATGTTATATAATATAAAATATGTTATTATATAAATATTGTGGACAATGACAAACACGGTGACAAGTCTTGAACTAGGTAAGGAAATGCCGGCTCCGAAAACTATAGAATTCTTATTAACACGCTGAAGATTTTTAAGGAGATGATCAGACCATCAAACTGATTAACTTTCTCTAAGGAACCAAGGTCGAAATCGGGAAAAGAAATCTGCTGTTTCAAACAAAACTGCAATTCTACTCGAGGGACAGTCGTTATTATTTTCCCGATTTCGATGTTGGTCCCATAGAGATCGTTGTTCAGTTTGATATTCTGATCATCCCCTTTAAAAAACCATCAGTATATTAAAATGGACCTTGTGGTAAAATGTTTATGTAACGAATAGATACCATGTCTACATGCCTACGAATGGAGGAAAGTCGAAATTTCGGTGTTCCTGCTTCTGTCTTCTTTGATTAAATTGATTGCCGGTTCCCCTGCAGATTAGGGTCATCTCCCAGGCTCGCTGGACTTTATTTTCTAGTATTGTCAAGCCTGTCTCAGTCCACAGCTCGTCTCTCTTAACAGCCGATCCCTGCCGAGCGGTAAATGGCAATAGGTTAGGTATACCGTGTAAACTGCTTGGTCAAATCTCATTAGACTTGCCGCCATTTTATGAGTAGTCAATGCGAGACTTGAAAACCCTAGCGATGTCGCGATGTCACGCTGCCAGCTCGTGAAAGAGTGAAAGAGGGAGACTATGTAAAGGAATCTTTCATGCCTAATAACTCGGTTCATTTTTGTTTGCACGCGCGCCGTTGTGACGTTTGGTAGGTTATTTGCGAATTGTACAATAGGTCGGGTGCGAAGAACTTTTGACCTTATTGCCGTGCAGAGAGTAGCTATTTATCTAAATCTGTTTTCGTAGTGATCCTTCTGTACCGGTAGGTACCTACTAATATTTATTCTGTGGTATTGTGAGTGGTCGCCGCTTTTGATACTAGTTTACATTGAGTTACAGAATAATGAGTGAGGTGGTGGATCTTGATTCTGGATTTGACATGAAAAGAATCTGTGTTACAATGTCCAGAATATTTATTATTAATCGGTTGACATGACTCTATAAAATATATAATAATTCATAAATGAAATCGGTGTTCAGACGGAGTAATCAATTGCTCACAACTCGGTATTTTTTCCCAGGGCGCTGCATTTTGTTTTATTGTTTTTACTGTTTAGGTAATATTTTTACCGGTAATGCTGGTATTACAAATTTTTCCCAAAATGTACCAAGATAAACAAATTGTACATACTTTGTTTAATGTCGAACCAAAAGTTAACTGTCCTGTTTTTTATTTATTCTTTATTTCACAACAGTTTAAATTGTTTGATGAAATAATTCTTCAGATGTAACTGAATGGCTAAGTTAAGTAAAAATTGAACTTGATTAACTGATTTAAAGACAAAAAGTCTTGTAAAATATAACTACAATTTAACACAGTTAATATTACTTTTTTAACTTTAGTATAATATCGAATTTTTCTATGAAAAATTTTGCTTTATTGTGGAGGATTGATTCTCAAACTATCAATTTTACAAAGCCAATAGCTTTGCCTACTTTAATTTTAAATTAAAAAAAAAAGATTTGACGATACAGGGTGACTTTTCAAAATGTAATTTTCGATGGGAACTTTGATGGAATTTTGTTTTTACTTACTAAGAGAGTTTGTATAATCTTTATTATCGATGAATCTGAAATCATCATTGTGTATAAATTACGTTTTGGAAATCACCCTGTTTAAAACAGTACTAGATGCGCTGTATAGAACAAAAATATAAAGTCCTGTTTACATGGGATTTATCGTCCTTTTTTTATTTTACCATTAATTTTAATCTGACCTAAAAACACTTTTAGTTGCAAAAAAGTACATAATAAAAATAGTTTTTCTTAACGCTGACGGTTGTTTTTAATGATGAGACAGATCAGACCATAAAATTGAACAGCTTTCTCTGTAGATCTAATGATAATATATAAGTCGCGAAATGTCCTACAATTACCATTTGACAAAATACTGGTAAAGATATTTTGCATTTCAAATTTTTCAGTAAAGACATAAGGACAAGTGAGTCAATGGGGCTATCGATTGGATAGGCTGTTATTGATCTCTTCACCACAATGGCAAGACAGTCATCGTGGTAAGGAGATTTGACAATCAGCTTTAGACGCTTGCTTTACCCGGGGTGCATCGAACATTTCGGGGGCTCAGTAAGATACTCAGATCGTGTTTTCGCTTGAAAGTAAAGACAATTTTTAAAGGTAGACTTAGTTTCCCCGTTGACTAGTTTTCCCCGTTGACTCATTTTCCCCACCTAACCGAAAAGTTATTTCAATTTGAGATATAGCTGTTCTTAAAAGCGCATCTAATATTGATATCGTTCGAGAAAAGTATTAACTTACAAAATATGCAAAGGAATGATAATTATGGCAAAGATAGAGTTGTGAATTTAATCGTCGGACCAATTCTGGGGATATACGTCACGTGTTTAGCTTGGTTTCACGTAAGAAGCCTCTCGAATAAAGCTATTTTCGTCTTTAATTCAGAGATTATAAGGTGCTTGGCATGAGACTTGTTACGTGGAACAAAAATTAGTGGTGGATGCATGTAATCGATTGAATTAACTAATGAACTCTTTTTTTAATTCTAGAAATTTAAATGTACTTTAAATCCTCGGTTCTGAACCTTTAGCTTAAATTCTTTGTTATTTTGAGAAAAGAATAAAATTAAATGTATATAATGAATTTATTTCGTTTTATTTTGTAATCTAATAATTATGCTAACATAATATATCTACTGGCCTGTCCCAGCAATGGGAAAAATATAGAGGCTGACGATGATGATGATTTATAAGATCCAACAAAATTAGATGATACTATTTTTAAAACAACTGAACAACTTTCCCAATGGGACCAGTGTGGAATTACAGGTTAGTGACACATAGTAAAATTTTTTCAGTTTTATAGTTAGAGTCTAAGTTTAAAAGGATGCTAATGGGTAATGACTTTCAATTCACCCTGTATAACTTACTCTTAAATACGATTGTCTTGACTACACCGGGTATTAGTATTTATTCTGTGCCTACACTGTTCGTGGCGCCATCTAGGTTAAAATCTGTGTTAGCCTTTATCCCTCGATAAACTTACAGTTAGAAAGTTTTTCCAATGAACCGCTTAGACCGCTTACGTAGTGAGCGCCATCTACAAACAGCGTATCGAACTAGTTGCAACTCTGGCATCAACTGCGTCTTGGTAACACATGCTTATTGTTTTCATTAAGCATGTTTCAATCACAATCACTAGATGGCGTTTTTAAAACAAAAGCATTCGTGTACCAATACACAAGTAAGTACAAAGTCTCATTTGTTTAAAAAAAACAGGAAACAATCTGAATACCTACTTTCTCTACTGAAACGAAGAAATTCCGCATGGAGAAAGCTTTCAGGTGTAATATCATTATTATTATCAATGCCTGTTAAGTTAACTGCCTTTGTGGTCTAATAGTTAAGGGCCTATGTCGAAAAATAATTGAAGCGAAATGGGCGTGGCTTAGCGCAGCAAGCGCCCCGCGCCCCGCTACCGAACATCGTCGCGCACTAGCCCGCGAAAATCAAATCACTCAAAATGCGTAGAAGACGCTTCGCTGTTAATATATTATTAGTACCTTTTGTCGTATGAAAAAACACAATATATTATAATTAAGTATCGTTCTATTTATCCTCCTTGATCAATTATTAATTTGTTACAGGATCAATTACGGACAACCAATTTATAGATAGAAACAATACCTAACTAACGATACTCTTTAATTGATTTCACTTAAAAAACTTAAAACTCATTAATATCATACCGAAAATCACTGTACCTATCTAGAAGGAAAAAAACTATCATTACAGGATTTTGTTTTACTTTATAGTACGAGAGCTACCTGTTGGTCTTCGGTTCGGTTCTTGGTTAGGCTTTACGTCTTTAGGTCCCGTAATCAAATCAATTCAACTTCTTATTTTGTACATGTAATTGATATAATACAAGTCAAAACATTCTATGGTCAAAACATACCGACTATCTAGATGAAACCTGGAAGTTATTTTACGCCGTCAACAAAAATGTAAGAAGAACGTGAAAAAATAAGTTTCGTAATACTGCAATAATCTCAGTTATTCTCGATACCACAAGAACTTTCAGGTTGAGAAGTTGTATAACACTCATAAACCTATTTTGAAAATCCATAGGTAATTCTAAAATACCTCGCATCCCTCAGATGCATGGCATAGCATTGAAGGATGAGGATGATGCAGGATATTATAACAGGTATGAATAAATTTTAAAATGGTAAATCAACATTTATTTACAAAATCACTAATAATATTTATCTTACGACCTAAAATCAACATTTATTTACATTAGTACATTACGATAAGTGTGACTTAAGTAGTTCATTATTGCACAGCGTGAAGTTAGCACCCGAGCACAAGCAAGGGTGCTAAACGTTTATGCAGGTTTAGGTCACAGAGTGCTGGAAAATTATTTACAACTTATTACCTTTTCTTTTCTCTCATACTTCTGGTATGTTCCTGCCTACGTTTCAAATTTAATGTTTTGTTCCGTTTTGTTTTTCATTATCACTGTTTCTCCTAGTACCCCAGGAAAATTAGGTGAAAAAAAGGGTCAACCTCGGATTGAGAGATACTAAGCTACAAACTTCTTTAAATCATCGTTATGACATCCAATACGTTAGGTCAAATGTCACATAAAATCTCGTTTATGCAGGTCAAAAGATTCAAGGTAAAATGTCAAAAAACAGGTCTTTAGGAAATATCTTCTTTTCTATGCTCTAAATGACCTTTGAAGTTTTAAAAAAAATTGTAGAACTTTAAATTTTCTTCAAATTTGGTCATTTATAATAGTTAACCGTTCTTGAGATAGATAGGTAGAACGCAAAGAGTTGTAACTCCCATAACGGTTTGCTCCCATAGTAAAATGATACTTTTCCTTACACCCTGTATAATATTATTTGGCGTTATTAATGAAAATACATAATTTCAATAACTATACACGAAAGAAGATGATGAAGAATTATTTCGAGTTTGAATCAATCGGGATAGATAAACGAGTACAGAATAGTGACCCTGAGCAGCGCGCATTGAAGATATTGAATGAAACCAGTCACCGCCTGCCCGACAGACGCTTCAAAACAATACTTATATGGAAAGAAGACGACATGAAGATTCCGAACAACTACAAAAACTCACTCAAACGGCTGCACAACCTAGAGAAGAAACTAGACCGAGATGAAGACCTGAAAAAGAAATATGAAGAAAGAATGCAAACCCTCTTCACTTTGGGCTACGCCGAGGAAGCTACCACACCGCCGGTGCCAAATAAAACATGGTACCTACCCCACTTCGCGGTCATTAACCCCGCGAAACCGAAGATAAGAGTAGTACACAACGCCACAGCGAAGACAGCCGGACGCAGCCTGAACGATATGCTACTCTGCGGTCCAGACTTGCTGCAATCTCTGCCGGGAGCTGTAATGCGATTTCGTCAACACCAACACGCCGTGTCAGCTGACATAAAGGAATTAATGTTTATGCAAATATAAGTTCAAGAGGACGACAGAGAGGCACTACGATTTCTATAGCGGGGCGACGAGAGGGGGAACCAGCGACCGCGAGAGTACCGCATGACTTCAGTGATCTTCGGCGCGATGTCATCACCATGCACCGCGCTATACGTGAAGAATAGAAATGTTTCAGACTTCAAAGAAAAGTATCCTGCAGCCGCGCGAGCCATTGAAAAGAACCACTACATGGACGACTACATAACAAGTTTTCCGACCGAAAAAGAAGCCAAAGAAGTATCGAAATCAGTCGACTACATTCATCGGCAAGCCGGCTTCGAGCTATGCGGATGGGTGTCCAATACAAATTCAGTAGTACAGCAGTTTTCCGCCAACTCGGGCGGCGCCACGGTCTCTATCGGCGGGAGCGAGGTCCGATGGTACAACGGGCCGAGCTTCCTACGAAACCACGAACGAGAATGGCCACAAGAGACGAAGACAGAAGCACCGAAGACAGGAGAAGAGAGGGGACTTGTCACGTCACCCACCAGCGACCTGACCACGCTCACCTACCTCGAATCGAGCGATTTTCGTCGTTCCCACTTTTGCTACGAGCTACGGTGCGCATGCTACAGTTCGTCAATTTATGTCGAAACAAGAAAAATGAAACAGTATTGGCTACGAAGCGCAAACGAACGAAAGAAAACAATAAAAACGACTCTGATTCAAAGATTGATAAGAAAACACGCAAGAACGAGACACCATACGTGAAGAAATGAGATAGCAACACCATCGGTATCGAAACGCACTATCTCATTCGCGCTGAGAAACTATGGTGGAAACCTGTACAAGAAGATTGTCTTTCCGAAGATTTACGTCGAGTAAGGAACGGCGCGGCGCCTCAGCCGGGAGACAAGCTGTCGGCGCTATCAGTGGTCGTCGTCGAAGATGGCTCAAAGGAAGAATCCACGTAGCACCTGACATCGTTGAAGGCACTGCGAGCCCGACCGTACTCGACGGGAAACACTACTTCACGCGACTGTACATACAACACGTACACGAGCGACTACATAGCGGTATCAAAACCGTCGTGAATGAGCTACAGCAGCGACTATGGGTACTGAAGATACGACCGACGGTGCGTGAACGTCATCAAACACTGTCAACTATGCAAGATACGAAGAGCGAAGCCTACTTCTCCGGCGACCGGCGACCTGAGGAGGTTCGTGGCACGAAGAGGAGTGCCTAAGGAGCTATGGAGTGACAACGCGACGTGCTTCAAGGCTGCGGAGAAGGAGCTCGCCAAGGCCGCGCTGGCGGCGGTCAGCGAGGAGGCAACGGCGTGGCGCATCACCTGCCGCTACGTACCCCCGGCCTCCCCCTTCATGGACAGCGCGTGGGAGCGCATGGTACGCACCGTGAAGGAGGCACTGCGCGTCAAACTCCACGAGCAGTACCCTAGCGACGAGACACTGCTCACCCTGCTCGCCGAGGCGGAGAACACCGTCAACTCCCACCCACTCACACACGTGGCGGTGACCCCAGAAGAACCGGCGGCGCTTACACCCAACCACATCCTGTTGGGACCCAAACGACCTCACCGCGCGTAAGCGCACCGCGCTCAACGATGGCGGACGTCTTCTGGAGCCAGGTCAAAGAGTACCAGCCTCTACTCCAACACCGGCGGGAGCCTCACACGACCAGCGCACGCTATCGGCGACCTGGTACTCGTCTGCGACCCCACCCTGCCCCGCAACACATGGCCGACAGGAAGGATCGTCGCGGTCTACCCAGGGCGAGACGGCGAGGTGAGGATCGTGGACGTCGTAACCAGCAACGGGCATGTCCTCCGGAGACCGACCAAGAGGATCGTCGTGCTACAAGTTGGATCGCAGAGCTGCGACGGCGGGAGAAATGTGCACGACAGAACCTGAATTGACTACCTTTGTACATAGTTTTTTACATTACTTTGTTTATTTCGTTTTATATACCCTTTTATACTAGTAGGATAAGTTTAGGTTAAGTGTTCATTTCAATAATTCAAATTTTCTTATTAGAATTAGGGCTTAGCTCAGAAGTTATGTAAATAGTTCTAATATGATTCTTATTCGATTTCTCTAGTGATTTCTACCCCAGATTAGATTAGGTACACTTCCCTAATAAAATTAACGCATAGCACAAGTAAATAAAACAATTAGAATCGAGTTAGAACGTATAAATTCCAATTAGAATAAGCTTCACTACCTCATTAGAAGGGGTAGAATCCTATTAGAAATAATTGTTAGAAAGAGACAGAACGCTCCATCTCTGTCAGCGCATACAGGCGAGCGAGGGGGGCCCCGGCGTCCGGAACCTGTGTTATGAGGAACCGGGAGCCGGGGTCATATAAATATTGTACCTTTCCTTTTCGTTCTGCACTCTGTTATGCACCGGCGGATGATGCACCTGCTATTTTTAGAATAAGAAAATAAGTATCTTAACTATATAATTATATTGGTTTGTAAGCGTAGAAATTAAGATTGTATGAGAAATAAAGAGATTTGTATTCAGGGCAAGAGTGCGGGGTAAGGAGGGGTGGTCGCTTGAAAATGACATAAAATGGCGCCAAATCGGCGTAAATTAATTCCGGATCCAGCACTCAAGAAAGAAACAACTTGGAAGAAGAAACTCTCTGCGACCACTCGCCTTCCCTACCCTGCCCTTCAGCCTGGCTCACCATACTGACTACCCATACAATTAAGGTCCACAGAGTTTTCAAACTCTCATACCAGGCAAGATGTTCCGGAGCAATAGAATCCTTCAACTCGGTAAAAATACTGACAACGGTTCATAAATACGTTTATAACCAGATTCCATTATGACAAATAAATATAATTATTTGAAGAAATTGAAAAACAAGATAGTAAAACCGAAAATTACGACGACTTAAAGATAATAACAGCTAGCTCTTGGTCCAAAAAAACTGCTATACATATTTGAGTGAGAAATATACTTAAGAGAAGTTTATTCCGAATGCGTAAATACGCGCTGCATACAAACGAAGTCTGGTGATATTTTCAATACTAACCAATCAGTAAATGAAAAATTTGCAGAAACAATCTAGAAACTAATCTCTATGCTTGTATGAAGTCAGATTTTCGTTAAAATATACAGTTTTAATGCTAGAATTAATTTAAGATTTGTATGGAAATCTTTGAGGTATTGTAACTTTAAAACTATACATTTTAACGAAAATCTGACTTCATACAAGCATAGAGATTAGTTTTTAGATTTTTTCTGAAAAATGTCATTGACTTTAATTGGTTACTATTGAAAATATCACCAGACTTCGTTTGTATGGAGCGCGCTCCGAAATATATTCTCTTAAATGTGAAGCTGCTATGGCCTCGAATTTATTTTAGATTGTATTTAATATATTACACTATAATATTTAGACGTAAGCTGGATAATTAATCGTAATTCGGAAATTGGGCATGCGAACGCAGGTCTGACGCGGGCAAAGGCCACAGCCGACTGAGCTTTTTAATAGATTGTGATAGCTTATGTTACTGCCTGACGCGAGAGAAAGAGATGGGGCGGCGCACGCGCCTGACTAAATAAAACGACGTAAGCGCCAAAACAAACTTTATTTAGTTGTGATTTTACTATTTATGTAAGTTAATTTCTGCTGCAATCAAAATTTATAAAATATCAATATCTATTTTTTAAATCAAGTCTCGTGTTTCTATTATTCACCGTTTAGCAGTTCCAAGCGTTTATAGATAAAGACGGAGGCTACTTTGGCTTGTTTTTCTATCGAGAAAATTTGTCTTAATCGTGTTTTGGCGGCAATCAAAATTTTAATAATATGTTCAATTTACACATATCCTGAAATCATACTCCTACTGTTAGTACTTCATGATATCTGATGCTTTGAAGAATCCTATTTTTTTCACATATCCTCTTAAGAGCATTGACTTGACACGGAGGTCGTGGGTTCGATTCCCACGGGGGACACCTAGTGATATCTCACTTTGTGCGTCCCCAGTTGGCTAGGATATTGCAGGCTGAATCACCTGATTGTCAGAAAAGAAAGATGATTCCGTGCTTCGGATGGCACGTTAAGCCGTTGGTCCCGGCTACTATCTCTGGTGGTAGTAGTCGTTACATAAAAACCACGTCAGAGGTCGTAAGGCGATCTGAAAAGACTCTGACACCAGGGCTTGCTGCCCATACGATAAGAAGAATGCCAGTTAATGAATTTAGATGCATGACATTTGTTAGTCCAAAATAACCAGGCGTTTGACCAGTTGATGATGTACGGGATACCGTAAAGATAGTGCTCTCAAACGGTGAAGAAAACATCGTAAAGAAACCTGTATATGCTGAAGAAGAAATTCTGATGCATATGTGTTAGTACAATAGGCATTGGGTGGGCGTGGTGTACTGATGCCCATACAGCCTCATTGAGGGTAGGCCTGTGCCCTGCAGTGGAACGTAGACAGGCATATTAATGACCAATCGATCACGTCTCGTTTCCTTTGACTAATTATTATAAGGACTAGCCTTGCGGTAGCATTTCCCCTCTGCCACGGTATAAGCACTATTGATCTTGTGCATTCAATTTTACACCTTATCAATAAACGAGACAGCCTATAATTGCGAAATAATAACTTCGAACTTAGAACGGTTGGGGTTCACATGAGACTACTTTTCATGATTTTTAAAATTCAAAATTAGAATCTAAAGTTATGGGGAAAGAAATCCAAAGTTGCGGATTTCATGTTCCCTCGCCCCCCGCAAAAAGTGGCAGAAATGTTTGTTAGTAGAATTACACGCGTAACCAGTCCACATATAAATAGTCAAAGCTCGTGTCCAATGTGGTCGAAGATGGACCATTGCGTAATTAAATCCTTTGATCGTAGGTAAAAGCGTATCACTCTGGTCAAGGATTGTTAACTTTTAGCAGGTTTATAAATCATTTAAGGGCCAAAATGATGAAAGGAGTTAAAACAGGATTTTACTAACTCCCGGGACAAATACAATAATATATCATCACTATTTTTCAATACAAACACCATTTTAAGGGTGTATCCAGATACTGAAGCTCAACAACTTTCCCTAAGAAACATGCAAAAAATGTTTGGAAATGTGTCTAGAAAACTGGGCTGATCCGTACTTTTTTAAGGAAGTTCAAATTTTTTTTTTTCGTTTTTCATGTTCCTTAAGGAAAGTTTCTAAGTTTGAAATATCTGAATACGCTCTTCGAATATGTAATGTTCATTTTGAAATAGTGGCGTATAACTATTGAACGTTTTTCCTATGGTTTTCTAGAAAATCGATAGATTGCGCTACGATCTGCCTGCGCGAAAAAAGGTCAACATTTCAAAACGTATTCGATAAAATAAAGAGGGAAAATATGATCAAAAATATTCCAAGACATCTTTTAATGGAATATTTCATTATTTACGAATCTTTTTAATCGAAATAAACTATTTACGTCTGACATAGCTGTCTGACATAGCTCGATCGATGGCTCCTGGTTTTTAAAAATAAGGCAGCTTCACACTCAGTTGCAGAAACGCTCATTAGAGTTAATCCTCCATTAAATCTCTTGCTAGCTTTTACTACGTCAACAAGACACAAAGTGACAGCAAGAGATTTAATGGAGGGTTAAGGGGATATAATTCGGAGCGCGCTCCATACAAACGTACTATGGTGATATTTTCAATACTAACCAATTAAAGTCATTGAAATTTTGCTGAAACAATCTTGAAACAAATATCTATGCTTGTATGAAGTCAGATTTTCGTTAAAATATACAGTTTCAATGCTAGGATTAATTTAAGATTTGTCTGGAAATCTTTGAGGCACTGTAACTTTAAAACGAAAATCATAGAAATTTGTTTTTAGATTGATTCTGAAAAATTTCATTGAGTTTAATTGGTTAGTATTGAAAATATCACCTTGGTACGTTTGTCTGGAGCGCGCTCCGAATTATATCCTCTTAACTTTTTTTTATTTATAATTAATGGACTTTTTGCTTGTGCGTTAGCACCGCATTTCCGCCAATGTCAAGTAGTTTGTGGGAGTATCTATCCCAATCTCAGGGATTGTTTTTGATAAAGAACAAGAAGAGATTAAGGAATGCGGAGCCTCATGGCAGGCAAAGACGCGACGCGCGGACAACACGCGAGACAAGTTCTCGGGTCAGAACCTGCAACGTGACTCACCTCTTAACTTTAATGGTCGTTTCTGCTCCTTACGGTCACTCTTGACATGACTTTGACGTGATCCCGCATAGTAATGATTATGCCAACTGTTGAGTTTTTTAGGAAGTTTTAAACAGAAAAGAAAAGCGCTCATTAGTAAAGTCTTGATGAAAAAGATGAGAATATACTGAATTTTTCCGTGCTAACATAATTACTTTAATTTATATGATTAATATTATACACAGAAAATAAACATACAATCTATAATTACGTACAAATAGTAATTTATTGCAATATAATTGATACTGAGTGAAATAACTTTAGTTGTTCCGGCAATATAAAACAACCAAAGAGTAAGTTAGACATAGATTGGAACAAAAAGGTATATTTCTTAAAATTTTAAGGAATATACCGTTTTGTTCCAATCTATATAACACTATTGGAATTTATGCACTGGTGCCCACCCCAAGGTGTTGGGTTACCAACCCAAAATTCTAGGGTGGGCACTTAAGACAAGTTTATTCCGAATGCGTAAATGCGCGCTGCATACAAACGAAGTCTGGTGATATTTTCAATACCAACCAATTAAAGTCAATGAAATTTTTCAGAAACAATCTAGAAACTAATCTCTATGCTTTTATGTTGTCAGATTTTCGTTAAAATATACAGTTTTAGTGCTAGGATTAATTTAAGATTTGTAAGGAAATGTTTGAGGCACTGTAACTTTTTTACGAAAATCTGACTTCATACAAACATAGAAATTAGTTTCTGTAAATTTTCATTGATTTTAATTGGTCAGTATTGAAATTGTCACAAGATTTCGTTTGTATTGAGCGCGCTCCGAATTATATTCCCTTAATTAATAATTAGTCCTGTTCTTCTGACTCACAGGTGAGTCGTAGCGCAAAAAATTTCGAGCTAGCTACGCTCGCTCCATAGTTTTACTTAGATGCACGTGTTTCATTCCGAGTGTGCTCTAGCTACAAGTGTCAATCAAAAAGTTCAAATCACACCCCAGTCGTGGTGCTGAAAATGTCGATCTCGCTTCGCTCGCTCCATACTTGAGAGCAGATATTTTGTACCACAATCTACAATCTATTCGTATTATGGAGAAAAGTGGCGCTCACTATGTTTTTTTTAGTAGTAACTAATTAACTATAATGTTGTTATGCCAACAAATTTCGAGCTCGCTTTGCTCGCTCCATAATTTTATCAAGGGTTTATCATTTAGTGTCTGCTGCGGACGGCGAAAACCGGATGGGGTACGGGGATAGGACTAATTTCCAACTACTGTCCTTTTATCTAGTAAACCCCATCTAAATAGGTCCTACCTATCTGCTATCTTACCTATTCTTTGACAGACTCGGAACCGGTAGGAAATTTAAAATGGCGTCGATGTGAACGCATATTAATAGCTAATTTTGCCGGCCGACTGCACTCGATGATATATTGTTGTTCGTTACAATTTCTTCAGTGTATCGTGAGGAAACATCGAGGTTTTTAGTATCACTGAGTACATATTATTGTAAATTAAAGTCCTCCGCCGGTTCTTTCTGTTGACCTGTGTAGGCATAACATAACATTATGCTCATGACTATTCCCCGAGGGGGTAGCCAGTGATATTCTAAAACCTTAGAACCTGGGATAAGTTATATGTCAAGGTTGACAGTTGAAGCTAAGAGCATCGAAAAAAATTGCAACCAGTACTGGCCTTTAAACCCTATCCATATACATGCACACAGACATAATTTGTATGACGCCTCACGCACACCAACCTAAGAAGGTTGGTTCGTTTTGTTTTATACGGTAGAAGCGTTAGGCTCATTCTAGGCATATAATTTTACAAAGCTTAGGACATCCACGTTTCACTAGTAGTACCGAAACTCTGTCCAGTGTGACGGGGAGTGAGCCCGTCGCCACTTGTAATGGACAGTGGGTACAAATACATGCCTAGAAATTGAAGCATGCAGGTTTCTTCACGATGTTTTCATTCACCGAAAAGCTAGTGGTGTTACAAATCGTACATAAATTCTGTAAACTCATTGGTACGAGTCCGCCTGGACGGGGATCGAACCATCGCCTTCTGCGTAGACCACCACGGTCTGTGTTTACGCTAAATCTCAGAAACTCATTTAGGAATTTTGATAAGGTTTTCTTCCACTAATAGATACCTAGGTAGATTGATTCACGAGGAAGGTTTGTGTGCCCGTGTGAAGCCAGAGTGAGAAGCCAAACGAAGTCTGGTGATATTTTCAATACTAACCAATTAAAGTCAATGAAATTTTGCAGAAACAATCTAGAAACAAATCTCTATGCTTGTATCTTGTCCGATTTTCGATAAAATGTACAGTTTAAATGCTAGGATTAATTTAAGATTTGTATAGAAGTCTTTGCGGCACTGTAACTTTAAAACTACACATTTTAACGAAAATCTGACAAAAAACAAACATAGAGATTTCTAGATTGTTTCTGCTAAATTTCAGTGACGTTAATTGGTTAGTATTGAAAATATCACCAGACTTCGTTTGCATGGAGCGCGCTAACAGTAATATACCCTCTTACACCTTTTCCCTGCTCCTCAAGATCCTTGGTGACTTCACAATCAAAACCTAGACTCACATATTCTTAGACTATTCGGTAAAAACTATCCAACATAATGTAACTTTAAACAATATCCTCATTGCAAGTTTCTTGTTAACAGTAAACCCACACAAACAAGCTTATATTTTCACAATATACATACAATACATACATACACACATGCGTAGTGTAATTGTGGAGAGAATAAAAAAAAATTGCGCTAAGTGTGCCTTACTTGCGCGCGCCGAGGCAGGTACAGTCGAACTGTGTTGTGGCGTTTGCTTGTTTTTTAAGATAAATAAAAAAAAAGTTATAGCCTGTAGAATCCCACTGTAGGGCCATACTCCACCACGTGGGCCCAGTGCGTGTTGGTGGAGGCAAGTTAAGTCAACCTGCTGTCAGAGAATTTAAAAGCCTTCCTAATATGCCTCTGACCTGGCTTAAAGAATAGTTACAACGCCATCAGACGGAACTATCCGTGACGTGACGTGCTTAACGTGCCTTCCGTAGCACGGAAACGATCGAGATAAAAAAACCACTAAACGGTCACCCATCCAAAGACTGACCGGACCTGACATTGCTTAACTACGGTGATCGTTTCCAATACCGAAGCTCCACTACGCCAACGAACGCTTCATTCCAACACCAAGGAAGATAAATAAAATAAAATTAATACTAGTTTATTTTCTTTTGCATTTGTACATAAACAGAAGTAGGTAATACAAAGACAAAAAGGACATTAAATAAAAGTGTTGTTTTCTATTGTTAATATTATGGTAACGATATTTCCAAATACACAAAACAAGGTTTCGATGTTAGTCCCATTTATACTTTATAGAAAGTTGTTTAGTTCGTGCGTGTTGATCATCCTCTTTTTCAAAAAACCGTCTGCGTGTATCTATCGAGTCAATGGCATATTATTTAAAACTTTTCCAATCCAGTAGATATTTTGAGCAGCATGTTAAGAATGTCTCACAGGGCCCGAGGAAGTAGAAAAGCAAATATCCGAATCCATTCCAAACGGGAGACAGGATAGCGTTGTATAGTAACGCTATAAGAAAACCGATCAGAGTTGAGGACCCGGCAGCTACTTTCATGACAATAATATGGAATAAGCAACATAAATTGCAGCATGGGAGAGCGTTGGTGACGCGTCGCTGAGAGGTATGGACACTCAATCATGTAGGTATCGGTTGGAATCCACACGGACGACATGCCATGTACCAAAGAGTTTTTCTAACTTATGTAAGTAATAACGACTGCTCTCAAACGGTAAAGAAAAACATCGTGAGGAAACCAATCCGCATTGGGCACGCGTGGTGGGCTAATGCCATACACACTTCCTGAAGGTGGGCCTGTCCCCTGCAGGGTGACGTATAAAAGGCTGATGATGATCATCATCATTGTCTTATACAACGTGTTAATGAATTAACGCAAAACTAGAAAGTAGTTTGTTTAGAATCGAGAGCAGAATCGAATTATCATGGTTTCAACATAGGTATTTTTTTTCAAAATATTAATTAATTTGTTTGTGAAATTTAAAATTTGCTGAAATCAATCTCAACCACCGCTCTGGCACTCTCACCCTACTTACTAGCAAAACAAGATTCTTAAAATGTATCCACGAGCACGTTAGCGCTTTCATTCATTGCTGATATGATAACAAATCATTTCTACCTCAAAACATAAAATGCGAATAGCTTTAAATTTTAACTGTCAAAATAATGAAATTATTGTTTCAATCTAATTATTTTGTTATAAATCAGTTGGGGTGTATGAGGTTTTGCGCTTATTCATTAACACGTTGTATAAGAGTCTTGTCGGTGTAAAATTCGCCAATCCTCTCTCTTTTCCGCTAGTATCTTGAGGTCTTGATACGACACGACATCAACCTTTACCTTCACATGGGCTAGATAACTCAGTCTTCCTCTGCCTCTCTTCTCCTCTATCTTCCCTTCCAAGCTGGTAAAATTAGTATTCCCACATTTTCAACTCGGTAAAGTCAACTTTCTTTCAAGGGGCACTGTATACGCTAAAAAATAAGATACCAGAGGATATTCTAAACGTTCCAGGCAAAAAGTTTAAGTCCCATGATAAGCAAGTCCTCAGTAAAAATGCTACTATAAACTCGATGATAATATGAATGACCAAAATGTCTGGTCTTGACAATGTTACACTATGTAATTCAATATTGTATTTGTAAGTGTACTTTGTATATTTTGTTTTTTTAAAAGATGTGTGTTGTAGAGTTTCTGGCCTCATCTTCTCTATAACGAAACACCTTGACGCGGTGGTAGAGTCAAAAATGACGTCAGAAAGCTAGCCATGTTATATTTATTTCGAATAAAACATTTTGAGTTTGAGATTGAGTTTGCTGCTTATGATGATTAAAAGAAATTGCAGATTCGCAGGAATCAGATACTAACAACACAAAACACAGTTCACCTGTACATAGCGGGCGTCGTTCCGACTGGCCACAGTTGGCTGACAGAGCGAGAAGTTCAAATCTCCAACGCTCGTAATTGATAAATAAATGCGGCACGTGCGCAAGCGCCGAGCGTCGGTCAACACTCTTTATATGCTAACCGTCTTGGCAGCAAACCTTACAGATTATTATAAAGAAGTTATGCGAGGTAAACGGTATTAGCTGATGGTTATAAAAAGATTAGTTAAAATTTTCTAAATGTTTTGGAATCTTAATGAATGTAGATGTTTGTGGAGAGGTTTGCAAACAGGCCCGAACTGGCTATTTGGACACACCGGGCAAATGCCCGATGCTGATACGGCTCTATCGACCTTTTGGCCATTTGAGCGACTTCATAAATTAAAAGTAATATTTATTAATAAGATAAACAAAAAACCCGACTGTATAAAAAAACCAATTAACTGAAAAGATAAAAACAAGCTCTATAATCACTAATCAGCTATAACAGCTTTATTTGAGCTAATATAATTTGAATGTTATCAGGTGGGTATCGCAAACGGGGACAAAGAACTTTTTTGGTTGATTATTGTTTTGTCCCCGCCTGCAATACCTACCTAATAAAATGTATATATCTTTGGAATCGTCTGATTACTAGCTTTCATTTGATACCCGTATTAAAATTTTTTGCAACAAAAAACTGTTTATTCTCCCTCTCTTTTTTATTTCGCAGACGCCATGTTAAAACAATATAGCCTATGTCACTCTCACAATTTTTACGAATCTAATGACACCTCATACGTTAAAATCCATCAAGCCGTTTAATCTGTAGCCCGTGCCAAAGAAATAGACATACAAACATAAATACATACATACATACATACGCTCGAAAAACATAACCCTCCTTCTGGCGCAGTCGGGTAAAAACAAGATATATCTGCAATAATCAATATACAGTCAATTTGGGATTCAGTTGTATTAAAGTGTCAGGCAACATGGGATTTGGTTGAAATGTACCGGAAGCCAAAAATCGTAGTCCACTTTCTTGAAAAGTTCCTGACATAAGCACATACCTGACATATTTTGGCATAAGTTCCACATTCGAGTTATAATTTATAGCAAAGTCTCCAGCTCGCATCGCTCGCTCCTTTTACATCTATCATTTTTGATCTAATGTAACGAAGTCGTCTGTATTAAAATGGTTTGGTAATTATATCACAGAAAAATATCGAGCACGTTTCGCTAGTTCCTAGTTTCAGATCGTATTCCTGCTATTTACCTGGACCACAACTTGGACACTGTCAGCAACTAGCTGTAATTTCATATAAATTGGACAAATTGAAAAGAAGAGTTAAGCATGTTCGATACTGTTGCGTGCGAGCGAGACTGGAATACGCGTTTGCTTAAGAGCAACCACGATTCAACCAGAGGGGGTGAGGTAAAAAGTTGGTGGGAGGCAGGGAGTGTCTTATTGTATGTAGTGCTAGATACTCTTTTTTATACTGTGCCTGGACCTAGCTAGATTGGGAGGACTGACTGTCTCTAAAATGCACAGGCCGGTATCAGGTCCGAGACCGGACTTGTTTGCAAAGATCAAATGTTTGGTCTATCCTACTAGGAGATAGTTGTTTTAGTAACTGTGCTTCAGACCCGTGGTCTAACAACGTAGTTCAGAACCTAGGTTGTCCTTGGCTAGCTTTTTACCCGTCCACCTAGGAGTTCCACGGTTATCTTTTTGTACACATGGTTGACCTAGGTGTTCTGTGGTTCACCCAGGTGTACCATAGGTAATTGGGTGTCACCATGAAACACCTGCTCACCTGATGGTTTTAGAATATTATCACGGAAAGAGGCGTGAATATACATCTTCATACCTACACTCTTATTTCAAAATCTACAGCTAGATTTGAAATTCGACTCAAATCTGGAAATATGTTAATAGATCCCCGACACAGAATTTCAAATTCGGCTTAGACAAACTATTTTCATCTAACCGGGAAGTCATTACAGATAGGTATGTAGAAAAAGAAAAGTTTTCGTCAAAGAGGAAATCTTTTCTAGACAATGGCCAATGCATAAAGCACCGGTTTTTTGCAATTTGTGTCTTAAACATAAATTTTTTTAATCCTTCGTCACGAGTTAAGGCGCATTTTTATAGGCATATATTTATTTTTTAGTCTGCTCTGTACCCATTGATGGGAAAAGTCCTCCCTGGGGAGGATTGGAAGAGAAGAGCTCCTCCGATGCGAACTCAGGCCAAGTCTTCAGAAAGGTATCCAAGTCATTTCTCCATCTTCTCTTGGGTCTTCCCCGAAGTCGGCATCCATCTCGTGAAACCCATTCTCCAGCCATCTTGGTTGCAGCAGATATGTTGCATCCAGACCCATTTCTGCTGAGCCGTAAAATATTTGTATTATATTTTTTTGGCCGACTAAAGGTTACAGGATATTTTGAATATGTCTGATAAAATTTTTAGGTCCTTATTAAGCAAGTCGCTTAAGCAACTTGCTATGACTATAATAATAATGCCTTCAGGATGCTGCTGGGGCTGCCGCGCTTCTGCAGTGCGTCTGGCATGTTCGCGGACGCTCATGTCGATGATCGTTTTCCACCACGCCCCTCGAACGGTGTGCCGCCGCGCTGCAGAGGGTTCGCGCCAGCACCAATATCAGTCTGAACATGATCTCCAGTAGATACTGTAAGAGTGGCTTTATTAAGCACTGGATCTGTCTATTTTTATGTTATTCTTTATTTCATGACAGATAAGTCCTAGTCTAGATAGCAAAGCTAATTCGCTGTCCGAGGTACGCGCCAGTTTTCTGACCACCAATAGTGTCGACGAACCTGGAAGCTATTTCTTTCAACAACTTTCATGCATTTGGATTCCACGGACCGAGGTATCTACAGGTGAATCGATGACTTGCTGAATGTGGCGGGAACACGTTGTATGAAGGAAGCATTAAGAGGATATAATTCGGAGCGCGCTCCATACAAACGTACTATGGTGATATTTTCAATACTAACCATTTAAACTCAATGAAATTTTTCAGAAACAGTCTAGAAACAAATTTCTATGCTTGTATAGTGTCAGATTTTCGTTAAAATTAGTTTTAAAGTAACAGTGCCTCAAAGATTTCCATACAAATCTTAAATTAATCCTAGCATTGACACTGTATATTTTAACGAAAATCTGACTCCATATAAGCATAGAAATTTGTTTCTAGATTGTTTCTGCAAAATTTCATTGACTTTAATTGGTAAGTATTGAAAATATCACCATAGTACGTTTGTATGGAGCGCGCTCCGAATTATATCCTCTTAAGCATTTAATCGGTCGTATTGGTATTGTCGAGGGCCTATGTCCACCGGTGGATATCTTTCGACTCAAATGATGATCTTGATTATTTACACTATGTAATTCAATACTGTTTTTTATTAGTATACATGGCGATACATCAAGCTATACAAAACTAATATAAGCTGGCAACGCGATACGTTATTCCAGCTTATTTTGGTTTAGTATAGCTTGATGTGTTACCGTGTGTGCTTTGTTTATATGTTTTGCTTAAAATGTGTGTATTGTAGAGTTTCTGACTGCATCTTCTCTACAACGGGACACTTTCCGACTGGTAGATTCTCACCGATCCCCGCTTCCCAACCCGTCGCGTAATCCCAGCAACGCCCATTGCCGAGGTCCGTACCCCCCTGGGGTGCCCCTTGGGCAGGTTGCTTAAATCACTGGTTCGGTGACCTACCAGGGCGCTTCGCCGTCACTGGTAAGGCCACCCCAAAAACCCGCTGTAGAAAGCAGTAAATGCTCCCTGAGCAAACTGTATATGTCAGACAAAAAAAAAAAAGACTGGTAGATTAAAAAAATGACGTCAGAAAACTATTGATGTGATATTGTTTTGGATAAAAAAATAGTTTGAGATGATTAGAATACCTAAATGACACCCTTCATAGAATTCCCATATTTTGTAGCTCAAAAGTTCCTATAGGAAGTATAAATACTTTCCCAAATTACAATAATAAACCTAATTGAAGGTTTTTATCTTAAAAAGTAATTTTTAGATCACAATCAAACCATAATGTCAAGTCTGACATCAATCATATATGTACCCACTAGAAGTTTCCGTTAAAGCACACATACTCACTCACTCACACTCTCACACACTCGACTGTGTGTGTAAGTGTGTTAGTGTGAGTACAAAAACCAGTCGCGTGCGCACACTTACGCCACATAACAGATGACTCTTCCCGTCCTTTTTTCGCTCGTACGTCATTTTATAGGCGTCTCCCTCGCACTTGAAGCTCGTATATGTAATTAATGTTCGTACTTTACTCGTGTGTTCCATTTCTGACTAATGCAGTGATTTTATCGTGATGAAAAAAATAAGTTTTTTTTTATGATACACGCCGTTTTCCTTCTATGTAACAATTTTTTTTATATGAACAATAAAAGTTGGGTTTTAAAAGAACTTGAAATGGATTTGAATATTTTAATGAACGCGCAGGTAGATAACTTTAAGAAATGATATTTTCATTAACATTTTATGTCGTTATATTATAACCAGACAAAACAAAAACCGAAGCCATTAATATGTTAAAAGTGGAAGAGTCCGACACACTCTTGGCTGGGTTTAAATTTTACTTTGTAAAATCCTGAGTTGCTAGAAAAATGATCTGGCAACGCTGTCTCACTGTTTCTGATCACCCGGAAAGGGATTATGATTCAAACTTTTATATACGAAACTGTGTCCAGTGTGACGGGGGGTGAACCCGTCGCCACTTGTAATGGACAGTGGGTACAATACATGCCTCGAAATTGAAGCATGCAGGTTTCCTCACGATGTTTTCCTTCACCAAAAAGCCAGTGGTGTTACAAATCGTACATAAATTCAAAATAACTCATTGGTACGAGTCGGCTTGGACGAGGATTGAACCGTCGCCTCCTGCACGGCAGGCAAGGTTACTCGCCATTGGACCACCACGACTTTAACACCTAAAATACAACCTACAAGACTATTTCTATGGACGAGTTACGCGTGTAATTCTATTAACAAACATTTCTGCCACTTATAGCGGGACGCGAGGTAACATGAAATCCGCAACTTTGGATGTTATTCCCCGTAACTTTAGATTCTAATTTTGATTGTTAAAAATCATGAAAAGTAGTCTCGTGTGAACCCCAAACGTGATAAGTTTGAAGTTATTGTTCCGCCATTATAGGCTGTCTCGTTTAATGATAGGTGTAAAATTGTATGTAAATAAACATGATTAATTGATCTTGTAAAGTGGCAGAGGGGAAATGCTACCGCGAGGTTTGAGTGCGATTTTTGAAACTCATTCGTTGAACTCAGCAGTTGAAAATGTCCAAATCACTATGGAGATATGCATTTTAGTCCTGCTGATTTAACTTTCAAAAATCGCACTCCTGAAACCAGTATGATTTTTGAAAGTAAATTCAGCAGTAGAAAAATGCATATCTCCATAGTATTATTCAAAGTATGAGTTTTAAAAATCGCACTCCAGGTCCCTATATCATCATCATCATCTCAGCCGATGGACGTCCACTGCTGGACATAGGCCTCCCCCAAGGATCGCCATAACGACCGGTCCTGCGCTGCCCCCATCCAACGGTTTCCCGCCGCCTTCACCAGGTCGTGGGTCCACCGTGTACTTAAGATGTGCTTTCCGGTACGCGGTCGCCACTCAAGAACTTTTCGGCCTCATCGGCCATCGGTTCGGCGAGCAATGTGCCCCACCCACTGCCACTTTAGTTGAGCAATTCTTTGGGCTATGTCAGCTACTCTGGTTCTTCAGCGGATCTCTTCATTTCTTATTCGATCTCGCAGAGAAACTCCGAGCATAGCCCTCTCCATTGCTCCATTAGAAGGCCCGATAGCACAGTCGGTAGTGAACTTGCCTGCTGTGCCAAGGGTCGCGGGTTCCAATCCCGTAAGGGACAAATATTTGTACGATGAATATGAATATTTGTACCCGAGTCATGGTTATTTGTATCTATATATGTATTATATATCGTTGTCTAGTCATCATAATTCAAGTCCAGGCTCGATTCTGGTACTTTAAATGTGACTAGATAATTTGTGTGACAATGTCCAAGATATTTATTTATTGACAATCCCTGTAAAAGTAGTCTAAGTGTCTAACGTATTACTTTGAAGGGCTTTTTCATACAAAAGACAATAAAAACAAACACTTAGGTAGAAGTATACAATATTTTAATATGCAACAAGCGTAGTTAGCTAATGCATACGATGAGATTGGAGATAACCACGAAAGACTATGTACATAACACAATAGCTATTATAAAGTACGTAATAATAGTTACAAGTACATTTCGAAAACGTTACTAAACGTTAGTTTTTAAATTTGTGAATTTTTTAAACACAAAAACGCAAAAAATACAGAGTTAGGAAAAACTTACACACATATTATGTGTTCCAAAGGACTAGCCTTGCGATAGCATTTCCCCTCTGCCACGGTATAAGCACAATTGATCTTGTGCATTTACATTCAATTTTACACCTTTTCACTAAACGAGACAGACTATAATTGCGAAATAATAACTTCGAACTTAGAACGTTTGGGGTTCACACGAGACTACTTTTCATGATTTTTAACATTCAAAATTAGAATCTAAAG
The DNA here is from genome assembly GCA_963924505.1 of Agonopterix alstromeriana. NCBI lineage: Eukaryota > Metazoa > Arthropoda > Insecta > Lepidoptera > Depressariidae > Agonopterix > Agonopterix alstromeriana. Next base: position 10,191,242 of record OZ004685.1, on the reverse strand, counting down.
TTATGGGGAATAAAATCCAAAGTCGCGGATTTCATGTTACCTCGCCCCCCGCAAAAAGTGGCAGAAATGTTTGTTAGTAGAATTACACGTGTAACCAGTCCACATATAAATAGACAAAGGTTCCCGCCGAGTATAGACACACTCCTCCTAGGCGCCCACCCGAGGCAGGGTACCTAGGAGGCTGACCGCATTACCTCTTTGAATGGCCAAACCTATCTTCTGGGAAAAATAGATTCCAGCCCACCTGTCCTCCGTAGCCTCAAATAGACGCCTCGAGAGACACTTTAGAAAAGATTCGTTTAAAGTTACTGAATTTGAAAATTGATTGTATTTTGACATGAAACGTCTTTCATTTAGTAGGGGGTCACTTGCAAAAACCATCATCATCATCATCACAGCCTATACACGTCCCACTGCAGGGCATAGGCCCACGCGTGCCCAATGCGGATTGGTACACTTCACAAACGCATCGGAATTTCTTCTTCAGCGTGTGCAGGTTTCCTCACCAGTGATTTTTTTGATCTGACAGGTTGCTCCCATAGTAAAAGTTGTTCAGTTTGATGGGTAGAGTATGTATTTTGATAGTTTTTTGACAAATTTCCAGCTAACAACCTGTTACTAAGCCCATAGTCCCAACAGAGGGTTCTGCTACAATTCAAAGTGAGTGCCGGCCGTTACACGACGTTACTTTCTTCGTCTCGGTCCGCCGCGTGCGCAGACGGGGTTGGGGGGGATAGTGTTGTACGCGAAATGTCGATATCGATGTTAATATTATCTGTTATCGATGATTTATAAATACTCTACAAGGCTCTGCTTCAAATCAGTGGATTTAAAAAAAAAACGAATTTAGACGATTTTGTAATTGAACTTAGGTAAATACTTTGAGATTAAGTTAGTAAACTGCTGCTACAATAAATAAAGTATAATGTAGTAAAACAATCACTAATAATTTATCTGAAAAAATATTTGCTTGGTTTTGTATTCTGTCTTATCCATGATTTAATTTAATATTTATATTATTTCAGAGGTCAGAATATGTACCTACCCGAAAGAATTAAGTATTATTTTAAAGTATAAACAATTGTAGTAAATTTGATCTAGGTGTGATCCCCATAATCATCACACTAAGCCTAGAAGGTCTCACTGCATTCACATTAAACCGGCTGTTTTTGTACCTTTTGTATTTCCAGTTTGTTTGCTCTCTGTATACCATGTTTTTTTTTGGTGTAAAATAAAGTATAATTGATTGATTGATTAAAATGTCATTATCATCATCAGCTGGTATCCATCCACTGCATGACATAAGCCTATTCCCCGTCTAAGTGTCCTGACCAGCGCTACTTTAACCGAGCTATTGACATTTAGGTATTACATTAAACCTACCCACCTACCTACCTACCTACGGTATTATTACCTTAGAATAATAAAAAAGAGCTTGCACTTGCTTACCTTTTCTTGTCAGAGCAAGAACGTTTGTATGATAAGAAGTAAAGTGTCCAGTGACATGGCGGCATGATATAGCGCTATCACACCCTAGTTCTCTTTCTTTTAACGCGCGAAGGAGATAGCAGGTGCGATAAAAAGTTTATCGAAGCGCCATGCCACGGAACCTGGGAGTGATTTTGTCAATAAATGTCTAACAACAATATCGATCTATCAGACAATAATATAAAAGTATCGATATCGACATTTCACCCGACCCCATCCCTAACATCCTGGAACGGAAGTACAATAATTGTGCGGCGTCTTCCCCTCACCAGCACTCCTGGAGCTACTAATAATAATTACTTATTATTTGTTTGTCTGTGAACTTACTTGACTTGACCATCTTTGAGAGAACTTCAACAACTTTCTGTTTCAAATAAAAATATAATTTTAAGGCTATTTTGAATTATCAAAGGTAGTACAAACATTTTTATTACACAGATCCATAAAATAGTGACATTAATTTTTTTTGGCGTTTTTCTACAAGATTTATACAAGTTACCGGAACAAAAAAAATACATAGTATTCTTGGATAGTTTATCTAATGAAATCATAATTTGAATACACGATTGAATCAAAACGGTATTGTGTATTAAGAGGTCATAGGTTCAGCGCTATTGTAATAAGATACCAGAGGATATTCTAAACTTGCCAGACAAAAAGTTTAAGTCCCATGTTAAGCAAGTCCTCTGTAAAAAGGCTACTATAAACTCAATGATTATATGAATGACCAAAATGTCTGGTCTTGACAATGTTACACTATGTAATTCAATATTGAATTTTTTTAAGTGTACTTTGTATATATTTTTTTTAAAGATGTATGTTGTAGAGTTTCTGGCCGCATCTTCTCTACAACGGAACACCTTGACGCGGTGGTAGAGTCAAAAAAGACATCAGAAAGCTGTCCATGTGATATTATTTTGAATAAAACATTTTGAGTTGAGTTGAGTTCAGGCGAATATTTTCGATGAAAAATGCGATTGGCCAGCCCTCCGAAAAGTGCATGCATGTGCCGTGTTTTCGATTAAAAAGAATTAATAAAAGTACTTTTTACAGATTTTTTAAATGATTTCCTTAGATAAACGAATGTTGAATATCTGGGTAAAATTCCAGTAATTTTAAAAGGTTGTAAGTTCTTCTAGTTTGAGTTTCTTGTTATTTTCTTAACTTTTCGACAAAAAATTCGATCGTGTGAAGTAATTTCAATCATGTACTCAATTTATGATTTCACTAGATAAACTATCCAAGAATACTGTGTAATTTTTTTGTTTCGGTAACGGTACGGTATAAATCTTGTAGAAAAACGACAAATAAGAGTTAGAGTTTCTGGCCGCATCTTCTCTACAGCGACAACACGTTCCGACGCGGTGCTAGCTTTAAAAAAGATTTGACGTTTGATAAGTGTGCTGCAAGCTCCTAAATTGAATAAATTATATTGAGTTTGACTTTGACTTTGACTTTGACCCCTTCCAAGGAAATGCCCGTGGATGCTTTGAGGTTTCAGAACATCTCTGACTACCCCCTCGGGGAATATAGTCGTCAGCATATACATACATACTTACTTCCCAGGAAATTTTTTGATGATAACAGATAGAGATATATTGTGCTGAGGTGTCGGTTGAGGGCGCCCTCGTAGGACGTAGCATATGCATATGCTCACGACTGTATTCCCCCAGGAAGTCAGAGATATTCCTAATATTCTTAATATTCTTTTCCTTGTATTGATTTTTCATTGATATTGTTTTCGTAGGACATACTCTGATAAATCGGTTACGTCCCCGATAAAACCGGCCAATTACATGTAGGGCCACGCGCAGGGTAGGGTTCCGTAGATGCCCGTCTCAATATACGGACTTAGAAAGGGCTTTTGGTTTTATACTACGGTGTAACGGCTAATAAAGTCTAAAACGTACATTTTGGAAGTTGGCCGACTATTACTCGTTAACTTGTAAAGCCTACTTAGCGGTGATAGTTTTCCTTTTAACTTCGTTTGTATACATTACTGCCGTGAATTTTTTCATGTATCCAGAAACAACCGTTTAGCTGGACGGGGAGGCACTTGACTCTAATCGGATCGTTAAATCGAAAAATGGTTTTCCCACACCCACAATATCTCTCGATAGACGAGAAAAAAACCTCTCACACGAAAAGCATCCCCACTTTTCGTGTGGGAGGTACCCTAAAAAACAATATTTTTCAAGATTTTATTTTACCACTTAGTCGGCATGATTAATATGTAGACCCATATCAAATTACAGCTTTCTAGTAGGTACTAAGCGTCTCTGAGCTAAACCGCGGACAGACGGACAGACAGACGGACATTGTTGACCTTAGGGGTCTTACAAACCAAGCAATCGGCTTCGGTTTCGGCCAGCTTCGGTTTCGGCCACAAACTGTCCTTCGATCGCATTCTAATCTCGGTCGAGAAACGTCCACTGCTGGACATAGGCCTCCTTTAAGGATCGCTACAACGACTGCCCTCATCAAACGGGTTCCCGTCGCCTTCACCAGGTCATCGATCCACCTTATGGGGGCCTACCGACGCTGCGCTTTCCGATACGCGGTCACCACTCAAGAAACCTTCAACAAAGACTGCACTTTGAAATTGTTTAGTTTAATTTAGGAACAAAACACTACTTGATTTTCCAAACAAAGTTAAGGAAAGAAATGATATCATTTATCTATAATATCGGCGCGTGCGCCGCCAGTTCTTTGTTCCGAATGTGCTTCTCAAAGTTTGTTGTATCTCTTAACTTGTATTCTTTTATTCAGGCTGACTAATTGATTTTAATTTTTACTGCAAAAAAAGAGAATTATTAAAATTTAGTAACTATTTATTATACGTGTAGGTATAGTCTACTTCGGGGTGGTCCGAAATAATACTACAATAACCAGAATTCATTATGTTTTAAGCGTGTAGTGTTAGTAGTACTCTACTTTAGCATATTGAAGGTTTTAAGATATAATGAATGATGTGTCAAGTGGCAATGAATGCAGGTGTTAAAATGAAAATTACATACACTTTTACTCAAATCAAATGTAACACAGGCAAAGGAGAGACCTTTGCATAGCAGTGAGAATCAGATCATAAAGGAAAAAAATGGAGAACTTACACCAAAATTAATGAGAAATCATCTTAGTAATTCAATAATAATAGTTGTTAATAGAACGTTACTGAAAGATTTATTCTAAAGTTTTATTTTTTACGATTTATTATAAGTTACGTGGTTTGGAACGTAATTTCAAATACCAATCAGCGCAAAGTAACGAAGCGATTAGCAACTTGCGTGCATTAGAAGAGTACCGCATCATATTATAGCGGATGATTTGTGATGAGCTTCACGCGTCATGAAAAGGAGTGACGTCACGTCATGGCAGTGAGGGTTTTGGCGCGGAATTTGAGAAGTCAACTTTTGATTTACAATAAATAAATGATTTATGCATATTTTACCATTTTTGTTTTATTATTTTTTTTTTTTTTATTCTATGTATATATATATTTTTTTATAGGGGCTTTTAACCCAGAGGTTATGCCAGCCCTGGTATTTTGTAAGCCTTAAATCTTTACGATAACTAAAAATATAAAACTGGGCAAGATCCACATCAATAAAAAAAAAACAACTATTTAAAATGTTAAGAATATAAAACAACAGATAAACATATAATTGAGTTATCTATCTATCTATCTATCTATAAAACACACACAAACACGCATATGCTTTTTAACTATCAGTAAACTTTGAGAACCACTGTCAGAACAAAAGTCAGTTACGACAAGCAGCCGTTACACTTTACCCATCAAACCAGTCTTCCGGTAGAAAGGGATGACTTTAATCACCAACTACCAAGCTAGAGCGAGACGATGACATATCCACCTGTCTCCACTATTTTTTACTCACAAGTTTTTTTTTTACTTTCAATGATTTTTAATCTGTGGTGCAATACTGGTCTCCGATTTTAGTTGATTAATGTAGTAACTGTGTATTATCACAGCCTAGTTTTATCTGCTATGGTTTATACAGGGTGTAAACTTATTTTCGTTACATACGTGCTTCAGACGATCAAACTGAACCATTTTCGTTATGGGATCAAGGCAGAATTTAAAAAAAAAGAAAAATTTGTTGATCCTTAGAAATTGCCAATATAGGCTCTATAGTAATTCTGTATGATGACCTATCATGAGTTTATACTGTAATATACTACAGTACTTTACGCCGAATGGTTACGTTTAGAATTAATTCTACCATACAAAATTGGTGACGTAACTACAGTGCAAACTCATGGTAGGCATACTAAAGCATTCTCTACAATATACAGGGTCCAACTTAATATGCTGACAGTTTTTTAAAGGGATGATCAGACCATCAAACTGAACAAATTTCTCTACGGGTCCAACATCGAAATCGCGAAAAAAATCAGCAGTCCCATACATTTGGCTCGAGTAGGTTCGCAGTTTTATATGGGAGAGCTGATTCTTTTTTTGCGATTTCGATGTCGGTACCAAAGAGATAGTTGTTCAGTTTGACGGTCTAATTATCCCCTTAAAAAGTGTCAGCATATAAAAAAGGACCCTATATAACGTGTTAATGAATTAACGAAAAACTAGAAAGTAGTTTGTTTATAATCGAGAGCAGAATCGATTTATCATGGTTTCAACATAGGTAATTTTTTTCAAAATATTAATTAATTTGTTTGTAAAATTTAAAATTTACTGAACTCGATGTCAACCCACAGCACAGGCACACTTACCCTACTAAATACTAAAACAAGATTCTTAAAATGTATCAATGAGCACGCTAGCGCTTTCATTCATTACTGAAATTATAACAAATCATTTTTGCCTCAAAACTTAAAATGCCAATAACTTTAAATTTTTACTATCAAAATAATGAAATTATTGTTTCTATCAAATTATTTTGTTAGAAATCAGTTGGTGTGTATGAGGTTTTGCGCTTATTTATTAACACGTTGTATAAAGCATCTAATACCATGCATAGATGTAGATAGAGTGTATTTTTTTTTAATAGATTTTTTAATTTTACTTAATTTATGTTAGTTAATAAGATACCACGCGCATTTATCCTAATTATTTGTTATGCTTAAACAAAATTCCTAGCCTTTAACTTTCTTAGAGCAAAAGACATCAACGAGGGCTACAATCTTCAAAGAAAGTTTTGTTCAACCTTGTTATTTGCTTACTATACTTATAATAAACTTTACTTATAGCTAGTTGTGCTATGGTTTTATATTTTCTGCTTATTTCTTCTTTGATTTCACGTGATTATTCATGACTGTCGTACGAGGCGACTAAGGGATACGGTTTCTTGTGTAGTGTTTTAGTGATCGAAACGCTTTCTTGTTTTGTTGTTTTAATTTCTTATCAAAAGTATCTGTGAGTTAGTCTAAGATATACAGGGTGTAACAAAACACCCTAGTAATACTTAAGGGGGTACTTCAGACCGTCAAACTGAACAACTTTCAATATGGAGCCAAAATCGAAAGCGCGAAAAAATATACGCGACTCAAATGTATGGGACAGCAGATTTTTTATTTTTTCTCGACGTTGGCTCTATAGTGAAAGTTGTTTAGTTTGATGGTCTGAAGCAACCCATTAAGTATTACTAGGGTGTTTTGTTACAACTTGTATGATTTTTTTTTTAATACAGAATTTTAATTTGAGTTTGATTTTAGAAGAAGTTACGGGAAAAATTTAGTAGTAGCTCATTAAAAAGGGGATGAAAATGGCTTTAAATTTTTTTTATACTAGCTTTCTTGCTTGTGCGTGAGAACTGCATTTCCGCCAGTGTCAAGTAGTTTGTGGGAGTATTATTAGTTAAGGGTACTGTTGGCGCGCTCCATACAATTTTCTTAAAATATACAGTTTTAAAGTTAAAGTGCCTCAAAGATTTCCATACAAATCATAAATTAATCCTAGCATTGAAACTGTATATTTTAACGAAAATCAGACACGATACAAGCATAGAGATTTGTTTCTAGATTGTTTCTGCAAAATTTCATTGACTTGAATTGGTTAGTATTGAAAATATCGCCAGACTTCGTTTGTATGCAGCGCGCATTTACGCATTCGGAATAAACTTCTCTTAAATGCTGTCACACTATGCCTGCCTCACTGTGTATGCTCTCTCTCTGTCACGGGTTTGATGGAAGAAATCTCTTTAGAGGTAAGCTCGCCCTTTGTAATTATCTATTATGCTGTTTTCATTTTTATTTCCGTGTGCACAATAAAGTGTTAAAATAAAAAAAATATAAAAAAAGTATTTATCCCAATCTCGAGGATTGTTTTTTGAGCAAAAATCGGTTGAAAAGAGATGGTGGAGCCTCGTGGCTAGCCCAAACTCAAACGATGGAACTATTCACTGCAAAACTTGCAACGTGACTCGGCTCAAGCAATAAACGATCGCACTTGACACAAGTTTTAACTAAACATTGTCTAATTATACACTTTAAGAAATAAATAAAACGAATGAGAAAAGACGACTTGCTGGAAAAATCCATTAGTTACAGAAAAAACAGTTAAGTAAGTACCTGATGTTTCACGAGGTTAAACAAAAAACACAATTACATTTTTAAAATTAAATTCTGACGAATCTGAAGGTTTTTATATTGTCATTATGTTGTAAAAGAGCAAAACATCATACATACATACAATTTCATACAGAGTCCAACCTAACATACTGACGGTTTTTTAAGAGAAGTTTATTCCGAATACGTAAATGCGCGCTGCATACAAGCGAAGTCTGGTGATATTTTCAATACTAACAAATTAAATTCAATGAAAATTTTCAGAAAAAATCTAGAAACTACTCTCTATGCTTGTATGAAGTCAGATTTTCGTTAAAATATACAGTTTCAGTGCTAAGATTAATTTAAGATTTGTATGGAAATCTTTGAGGCACAGTAACTTTAAAATTAAACATTTTAACGGAAATCTGACTTCATACAAGCATAGAGATTAGTTTCTAGATTGTTTCTGAAAAATTTCATTGACTTTAATTGATTAGTATTGAAAATATCACCAGACTTCGTTTGTATGGCGCGCGCTCCGAATTATATTCCCTTAAGAGTACGATCAGATCAACAAACTGAACAACTTTCTCTATGGAACCAAAATTTAAATCGCGAAATAAATCATTTGTACCATACATGTAAGGAATAGTAATAGTAGTAGTAGTAGTAGTAGTAGTATTCATTAAACTACTACTACTACTTTTTAAATAAATACTAAAAAAAATTTTTTTTCGCATGAAAGTTGTTTAGTTTGATGGATTTTTTTTCTTGGTCTTTGTCATTCCCTTACAAAACTGTCAGCTTATAAAGAAGGACCCGGAGGATACTCCCGCCTGAGTTTCATTGGGGTAGACAGAGACCATTGGTCGCTATCGGCTATGATCTTGACACATTTCTTTTGCATCTTCCACAGTCATAGGTTCTTTCATACAATGCTCGCCAGTTTTGGCTACCTATTATCACCTTTTTGATCCACATACGTGCGTCTAGAGCGACCCCAAACTAGTTTTACACAAGGTGTAACAAAACGCTCTCGTTTAGACCCTCAAACTGGACTACTTTCACTATAGAGACAACGTAGAAAAAAAAGGCTTTCCCATACATTTGAGTCGAATAGGTACTGCAGTTTTCTTTTAAGATTTCAGATTAGAATAAATAGATAAAATTCTAACTTGAAATCCTTGATACAACTGCACACTTAAAAAGATTATAGTTATAGCCAAGTTTCTGCCCGGCCTGAAATAGATTATGGTCATGATTTTATGTACCTATGTGTGTCAATCTTCTAGAGGCCAAAATCCAAACAATTGTCCCTCAAAAAACATCCTCAAACAACGTTAATTAAACCAAAACTGTCATCGTAAAACATCACGAAATTTGAACGGTAATCACGCTTTTCCGTCCCTAAATTATATACGACGTTTTATATAAGGACGCACCTTACATAAGCACATACTCACATATGTACGATACAGCACATGAAAGAAACAACTCGATGCGCGGGAGTGGGTTTCTGTTCCAGTCAACCGCATTTGTGTTTCGAACGGCGGCGCGGACGGACGCCGACGCGCGCCATCTTGTATTTAAAAAATAGAAAAAAAGCCAGTGCTGTGTTGCCAGTGTCAAATATTCTGACTGTGAACTAAGTGACAGGTTTTTAAAGAAAGTTTTTTGAAGAAAGAAGTTTTTATTTCGCATTTTAATTTTTGGTCGTTCGTAAAAAAGTTTGTTACGTGATTTTGCATCGGTCTACCATTTTTCCGGCTTCGGTATGTGCTGTTCTTGTTTAACTATTGTTTTTTTTTTATTATTTAGTTTCTTTTCAACTTAAATACAATTTAAGCAAGTAATTTTAAGCAATCTTTAGAATATTATACGGCGAATTTCCTAGTTGAATCTAATAAGAATCTGAGTAAAGAATTAATGTACTAAATTAAGAAATAGTTCAGTTTGCATACGTGTTAAGTTTTGATTCAGAATGAGTATAAACCATCTTAGTAGGCTATTACTGAAATCTTATCTTTATTAACTGCAAAATTAAAACCATTTTAACTTAACTCTACCTATGAATACAAACCTAATCTCTCTATATGTCTTAATACCAACTGGAGAATTTAAAGGATTTTTACTTAATTTACAACATTACCTTGATAATTAATTGAGGATAGTTTTAGATATAAATAATTTAACTAAAGGAGAGCAGAATATCGTGCAAAGCCGCTGTCGATTCTACAAGTTTCTTAACCATTTTCTCGCATTTAGTATTCAACTGAAACTGTAAAGCAATTCTATTTATCTTTGCAATTGATATAAAGAATAATCCTTAATATTAAGTTGATAATATAACTTAAAAAAAGATACAGTGTAGTTTTGACTTCTAAACTACTATTGCGCATTCCGAATTCAAGTTCCTACTACAATGAACAAATTCAAAACTACAATTTATGGACTACAATGTAGTTATAAAAATGCATAAGGTACTATATAACTACCTTTTTTTGTACCGTTTATACTCTATATATAATAGTGTATAATATATGACAGTGAAACAACTTTTTTCCATGTGAGTTTTAATCCAGACTACATCTACTACAATCAACAGTCTTTAACTACATTGTAGTTATAAGTTTGTAGTACAATACAAAATTTTACTCTACAACTGTAGTAGAAAATAATAAAACTACAAACTGTATATTTAGACCACCAAGTACTTTAAAACAAGGTAACAATTCGTTCCAAATACCGTCGGTTAAAAAACTGTTACTTACGTAAATCGGCGCAATCAATCCATCAGCTTTCAAAAGGTACCTGACTAGTATTGTTAAAATCTTTATAATTAGTGTTACGAAGGTGTTATAGTCGCTTTCAGTCTTTTTACTGTTTTATTAAATAACATACTATCACTTCTATCCTGAAACCAGGAAGCTGGAAATAGGTATTATCTAAACCTGGAGTACAGACTGCCTTGCAAGCGGTGAAACATGAAAATACTCCTTGGCAGTCGGTAATGTTCAACCTTCTTTCGTCCGTTTCCATCGTTGTTCTTGTAATCCATATCATTCTAAACCCATGCCTGAAACCCTTCATCATCGTCAGCCTCTATGCGTCACACTGTAGGGCACAGGTCTACCCTTAGGGAGTTAGTTCACCACGCGAGCCCAATGCAGATTTTCAATCTTCACATACGCATCATAATTTTTCCTTCAGCCCCTGATAAGGAGCTGATAAGCTTAAAAACTTCAATACATACACCTAGGATTTTCAAACACTGTCTAAGCCTTCTAACTTATGTACATAATACCGACTACTCTCAAACGGTGAAGGAAAACATCGTGAGGAAACCTGCATATGCTGGAGAATACATTCTGATGCGTATGTGAAGTCTACCGAAGTACTACAGGTATGGTGGACTAACGCGCATAAAAGACCTCTATGATGCTAAGCCTGTTCCTTGCAGTTGGATGTATATGTACTGCAGGCTGATGATGATGATAATCTATGCCTTAGTAATTACACTCCTAAAAAAGGTCCCTAGTTTGTAGCAAAAGCTACCAAAGTCAGAATTACTACAACAAAAAAGTTCGTATTTAGTAAACTCTCTTTCCCTCACACTACTCATACTGGTGATAGGGACAGCATATTTAAGCATCATTAAGCCTGAATACATTTAAATACTTTGAATTTCAAGAACCACATTAGAAACCTTACTTCATGGTCACCTCATGCGACATTACGGTATGAAATTAAGTTGTCTATCCTAATATGGTCACCATGTCCTATTTAATTTAATTTTGAGGTTGATTTCTAAAGGTATATGAAGGAAGGCTATTAGAAATGAGCATAGCATATACTCACGACTATATTCCTGGAGGGGGTAGTCAGAGACATTCTGAATCATCAGAACATCCAAGTTTCACTAGTAGTACCGAAACTATGTCCGAGGAGTGAGCCCGTCGCCACTTGTAATAGACAGTAGGTACAATCCATGCCTCGAAATTGAAGTATGCAGGTTTCCTCACGATGTTTTCCTTCACCGTAAAGCCAGTGGTGTTACAAATCGTACATTAATTCTGAAAAACTCATTGGTACGAGTCGGCCTGGACGGGGATCGAACCATCGCCGAAAATTAGAAATGAGGTATTTTAAACATGCTTAGAGTTATAATAAATGCAGCGTCCAGCATCCCCAAATTGTAGTTATTGATGGTTTCCAATTTATCGAAACATAACAAGATAGTAACTACAAACATAAAGAAAGAATAACATTGACTACAATGTGACATTGAATGGAAATGGTGTTATAATTGTAACGAATTAAAAAATAAGATTGAGGGCAGCACTGGAAGTCCATCACCCTCTTAATAACATAACATAAACATAAAAATCCTATATTGAAACCCCTGTGCCTGCGAGGGACAGAACGTCATGGAGAAATATGTAGGAGACCTATGTCCGAAGACGGGCCGATCAAGGGCTGTGATGGATGGATGGATGGATTGAAATTTTACAACTTGTAAACTAACAATTGCGGCACTGGCTTCTAAACTAGTCAAGTCTGAAGGTCCGGAGCCAGCATAGCAGTACCCAAACTCATTCCAGTGTTTTTCCCAAAAACAGTGAAGTTCATAATTACAATACAAGAAATAAAATAAATTTGTATTCCCACATTTTCGACTTAGTAGGGTCAACACATCTTTCATGGGGCACTGTGTACGTTATTATAATAAGATACCAGAGAATATTCTAAACTTGACAGACAAAAAGTTTAAGTCCCATGTTAAACAAGTCCTCTTTAAAAAAGTTTACTATAAACTCGAAGATTATTTGAATGACCAAAATGTCTTGTCTTGACAATGTTACACTATCTAATTTAATATTGGATTTTTGTCTTTGTACTTTGTTATATTTTGTTTTGTTTAAAAGAAGTGTGTTGTACAGTTTCTGGCCGCATCTTCTCTACAACGGAACACCTTTCTTCGGTGGTAGATTCAAAAACATGACGTCAAAAATTATCTATGTGATATTATTTTGAATAAACAATTTTGATTTGATTTGATTTGATTAGTTAGTAGTTTCGTAAGTTAACTATATCCTTATGACACGACTAGCAAACATAAAAGCTCACTAAACAACTTACATAAGCGCACGTAAGTGAAAACATAACTTTTTTATCTAATCGAGTTCAAGTGTGGGAACTATTGTGGATAGGGGTCTAGGTGAGTCCTTTGTTTCAGCATTATGTCTTTCCCATGGCTTTACTGGTGTTCTGTTGGCTATTATCTTTATTATTTATCTGTGTATACGAGGAATTGAAGAAATACAGGGTGTAAAATTAATTGCGTTACATACTTCTTTAAGAGTAAACCATCAAGCTGAAATAATTTTACAATTATTTTAATTTTATAATTGCGGAGTTTCTGGCCGCATCTTCTCTACAACAGAACACCTTCCGACGCGGTGATAGAGTCAAAAATGACGTCAGAAAGCTATCCATGTGATATTATTTTGAATAAAACATTTTGAGTTTTTTTTTTAATGGGACCAAAATCGAAATTTAAAAAAAGAATCGCTGTTTTATACAATTGAGTCGAATGGTAGTTGACATTTTCTATGGAACAACTAATATATTTTTCGCGATTTCAAATTTGGCTGCATGATGAGAGTTGATCAGTTCAATGTAGGTCTGAAGCACGTAAAGTATGTAACATTTCTGTTTAAAACTTTGCGATTTCATCTGCGTAGATTTCGAAAGACGTCAAACCTGATTATATAAATAGAAATATTTCTTAATGCACCCTTAAATGGTCTGTAGAATGTGTTTCAAATTTTCCGAATCTAAATATTTTATTCAGTCAGCATAACTATTTCTACTAAGTAGGTACCTCTAAAATAACATAATATTATTAAAAAACATTGATTACTTGTCCTTAGATACCTACCTAGTCTGAAGAAGAAACAGGTAGGTATTCTGAAAACGATATACCACCGAAGTGGAAAAATGTTCGGTTACTCGATAATTTTTTAAAAAATTATTTAGAACAGAAGATTGAGGGAAGAGAGGCAGAGGAAGAGCTGGACAGAGTTATCTAGCACAGGTGAAAGAAAAGATTGATGTCGTGTCGTATCAGGAAATTCAGGAACTCAGTAGGCTCTAGCGAAAAAGAGACAGGATTGCCAAATACTCCACCGACAAGTTGAGCTATCCTGGAACATTTCGGGCCTGTTTCACCAATTTTGGATAAGTTCTTGTTAGCTTATCCGATAGCTCATTTGACATATTTTGAATGAGAAATATACAGGGTCCTTCTTAATATGCTGACACTTTTTTAAGAGGATGCTCAGACCGTCAAACTGAACAACTTTCTCTATGGGACCAACATCGAAATTGCGAAAAAAAATCTGCTGTTACATACATTTGGCTGGAGTAGGTATGCAGCTTTGTATGGGACAGCAGATTTTTTTTTCGCGATTTCGATGTTGGTGCCATAGAGAAAGTTGTTCAGTATGATGGTCTGAGGATCCCCTTAAAAAGTGTCAGCATATTAAGAACGACCCTGTATAATAGAAGAATGATCAGAAATGGTGAAACAGGCCCTTAAAGAAACTAGTTTAATCAAGCTGAATTAAGATTAAAATAGTTATGACCAAACGTTAAATTCGCTCACTTTGAGATCTAAGTTAAATATATTAAATAACATTTCTTATAACGATCGACGACGGCACCTTTCGTCTACTTTTTATATCTGTTAAAAAAAGTGTACAAAAACACAATGGTGCACGGTAGCACTTTCTAAAACGTCCGAGCTATCGCCGCCGCCGCCGGCGCATTGATATCAATGACTAGGGATAGGGTTTTAGCGCATAATTTGTGTTTTATAAATAGAAAAGCTGCGTTTTATGATTTTAAAGTTCGTTTGATAAACTAGAAAGTTTTGAGACACAAATTCTCTGTTGTTTTAAAAAGTTAAGTAGGAATACAACATGTAGCTTTACATACCTTTCCTTGATTGTAGTAATATATAATATATAATATATAATATATAAAATATATATATTGGACATTGTCACATTTAAAGTACCAGAATCTAGCCTGGACTTGTATTATGATGACTATACAACGATAAAGCATACATATATAGATACAAACATCCATGACTCGGGTACAAATATTCATATTCTTCATACAAATATGTGTTCCTTACGGGATTCGAACCCGCGACCCTCGGCACAGCAGGCAGGTCCACTACCGACTGTGCTATCGGGTCGTCAAGTATAGTATTCATGTTATGTAGCTTAATACTGACCCGAAAGTAGAAGAATGGATCTTATATCATAGTTTAAGGATCCTAAAAAACAGGAGCCTGTCACAACCCTTTAGCCAATTGTTAAAATTCCTTTAACTTCCCAGAAGAGTTAAAGTAAAAGGTAAAGTATAGTATAGTAAAGGTAAAGTGTAGTGTGTAAGGTAAAGGTAAAGTGAGTAAAAGGTACGTGAACGAAAGATCGGAAACATTTGAATAGTTTAAGAGTAATACTCCGCATTAGCACAATCGAAAATAGCTTGGAAATCCTGTTTTATCCTGTACTATTTAATTGTCTAAATTGCCTAAACAAACAAGCATCTGAAAAACGAGTGCATAATTATTGCACCCGGCTGTTGGAAGTGGCATCAGGATTAATGATTTGCAACCTTATTTTTTAGGATCCTTAAAGTATAATGATATCTCTCCTGAAATGATACATCATCGCCTAACTTTGACTAATTATTATAAGGACTAGCCTTGCGGTAGCATTTCCCCTCTGCCACGGTATAAGCACAATTGATCTTGTGCATTTACATTCAATTTTACACCTTATCACTAAACGAGACAGCCTATAATTGCGAAATAATAACTTCGAACTTAGAACGTTTGGGGTTCACACGAGACTACTTTTCATGATTTACCACCAGTCCAGTCCACATATAAAAAGTCAAAGTCGCCTAAACATGTATATAGCTAATTTATACCGGGAATTAGGATCTTGGAATATTATGAACCCTACACACTATGGCGCCAGCATAGCTCCTGCCAATGCCGCTGCCCAGCGGGTATCCGGGCATGTCAGCGATATCCCGGCATACAATTAAAATGATGCCCACGTGATATAAGCTGCCGGCCGTTGCCGACGGCATGTATATACTGGTCACGTTACCACTTTCTTCAAAAGGACTATCTTAGAAACGTCACTTTTTTGGCAAACGGCATTGGAAAAGAAACTTCAAAGGACCTTCACGGTGCCACGAATAAACACGCATCTCATTCACTCGAAGCTACTATGCGAGACTTGAACCAGTGATTCTTCAAAAGGACTATCTGAGAAACGTCACTTTTCTTCCCACTTTCGCCAGTCACGGCATTGGAAAAGAAACGTCAAAGGACCTTCACGGTGCCACGAATAAACACGCATCTCATTCACTCGAAGCTACTATGCGAGACTTGAACCAGTGGTCTGAATCTGTGAACCACTGGGCTATATCACGCTGAACCAGTGGGCTGGATCGCTGGACTCAGCTGATCCTAACAGACCATGACATGTGCTTCGATTCGATTGTGTTGTTTTTATTTGCGTGTCAACTTTTGGAATTTGACGATTTCTGGTTTGAACAGGTATACTGAAGTTAATTTGTTTGTTGTTAGTTAATTTGTTTAATTATAGCAAGTAGAAGCACTTTTCACGTAGAGGAGCTCGCCGGATATAAGAAACGATAACCGAAGTTAAGATTCATGTTTAGGTCCGTTGGGTGTGTGACCGTTCACAGGTACTTAATCTCGAACGTCGGATAGCACCTTAAGGGAATATAATTCGGAGCACGCTCCATACAAACGAAGTCTGGTGATATTTTCAATACTAACCAATTAAAGTCAATGAAATTTTTCATAAACAATCTAGAAACTAATCTCTATGCTTGTATGAAGTCAGTATTTCGTTAAAGAGCATAGTTTTAAAGTTACAGTGCCTCAAAGATTTCCATACAAATCTTAATTTAATCCTAGCATTGAAACTGTATATTTTAACGAAAATCGGACACGATACAAGCATAAAGATTTGTTTCTAGATTGTTTCTGCAAAATTTCATTGAGTTTAATTGGTTAGTATTGAAAATATCACCAGACTTCGTTTATATGCAGCGCGCATTTACGCATTCGGAATAAACTTACTAGCTACTATAGTAAGCTATATAGTCACTAGCTTATAGTTTATTTACTTTACTGTATAGTATCAATTATTTTATTAAATAGACTATGTATTATTGTATACATAACTTTAGCTTAAGAATTTATATTGTAATAGTTATTAAGTCGTGTTATGTTGTAGAGTTTCTGGCCGCATCTTCTCTACAACGACAACACGTTCCGACGCGGTGGTAGCTTTAAAAAAAGATTTGACGTTTGATAAGTGTGCTGTAAGCTCCTATATTGAATAAATTATATTGACTTTGACTTTGACTTTGACTTGACTTCTCTTAAGTCCCCAGTTCGGATTTGAGGTTAGATTAGCCTGTTGGGGCAGCTTGAAAATACAGACACCAAATTAAGACGGACTTTTGGTCTGAATTGTTCTTTACCTCTAAGACCTCCATATTTTCTATTTCTACGTCCGTCAATAAAATATTATTGATAATTAACATGTTACCGCCAAAATTTGCCTCGGACGCGACTTAAGCCATCAACCTGCGGGGACAAAGATCTGTAACTCAAATTCTTGAAGGGATGTGGTGCCGTCCATTGCCTTATTGGCTCGGTAGCTTATTTGGACGAAAGTACAACCCCGTATTGGTAGATTGCGGGTTCAAGTCCCGTCCATAATCTTTAATTTAAAATGTACGTCGTCAGTTTACTTATACATACATACATAAACCCATTTTTCCCAGAGGGGTAGGCAGAAACTATAGATCTCCACTTTGGGCGGTCCTGACACACCTCTCTTGCTTCCTCTAAGTCCATACATCTTTTCATACATTCCCGTTTACTCACTTTATAATTATCCAATTACTTGGGATCAGTTCTCCCAATTACACGTCACCCAGAGAACTCTGTTCTGGATTGTCGTTTCCTTTGACAGCAGACAACATATATATACAACGTGTTAATGAATAAGCGCAAAATCTGGTACACCCCGACTGATTTATACCAAAATAATTCGATTGAAGCAATAATTTCATTATTTTGATAGTGAAAATTTAAAGTTAATCGCTTTTTAAGTTTTCAGGCAAAAATGATTTGTTATCATTTCAGCAACGAATGAAAGCGCTAGCGTGCTCATGAATACATTTTAAGAATCTTGTTTTGGTAGTAAGTAGGGTGAGAGTGCCCGAGCGGTGGGTTGAGATCAAGTTCAGTAAATTAAAAATTTTACAAACAAATTATTTAATATTTTGAAAAAAATTACCTATGTTGAAACCGTTGATACAATTCGATTCTGCTCTCGATTCTAAACAAACTACTTTCTAGTTTTGCGTTTATTCATTAACACGTTGTATATAGCATACAAGAAATGCGAGTGAATTCTCAACTGGGAACAACAAAACAATGAAACAAACTGTATTTACCTTCTTCAGTGACTGGACAGACATGCCTCGCTTCCACCCTGAAGCTTGAGTGCCTCCACGTGGTACAATTGAACCATGCATGCAGGACGTTGGCTGTTTGATTCGCTCGATGACTGCGTGCAAGTCAGCTGGTCTTGTAGGCTCAGTGGTTCGGTACGGTGGTTCTGATGCGTAGTGCTGACTTCCGTCATAGTTGGGTTCATTTTGTTTTGATTAGATGGTCAACTGGTTGATTGTTACAAATGCCAAGTACGGTAGTTTCTGAAAGGGATTATGGAATATATGTAGTAAAATATCCTAGTAATACTTATTTAAAGAGCTTGCTGCACACAATTAGAAGTGATTATTAATGGCAGAGTTGAAGACCCTACCGCAAAAGCACGGTGTAATTATACAGGGTGTAACAAAACACCCTAGTGATATTGATGGGTGGTTTAGATAGTCCATCAAACTGAATAACTTTCACAATGGAGACCAAGTCAAAAAGAGAAAACCTATTATTAAATTATGAGTGTATTTTTAAAAATTTTTCTCGTTTTAGAAGAACTTATACTAGTGTCAGATTTTTGGTATTTATACTCTCATATTCAACTTTAGTTTATCTAGTGAAATAATAAAAAATCTATAAAAAGTACTTTTGTTAATTCTTTTTAATCGAAAATACGGCACGCGCATGAACTTTTCGGAGTTTCTCATAGAAAATATTCGCCCCTTAAGTCTTTGAACACTTATAAATCTATCGGCTATGCCGACATTATAATAAAATAAAACTACCGGTGTCGTGATCTTGCTATGAAGTAACAATTAAACGGTGAATTATACCATTTGATATCACTAACCTAGAGTTAATACTACGTGATAAATAAATATGGATCTTATGTACTACCCAATAAGGGTTATCAATGGTAAGTCATTGGACTAAATATTGCAATTAAGAGAATATTCGTCGAGTCTGCTAGGAATTTATTGATAATAGTTTCTGTCACTTCTATGGGAAATTATTTCAAGAATTTAACATGAATATTTCAACATACGATACGATTTGAGTTTCGGTACTACTGGTGAAACGTGGATGTTCTGAGGTTTCAGAATATCTCTGACTACCCCCTCGGGGAATATAGTCGTGAGCATATGCTTATGCATGCTTATGTTTCAATATGTATTTACTTAAACTAGTGCCACATAATAGCTAATAGTACTAAATAGTCTATGCCATTACAAGTGGCGACGGGCTCACTCCCCGTCACACTGGACAGAGTTTCGGGACTAGTGAAACGTGGATGTTTTGTGTGAGATGCCGCATGTGAATAAAAAACCATAATTAATTTATTTAAAAACAAGACTGATTGAAAATAGGATCTACCGTCGTTTGTATGCAGCGCGCTCGGGCGCTCTGTAAGCCACGGTTTATACGGAAGAGACGTGTGGCCGTAGCGGATAATCTAAGTAACACAATATAAACCTTATAGTTCGTAGCATAGCGTCGTTTTTGTCGTAAAGGAGAATCGCACCCGCGCCTCCAGGTTACGTCGCCTGGAGGCGCGGGCGTAATTTTCCAAACGACGCTATGCTACGTACTATAAGGTTTATAATTGTGTTACTTTGACTATTCGCCACCGCCACACGTCTCTTCTGTATAAACCGCGCCTAAAAAGCCACGTCAGGGGCAAAAAATCGACACGAAAATTATCCGACAAGATGACCATAGCCCAGTCATTTAATTGTTTGACCTGGGACTAATTAAGAATGGGGAACTTGCACAGTTTAATAATTATAGTACTCTGTGGTTTTATATTGTTAGGTTATTATAAAGATTTAAGGCTTACACATGGATCTAGAATCATACATAAGAATGCCGTAAAGGAGAATCGCGCCCGCGCCTCCAGGTGACGTCGCCTGGAGGCGCGGACGTAATTTTCCAAACGACGCTATGCTACGTACTATAAGGATTATAATTGATTTTGATTATTCACCACCGCCACACGTCTCTTCTGCCATATAAACCACGCCTTCAAGACTACCCTTTTAAGAGATATAAGTATTGAACCAATAGAATATTATCTGCTCAATAAAGAGATTGTAACATTGATTGGGGTTTCAACAAACTTTATTTTATCCAACAATTCAGGGCACTTGCGTAAAGAAACCTACGACGGCCTCGGCTAACAAAAAAACTCTTTGCCAATCTGACCTCACAGTTTTTGCTTCGTAACCAGGGATGGTCACTGATGGCCAAATTTTTTGCCACAGTTTATAATAGGGTCATCTCGAGATCAGTGGGCCAGTGACCGTGACTTGGTTTTCCAGGTTTAAGTTTATTTTACTAAGTTTAGTTAGGTTAGTTTAGTGTGTGGATGTCTGCGATAGGAGAGGAAGGCCGAAGAAAAGATGGCTGGATTGTGTGAAAGATGATACGCGTAAGAAAGGAGTGAGTGCTGAAATGACGGATTTGAGAGATGAATGGAAGATGATGACATATTGCGCCGACCCCAAATAATGGGAAATGGGCAAGAGAATGATGAGTTAGTTTAGTTTATAACCTAAAGAATCCTACTGCAGAGCAAAGGCCTCCTTTCACGAATAAGAGTGTAAGGGAGAGGGTCATACTCCACCACGCGGGCCCAGTGCAAGTTAGTAGTAATCTTGCTGTCAGAGAATTTTCAATCCGCCTTAATAGGCATCTGACGTGGCTTAACGAATAGTTACAACACCTTCTGACAGATCTATCTGAAAACAACTGCTTAACGTGCCTTCCGAAACACGGAAACGCTCAAGATGAAATACCACTAAACGGTAACCCATCCAAAGACTGACCGGACCTGACGTTGCTTAACGAGTGCTTCTTCTATTTTACTATACGCACACGCGTATGGTATTTGTAAAAGACGTTAAAAATTAGGAAAATACACATTTTCTAATTTATGTTCAATTAAAAATATGATTATTATGCTCAAACAGTGAAGGAAAATGTCGCGAGGAAACCGACATACGCTGAAGAAGAAATTCCGATGCGTAGGTATGTGAGAGCTAACAATCCGCTTTGGGCAGATACAACGTGTTATTGAATAAGCGCAAAACTCATGCACCCCAAATGATTTAATAACGAAACAATTACATTGAAACATTAATTTAAATATTTTATTAATTAAAATTTAAAGTTAACGTTTTTTTATTATTTCAGCAATTAATGAAAGCGTGCTCATGGATACATTTTAAAAATCTTGTTTTGGTAGTAAGTAGGGTGAGTGTGCCTTTAGCGGTGGGTTGACATTGAGTTCAGTTAATTTTAAACTATACAAACAAATAATATCATATTTTGAAAAAATTTAACCTAGGTTGAAACTTTGATAATTCGATTCTGCTCTCGATTATACACAAACTATTTTCAAGTTTTGCGTTTATTCACTAACACGTTGTATAAACAAACAATTTATTTGTATATGTATCAAATAAATACTATGAAAGTTAACATACAAGGCGTAGGCGTTGTGGAAACGCCCATACACTTTCCTCGACTGTAGGCTTGTGCCCTGCAGTGGGATTTATACAGGGTGTAAAATTTAATACGTTACGTTACGGAAGCTTAAGACCATCAAACTGACCAACTTTCACCATGTGACTAACATTGAAATCTCGAAAAAGAAATTACAATAACTCTCGACCAGCATAGGTAGCATGGCACCGTGATACAGCGCTATCACACCTTCGCTCTCTTTCTATTTGCGCGCGAACGAACGAGATAAAAGACGTGATACAGCCGTATCACGTGTAACATGCTACGGCAACAGGGCTGCAATAGTGGTAAATATTCAGTGATTGAACCGTTATTGGACTACGTACGATCCATTTCGTATTGCGCTAATCGCGGTACTGCTCTTGACAGCCGTTAGAGCCGTTTTGACAGATCGCTCAGACGTTAAAGGCTGTCAGTTACATAGAGTTTAGCGCGATGCGGAATTCAGCACAGTTGAATAGTAATTGGATTGCAATTGGGTTTAATAGTAATGTTTTAACTTAGCGCAATCAGGCTCCAGGTATGAAACAACAGATTTTTTTTCGCGATGTCAAAATTGGTCCTGTTGTAAATGTTTAATGGTCTGAAGCACCATACTAGATCCATTATACCCTGGCTGACGATGACTATATTATGTATAATTACTAATTACAAAATCGTTATAATAAACCTTCAACTAACTTAACCTTAAGGTTGAAATTAGTTCCACAAATCATAACCCGAAAATCGATTTTCTCCGAATAGATTACGAGAGTTTATCTATATAACTAATTCGAGGCTAGGCCAAGTTCGGTAGGAAGGTCGTTTAATTGTCTACGCTTCGTTTTTTTTAAATAATATTATTCGCTTTGTATACAGTTTTTCATTATTGTAAATTACTTACTTTAATGATTCTAGACGATGTCACAAACTTCGATATCCAATGTCGTACTAAGGTTCTGGCGGTCGGCAGATGGCTAGTGGAGAGGCCTTAAGGGGCCATAGATTCTGGCGAATATTTTTTTTGAGAAACGCGATTTCCTAGACCTCCGAAAAATGCGTGCGTGTAACGTAAAAAAATTTATAGAAGTACATTTCTATATACAGGGTCCTTCTTAACATATTGACACTTTTTTAAGGGGACGATCAGACCATAATACTGAACAACTTTCTCTATAGGACCAACATCAAAATCGCGAAAAAAAAACTGCTGTCCCATACAAAACAGCGAAACTACTCGAGGCAAATGTCACATGATTTCACTAGATGAACTGAATTTGTGAGTAAAATTCCAGTAATTATAAACGGTTTTTAGTTATTATATTTTGATAAATTCATACTAGAGGGTCTAGTTGCAATTGGCCAAGAGGGATATAAGTTTATTAATAAGTGACAACGGACTCACTACCACTCAGAAACTGCTAGGGAAAGAGCTCAGAGGAAGGATCTCCATAGAGTCCGCATAAATTTACGATTGTAGTTAGTCTCTTTTGTCTTATGACGTACCTTTAATAGTAAAAGGAGATGGAACTATAGATATTTGTTTATGCAGCTGTCCACTTTTTTTTGAGCTAGTATGTGTGAAAAGTGACCGTAAACATAAGGTCATATGTCACTTGGTGCCTTTTGTCCATACTACTTGACACAACACACTCAAACCTAAACGTCAAAAAAAGTGGACACTTTACAATTGGTATGGCACACTCTATTAGGTATAATCTCTTACGGAAAGAGTGGCCACCTATCGCCACTTGACACTTCATTCTATCCTGAAAATGTCAAAATGCTAAAAGTGAGCCTAACTACATCTGCAAGTTAAAGTTAGTAGGTAGGGAATTATGATCATATCATGATCGACTTTACGTATTTCATATAAAATAACAGTAGAGAAATAACAAAGTATGGAAAAACGTACACTCATATTATTGGTAAAAGATATCCTCCAAATTAAATATTTTGAATGTAGGCTCTTTTATCACCATTTTAGCCGCCCCTACGTCGGGAGAGGCTAAAATGGTGTACCTTTTTATTTATAGAAATAGTGTTTAGTTGTATATTCGTTTGGAAGTGTTAGGTTTTCATTTTATTGTTGTGTAGAGTCTCAAGGTTAAGGCACGATGGGGCTGGCATAACTTTAGGGTTAAAAACCCCTATAAAAAAAAAAATTAAAAAAAACGCTGGCCGCATTACCTCTTTGGATGGCCAAACCTATCATCTGGGCAAAATAGCTTCCAGCCCCAGAAATAATAAAAACTTTTCTGTATTGTTGTGCCAGATTACTTCTCAATAAAATCCACAAGAATTTTTTACTGAAACAGAAAAAAGCTGGAAACAAATCTACATCCTTTCCTACGGGAAATTCGTTTTACTCGCTCCCATTTCCCACCGTGCCGGCGCGAGCGCAGACGACAAAATGGCGGCCGGTGACGTCACACCGGAAACGACTCCGTTTTGAATTTGGAGCGGTCGAGCGAGCATGGCGGAACATCCGGCGAAGACGTTTCAATGAGTGCGCGTGCGACGGTGAGGTATAGATGAGTGTATTGATCAGTTTTTTACAGTTCGTTGGTCTTTTTACTTGACTTAGGATAATTGGAGTAATGCAATATGTTTTCAATACTAGAAATGATGTTTTCAGAAGAATGACGTTCCATACAAAACGGAGTTCCATATTAGTTTGGACATTTAGTAAACTTGTTAACACTATCGAAACCAATATCTGTACCTTGTCAAAATTCCGTTTAAAAATACATAACAGGGTGAAATTGGTATCATTAGCATCCTTTTAAACTAAGAGTCTACCCATCAAACTGAACAACTTTTACTATGGGAGCAAACCGATCGGAACAAAAATGAAGGAAAATATCGTGAGGAAACCTGCTCCAATTTCGAGGCATGTATTATGCCCACTGTCCGTTACAAGTGGCGACGGGCTTACACCCCGAAACTCTGTCCAGTGTGACGGGGAGTGAGCCCGTCGCCACTTGTAACGGACAGTGGGTACAATACATGCCTCGAAATTGAAGCATGCCGGTTTCCTCACGATGTTTTCCTTCACCGAAAAGCCAGTGGTGTCAAATAAATACGCTCATATAAATGAAAGAACGAAGATAATCATAGACAACCTTATTATAAATGTTTTCTATTCTATAAAATTTCTTGTATACATTTAAAAGATACCTATTGGAATAAATTATACGATTATTCATTCGGTTACTATCAAAAGATTTGTTTGGTTTGGTCAGAACGAAGGCAGTAGCGGCTGGAAATCGTAAACAGACCGCTAATTGTGCGGTTTAGACTAGGGATGGACACATTTTTCTATCAGCATATCGATAAAACTTAAAAACTTAATCGATCTTAACATTTCATTAAGGGCCTATGTCGAAAAATAATTGAAGCGAAATGGGCGTGTGATAGCTTATATTACTGCCTATTGCGAGAGAAAGAGATGGGGCGGCGCGCGTTCTTGAAATGATGCAAGCGTAAAACAAACTTTATTTAATTGTGATTGTAATATTTATGTAACTTCATTTCTGCTCTAATCAAACTTTACAAATTATCAATCTCTTTTTTTAAAATTAAGTCTCGTGTTTCTATTATTCACCGTTTAGCAGTTCCAAGCATTTATCGATAAAGACGGAGGCTACTTTGGCTTATTTTTCTATCAAGATAATGTCTCTTCATAATTTTTTGGCTCTAATCAAAACTTCAATCGTATGTTCAATTTACACATATCCGCAAATCATAATCCTACTGTTACTACTTCATGATATATGATGCTTTGAAGAATCCTTTTTTTTTTACATATCCTCTTAAATTTCGAATCTTCTTTTAATTTTAAAAATATTTTTCTAATATAAAGAATACATTACCTTCAACGCTTTTTTATTCTTCGTGAGCTTGCTGTCCACACGATAAGAAGAAGAAGAAGATTACCTTTGAAATACCATTACAATACGGGACCAACATAATCAGTTGCCTTCTAACTACTATACTTCATTTCAAATAAGGACGAAAAGATTATCCGATTCCTATATAGCTTTCTGGCCAACGGCACTGGCCAATTCTGATTTGCAAATATAATTTATTTATCAGAAAGATATATAGGCACTATCCCACACACATTGGACGTTACTAAAGCTGTTCTAAGAATAAGAGAGAGGAAGTGTTTCAAATCTCTGTTTCTGTAGTTATAATAGCCTTAAAATTTCGTTGCTTTTTGAAATTCTACGACACCTACGACTACGACATCACATTAAATCTGCCAAATTTAATTAAATTAAATCTTGCTGTTCAACTTCAGTGATCGCTTCGTACGCCGAAGCCCCGTCTACCTCTGAAGTCAATATTTAACAGTAAATCCATTGTTTATTACGTTCATCGACTATCGATTAATTCGACACAATTAGCGTCACATCCCTAGATTATAGAAACAGCCATAGCTACTAGAAAATACAATATTGAACATCGATTACGATTGTTATTTATAATGATTTTATTTTTCTTTAAAGGTTGGAAGGATACTTTAAATGTATATCTGATGATGACTTTATCTAACTTCTAACCAACTATGGCGGAGCATAAAAAGAGGGTGTTGTTTTTTAACACTGCTATCATGTCGTTTCTATTGAAGGAGATCCAGGGTAGGCACTATTGTTAGTAATTGCAAACTTTCTAATCGCATCTAGTTGGAATACATTCCAAACTTATTGGTCAAAATTCGTCTGTCCATAAACTCCACCTCTAGTACTCTTCCATTTTTGCACTTTTTTGTTATTCTTAAATAATTCTGCCAATATTAAGAAGTTTGTGTCGAAGTAGTTTCAAGTATTGTTTTATTAACCAAAACACATTGGAGGTACAAAATGGCGGAGCCACGTGGCCACCTAACCCGCGCACCGAAACACTTTCGCGCGTGAATCTCTTCGCTATGCGACCTTATTGAAACAAAATGACATGAAGACAGACAATAATAAACCAAAAGTCATAATTAAGTACTTACAAAAAAAATGTATAGTATATAGAAAATAATGTACTTATAACGAAACCTTCTTCCCCTACATTTAACCACGTCTTAAATAAACAAAGTAAAGTAACTGGCGTGTAAATCGACCCTAAGTCTTAGGGTCAACTCGCACGGAAGCGGTTGCGGTTGAAAGGCACCTGCTTGGACCATCCTGATAATGATCGAGAGATTGATCTATTGTAACCACATTCAAACTATGATTGTTTTAGTTGCTATGGTTTCCTGTTTCACTTTGATTTTTGGCTTTTTTTGGTTGCAAATTAGGTAGGTTTAGTTTCGATTTTGCCGATGTTTGGATGTTTGTGACTCAAAAGCTCAAATCACACATAAACGGTGGAATGGATTTGGATCAAATTTTTCACACTTTTTATGTTCTTCATACAAAAAGATCAAGGGTTTCGACGAAACCGGTCAGAACAAAATAAAATCTGCTGTTCCATACGTTTGAGTAGGCATTGCAGTTTAGTATTGAACAGCAGATTTATTTTGTTTCGACAGGTTTGCTCCCATAATAAAAGTTGTTCAGTTTGATGGGTAGAGCATACGATTAAAAGGTTAATGAAACTTTTCTTTTCACCCTGAATAAGGGGGTGGTGTAGAGTCTACACTTTAGAACACCAAACTGAACAACTTTCACTATGGAGCCAACTTCAAGAAAAAAATAACAAATCTACTGTCCCATACATGTAGCATAATTATTATGTTTCAGGGTGGAATATTGTCACATATAAAATACTAGTACTACCCCTACAGAAGAATCACTTCGAAAACAGATTTAAATAAATAAAGACTCTCTCTGCACGGCAATAAGGTGCAAAGTTATTTGCACCCGTCCTATCGTCCAATTCACGAATAACCAACCGTCACAACGGCGCGCATGCAAACAAAAATGAACCTAATCATTAGACGTGAAAGCTTCCTTTACATAGTCTCCCTCTTTCTTCTTTCACATGCTGGCAGCGTGACATCGCTAGGGTTTTCAAGTCTCGCATTGACTACTTACAAAATGGCAAAATCTGATAAGATTTGACCAGGAAGTTTACACGGTATACCTAAGCTATTGCCATTCACCGCTCGGTGGGGATCGCCGTCAAGTCTTTGACTAATTATTATAAGGACTAGCCTTGCGGTAATATTTCCCCTCTGCCACGGTATAAGCACAATTGATCTTGTGCATTTACATTCAATTTTACACCTTATCACTAAACGAAACAGCCTATAATTGCGAAATAATAACTTCGAACTTAGAACGTTTGGGGTTCACACGAGACTACTTTTCATGATTTTTAACATTCAAAATTAGAATCTAAAGTTATGGGGAATAAAATCCAAAGTTGCGGATTTCATGTTACCTCGCCCCCCGCAAAAAGTGGCAGAAATGTTTGTTAGAAGAATTACACGCGTAACCAGTCCACATATAAATAGTCAAAGCCGTCAAGTGTACCTGAGCTGTGGAGTGATACAGGCCTGATATTGTATCAGGTGTCTATTTTCCAAACCGGGAACTACAGAACCCAAAGTATACAAATAGGTTAACTAGATGAAATAAAATGACCAGTTACCCGAGATCCTTTCCGTTATAAAGGCTTGGATACTGAATTATTTGAGAAAGTTATTGCTTCTCATTTTGTTGTAAAGCTGTGTGCATATTTAAGATGGTTTCAGAGTTGTCAATTTCATACACAAGTTGGACGCATAATACGCGTAGATGGTATTAATAACAGTAATATTTTTATATTGAAAAATAGTTTAGAAAATCTAGATATAAAACTGTAGTATTTTAGTTTGATATAATCAAGATGTAAGTATTAAGATTGGATTTTTGATGAGCAAATTAAAATTGAATAAAAAATAAAACTAGTAGGTACGAGTACTCGACTGAAATGTATTTTAGAAAAGAGATAGCGGAATCTCGTGGCAAGCTCGATCGCGGACCGCGCGAACACTGTGCAAACAACGCAAATGAAAAGAATTTCAGCATTTTCAATGTTTTTAGTTGATTTATATTACTACACGTACATAGGTTTGTGTAGTTTAGTCTCGGACACTTTTTTCGAGAATTTTTTACTAGACCTGGCGTCCATAGTATTCTAAGTCAATGCTAGGAACGTATAATTTCTTTAGGTAAATACTAAGAGGAAGGATCTCTCTTTAAGACTAGAGTGAGCCATACCAATTGTAAAGTGTCTACTTTTTTTGACGTTTAGGTTTGAGTGTGTAGTATGGACAAAAGGCACCAAGTGACATATGGCCTTATGTTTACGGTCACTTTTCACACACACTAGCTCAAAAAAAAGTGGACAGCCGCATAAACAAATATCTATAGTTCCATCTCCTTCTACTATTAAAGGTACGTCATAAGACAAAAGAGACTAACTACAATCGTAAATTTATGCGGACTTTATGGAGATCCTTCCTCTTAGGGTAAATATTTATTTTGACAGCTGTCATTATAACTTTAAAACAAGTAATAGACTAGTTGAACATTCGAGTCACATTGCAGGGTTTGCCCCGAACACTTGTCATTCGCGTAGTGTGCCACGAGGCTCCGCAATCCTTCTCAGTTGTATTCTTACTCAAAAACAATCCTCGAGATTGGATAGATACTTCCTCAAACCACTTGACACTGGCGGAAATGCGGTGCTAACGCACAAGCAAGAAGTCAATTAATTATAAATAAAAAAGTTAAACATTGTTAATAAAAGTTTTAATGAAGTCCTTCCAGTACTTTGACTAATTATTATAAGGACTAGCCTTGCGGTAGTATTTCCCCTCTGCCACGGTATAAGCACAATTGATCTTGTGCATTTACATTCAGTTTTACACCTTATCACTAAACGAGACAGCCTATAATTGCGAAATAATAATTTCGAACTTAGAACGTTTGGGGTTCACACGAGACTACTTTTCATGATTTTTAACATTCAAAATTAGAATCTAAAGTTATGGGGAATAAAATCCAAAGTTGCGGATTTCATGTTACCTCGCCCCCCGCAAAAAGTGGCAGAAATGTTTGTTAGTAGAATCACACGCGTAAACAGTCCACATATAAATAGTCAAAGTTCCAGTAACACAAACCCTTTAGTTTTATAAAACAAAAGAAAGTCCGTCCAAACCCAATGTTTACTTAGGTCTAGCATGTAATCTAGGCGATCTGGGTTGCGGTCTGCACCTAGCCTACGGCCACAACTGTCTGTTGACGTCTTTATAAGGTATTCTGTATTCTCTTCATATAAATTGTTTATTCACTGTTTTCTTTGAGGAATATAACATTTTTATTGATATTATTTTTATATTTTATTCTAAACTAGCTATACAACGTTGTTAGTGAATTAACGCAAAACTAGAAAGTAGTTTGTTAAGAATCACGAGCAGAACCGAATTATCATGGTTTCAACATAGGTATTTTTTTTCGAAATATTAAATAATTTGTTTGTAAAATTTAAAATTTACTGAACTCGATCTCAACCCACCGCTCGGGCACATTAGCCCTACTTACTACCAAAACAAGATTCTTAAAATGTACCCATGAGCACGCTAGCGCTTTCATTAATAGCTGAAATGATAACAAATAATTTTTCCCTGAAAACTTAAAATCTGAATAACTTAAAATTATAACTGTCAAAATAATGAAGTTATTGTTTCAATCTAATTGCTCTTTTGCGCTTATATTTTAACACATTGTATACACATTGTATACATGCATTGCAATGCGACTTTATTTATCGTCAGTTTTTTTAACAAAAGGCTTATTAATAAGGTCCCGTTTGCATCTTTTGGGTACAGAACCCTACAATAAATTATTTTGACGCAACGACTTATTTCTCAGCTAGTTAAGCAAACGGAGGAAGTCCTAAAGAAATTTTAAAAAATAGTGCTTAAGACGCTCCCCATAGTTAAACGCGGGGCCGGGCCATATCTTGCTTGTTTTTAGAAGCTATCTTCTCGTTATTTAAAAGACATACAAATTAATGAAAAATATAACAATGATCTTCAACATTTGGGCTGTATTTGTTATAAATTATATTTCTTATTTTCCTATAAAATACATATAAAACCTGTGTTCAAAGGATGGACTAAATATTGGAAAAAATGTGTTTTAGGTGCATCTACTTTATAAGTTGAAGTCACTTTTACTTGCGACACACATAATTGTGTAGACAATTTTAAGATCTAAAAATGCTATGAAGTACATTTTTCAAAGACCTATATTTAATGAGTTAATACTAATTGTCTATTTTCTGTCTGCATTTTGTTAAGTGAAGTTTATTCTGAATGCGTAAATGCACTCTCAATACAAACGAAGTCTGTTGATATTTTCAATACTAACCAATTAAAGTCACTAACGAAACTTATTAAAGAAATAACAATAAAATATAACTGACTTAAATATAAGTTGCTAAAATATAACTAACTAAAACATAACTAACTAAAATAAAACTAACTTAATAAAATATTTACACTTAGTCGAAAAGCCCTACCCGACGAGTTAATTAGATTAATTCAAAATTTGGTGTGAATTCTTATCGTCTTCTTCTACTGCCTCGCCTTGTCCCGTTACACGGGGTCGGCTTTCCCAATCACGCGACGCCATTCAGGCTTTGGTAGACATCTTGTCCTAACGCTTTCATGTCTCTCTGGACATTCGTCAACCAGGTGGATTGAAGTCTCCCTCTTCCCCTTTTCTTCCTAGACATGGAAAGGCACTTTTTAACGACGTGGTCTTCTGGTCTTCTCATCACGTGACCGTACCATCTTTTCCATTTCATATGGTCACGACTATATTCCCCGAGGGGGTAGTCAGAGATATTCTGAAACCTCAGAACATCTACGTTTCACCAGTAGTACCGAAACTCTATCCAGTGTGACGGGGGGTGAGCCCGTCGCCACCTAATGGACAGTGGGTACAATACATGCCTCGATATTGAAGCATGCAGGTTTCATCACGATGTTTTCCTTCACCGAAAAGCCAGTGGTGTTACAAATCGTACATAAATCCCGAAAATCTCATTGGTACGAGCCGGTCTGGACGAGGATCGAACCATCGCCTCCTGCACGGCAGGCAAGGTTACTTGCCACTGGAACACCACGGCTTTTCCATTTCCTTGGATTAAAAGGCACCACAGTGCCATAATGAAGGACAAAAATAGGTATAACCTATTAAAATGATTTAGTAGAGGCGAGGCGGCTCTGAAAGGGTCAAAGAGATTATACCTAATAGAGTGAGCCATACCAATTGTAAAGTGTCCACTTTTTTGATGTTTAGGTTTTTGTGTGTGGTGTCAAGTAGTATGGACAAAAGGCACCAAGTGACATATGGCCTTATGTTTACGGTCAATTTTCACACACACTAGCTCAAAAAAAAGTGGACAGCCGCATAAACAAATATCTATAGTTCAATCTCCTTCTACTATTAAAGGTACGTCATAAGACAAAACAGACTAACTACAGTCGTAAATTTATGCGGACTCTATGGAGATCTTCCCTCTGAGGAAAGGGTCAAGGTCGTTCGGTCGGGGACACCTCTTAACCCTTAGAATTCTAAAAAACTAGTCACAAGCAAGAAACTAGGAATACAGTAATCATTACAAACTTCCTTGTAATCATTACCGAAACAAAACTGTTTACAAAAAAAATACAATATTAACCTTACACTTAACAACAAAAACTGCAATCTATTTTCAACTTTAAACGGTAACAAATACGATTCTAAAGCTAGTTTTCGAGAAGAAACTTGTATGTTTGTAAATATCAGCTGATTGCAAGGGTAGGTTAAATTGTTTTTTCTTACTTTCAAGTTGAAAGGGGAGGGCTTTTTATATGTAATATTCATTTTAACGGAAAAACTAGCTGGCACCTGTCTTAGTCAGTTAGAGGCAGTTGAACTCGATTAGGTATCATTAAAATCTAAGCAATCTAGCAAAAATAAATATTTAATTATTTTAAGGGGGTTGTTTAGACCATCAAACTGAACAACTTTCACTATGGGACCAAAATCGAAATCGCGAAAAAAAAACAGCTGTCCCATACATTTAGCTTGATTAGATTTGTAGTTTAGTATGGAACATCAGATTTTTTTTTTCGTTATTTCGATACTGTTCCCATAGTGAAAGTTGGTCAGTTTGATGGTCTAAACAACTCCTTAAATGTTTATTTGTATTTTTCTAACACCTTGTATTTCAAATATTATCTTAACTATTGTAAAACTGTAACAGAAGTGTGTCTGCACATTGAAGATATTAACATGAAAAAGATTACGATATGGTTTTTAGGTATCCCGGACTCCAAATCAACCTTTTGTCCGTCTGTTTGTTTGAATGTTTGTAACAGCATCACGCAAAAACTACTGAACCGATTTAGATGAAACTTTTTTTGTTTGATAACTTATGATGACTTAAAATCTGGTATATTATTTGTGCGGACGAAGTCGCGGGTTAACTCTAGTTGATTGTAAACATGTTACAGACATGTGGTGTTATTTAAAAAAAAAAACATTTTCTGGTTAGTTGGCTCGTTGGCGAAATTGGAAAACGTAATTCCCCGGTTTGGAAGAGTGCGGGTTCTTTGATTTACAAAATCTATATTCCTGGAATCTAAATTAAACTTCTGTTTTTATTTTAGGCAAGGCATCTAAGGAGCTTAAACATATGCTCACGACTATATTCCCCGAGGGGGTAGTCAGGGATATTCAACGACTAAGGATATGGTTTTAAATCCATTTTTTCTCAGTTGTACAGTCCAGCTTACTATAAAAATTGTCTAGTCATCACTACAATAAAAACTAGATTTTAGTGCTTAAAATAGGTCTGGTTCTGAGTTCTAGAATATCTCTGACTACTCCCTCGGGAAATATAGTCGTGAGCATATGCTATGCTTATGCTTAATTGGGACTATTTTAAAGATACATTTATGGTAAACTTTGTCTTCGTCTGCTCTACTCCATCAATAATTGACATCAAAAGGAAGTTATTCGTCAATGAATTCTATTTATTATTCTAGAAGTAGTCATTAGACTATTTTTAACTTTAACGTTTTATTATTTTATAATTATTCTTATTTGACATTGCTAATTTTATTTTATTATACAATTTGACGATCATGTTATGAGTGGACATTTTATGTAAAATAATTATGTAAGAATGTGACATGTTATAATATGAAATAAATGAATCTAATCTAATCTAATCTATTAACGAAATTGATGCGAAATGAATACGAATCATAAAATTCATAATTCACGAATAATACTTAATTTATAATTTCTCGCAACTTAACTATTATTTAATTTCACACTTCTAATACCAACTGTTGCTATTCTATGGTTCAATTTAATATGCATTCTGAAATAAAGCTTATAAAGTCGAATATGGTTTAATTCTGTTATTTTTGAAAATAGAAATTGTCGTAAGAAATTTAATGTATAAGATACATCTCTATTGAACAGAAATAAAGTTTAAAATCGATTAAAGAAGTAGAATAACATACTTTCATCACTTTCTAGTCCCTTAATAGGCGAATTTGACATTTTAAGGGTATATTACCATTAGCGCTCTCCAAACAAACGAAGTCTGGTTATATTTTCAATACTAACCAATTAAAGTCAATGAAACTTTTCAGAAACAATCTAAAAACAAATCTGTATGCTTGTAATGTTGACAGATTTTCGTTAAATTGTATAGTTTCAATGCTAGGATTAATTTAAGATTTGTATGGAAATCTTTAAGGCACTGATTTCCATACAAATCTTAAATTAATCCTAGCATTGCAATTGCATATTTTAACGAAAATCGGACATCATACAAGCATAGATATTAGTTTCTAGATTGTTTCTGCAAAAGTTTATTGACTATAATTGCTTAGTATTGAAAATATAACCAGACTTCGTATGTATGCAGCTCGCATTAGCGTTTTTGGAATAAACTTTTCTTGAATAGTCATATAACATATACAACGTGTTAATGAATAAGCGCAAAACCTCATACACCGCAACTGATTTATAACAAAATAATTAGATTGAAACAAAAATTTCAATATTTTGATAGTTAAAATTTAAAGTTTATCGCATTTAAAATTTTCAGGCAAACATTATTTGGGATCTTTTCAGAAATTAATGAAAGTACTAGCGTGCTCGTGAATACCATTTAAGAATCTTGTCTTGGTAGTAAGTAGGGTGAGTGTGCCCGTGCGGTTGGTTGAGATAGGGTTTAGTAAATTTAAAATTTTACAAACAATTTATTTAATATTTTGAAAAAAAATACCTATGTTGAAAACATGATAATTCGATTCTGCTCTCGATTCTGAACAAACTGCTTTCTAGTTTTGCGTTAATTCATTAACACGTTGTATAATATGTCTTTCTTAAGCAGACGGTTTATAAGTGGATGATCAGACCATCAAACTTTCTCTATAGGACCAACATCGATCGAGTATGTTTGCAGTTTTGTATGGAACAACTTTTTTCTTTGCGATTTCGTTGTTAATCCCATTGAGAAAGTTGTTCAGTTTGATGGCCTGATCATTCCTTCATTAAAAATGTCTAGTAGTATATGTGACAAGAAGTTGAAATCTACCAGAATTAGATTCATAACAACAAATTTTCAAAATATTTTTTGTATATTCTTTCAAATAAATAGGTATCACATTCACTAGATATTTTTCTCCACGTACCAACTCAGCTACGTAGTCGTCACTTATCCCATAGTCGCCTCGTAACGACACTATTCTAAGCCGGAACCGGCAACATCCTACGCACCCCTAAAACTAATCACCCAGCACATGGCACCATTCGACAAAATGTTCTTTATTCAAATTTCTTGGCGCGTGTTTTACAATTATAAGGGGTGAAGTCATTTCCTGTGATGACAATGATACGGTGAGTGTTTAGAAAAAATGAACCTCCTGTGTATAATTACGAAACGGTTTGTAACGGAACGCGGATTTGGCGGGAAAAGGCGTTTTTTTTATAAAGGCCTTGTATTTCGTTATGTAAGGTCTCACAGATTATTTAACAGTTAACTCTGGCTTGAAATAAGGTCTAAAAAAATTTGCTGAAACTATTTTAAGGGGACGATTATATCATCAAATTGAGCAACTTTCTTTATCCTCGTAATGACCAGGCTTTTTCGACTAAACATTCACTTACTGCCCATATGTCCTTATACAGGGTCCTTCTTAATATGCTGACACTTTTTTAAGGGGATGATCAGACCGTCAAACTGAACAACTTTTTCTATAGCACCAACATCGAAATCGCGAAAAAAAATCTGCTGTCCCATACATTTGGCTCGAGTAGTTTTGCAGTTTTGTATGGAACAACAGATTTTTTTTCGCGATTTTCATTTTGGTCCTATAGATAAAGTTGTTCAGTTTGATGGTCTGATTATACCCTTAAACAAGTGTCAGCGTATTAAGAAGGTTATAGGGTTCACATGGTACCGGCCCAGAAGGTTAAATTTTCGGAAACGTGTCTTAATGCGCATATCATATAGTACACTATTTAATATCTTATGACGCACTCGGCCTTTTAAAAGGTGGTTGGGCGTCTACTGCATGAAATAAGATTTCATCTGGGGCAAGTATCATAATGGAGCTGAAGATCTTTTAAAAAGCATCTGGGCGTTACGAGGCTATGAGACCTAGAACGAAATTGCGAAAAAAAATCTGCTGTCCCATACATTCGGATTGAGTTGGTTTTGTATGGAATAGTAGATTTACTTTTTTCGCGATTTCGACAATGGTCCCATAGATAATGTTGTTCAGTTTGGTGGTCTGATCATACATACATACATACATATGCTCACGCCTACTTCCTACTGGGGTAGGCAGAGACAACAGATCGCCACATGCTACGATTCTGACACACACCTCTCGCCTCCTCAACATCCATAAGTCTCTTCAAACAAGCTCGTCGGTTCCGGGTACATTTTATTTGGCCCTTCTTCAGTACGCATCCGATTTGGTCAGCGTACGTGCGCCTAGGGCGACCCCTTTCAACCATTCCATTAACACTTGCCTTGTAAATTTCATACGTCAACCTACTTTCGCTCATTCTTTCCACATGGCCACGTGGTCTGATCATCCCCTTAAAATAGTTTCAGCTTATTTGTTAGACCTTATATTATAGGTTATTGCATGTTAGTGCCAGAGTAATCTGTGCCAGTCATGTGGTTTAGAATAAACCATCCCATTAAATCCTATGGATGTCGTATGAGACGACTAAGGGGCAAGGTTTTTTTTGCAGTGTTTAAAACACAACATCCTAAACTTCCTAGAAAAAACTAAAAGTGAACTTCTTTTTTTTGTTTTGACAGGTTTGCTCCTATAATAATAGTTGTTCAGGTTGATGAGTAGAATACGTGGTTTAAAGGTTGGCCTTTAGTTAGTTTATATACAGGGTCCTTCTTAATATGCTGACACTTTTTAAGGGGATGATCAGACCGTCAAACTGAAGAACTTTCTCTATGGCACCAAAATCGAAATCGCGAAAAAAAACAGCTGTCCATATTTGGCACGAGTAGGTTTGCAGTTTTGTATAAAACAGCAGATTTTTTTTCGAGATTTCGATGTTGGTGCCATAGAGAAAGATGTTCGGTTTGATGGTCTGATCATCCCCTTAAAAAAGTGTCAGCATATTAAGTTGGACCCTAAATGTGTAGTAAATGGCCAAGTCAATTTCAACCCCTGTCTGGTTATTCCCCTTAATTGACCTTTCATTAATAGCTACAAAGCCAAAGCAAAAACTATCTCTTGTAACTTTCTCTAAAGCCTCGTTCGAACTGGTGCAGTAGACGGTCGAGTCGAGTATAGTACCATATAGAAATAATAATTTATGTCCGACCGATGGACAGTTAAATAAATACATAAATATTATAATTGTATAAGTAAATATAATAAACACTTAATAGAAGATACCATACTAAAGTCCGGCCGCTGAAAGATTGCGTTTGACAGTTACCATAAAATTGTAAAAAACTGAATGAAAACTATAAATGCCGATCATTATTTAGTGGCTTTTTGAACTTAAAAGGGCAGCTAGTGCCCTGTGTACTAGAGTGAGCACAGGTAAACAATATTTTCATTCAGTTTTTTACAATTTTATGGTAACTGTCAAACGCAATCTTTCAGCGGCCGGACTTTAATATAAATATCTTGAATAAGTTGTCTATTCAAGTCCTCCTTTCTTTTAAAATTGCTGTGCCCTACATAACAGGGTTCAGAATGTTGTACTAATTTAAGATTACACCAACTTTTGTATCTACCATTGTGAAACGCAATAAAGCATTGAGTATTGAGTTTTTGGGCGAACCCTAAGAGAAAGGATCTCTCTTTAAGACTAGAGTGAGCCATACCAATTGTAAAGTTTCCACTTTTTTTGACGTTTAGGTTTGAGTGTGTGGTGTCCAGTAGTATGGACAAAAGGCACCAAGTGACATATGGCCTTATGTTTACGGTCAATTTTCACACACACTAGCTCCAAAAAAAGTGGACAGCCGCATAAACAAATATCTATAGTTTCATCTCCTTCTACTATTAAAGGTACGACATAAGACAAAAGAGACCAACCACAATCGTAAATTTATGCGGACTATTATGGAGGTCCTTCCTCTTAGGGCGAACCCGAAGCCGAAGATTCATTCATAAGTAGAAATTCAATTTTTCCTACTCCTCCTATCTTCTTTGATTAATTCATTGCGGGTTTCAAGACAGATTAGAGTCATCCCCCGGGCTCGCTGGACTTCAGTGTCTAGTGTTGTGAATGGTCGCCGCTGTTGATCCTGGTTCACAGGAGTTACAGCGGTGGAAATGTGTGGTGGGTCTATGCCTGATAAAAAAAAAGTAGAAATGCTAGAATACCTGACTAAAACAATGCGAATTCTATATTGTTATTTTGTCACGTGTAGGTTTAAAGAATCTAGATTACCGCGTGTTCTTAAAATGGAAATAATGTAATTTTTAATTAGAGATTCAACTAAATACATGAAAAGGAAATTTCACAGGTAAAGCATTAATAAGATTAAAATAAGCTGCAAGTTTATATTTTTAAATTAAACGTTCCTTTTTTTTCTTTTGGTTCTCCTTCGGCCAAAACTTCTACTGATTTTGGCTGAAGGTGCTTCTTTGGCCGCAGGTGTCCGAAGCCGAAGTTTCGGTCAGATACTAATAATATAAGTTACCAGAAGCCGTGGTGGTCTAGTGGCGAGTAACCTTGCCTGCCATGCAGGAGGCGATGGTTCGATCCCCGTCCAAGCCGACTCATACCAATGAGTTTTTCGGAATTTATGTACGATTTATAACACCACCGGCTTTTCGGTGAAGGAAAACATCGTGAGGAAACCTGCATGCTTCAATTTCGAGGCATGTCCACTGTTCATTTAAAGTGGCGACGGGCTCACTCCCCGTCACACTGGACAGAGATTCGGTACTACGGTGAAACGTGGATGTTCTAAGTTTTCATAATATCTCTGACTACCTCCTCTGGGAATATAGTTGTGAGCATATGCTAATGCTATGCTACTAATAATATAACTCACCGGTCACGACAGGACAATCGAGCGATTCAAGCGCGGTGTGCGGGGCTCGACTTCCCCACTACACAATGGTTCTCTACTCGACTCTTCCATCTACTAGACCAGTCTGAACCAGGCTCAAAAGTTAATAAGCAATGAAGTCGGTCTCATTTAAGTAATAAGTCAACACATCATCACGATAGCGGAAATTGTAGACTTGTCTATAAAAAAAAAGGTTAACACTGTTGACATTTTGAAAAATAGTGTGAAAGAGTTGTGACCAAGAAGATTAAATGCCTATTTTAAATTTCTTTGTTTGACTACAAATAATAATTGTGGGTTATTATTTGTTGTTATACTGTAGAGTTTGCACTATAATCATACCAAGTTTGACGCTTGTATGTATTACCGTTTTTACGATAGAGCGAGAAGGAAAACGTCGATAAAAAACTGGTTTCTTCTATGGGAGGGAAGGGGATAGATACTATAAATATTTTGTAATTTATGAGCAA
Source organism: Agonopterix alstromeriana (assembly GCA_963924505.1). Classification (NCBI taxonomy): domain Eukaryota; kingdom Metazoa; phylum Arthropoda; class Insecta; order Lepidoptera; family Depressariidae; genus Agonopterix; species Agonopterix alstromeriana. Next base: position 10,151,099 of record OZ004685.1, on the reverse strand, counting down.
TAATTTGTGAGTCGATAGTATCGGAACGATAGTATTGCGTTCCGTCAAAAGTATTGTCACGATCCTCCCCGAAAATGAATCGATCAAACTGAACAACTGTAGTTATTGGAGCAAACCTGAAAACGTAAAATCCCTGAAAATAAGAAAAATGATTACAAAATCACCTATACTCTATTCAAAATATTAATGCAATTTTAAGGCTATTTTGCATTACAGAAACAGATTTTAAACACTTCCTCTCAATTATTCTTAAAACAGCTTTAGTATCGTCCAAGATATGTCGAATAGTGTATGTATCCAATAAATTAATTACATTTGGTAATCAGAATTGGCCAGAAAGCTAAAAAGGAATCGGAAAATCTCGTCGTCCTTATTTGGAATGAAGTATAGTATATCTTAAAGAAAAACCACTATCTTTAAAACAAAGCCACCGTCTACAGGGTTAACAAACCCAATAACCTGAGTTGACATTTCGCTTTGCACAAAAAATCTGTAGGAGCACGTGGAGGGTTAAGCGTGCACACACCTGTGGTAAGGGGTTAAAACTTATATCGTGCGGTTTTTGCGTTTATTAAACTCAATTTCACTTTCACACAGAACTTAACGGACCTAAAAATTATATTGTCATTTTATGACAATTTGTTCAACACTTATACAACGTGTTAATGAATTCAAGCAAAACTAGAAAGTAGTTTGTTTAGAATCGAGAGCAGAGTCGAACTATCATGGTTTCAAAATAGGTATTTTTTTCCAAATAATAAATAATTTGTTTGTAAAATATACAAATTACTCGATCTCAACCCGCCGCTCGGGCACTCTCACCCTACTTACTACCAAAACAAGATTCTTAAAATGTATCCATGAGCACGTTAGCGCTGATATTCAATGCTGAAATGATAACAAATCATTTTTGCCTGAAAACTTAAAATGCGAAAACTATCAAAATAATGAAATTATTGTTTCAATCTAATTATTTTGCTTAAAGAGATTGCGGATTGCGGAGCCTCGTGGCAGGCAAAAACGCGACGCGCGAAAACCACGCGGAACAAGTGTTCGGGTCAGAACCTGCAACGTGACTCGTTCAAAGTGTTAATACACTCTAAATCTAGCTATATAAAAAATTCCCACAGTACTTACAATGCACCCACAATTAAAATGACAGCACACCCCCGTCTAGGGTTGCCACAAATTTAAATTGTAAAACACATGAATATTTTAACTTGTTACAACAGGTGTCGTATGTGTGGGAATGTACGATAATTTGCATATCTGACATCACTGTTTAGTTTTACGTTATATTTTGGCGATTTTAAATTTTGTTGTGTTTAAAATGTTCGTGTGCTTTAGGGTAAGAGTGGACCACACTGCTAGAATGGATATTGGGATAAGTAGTGACAAGTTTTCAAAAAAATAAATTTACTAGCATTAACTCACGACTTAACTTTTTCTAAGAAACCTATAGGAAATTTGCAATAAATTTTTTTGGATTTTCCATACTAAATGCAATCAACTGATCGATGAAAAGTCGAAAAAAAATTGAGAATTCCCTATAGGTTTCTTTGGGAAAGTCAAAGTCAATATAATTTATTCAATATAGGAGCTTGCAGGACACTTATCAAACGTTAAATTTTTTTAAAGGCTACCACCGCATCGGAACGTGTTGTCGCTGTAGAGAAGATGCGGCCAGAAACTCTACAACATAACACGACTTAATAACGTAATACTTACTTAACTTTAACTTAACTTAGCTTAATAAAGTTGTTCAGTATCATGGATACAATCAGCCCTCAAGGTACAGCAACTATGCAAGGTAACAATCTGTATACCAGATTTTAAGTCACATCATAAGCTATCAAACAAAAAATGTTTCATCAAAATCGGGTCAGTAGTTCGCGTGATGCTCGCACAAACAAACACACAAACAGACAGACAAAAGTTCTAAAAAAAATTGATTTGGAGTCAGGGAAACCCAAAAACCATATCGTCATCTTTTTTTGTAAGTATCTTCAATGCACAGACACACATCTGTTACAGTTTTATAATAGTTATAAGATTAACGCTTAGTTGCAGAAACGCTCATTAAAGTTAATCCTCCATTAAATCTCTTGCTGTCACTTTTTGTCTTGTTGACGTAGTAAAAGCTAGAAAGAGATTTAATGGAGGATTAACTCTAATCAGCGTTTCTGCAACTTGGCATATGATTACTATACTTTTTTTTATATTAACCTCAGTACTGTTTTTCTCTTCAATAAAATATAGGTATATTCTAACATTGATCTGTTAACTGACAGAAATCACAACCCCTACCAACCCTATTTAGGCGCGAAGACGGCACGTGCGCGCGCGCCGTTACGTCAGGTGCCTCCCCCTCCCCCTACCCCCCGCAAGCAGGTGGGTGTAACGACCTTAGGGTAGTAACCCCTCGACAGGTTGCTAATAGCTATAACGTTCTATGATAGGAAGTTGTTTGATGGACTATAATGTTCGATTTTTTTTAAGCTTTAATAAATTTAATTCGTAATTGTCAATCGTATATCGTCTTCCTTCATTCATTCTGTCAACTCACGACCATGATTCATCATCACAGCCTATAAAACAACCCTATTAATACCTAAGGAGTGATTCAGACCATATTACAGATTGATAATTCGTAATTGTCAATCGTATTCTTCTTTCATTCATGACCATGTTTCATCATCACAGCCTATACAGGATGAAATTGATATCATTAGCATTCTTTAGAGTCTACCTATCAAACTGAACAACTTTTACTATGGGAGCAAACGGATCGGAACAAAAAAAATCTGCCGTTCCAACAGTGCCTACTCTACTCAAATGTATAGAACAGCAGATATTTTTTTCGCTAACAGCTTTGCTACCATAGTGAAAGATATTCAGTTTGATGGGTAGAGTATGTGGTTAAAAGGTTAATGATACTTTTCCTTACACCCTGTATAATAGTATTCTAAATTACATGCTTCTGTCTTCAAAGGCTTTGTGTTGTCTGTCAGTCAGTCACGGAACTGTTTTATATGTAAAGCATACCTAAGCAAATGCTCACGACTATATTCCCCGAAATGGTAGTCAGAGATATTCTGAAAACTCAGAACATCCACGTTTTACTATTATTACCGAAACTCTGTCCAGTGTGACGGCGTGAGCCCGTCGCCATTATACAGGGTGTAACAAAACTTAAAAAAACAGTATGTAACAAATGTAACAAAACAGGGTGTAGTAATACTTAAGGGGGTGGTTGAGACCATCAAACTGAACAACTTTTACTATGGAGCCAACATTCCCACATTTTCGACTTAGAAAGGTCAACATATCTTTCATGGGGCACTGTGTACGCTATTATAATAAGATACCAGTCAATATTCGAAACTTGACAGATAAAAAGTTTAAGTCCCATGTTAAACAAGTCCTCTGTAACAAAGGTTACTATAAACTGGATGATTATTTGAATGACCAAAATGTCTGGTCTTGACAATGTTACACTATGTAATTTAATATTGGATTTTTGTCATTGAACTTTGTTATATTTTGTTTCGTTTAAAAGAAGTGTTTTGTAGAGTTTCTGGCCGCATATTCTCTACAACGGAACACCTTGCGCCGCGGTGGTAGATTCAAAAAAGAAACATGTCGTCAGAAAGTTATCTATGTGATATTATTTTGAATCAAAAATTTTGACTTGACTTTGACTTTGACATCGAGAAAAAAGAAAAAAATCCGCTGTCCCATACATTTTAGTCGAGTCGTTACTGCATTTTGTATGAGACAGCTGATTTTTCTAATTTTGTCTATAATGTTGGCTCCATAGTGAAAGTTGTTTAGTTTGATGGTCTGAAGCACCACCTTAAGTATTACTAGGGTGTTTTGTTACACCCTGTATAAAGATACTTACGCTCATTGTTCTTAACAGGGCGAGCAGAAACCAAGATATGTACATAAACCTAGAATATCTACCTAAATACTATAGGTAGCGTTATCGTGTAGCAACATGACATCGCAGTTCGTTCACCCATCATTTAATTGGCTGATTGTAATACAATAGGACAAAAAAAGTGTTGATTGGACAATTAAATGAATAATTAACTACATTTTACTAACAAAAGATGTTCCTTTTCCTATATTGTATTTTTTACGTTTTAGAGATTCTATAGGTCCTTTTTAATATGCTGACACTTTTTAAAGGGGATGATCAGGCCGTCAAACTGAACAACTTTCTCTATGGCACCAACATCGAAATCGCGAAAACAAAATCAGCTCTTCCATACAAAACTACAAACCTACTTGACCCAAATGTATGGGACAGCTGATTTTTTTTTCGCTATTTCGATGTTGGTCCCATAGAGAAAGTTGTTCAGTTTGATGGTCTGATCATCCCCTTAAAAAAGTGGACCCTGTACGCTTAGGTGAGTTAGCCTTTCATTTTCAAAGCTAAATTTTAATAGATAAAAAGACAAAAAAAAACATTTTCTGAATCTCATACAAAAGAGTTCAACGAACGTTGAAATTAAAAACTTTCTTAATTAATGAAATCATTGAAAAAAAATCATTTTTATAAGAAGGTGTTAGTTTGGAGTGGTTTTGATACCCTCCTCGATAGACCCTGCAGTGGGACGTAAATACGCTGATGATGATGATGATGCCAGAACCACAAGAAAAAAAAATTGCAACAATAATTTAAAATAATAACTTTCTTATGGAAACCGTTAGACAAATCGAAATGCCACAGACGTTACAAAAACTTAAGTATGCAGTAAACAGTGTGCGGACCCCCTTATGACAGACTTTACAACCCCAAGGCATTTCCTGCGTTATCGGTTAACGTCTTTTCACCGACTTCAGAGAAAGTTGGATAAATTTTTTAGTACTGACCATAGAGAAATAACACGCTCCCATAAGATACACATCCTGCACACTATTACAAAAACCGTAATATAAGTGTGAAATGTATATTGAAAATATTTACAAAAAAAGTTACGATATGGTGTTTAGATGTCCCTGATTCAAAATATCAGAATTTTGTTTCTCTCTGCCCCGTGGTGGTCCAGTGGCGAGTAATCTTGCCTACCGTGCAGGAGGCGATGGTTCGATACCGATGTAACGGGGGGTGAGCCCGTCGCCACTTATAATGGACAGTGGGTACAATTCACGCCTCGAAATTGAAGCATGCAGGTTTCCTCATAATGTTTTCCTTCACCTAAAAGCCAGTGGTGTTACAAATCGTACCTAAATTCCGAAAAACTCATTGGTACGAGTCGGCCTGGACGGGGATCGAACCATCGAACCATGGACCACCACGTCTACTGTAAAAAATAAATAAACAAAATATTAAAGATTTTTAATACTTATTATCTCATTACGATAACGGAAGCCGATACAAACGAAGTCGCAAGCAAAATCTAATAAGTCTATTAAACTCGAATGCGCAAACGCAACCTCTGACGTCAACGCATTGTTCTTTGAGAAAAGTGCAGAAAAAGCTCCGGCAAAGTAAAAGCATTTTTCCTTTCGAGCTCATTGATATGATATGACATAACATTGCGTGGGTTCACACGACCTAGACATTTTGTCCGTGGCGTGGCGTGGCGTGGCGTGGCGTGGGTGCCGTGTGAACTGGCACTTTATTGTATCATTCATTTTTGTAGGTTAGGTTCATGAGGTCTTATTACGTATTTCTCTAGTTAATGACCTTTTTTTAGTTCATCGATGGCTGTATGAAGAGCATAGCATTGATTGGTAGACTTCAAATACGTGTCGAAATCCGCGAGTTTCCAACTAGTCCAAAGAGATTATACCTAATAGAGTGAGCCATACCAATTGTAAAGTGTCCACTTTTTTTGACGTTTAGGTTTGAGTGTGTGGTGTCAAGTAGTATAGACAAAAGGCACCAAGTGACATATGGCCTTATGTTTATGGTTTCTTTTCACACACACTAGCTCAAAAAAAAGTGGACAGCCGCATAAACAAATATCTATAGTTCCATCTCCTTCTACTATTAAAGGTACGTCATAAGATAAAAGAGACTAACTACAATCGTAAATTTAAGCGGACTCTATGGAGATCCTTCCTCTGAGAACTAGTCAAATTAACAACCCTTTATCAAACGTCAAAACGCGTGCTTTGTATGAAATATTGTACTAAAAATTTAATAGTGACGTCATTGTTTTTCGTTGTCGTTTTGATACTTTTTATAGTTTATCCAGTTATTAAAAATAGTATTCAAGCAACAGCATTACTGATAATATGAGTTTAGCGTTATTTTCAAACGGTTTATTTACTGAGCAGTTAAAACTAAAATATATTTTATGTAGTCAACTCCCCTATTTCTTCTTCAGCGTATGCAGGTTTCCTCACGATGTTTCATATGTTTGAGTCGAGTAGGCATTGCAGTTTAGTATGGAACAGCTGATATTTTTTTGTTCTGACAGGTTTTCTCCAATGGTTGTTCAGTTTGATGGGTAGAATATGTGGTTTAAAGGGTAAGGATAATTTTCCTTACACCCTGTATAATAGTATTCCAAATTACATGTTTCTGTCTTCAAAGGCTTTGTGTTGTCTGTCAGTCAGTCACGGAACAGTTTTAAATGTAAAACATAAACATATGCTCACGACTATATTCCCCGAAGGGGTAGTCAGAGATATTCTGAAAACTCTGAACATCCACGTTTCACGAGTACCGAAACTCTGTCCAGTGTTGCCGTCATAACCGCTTGTAATGGACAGTGGGTACAATACATGCCTCGAAATTGAAGCATGCAGGTTTCCTCACGATGTTTTCCTTCACCGAAAAGCCAGTGGTGTTACAAATCGTACCTAAATTCCGAAAACACATTACAAACACATTGGTACAAGTCGGCCTGGACTGGAATCGAATGATCGCCTCCTGCGTTTCTTAGACTTTCGGTACTACTGGTGAAACGTGGATGTTCTGAGGTTTCAGAATATATCTGACTATCCCCTCGAGGAATATAGTCGTGAGCATATGTTTATACTGCTTGCGATGAATATTATGCATCATTCGATCATGATTTTGTAAAAAGTGTTTAATTCAAACATAACACTTCTATTAGGACCAATTCTTATACAGTACTGATGCGTGATTTCATATTGAATAAATCTCGAAATCACCTTTTCAAACAGATTTTAATGTGGTTCCGATAGTGAAAGTTGTTCAGTTTGATGGTCTGAAGCACTCCCTTAAGCATGTAACGCATTTAAGTGTACACCTTTATTTATAAAATACTAGCTGTTTCCCGCAACTCCGTCTGCGTAGACCTTAAAGAAGTATCCTATGTATTAATCCAGATCATATCCCATCTGTGTGCCAAATTTCATTAAAATCCATTCAGTAGTTTTTACGTGAAAGACTAACAAACATCCATCCATACTTACAAACTTTCGCGTTTATAATATTAGTAGGACAATTTACTTACCCTATAAAAGCGCACTGTGTGGTCACCATAAATCTACAATATCTAATTCCCTCACATAAAACAATACTTACTAGCCACCCTCTACCGGAATTCGCTATTCGCTAAACTCTACTTTTAATTCAAATATTCCCATTAATTATCTCAAACGTTTATCGTCACGCTATGAAAGCTTACGTGGGGTAGACTTTTAAATATCAATTCCAAGTCTCTTATATCAAGCGATTTATATCTTTAAGCTGTTGACATACGGTTTCTATTACACGACTTCATTAGGGAAACATAATTTACGAGACATTACTATGCAAAGTTCAGATAAAGCGATTTTCGTCTCTATACGGTTGGTATAAGAGTTACAGCATTATTTATGTGGTTAAAGTGTAGGAATTTTCAACCTGGTTAATAACATTTGACGTATAGGGGGCCAAAATAAGTTATTTAGTTTCAGTGGTACTATTGGTTTTTAGTTTAGGTGGTAAATTAAAGCGAGTAAATAGTGAGTTTTAAAATTTTCCTATCGACTCTTACTTTTATAGTGAACTTACAGGAAATTTTTAATACTGTTTATAGCTAATTATTGCTAAAAAAATTACTTTAAAATTATAGTCGTTTAGTCGTCACCGTCGTCAGCATAATAATACACATGCATACATTACTACATATCCGAGTTTTTCTGTCATCCTGCCTTTCTGTATAGGCTAATCTCAGAAACTAATAGAGATTTGGATCGGTTTTCATAAATAGATTCACGAGCAAAGTTTGTGTTTTTGTTGAAAAGTCGGGATGAGTCGCGCTAGTAATACCACAGTATAAGAAAGAGTATCTAGTACTACAAACAGAATGCACAGTCCCTGCCTCCCACCAACTTTTGCCTCACCCCTCTGTCGCCCTCTGGTTACCTCGGCGGTTATCTGTAGCCTAGACTGACACCACAATTGACACGCTAGAATCTATGTTTTCGAATCAAAGAGAATATAATGTTGGAATAAAGGATAAAACTCTTTTTGTATAGACTGGTGTCAATGCGTTTTATTTACGAAAAAGTCATGTACCGCACGCAGCAAAAGTTATTGCAGCCCTAGACTCCGTTTGCTGTGCTGAAGTCATCTTGTTAATCTCTGTTTTTTGTATGCAGTGTCCGGGGTGTGGTAATACTATAGAACAATTTTTAAAAATTTTTCAATCGAGTTTGCATCGAAAACTCCTAGTACCTCAAACTCCCCAATTATCGCCCCCATTAAAAACCTGCGCTTACGCAGCGCAGGGGGTAAAACGTAAATCTACCGTAAAATTGGTATTGTTTACAAAATAACTCAGTTTTCGTTCTATCCTTTACGGTTCAGTGGTAATTGGATGGTTGTTGCGAAACGGTTTCTTTTTTCAATAATAATTTATAAATTTTAAGAAATCTTGTTTTGTTAGGTTTGGCTTTTTAGGTAGCTTGATATCTAAAGACCAAGGCTTGTAATCACTCATTAATTAGCTTGAAGCCATAATAAAGTTTTTCCAGAGAGTCTACTAGGAGTTTCGTTTTTTGATATAAGCGTGATTTTCGCTGTGTTGTGGCTGTTAGATGATCAACTCCTTTCTTGAAGTGTTCAGCTCGAACTACCTCAAATGTTTTCGTGGTGGTCGTATATTCTTATCGTGTGGGCAGCAAGACCTGGTGTCAGAGTCTTTTCAGACCGCCTTACGGCCTCTGACGTGGTTTTTATGTAACGACTACTACCACCAGATATAGTAGCCGGGACCAAATGCTTAACGTGCTATCTGAAACACGGAATTATCTTTCTTTTCAGACAATAAGGTGATTCAGCCTGCAATGTCCTCTAACCAACTGGGGGAAAACGCACACAGCGACATATCAGTAGGCGTCCCCCGTGGGAATCGAACCGTGTCAAGAGCCTAATGCTCTTAACCATTTGACCACAAAGGCAGTATCGCACTTGCTTGCCTCTTGTGACAGCCAAGTATCCAAGGTGTAACTAAAGACAAAGTCTGAAACTCCAAACTTGCTAACATGTTAACCTAACTCAACAACACTTAACAACGTACACGGAAAGGTTAATTTCCGTTGTAGACTGCCTCCGTGGTCTAATGGTTAAGAGCTTTGGGCTCTTGACATGGAGATCGTGGGTTCAATTCCCACGGGGGACATCTAGTGATATGTCACTTTTTGTGTTTTTCCCCAGTTGACTAGAACATTTCAGGCTGAATGTCTGATGGTCCGAAAAGAAAGATGATTTCATTCTTCGAATGGCACGTTAAGCCGTTGGTCCCGGCTACCATCTCTGATGATAGTAGTCGTTACATAAAAACCACGTAAGAGGCCGTAAGGCGGTCTGAAAAAACTCTGACACCAGGGCTTGCTGCCCACACGATAAGAAGGAGATTGTAGCGTTGATTCTTACCACCCCAAAAGTGATTATAGTCGTCAGTTTATGCATGTATGTCTACTTCTAAAGTGACCTTGTTTATTCAAATATTTAAAATATTCTGGCGCTGTCTAGTTTTAAGAACTGAACAATGCGGGTGTGAGTTTTCTTTTTTATATTATGTAGAGTCCTTGAAACCTCAGTTTGTGTTGTATATAAAGCGATGGACAGGTCGGGACAGGCTAAAACTGGTTAGCTATTCACGTAGCTAATTAGGCTGACCATGAGGTTCAAGGATTTCAGGACGTTTCTAATTTTTTAAAGACCTGGACATACCTATTGATAATAATAATGTGACAGGTGTCTATTTAACTTTTAAAAATAGTTTAATTGTAAGAAAGAAAAATGTCATGCGTTTGAATTCTAGTTAAGGATGATCTAATGTGCCGCGTTGTTATCTATACTTATAACAGTTACGTGACTGACTGACTGACAGAAAACGCATAGACTAAACCGCTAAAGATAGAAATCATACTGCGCAGAAACATGCAATTTGGAATATACAGGGCCCAACATAATATGCTGACAGTTTTTTAAGAGGATAATCAGACCATCCAACTGAACAACTTTCTCTATGGGACCAACATTAAAATCACGAAAAAAAATCAGCTGTCCCATACTTACATTTGGCTCGAGTAGGTTTGCAGTTTTATATGGAAAACCTGTTTTTTTTTTTGGCATTACGATGTTGGTTCCATTTAGAAAGTTGTTCAGGTTGACGGTCTAATAATCCCCTTAAAAGTGTCAGCATATTAAGAAGGACCCTGTATAGGTATAATATTCTACGGAGAATGCACTAAAAATGATTTTTTGATCTTCTAATTTCACGAGGACGAAGTCTTCCTGATCGAACAGTTCCGATCTTTTCCTTAACGTGGGCCTACGTCATAAAGGTGACAATTGTAATTTATAATAACAATTTGAGATACATTACTAAGAATATAAGGACACATGTTGTTCAACTCCATAAGTAACCAGCAATGCACCCTGAATTGTCATTGTAAATTACTTTAGTTATAGCATAGCATATGCTCACGACTATATTCCCCGAGGGGGTAGTCAGAGATATTGTGAAACCTCAGAATATCCACGTTTCACTAGTACCGAAATTCTGTCCAGTGTGACGGGGGATGAGCCCGTCGCCCGTCGGTAGTTATGTTCCTGAAATATCCTAACCTAACAGCAACTCATGGTAAACCTAACAATAATTAAATATGCCTTTGTCTAACATTTTGGCAGTTAAAGTTACGATTACGCGTTCGGTTCAATGTCACCGTTTTTTGTCCATTCGAGAATTATACGCGCCATTTTGTCGGCAGCCATTTTTGATTTTTACTTTAATAAAATTACTATGTATCCGTAAGGCTTTGGAACACCACTTCGGTGAAGGAAAACATCGTGAGGAAACCTGCATGCTTCAATTTCGAAGCATATATTGTACCCACTGTCCATTATAAGAGGCGACGGGCTCACCCCCCCTCACACTGGACAGAGTTTCGGTACTACAGGTGAAACGTGGATGTTCTGAGGTTTCAGAATATCTCTGACTACCCCTTCGGGGAACATAGACATGAGCATATGCTTATGCCGTAAGGTTTCCTACTAATAATAGGTCACTCTACTCGCGGGTACAAGATGACTAAGGATTTATTTCGCAGTGCTTTTGTTACTGAAAGCAATAATGTATTCGTCAGTGATGTCATTCTATCCTCGGATGCTCTAACTAAACCGATATATCTGTTACCATATACAGGGTCCTTCTTAATATTCTGACACTTTTTTAGGGGATAATCAGACCGCCAAACTGAACAACTTTGTATTTGGGACCAACTTCGAAAATGCTAAAAAAAAGTTACAAATTAAAAACGATTCTCATACAAGAAACTAGTTTTTATCAATGTTTTTTCTTCTCGCTCTATCGTAAAAACGTAATACATACAAGCGTCAAACTTGGTGTGATTATAGAGCAAACTCTACAGTATAACAACAAATAATAAAAACCGGTCAAGTGTGAGTCGGTCTCGCGCTAAAGGTGCCGGAGAAAAAACTTATTTTTTGGAAGTTAATTATGTTGTGTAGTGGTTTAGTACTGGTACGGAACCCTCGGTGCGCGAGTAGCCCGATTCGCACTTGACCGGTTTTTTACTTCTCCTATAGTAACTGAGGTACTGTAGTTTTCGAGTTCTTTTTATGGTTTATTTATTCTGATTTCTAAAGAAACTTATACAAGGTGTTGCAAAAGTAAAATATACATTTAAAACTTCAAAGGGGGTTGTTTAGATCGTCAAACTGAACAACTTTCACTATGAGACTATTATCTAAATCGCGAAAAAAAAACAGTTGTCCCATACAATTAGCTCGAGTAGATTAGTAGTTTAGTATGGTACATCAGATTTTTTGTCGCGATTTCGATATTAGTCCAATAGTGAAAGTTGTTCAGTTTGTAACATCTTGTACAGCCTCTTTTTCCATATCTTTGTATTAGTAATTTTTTTTTATGTATTTGACACTCGTTAAGGCTCGTTCTCACGTGTTCCCATGATTAAAGTTTTGTTTTTTTAATGGAATTAGGAGTGTAGCCACTGTTTTAGTTTTTTGTGAGTAAAATTTGACACCTGATTAGTAAATGATTGTTGTTTGGTGTGAGAAATCATTTTGAAATGGTTGGTTCAGAGTTAGCGTGGGTTACTAAACTCGAAATCATAATTAGACGACAATTGTTGACTTAACTTATGAATGAACTATGAATCGTGAAAGATTGGTAGTCAAATTATGAATTTTAATTAGGTATTTTGAAAATAAATGTTTCCCTTAAATAAACCTTGTTCATGATAGTACAATTTTTCTGCCAAAAAGTTTAAGCCATAGATTATTTGATTTAATATACATACATACATATACTCACGCCTGTGTCCCATTGGGGTAGGCAGAGACAATTGATCGCCATCGGCTACGATCCCGACATACCTCTTTTGCCTCTTCCACATTCATAAGTCGTTTCATACAATGCTCGTCGATTTCGGGTGCATTTGATCTGACCCTTCTTAAGTATGCTGTCAATTTGGTCTGCATACTTACATCTACCTTTAACTACACCTTTTTTATCGGCTCATACCTTTGACTAATTATTATAAGGACTAGCCTTGCGGTAGCATTTCCCCTCTGCCACGTTATAAGCACAATTGCTCTAGAGAATTTACATTCAATTTTACACCTTATCACTAAACGAGACAGCCTATAATTGCGAAATAATAACTTCGAACTTAGAACGTTTGGGGTTCACACGAGACTACTTTTCATGATTTTTAACATTCAAAATTAGAATCTAAAGTTATGGGGAATAAAATCCAAAGTTGCGGATTTCATGTTACCTCGCCCCCCTCAAAAAGTGGCAGAAATGTTTGTTAGTAGAATTACACGCGTAACCAGTCCACATATAAATAGTAAAAGACATACATACGACTCCCACTTTAAGGTGATATGATATGGACAAAATAATGGTATGATCTAATCAAGGCAGAAACAAATCGGATAAATAGAATTCCAGACATTTGAAAAAAAAATGTTTTTGGACAACACACAAACAAGCATTACTTTATACTGTAATTATACGAAGAGCTAGCAATATGTCGCTAAAATACAATTATACACATTTGTATACATGAGATATACATCGTCAAATACTGTGTGAATAATGTGTGGGAATTTCAGTATACACGGTAGTGAGGTGTCGTGATAAATGCGATGATAAATCTTGATTAATTAGTTATTAAATTAGATTTTTTCGTCATAAAAACGTAATGAGGTGTGATAGTGATCTTTTTCTAATTAGATCTACTTAACAAATAAGAATTGTTTGTAGGTAATTAAGAAATACAATGTCTCGATTTGATTGAGCAACTCAGCGCTAGACCAGTATTATTACTGATTTTACAACGCAGTTAGGTACAGTCAAATTATCAAGAGAAGAGCTAATGTTTTGTGATTGACACATATCAACTTGTGCTGTTCTCCTCCCCACACTAGCTGAATTTCATCTCCAGTACCGACAGCAGAGGCCATAGCATGATGCGCGTGATAAGGTTTATGTCACGTTCGAAAGAGAGTGGCGGTCCGCGCGGTTACACGATAGCGCTATTACACGCTACCTAAATCAAAGCTCATTCTTAGATATTATGACAGTACATTATTTTGATCTCAAACTCAAGCAACAAGGATTAAGGAATCCAAAAAAAAATAACACAAAGATTTTACCCATAAAATATAGCATCCATGACTGACCGAGATTTGAACATAGGACCTCCGTTTTGCAGTCCGGCATAAGACCAACAATAGCGTAGTTAAATTGGACCAGACAGTAGGTAGGTTGCAAAGCACGCTTATTTTTTGGTAGTTGTAGCAAGGTTTCGACAATCCTGAAAAGGTTTATACCTACATGATTTAAGTAGGTTTGAAGTATCAAACTTAATACTTAAAGTGCCATACATATCGTCGGAAATATCACCGGTTCCTTCGGCCGTGTGTACCCCAATGTATTGTATCATCAAATAATTCCCATAGCCTTGCGCAGACGCGTCGGGGTAACCTTTTTGTGTAAAGATGGACAGACATTGTTTGGTTTTATATATTTTTAAGGGGAATTTGACTGTAAGGAGTACTTTTTAGCTTGTTTCTAATTTTACCGTCATTTATTAATTTATTCAAAAAAAGGGTTGGTTGTGTCGGGCTCGTGCTAAGGGTCTCGGAGGAATTTCTAGATTGTTTCTGAAAAATTTCATTAATTTTGTTGGTTACTATTGAAAATATAACCAGACTTCGTTTTTATAGAGCACGCTTCGAATTATATCCCCTTATTATAAAACTGAATAACTTTCATTATTACACTATGGAACTAATGTGCAAACACCCTCCCTGAGGGTAGGCCTGTGGCCTGCAGTGGGCTGATGATGACGATGACACTCTTGTTTTATGCGAATTCTTTATAAATCATTTTTGAATCGCTACAGTAAATTAGTCATGTCATGAGTCATCGGTAACACAATTTTCGTAATCTGATTTGATGTTGCAGGAAATCCGTTTTAAGTTTACGTGGAAAATTTACTTTATTACAGTTATTGGAAGGTCATTGTCGGTTTGTCTGGATGATGGTCGAATTCGTTGAGTAGATTTTTCGTTTTTGATTTTAATAAAATCGCTTGGACGAAAATGAATTGAACAAACACCTGTACAGGGCCCTTCTTAATATGCTGACACTTTTGTAAGGGGATGATCAGACCGTCAAACTGAACAACTTTATCTATAGCACGAAAAAAATATCTGCTGATCCATACAGAACTGCAAACCTACTCTAACCAAATGTATAGGACAGATGATTTTTTTTTCGCGATTTCGATGTTGGTCCCATAGAGAAAGTTGTTCAGTTTGATGGTCTGATCATCCCCTTAAAGAGTGTCAGCATATTAAAAATGACCCCGTATACAATGAAGTCAACACAAGTCACATTGACATTTCATTAGTCTCGGTATAAGCAAAAGGTAAAATTTACTCTCGCATCAACCAACTTATTCATAGATTAAGTGGTTGGTATAAAGCAAAATCAGTTTACTCTAGAGTAACCGGAGACTAAATCTAAGAATAAATATTACTCGCGGTTGGTCGAATCCGGATATAATTCCGGATATAATCCGGGATATAATTCGGAGCGCGCTCCATACAAACGTACTATGGTGATATTTTCAATACTAACCAATTAACCTCAATGAAATTTTGCTGAAACAATCTTGAAACAAATATCTATGCTTGTATAGAGTTCGATTTTTGTTAAAATATACAGTTTCAATGCTAGGATTAATTTAAGATTTGTATGGAAATCTTTGAGACACTGTAACTTTAAAACTATACATTTTAACGAGAATCTGACTCTATACAAGCATAGAAATTTATTTTTAGATTGATTCTGAAAAATTTCATTGAGTTTAATTGGTTAGTATTGAAAATATCACCATAGTACGTTTGTATGGAGCGCGCTCCGAATTATATCCTCTTAATATAATAGTGTAGTATTCTAGACTAGATAGAGTACCTAGTATTTAAAACGGATTCGGTGAATATGGAACAAAAGGCGTCCTGACTTGCACTTGGGTACGTACCAGGAACAAGTTACAAATAGTTGGAGAAGGCTGTATTTTTATGTTGTATCAATATAAAATACGAAATCTTTATCTATTAGTTTATACAAATATTTTAGCAGAATTTGAAAAATGTTAGCTTTGCGAACCTCGATTTTGATTAAGATTTTTAATAATAATATATTGTCTGAATGGGGAACTTGCACCAAAATTATAATGAGAAATTATCTTAATAATTCAATAATAATAGTTGTGAATGATACTGAAAGATTTATTCAAAAGTGTTTATTTTTTAAGAATTTCAATTATTCGTTACGTGGATCGGAACGTAATTTCAAACACCAAACAGCGCAAAGTGACGAACCGATTAGCAACTTGCGTGCGTTAGAAGAGTACGGCAACTTTATGATGAGCTTCACGCGTCATGAAAAGGAGTGACGTCACGTCATGGCAGTGAACGTTTTGGCGCGGAATTTGAAAAGATCAACTTTCGATTTGCAATAAAAAAATAATTTGTGCATATATTACCATTTTTGTTTTTGCTATTCTTGTAAGCCCAGAAAGCTGAAAATAGGTATTGTATGATTTTCCGAAATCTTTATGACACACTAAAAATATAAAACCACAGAGTAATATAATTATTAAACTGTGTAAGTTCCCCTTCATTCTTAATTAGTCGGGTCTAACCATAAAATGACAATTTTTTGCCCCTGACGTGCCTTTTTAGGCGCGGTTTATACAGAAGAGACGTGTGGCGGTGGCGGATAGTCAATGTAACACAATTATACGCCTCCTAGTACGTAGCATAGCGTCGTTTGGAGAATTTCCCGCGCCTCCAGGCGACGTCACTTGCGACGCACGGGCGCAATTCTCCTTTACGACAAAAACTTAGACTACTTATATGAGGACTAGTTACGCGTGTAATTCTACTAACAAACTTTTCTGCCACTTTTTGCGGGGGGCGAGGTAGCACGAGATACGCAACTTTGAATTTTATTCCATTAGTTTAGATTATAATTTTGAATGTTAAAAATCATGAAAAACAGTGTCGTCTGAACCCCAAACGTCATAAGTTCGAAATTATAGGCTGTCGCGTTTAGTCATATGGTATAAAATTGTATGTAAATGCGTTAGATCTTTTGATCTTGCTCGTTGGCAGAGGGAAAATGCTAAGGCGAGGCGGGTCCGTATATAATTCGTCTAAGGACAAAAACGACGCTACGTACTATAAGGTTTATATTGTGTTACTTAGATTATCCGCCACTGCCACACGTCTCTTCTGTATAAACCGTGGCTTATTTTTGAGCAAATTTTGCCACCTACATTATAACTTCGTGCATCCACACGACGCAGTAGAACAATGCCCACCACAGGGCACGAACTCACGGACTCTGGGATTTTGTTTAAAATAATAGATACACATTTTATTTGCGGAACGGAAGCTTTGCTTTTGATTTATATTTGCGTTCGCAGAGGTTTTAAGGTTATGTCGCGTATTGTTGCATTGTTTTGGATTTTTTTGTGATAGATCTGTATGAAAATACGCTTCCTTTACACAGTTTAAGGTGGTTGCAGAGTTGTCAATTTCATACAAAAGTTTGACGCATAATACGCGTTAGACGGTACAATTAAAAGTAATATTTTATAAATGGTAAAATTGTTTAGAAAATCTAGATGCCGCGTATCAAATAACATTTGCAATTTATACTTTGACTATTTATATGGACTGGTTATGCGTGTAATTCTACTAACAAACATTTCTGCCACTTTTTGCGGTGGGCGAGGTAACATGAAATCCGCAACTTTGGATTTTATTCCCCATAACTTTAGATTCTAATTTTGAATGTTAAAAATCATGAAAAGTAGTCTCGTGTGAACCCCAAACGTTCTAAGTTCGAAGTTATTATTTCGCAATTATAGACTGTCTCGTTTAGTGATAAGGTGTAAAATTGAATGTAAATTCACAAGAACAATTGTGCTTATACCGTGGCAGAGGGGAAATGCTACCGCAAAGCTAGTCCTTATAATAATTAGTCAAAGAATTTATAATATAATTAAGAAGATAATATAAAGCTTTGACATTTTATATGGATAAGTACCTACACGCAACTGTTTACAAGCAGTTGACGTCATCAACCATTCGGCCAATCACAGTCGTTTACGATTACGTGACTAAAGTAGACACAAAAAATATTTTCTTTGTCGATTTTCTTTTTAAATATCCAGTATTTATCTTAACTGACTACATAGTTGGTTTCCAAAATTCATATTCAATACGCATGTCATCAATAGATCTTTAATTTTACATGCTGTCAAATATCCTATTAAAGTTTGACAATATGGATATTTTTTTTAAATTCTAAATGAAGTGTTTCTTTTTTTTTCAGGTACCAAACCAAAATGGTGAAACTACGACAGAGAAAAAAGAAAACTCGGTGAAAATAAAACCTAAAATCGCACTGACGTAACGATGTGACAGTAAAAGTAAAAACAAGACTTTACGTAAACTATCAAAAAAAGTTCCAGAAAATTACAAAAATACTCCATCCAATTCTCTAAAATAGTCTTTAAGTTAAAAAAGTGCCAATATCAGTGCAAAATAACATTAAAACAAAAATTCTACCACAGAGTTAAAAAGCAAACAGAAGTGTCAGTTTTCAAAATCATCGAACACGGAAAAGCAACGATTTTAGAAGAAAAACTAGTGCCACAATACTGCCAAGTGAATTTTAAACATTTAAAAATCGAAGACAATTTTTTTTTAATTTAATAGTGAAGTGCAAAATTTTCGGAATGGATCTTCACGCGCCGCCGATGGTGGTGCACGGGTACGAGCCACATGCTCCAATGCTGGAGGTCGAAGGTCTTGACCCTCATAGTCCTCAGCAGAAGGTGCTGATTCATGCACCAACGCTGCAAAGCCAGGAGATGATGGGCGATCATCGGAATGGAGGTGGGTATAGTTTTAGAAAACGTACGTAGTTTAACTATTTTTGTTTTGTTTTTATGAATTATGTAGTGTCCTTCTTAATATGCTGACACTTTTTAAGAGGATGATCAGACCGTAAAACTGAAAAACTTTCTCTATGGGACCAAAATCGGAATCACGAAAAAAAAATCTGCTGTCCCATATATTTGGCCCAAGTAGGTTTGCAGTTTTGTACGGAACAGCAGATATTTTTTTCTCGATTTCGATGTTGGTGCCATAGAGAAAGTTGCTCAGTTAGACGGTCATCCCCTTAAAAAAGTGTCAGCATATTAAGAAGGACCCTATATAGAACAAGTGAATATGTCAAGATTTTGATGGACGTTTTTAATTTTGAAGTTATTGGAGTTAAAAAGATCTATTTGTAATTTTTTAAATACATATAGTACAATTCCTAGATAATTATCACACATTCTTTAATTTACATTAAGCCAATTCAGAATAATTGATTACCATTATTTGTGTGTTTGATGCCATAGTCTTTTACCGACAATGGAGTTGCACTTAAATTAATTCATGCCTTTTATTCAGTATTAGTAAATAGTTTTTATACGTAGTGTAAAATATAAAATTTACTTTAGTTTAACCGGGGAATTGCTTTTTCCAATTCTTTTTTTTAAAAGTTGTTGCCAATAAATTGTATCACCTGATTGTCTAATATGAAAAATGATTCCGTGCCTTGGATGGCACGTTAAGTCGTTCATCCCGGCTACTATATCTGTTGGTAGTAGTCGTTATATAAAAACCACGTCAGAGGCTGTAAGGCGGTCTGAAAAAACTCTGACACCAGGGCTTGCCCACACGATAAGGAGAAGAATACATTGTATCGAGAGCAGATGTGTCTGATCTGACGTAGAGTATGACTTTTCAGATGAGCAGTACCATGCGCACAGCAGCAACCAGAGTGGGGATGGTGAGTGAAATTACAATTACTTTTTATTTATTTGGTCCAAGCCTTTCTGTATGTAGGTACGTTTTCTATAGGAATTTAGCATTATTTAATCACAATAAAAACAAAAAACAAAATTCTAAGGAACTGATTTATTTTTGCGTTTTTTTTTCAGTTAAATGGTGTATTAGGTTCATTTTCGATCGTAAAAAGTAGAGAAAAATTTTTAAAAAATTATAGCTATAAAAATATGGCTATTCTATCTCATATTTGACTTTAAAATTAAATATAAGTAATTAATGTTACTACCTATAATGATTATATCTCACTATATTTGCTGTTGGTTTTCAAATAAAACAATAAAAATAAATAAAACAAATAAGTTCCGTGTGGCATCTCTAACGAAACGTATATCTATGGACACCTTTTATTATGCATTTAAAATTTTTACTCAAATACTACCTACTATTTACGTTTCTAAATTCCATTCAAACAGGAAAGTAGGTATCTTAAATAAAACATTTAAGAATTATGTATCATCTCTAAGTTTTAACTAAAATCGTGGAGATTGTTTCAATGATTCGAACATTTACACTGTTTACTAAAAACATTTATGTGTAGACTTATCAATAAAGGTGGGGCTCAACTGTGAGCGGAGAGTGAAGCTGCAGTAACTTAAAAATCATAACAACCTTTTTATGTAATAGCTGATAACAGATACATTTTTTGCTTCTTCTATATTTTTGCATAATTTTTTAACGTATCATTATTATTGATATTATCATATCGGCGTATCATTATCCAGCGAGACGGGGGATGACTCTAATCTGTCTTGGAACCCGCAAAGAATTAATCAAAGCAGATAGGAAGAGTAGGAAAAAGAAATATCCGACTTCCCTCCATTGCAAATAGCATGGGTATTAAAGAGCCAATTCCAGAGATCATTTATGGCAGAGGCTCTAAGATGGCAACAAACATCTGTTCTCGGCCTTCGGCAGTCGCTACCAGCTATGTACCCGTCTCATAAATTCGGTCCAGTAGGCCAGGCGTCCAAATTTTGGTTATTACGTCTGCTCGTGGTCTCCATTTGAGAATGTATTGCTCAATCTACACTAAAATTACAAATTCATTCAATAGTATGTATACCTAAATTATGAATGAAAGAATGAATCACAAGCCGTTTTAATGCGGTTGGCTGGCTTGTATGAGTACGTAAAATGTCTATAGTTAGTCGATATTGTTTAGTTACCGAATAGGTATCTAATCATTGATATATCAAGTAGATTGGTACCCAGAGTATTTTACACATGTTACTAACATACTTAACGCGTGTTTCCGTATTGGAACGTTGTCCTAACGCAAACCTTCAAAAAAATCCGGATTTCAGCACTTACTTGTAACCTTTACAAAAGATTCTGAAATAGTTACTACACCCTTACGACATAATACAGGGTGTAAGGAAACGTATCATTAACCTTTAAACCACATACTCTACCCATCAAACAGAACAACTTTTACTATGGGAGCAAACCTGTCAGAACCAAAAAAAATCGACTGCCATTTAAGTCGAGTAGGCGCTGCAGTTTAGTATGGAATGGCAGATTTTTTTTTTTATGGGTAGAGTAGTTGTTTTTGAAGGTTAATGATACTTTTTCTTACACCCTGTATAGCTACGAAGAATCATAATCAAAAACGTCTGTCCTTCCATATATCCACTTTAAATCCGCCAATACAGCCGCCCCACCTCACCACGTAGACCGATCACACCAACTAATTTCACAGTGATTTGGGCAAGTGTACTCGTACAAAAAACTGTCCATTCACTCGCTAGCGGCTTGTCGGGGACGTGGCCAGTGAAATTGTTTTGAATGGATCTTGAGAACAGATGACGTATCCATGTTTTGTATTTGTGATAGTAGACTATCATCTTAATCTTAAGTATTATAAAACTGTGACAGAAGTGTGTCTGTACATTGAAGATTTTTACATGAGTGGCGACACCACGAACCCGATTTTCCAGAGGGCCCGGATTGATTTGGCCTTCACCTCCTGTCTTGCCTTAACCGGCCGGCCAGGAGAGGAGTTGCAAGAGCGGAACCTATGCTCCAGGTTGGAAGTATAAAATTTCATAACGCCGGGACCTGCTGACTGGGGCGTTAAACACCGGGAACCGGCGCCAGCAGACTCACCTCTCTACAACCTTAGCCGCTCACTGGATGTTGCCATTTTTGACAAACTAGAGACATTTGTTACGACAGGCGTCCCGAGTCTCTCCGCAATAACCCAGATTTCCGAGCCACCCCAGTTCGCCCCTATAACCCGAGTAGTTTTAGTCCTTTCTACAATAGTCTCTGCACCGATCATGGTATGTCTTCTGGTGCGTTTGCATAATGCATTCAGAGATAGACCACGTTTGGTGCCTTCCATCGCTTTTAGATAAAAGTGTCTCAAAGTGGCCTCTACGTGTTGGACCCCGTGTCCCCACGCCAGCCTTCCAAAGGTCCGGGCTACGGCCCGTGAAATACCATAAAAGATACAATAATAATAATTTCTCACCACAATCAATAAAAGTATGTAACGCATTTTCGTTTACACCCTGTATAGGCTGACGATGATAATGATAGGCTTTACCCTATAGTTTCATAACGTATTTCTTCTTAGTTTCTGAACGAGACTTACGAGAGCAAGTTTCGCTTTCGACGCGCGTGACCGGCGTGGCCTGCGCGCGCGCATGCCTGCTCTTATTCGCCGGGAGACATTGTCTGTTTGATAGAGGAAGTTATGTGAATCAAGCTATTATGGGATTTATTGAAGTGATTATAAGGATTTTGAATGGAGACTTTGTAGAGTGGACACTGTTTTAAAAATATATGGGTAGTTGGTTAGGTGTTTGGTGAATGATCAATTTGATTTTAAGCTTTTAAAAGGACTTAATCAGACATTAGATTAACACACGATCGGAATAAAAAGAATTGAGGAAAGTATGCAGATGTTTGAAATAGAATCATATTTTACGAATTTGAATGGAAATGTCGGTAAACCACCAAATACCACTAGACGGTCACCCATCCAAAAACTGACCGGACCTAACAATGCTTAACTTTGGTGATCGTTTCCAACACTGAAGGTCCACTACAGCGCTTCACATGCGCATCAGAATTTCTTCTTTAGCGTATGCAAGTTTCCTCACAATGTTTTCCTTCACCGTTTTTGAGCAGACGATATTACGTACATATAAGTTAGAAAACTAATTGGTACATGGCTTATCGTCCGTGTGGATTTGAACCCGAACCCTCGAGATAAAGTGTCCAAACCCCTCCGCAACGCGCCACCGACGCTCTATTATATTTTGATATAAAGTTAAAGTTATAGCCTGTACAATCCCATTGCAAGGCAAAGGTCTCCTCTCACGAATAAGAGTGAGAGGGAGTGGGTCATACTCCACCACGCGGGCCCAGTGCGTGTTTATGGAGACAAGTTAGTGGTCAATTTCCTGTCAGAGAATTTTCAAGCCGCCTTAACAGGCCTCTGACCTGGCTTAACGAATAGTTACAGAGCCATCCGACAGAACTATGCGAGACCAACTGCTTATCATGCCTTCAGATGCACGGAAATACTCGAGGTGACATACCACTAAACGGTCACCCATCCAAAGACTGACCGGACCTGAAGTCACTTAACTTCGGTGATCATTTCCAATACCGAAGCTATACTATGCAAACGAGCGCTTCCGATAGCGCTTGCGATATTTTCTTATACGGTTAAGGGCCTATGTCGAAAAATAATTGAAGCGAAATGAGCGTGTGATAGCTAATATTACTGCCTGATGCGAGAGAAAGAGATGGGGCGGCGCGCGCACCTGAAAAGACGCAAGCGTAAAACAAACTTTATTTAATTGTGATTGTACTATTTATGTAAGTTCATATCTGCTCTAATCAAACTTTATAAAATATCAATCTCTTTTTTAAAATCAAGTCTCGTGTTTCTATTATTCACCGTTTAGCAGTTCCAAGCGTTCATCGATAAAGACGGAGGCTACTTTGGCTTATTTTTCTATCAAGATTTTCTTGATAGAAAATCTCTTAATCGTGTTTTAGCTCTAATCAAAACTTCAATTATATGTTCAATTTACACATATTCGCAAATCATACTCCTACTGTTAGTACTTCATGATAAATGATGCTTTGAAGAATCCTATTTTTTTTCACATATCCTCTTAAGATATTATACGAACCTGTGATCAATAACTCAGAATCAAAACCGCGGGAAAGCGTCCTACGTGTAAGGTAAAAGTAAATCCCTTGATTACTGCTCTGTGCACATCGAAATCGACACCGTCTGTCTGACCGCAGCCACTTCCCTGGGAACTACTTCCATTGACATTTACACACGGATTTTATTGTCTATGGTCTCGTTTTTTTCTTAATAATTGGGCATCTCTCGGTTGAGATGGGGTGTTGATGTAATGTTGATTGTGGTATATTAATGTTGGCGCGCTCCATATACAAACGAAATCTGCTGATATTTTCAATACTAACCGATTAAACTCAATCAAAATTTTGCAGAAACAATATAGAAACAAATCTCTATGCTTGTATCGTGTCAGATTTTCCTTAAAATGTACAGTTTTAAAGTTACAGTGCCTCAAAGATTTCCATACAAATCTTAAATTAATCCTAGCATTGAAACTGTATATTTTAACGAAAATCGGACACGATACAAGCATAGAGATTTGTTCCTAGATTGTTTCAGCAAAATGTCATTGAGTTTAATTAGTTAGTACTGAAAATATCACCAGACTTCGTTTGTATGCAGCGTGCATTTACGCATTTGGAATAAACTTCTCTTAAACGATTTAGTAGTTACATCAACTGGCAGGTGTAGTGTGGGATGTCCTCCGGCCAGCTGGACTGACGACCTGGGAAAGCTAGCGAAGCGACTGGATGAGCAAGGCCGAGGATAGAATAGACAATACCTATGTCTAGCTTCCTAGGTGTTGATGTATAGTTGATTGTGATGTTTGTTTTTGAACGATTTAGTAGTTACAACACAGCAGGCAAAGTATGGGATCTCCTTCATCCAGTTGGACCTTAAATTTACGAGGGTACCAAAATTGTTACAATTTTACCCTATATAACATCAAATGATATTAACGGAACCGACCTACGACCTTTCGATAAAATAGCTGTCGATAATGTAACCCTGTCGATGCTGTAACCAGTCGAGGCTTTAACCTTTCGATTCTGTAACCAATCGATTTCAAGACATACGATGTAGCACACCATCGATTAACAGACATTCGATGAACAGTGTTCGATGAAACAACAATCTATGTGTTGACTTTCGCAGTAACGTAGTGAACCCCTGGGAAAGGTAGCGGGGAGCATATTATAAACTTTGGGTCTGATATGACTAGCTTATAGTTTACTAGCAGCCCGTCCCGGCTTCGCACGGGGTAGACAATTGTCTATTTTACCAAGGATCCCTAATTTTTTTCAAAATGAAATGTAGCCTATGTCAAATTGGAAGAATGTAGCATTCTACTGGTGAAAGAATTTTTTAAATCGGCCCAGTACTTTTTGAGCCTATTCATTACAAACATACAAACATACAAAAATAGGTACAAATTTTCCTCTTTATAATATTAGTGTAGATTTACTTTACTGTATAGTATCAATTATTTTATTAAATAGATGATGTATTATTGTATAGATAACTTTAGCTTAAGAATTTTTATTGTAATAGTTATTAAGTTATATTATGTTGTAGAGTATCTGGCCGCATCTTCTCTACAGCGACAACACGTCCCGACGCGGTGGTAGCTTTAAAAAGATAAGTGTGCTGCAAGCTCCTCTATTGAATAAATTATATTGACTTTGACTTTGGCGTGACTGGATGAGGAAGGCCGAGTTTGTGGCGCTTCTTGTGAGAGACCTATGTTTAACAATGGATGATGATAGGCTGATGATGATGATGACTTACAACAAGATGAAGGAAATTCGTACAATGTTTTTTGGAACTTATGTTCGATTTTTAATGACACTGACTCTTCGATAACGGAAAAAATCGTGAGAAATCCTGTGTGCGTTAAGGAATCGATTCTGAATTTCGGATACGTGTATGTTAAGAGTGTAACAAAAACACCCTAGTAATACTTAAGGGGGTGATTCAGACCATCAAACTATGTAACTCTGCCAACTGAGAAAAGATTAGGTACGTAGATTATACAACGTGTTAATGAATAAGCGCAAAACCTCATACACCCCAACTGATTTATAACAAAATAATTAGATTGAAACAATAATTTCATTATTTTGATAATTAACATTTAAAGTTATTCGCATTTTAAGTTTTCAGGCAAAAATTATTTGTTATCATTTCAGCATTGAATGAAACCGCAAACTTGTTCATGGATACATTTTAAGAATCTTGTTTTAGAAGTAAATAGGGTGAGAGTGCCCAAGCGGTGGTTTGATATGAGTTCAGTAAATTAAAAACAAATTATTTAATATTTTGAAGAAAAAAAAATCCTATGTTGAAAAAATGATAATTCAATTTTGCTCTCGATTCTAAACAGACTACTTTCTAGTTTTGCGTTAATTCATTAACACGTTGTATAGGTACGTTTATTTACATGTTTAAAGCGATTATAACTTAAAAGTCCTATTAAAATAAACTGGAAGTTAAAAGTGAAACGAGACAATTCTCACAAGTCAACCCCAAACCCGTTCGAGTGTGGCCAGTCATCGCAATTAGTTCCGCCCCGGGAGTCGAACCCGCGGCCTTCGAACGGAAGTCGGAATTTTGAGTGCTTAACAATTTTTTAATTCTTTTAAAATTTTTTTTATTAATAGACGTTTATGAGAATCGATTTTTAATATACAATACAGGATCCAACTAAATATGCTGACAGTTTTTTAAGAAGATGATCAGATCATAAATCTGAACAACTTTCTCTATGGGACCAACATCGAAATCGCGAAAAAAATCTGCTGTCCTATACATTTAGCTCTAGGAGGTTTGCCGTTTTTGGTGTCATAGATCAAGTTGTTCAGTTTGACGGTCTGATCATCCCCTTAAAAAAGTCGTAATCGATGAAGTGATTTTTGTGTTATCCTAAAACGGGGTATTTCTTTATATAGACAAGATAGATAGATTTTTAAGCGGGATTTTCAGACCATCAAACTCTTTGCTATGCATGAGACTAAAACAGAAATCACAAAAAAAATGCTGTCCCACACATTTGCGTCTGATGGTTTGCAGTTTTGCAATGTATGAAACAGCTTTTCTCGATATTGGCTCCATTGTGAAAGTTGTTCAGTTTGATGGCATTTAACCACTCCTTTTAATATTAGTACGATGTTCTGTTACACCGTGTTTAGAAAATTGTTCTTCTGATAGTATAATAATCCCCTTACAACGCAGGGTGTAAGGAAAAGTATCATTAACCTTTAAACCACATACTCTACCCATCAAACTGAACAACTTTTACTATGGGAGCAAACCAGTCAGAACAAAAAAACATCAGCAGTCCAATACGTTTGAATCGAGTAGGTATTGCAGTTTAGTATGGAACAGCTGATTTTTTTTTTGTTCTGACACGTTTGCTCCAAAGTCAAAGTCAAAGTCAAAGTCAAATATAATTTATTCAATATAGGAGCTTACAGCACACTTATCAAACGTCAAATCTTTTTTAAAGCTACCACTGCGTCGGAACGTGTTGTCGCTGTAGAGAAGATGCGGCCAGAAACTCTACAACATAACAGGACTTAATAACTATTACAATATAAATTCTTAAGCTAAAGTTATGTATACAATAATACATAGTCTATTTAATAAAATAATTGATACTATACAGTAAAGTAAATAAACTATAAGTTAGTGACCTCAGACCCAAGCATTTTGATCATTTAAATAATCATCCAGTTTATAATATGCTTTTTTACAGAGGACTTTTTTGATTTGAGTTTTAAACATGTTTTCGGAAAGATTCAAAATGGTCTCGGGGATTTTATTATAACAACGTATACAGTGACCCATGAAAGACGTGTTGACCCTACTAAGCCGAAAGTGTGCTCCAAAAGTTGTTAAGTTTGATGGGTAAAGTATGTGGTTTAAAGGTTAATGATACTTTTCCTTACACCCTGTATTGTGAATTTAGAAGCACCCTGAATCTCATGCTTTTGGATCTCACTTCAGATAACATAACATAAACATAATATCACATAACAAATGATTAACGCATATTAATGCGTATAATTAACAAAGCATTTTATGTAATGAACCGTTTCAGTAACCACTATACATATTCCATCATTCAATATAAACTTATGTTAATCTGATCATTAAACTACGGACTTAGGAACAAGTTTCAAAACCATCTCTTGTTATTTCTTTCTTATTTCTTGGCCTCATGAACTTGTATAGCCATAGATTTAGCATATACTAAAGTCCGGCCGCTGAAAGATTGCGTTTGACAGTTACCATAAAATTGTTAAAAACTGAATGAAAATATTGTTTACCTGTGCTCACTCTAGTACACAGGGCACTAGCCCTTTTAAGTTCAAAAAGCTACTAAATAATGATCGGCATTTATAGTTTTCATTCAGTTTTTTACCATTTTATGGTAACTGTCAAACGCAATCTTTCAGCGGCCAGACTTTACGTTAGATTGGAAATGTGAAAGAGAAAGGGCATAGCATTAACGTATGTTAGAGCGAGATAGATAGACTAGGCCATTTTCGAACACGCTATGAGCCTGTATGGCTCTAGCGTCAGTTGTCAACGGAACGAATCCCGTTGTTTTTCCAATATCTTAGTTTTTTTTGGTCTCGCCTTGGATAATCCGTAGCCGATCTAACGTTGTATATGCTAAATCTATGGGCATAGCGGACGTGGGGCGCAAGACAGCTCAGCTGATGTGGGACTGGGTGGGACATGTCTGTCGCATGCATTCGGAAAGATGGGCCAAAATCACCACAGACTGGGTTCCCCAGGATGGTCACCGGCGTCGAGGTAGACCCAGAAAAAGATGGAGAGATAACATGGATGCTTTCTTGGAGAGTTGGCCAGAAGTTGCACACAACAGAGAGGATTGGAGAGTAAAAGGGGTGGCCTTTACCCAGTAGTGGGACGTTGATATTCAATGTCAAAAAAAAGTGTTACTACACAAGTTTAGTAACATTACTACACATGTAGTAACATTACTACACGTCGACCGAAATCGAAACAAATAGTTGTATGGCTAGGTACACCTTGGACACTTAGCTATCACTACATACAAATGTTTAGACAACGATACACAACGATGATGATAATACGCTTTTCTGTCACAAAAACACTGCATAAAACCCTTTATCCCTTAGTCGCCCATAATACACACAGAAAGATATGTAGGTAGTATACAGGATGTAACAAAACAACCTAGTAATACTTAAGGGGGCGCTTTAGACTATCAAACTGAACAACTTTTACTATGGAGAAAAGAAACATCGAGAAAAAAAAATCTGCCGCCAAAACATTTTAGTCGAGTCAGTATTGCAGTTTTGTGTGGGACAGCAGATTTTTTAACTCGTCATATTATAACGTACTCTTCTTCATCGCAACACAATCAAAGTCAAACTAACTAGAAAAGCAAAAGAACGCAGACAAATTGTAGGCGTTTTAAATTTAACTATGAAAAACTGAATCAATAACCAGCCAACGTGTCTGAGTAGACATACAGCCTCGTTACAATACGGACAGCCCGTTGGTTGAAAATCTTCCCTTTTCCTCAAAATATTCCTAAGTTCTCAGTTTTCGTGTTCACTGTAGTAAATACATTATTGAATGTTGGATCAATTTGTCAGTTCCACTATGTCGTGCATTAGAGGATGTCTTTGTGCTAAATATAATAAATGACCTATTATCCTTAATACATAATACATACAATCGAAATAGCCGTGGTGGTCCAGTGGCGAGTAACCTTGCCTGCCGTGCAGGAGGCGATCGTTCGATCCCTTTGACTATTTATATGTGGACTGGTTACGCGTGTAATTCTACTAACAAACATTTCTGCCACTTTTTGCGGGGGGCGAGGTAATATGAAATCCGCAACTTTGGATTTTATTCCCCATAACTTTAGATTCTAATTTTGAATGTTAAAAATCATGAAAAGTAGTCTCGTGTGAACCCCAAACGTTCTAAGTTCGAAGTTATTATTTCGCAATTATAGGCTGTCTCGTTTAGTGATAAGGTGTAAAATTGAATGTAAATGCACAAGATCAATTGTGCTTATACCGTGGCAGAGGGGAAATGCTACCGCAAGGCTAGTCCTTATAATTATTAGTCAAAGTTCGATCCCCGTCCAGGCAGACTCGTACCAATGAGATTTTCAGAATCTATGTACGATTTGTAACACCACTGGCTTTTCGGTGAAGAAAAACATCGTGAGGAAACCTGCATGCTCGTGCCTGCAGTCGAGAGTAATTTTATTTCGAATTTTAATAATGTACCAAAAATATTAGAGATTCATTTAGTAGTAGGTATGACGTTATTATACGACAAAAAACGGTATTTATTATGGATTGTGTGAGAAATTTGTGATCGTTTTCTGTATAGAAAATTATATGGAATCGTGTTTTCACCATGCATAAGACCTAGCATTGGTCTTCAACTTTAACATTATACAACGTGTTAATGAATAAGCGCAAAACCTCATACACCCCAACTGATGTATATCAAAATAATTAGATTGAAACAATAATTTCATTATTTTGATAAAGTTAAAATTTAAAGTTGTTCGCATTTTAAGTTTTGAGGCAAAAATGATTTGATATAATTTCAGCAATGAATGAAAGTGCTAACGTGCTCATGGATATATTTAAAGAATCTTGTTTTGGTAGTAAGTAGAGTGAGAGCGCCCGAGCGGTGGGTGAACTAGATCTCGTTCAGTAAATTTCAAATTTTACATACAAATTGCGGTGGTGTTTGTGGTGGGCTCACACCCCGTCACACTGGACAGTGTTTCGGTACTAGTGAAACGTGGATGTTCTGTGGTTACAGAATATCTCTGACTACCCCCTCGGGGAATATAGTCGTGAGCATTTGTATGTATATGTATGCAAACAAATTATTTAATATTTAATACAAAATTACCTATGTGGAAACCATGATAATTCGATTCTGCTCTCGATTCTAAACAAACTACTTTCTAGTTTTGCGTTAATTCATTCAAAGTCAAAGTCAATATAATTTATTCAATATAGGAGCTTACAGCACACTTATCAAACGTCAAATCTTTTTTAAAGCTACCATCGCGTCGAAACGTGTTGTCGCTGTAGAGAAGATGCGGCCAGAAACTCTACAACATAACACGACTTAATAACTATTACAATATAAATTCTTAAGCTAAAGTTATGTAGTTTAGTTTAGTTATAAAGGTAAATTAACACGTTGTATACATTACAAAGTGTATGATATAGTACTTTTAATATAACAAAGGATTAAGCTGAGCAATTTGAAGTATCACAGACTCTTAATATCAGAGAAAAGCTGACTTAATAGAAAAGACCTTTGACAAAATTAGTTACACAATTACTTCGTAAAAATATCAGCTTATCTAAAGAGATTACTAATCCTAAAATCACAAACTCAAAGAGTATTCCCATCCCTTTCTCTCGTTATAGAAAACGTGTGCTAAAGTGAGAAGGGTAGTACACTTTAGAGCTTGGTTTTGGTTAGTTAACTCATCATTTCTGTAGCATAAATGTCAAGCCGAGTACACATTGAAATGTTTTATAAATTACTAGAGTTTACCCGCGACTTCGTCCGCACAAATTACATAACAGATTGAACTCAAATCAATCATAAGCTATCAAACAAAAAAAAATTTAGTACAATCGGTTCAGTAGTTTTACATGATGCTTTGAACAAGCAAATAAATAGATAAGTAGACAATAATTCTAAAAAAGGTTGATTTGGAGTCAGAGATATTGTGAACCCTTTGACTAATTATTGTAAGGACTAGCCTTGCGGTAGCATTTCCCCTCTGCCACGGTATAAGCACAATTAATCTTGTGCATTTACATTCAATTTTACACCTTATCACTAAACGAGACAGCCTATAATTGCGAAATAATAACTTAGAACGTTTGGGGTTCACACGAGACTACTTTTCATGATTTTTAACATTCAAAATTAGAATCTAAAGTTATGGGGAATAAAATCCAATGTTGCGGATTTCATGTTACCTCGCCCCCCGCAAAAAGTGGCAGAAATGTTTGTTAGTAGAATTACATGCGTAACTAGTCCACATATAAATAGTTAAAGGAGATACCTAAAAACCATATCGTAATCTTTTTCTTGTAAATATCTTCAAATGTCCAGAAATATTTCTGTTACAGTTTTATGATACTTTAGGTTGTAATTTAAGGGTAGGCTTTTTTAATCGATATGTAAAGATATGCTGTGGCGAGTTGCGGAGAGGCATTGACCTTCAATTATGAGGACCCAGGTTTGAATCCGCATGCACGACATGCCATGTTCCATTCCGACTGCTCTCAAGCGGTGAAATAATACTTCATGAGGATATATCATATGCTGAAGAAGAAATCTTGACAATGTTACACTATTGTATTTGTAATTGTACTTTGTATATAAATTTATTTTTAAAGATGTGTATTGTAGAGTTTCTGGCTACATCTTCTCTACAACGGAACACCTTCCGACCGACGTGGTGGTAGAGACAAAAATGACGTCAGAAAGCTATCTATGTGATATTATTTTGAATAAAACATTTTGAGTTCGAGTTTTGAATGCTGCTGTGTATGTCAAGTCCTCCATTCCAAATTGGGTATGCAAGATAAACTAAGCCCATTTGCCGTCATACCAAGCGGGATTAAAAATCCGTCAATGCGATGCGAACCGGCACGCTCTAGTGTGCGAAGTACACATTTTTCGCTGCGATGCGGCCCGCTCCGCCCCGATGCGACCCGTCGTAATATGCGGTTACCTTTAGTCGCCTTGTACAATATTAATGGGAGGAGATAAGTTTACTGTAAGCGAATACACTGCTTTAATTATTTGATACGAAAATAGCAAAGAGAGAATAATAGACTCCAAGTCTCATACAAAATCGTAGCAAATTTTTGTCCGCATCTGACATAATTATAACCTATACAAATCAAGTATGCATGTTGTTGGGTGGCACGAATATGTTGTTTTTCATTCATAAACTTAGTCGTATTATATGCGTAAAAAGCACAAAAATAATTGGACGGTAAAAGTAACAGGAACGGTAAAAGTCATTATCATCTTCAGTTTGGCCGGGTTATAGATAATCATTTTATCGTGTGAGGGAGATAGTGAAGATGACAAAATTGAGGGCGGAGGGATGGGCTGTGACGTCACGGAACTACGTTCGGATTTTTTTGCTAGTTGGTGGATTATTTAATTCATAGATTTTTATGCAAGAAGAATATTTTATCATTTTCTTTATTAAGGTCTTTAGTGTACATCTAAACGATATTTAAGTAAAACGATTTTATATAAAATCGTAGGCATTTGCATTCTATTAGAGTATGATTAAAA
The DNA here is from genome assembly GCA_963924505.1 of Agonopterix alstromeriana. Lineage (NCBI taxonomy): Eukaryota > Metazoa > Arthropoda > Insecta > Lepidoptera > Depressariidae > Agonopterix > Agonopterix alstromeriana. The sequence goes on along the minus strand of OZ004685.1, from coordinate 10,117,653 downwards.
TTTTATACATTACAAGCGCCCACGACTTTTTATCCCAAATAAATTATCAAAATAGTAATCTGAGGTAAGAATGATATGTTTTTACCTTTTATTTTTACTGCAAGTTTGTTTTAATTTATTTTACTTTTTGTTGCTTCCATGGAATTGGGACTATAAAGTCCTCATCATCAAAACAAAAATGATATCAAACACCAGTATTTTCCTACACTACATTAAGAAGATACCTTGACAACCTCTCCCAGTTTCATGGCACCATAATATTGTATTGTCATCAGAACTATGTATATATTTTCAACTGAATAAGTCGACTGGAAGTGGGCGAGAATTCGATTGCAAGATTTGAATGTTAGATAGTTAGATTATTTTTGAATAAAACCTTTTAAAAATATTGAAAATTGTCAACCCTCAGCTACCCAAAAAACGTAAAAACAAGAGAGTCTGAATTGAAATAGACATTAACAAAAAGTTTTCTAATTTTTGATAGGTATATACAGGGTCCATCTTAAAATGCTGACTCTTTTGTAAGGGGATGATCAGACCATCAAACTGAACAACTTTCTGTATGGGACCAACATCGAAATCGCGAAATTAAAATCAGCTCTTCCATACAAAACTGCAAACCTATTCGAGCCAATCAATTGTATGGGACAGCTGATTTCTTTTCGCGATTTCAATTTTGGTCCCATAGAGAAAGTTGTTCAGTTTGACGGTCTGATCATCCCCTTAAAAAAGTGTCAGCATAATAAGAAAGACCCTATATGAACATTGATCAAATATTATTCTTGATCGAAGCAAGTGACGATAAAATAGTTTTGGTATAATTCTCTGGATGACACGTTAAGTTCTATTATCACGAGTAACACCGTTGTGATAGCAATAATTTTCAAACATATAGTAATTATAATAGTTATGCCTTTGCTAGCGTTGACCATGTCATGGCTTGAAAACACTCAGGTATCAAGTTGATCGCTATCTTGCCTCCACTAAAAATCCACTTACCTCATGCAGCGTAGCTGAGTGTGGGCTTGATGATTTAATAATTATTCGCATGGTAGCCTGACAGTATTTTTAAATGATAATACCTTTCTTAGAAAAGAAAGTAAATCAAATGTGGTTCATTCCTCAGAAAAAAAAAATGTTACATCTTTTTCGAAGAATCCATAAGTCAAAGCATCTGACCCACAGGTTAATTTATTTAAAAAAATTATAGAAACAAATTTCACATAACAACACAACCCTTCTCATCTTACCCGAGTTATAAAAAAATCGTTAAACAAAATCTCACCCCTCATCCAGCAAGTATCCGAACGCGACGTCCCGCGCGCGATGCCACGTGCCGCGTAGAGCGTATTTTGGCGGCGCGCTGCGCGGTCCATCGAGCGAGACGGGATGACGTTCCATTTTCAAATTATTCGCAATTTGAATTTTCGGTGTTGATTGTACACTTTTTATCGCGTATAGTGATGTGAAAGGTGTTTAATTCAATTAGTTATCGATTGTAAGTGATCAGATATTCTGATAAAAAATTAATTGTAAACTTTGTGCTGTGAATTGTGTCAAAAAGAAAATGTTTTGTTCTTGATTGTGATCGTTAGTAAAAATCTTATTTTAAATTAATATATTTTCGAGTAAATGTTAGTCAAAATAATTCAAACGAATTTCAAAAAACTGATCTATCAATGGATTATTTTCAAACACAGAAAAGTTATTTATATACATACTTCGATAATTAAAAATTTACTTTAAACAAAACAACATTTGATTCTAAATAACTATTTTATTAAGTTCTATTTAAATTTAAATATCCTACAAAAAATTAATTGTATATCTATTAAATAAACCTTCCACATTATTTAACTACGTATTTATATGACATGAAAATAATACGGCATGTAATTCTGATACCTACCCGTCTAAATCAGAGCTCCAGTGTCAAATTACAACAAGAAACCAGCCGTGTGAACTTATATAAAGTTTTATTACATAGTTATGGATATAAAATATAAGAAACTCATAAAGAAGGAAGACAATTTTCTCAAATATGAGACATTTAACAAAACAAAAAAAATGGTCTTGGAACAACGAGTTTTTTTTTTAATTACAAGACTTTACGCGCTTCTAAATATCACCTGATGGAAAATAGCATGCCATTCATAAAACACCTAATTAAGACCAAATGAGAATGTTAGTATCCGAGGAACTCCTAAAAAGGTCCCAGGAAGGAAACGCCCATATTCTAAAGATATTGTGTGGAATTATTAACATACTTAGCTTGAATTTAACGTTAAAGGAAAATAGGAAGGTACACCTACGTATTCTAAACAGGACAAAATAGCCCAAAAAGTATTAAGTCTTTTCGGATTTATGTTACTCTAAAATCGAATTATTTTTAGCAACCTGTAATCCGAATACGTGTTTCGTAATTGAAAAAATAGACACGACAATCCCACGGAGGTGGACAGCTAAGATATCAGAAAACCGATCCTCTTGTCACAATCCATCGATTCTGAACGACCCAACCGTAAAATATACCTCAAAATCAAGACTAAGTCATCTGTACCCAACCGTCCAGCGGTTGATTAAGACGTATTTTCTTAATTTGAAAAAGGAAATTTTGATAACAATTTGTGAAATCGCGGTTGTGAAGTGGTTTATGTTGTTCCCGAAAAAATTACGGAATCAAACAGTGTTTTGTATTTTGCAGTATAAACTATTTTTTTTTTTTAATGGTGTTGTGTTTTTCTCATATCGTCATAACAATTCTTATTAATATCGATTCATAACAATTGCAAAAAACAATATTCGGTTTCACCATTTATATGTTAGGTTTCCGTCGCGTCGCTATATATAACTTGTTCGTTCTTTCTCTTTTCCATTAAGTACCCATATCTTATTTTTAGTTTATCATACGATTACCTACTATGTTTAGGTAATTAAAGCAGCTTTAATTCTAATTTCACCACTTCAAACAATTATTTTATAACGAGACATTAAGATTTAAGTAGATATTTTAATATTCAGTAGGTGAGGCATGTGTTAAAATGTTTTGTCGGTTTCTGGGGCTATTTCATTCAAAGGTTTATCTTTTAGTATGGACGTAACATTAGATTTTGCATAAAATGTATTTTCTCTCAAAAAAAATATATTTATAATCTTGTGAACCTATACCTATATTATTTGTCAGTTAAATATTTTTAATCAGAATCAGAAGTATTTATTTGCTGAAACATGGTCATGGTGGTGATTTGACATTGATCTATGTCTGTATGTTAGTACCATATTAAAATACTCTTAAATTATTAATTACAAATAAATAGTAGATTGTCACATCTTAATTAAAAATACTATCAAAACACTTAATTTCAACCTAAATAATCCATCGCGTAAACACCGTCACGGCTTAATCAGTAATCACCCATTACAATTTTTAAAAGCAAAACTAAAATAATTCCTAACTTCCTCATTATGACCATTTGACCATTAAAAAGGTAAAACAATATTCTCGTGAGAAGCATTGGACCCACCTGCCTCTATCGAACCGGAAAACCGGTGATCAAACACCGGAAAATCGTCCAAAAACCGGCGAAATTATTCCAAACGAATCGCCTTTGCAACGACCAATAGTAAAAGAATCTAAGTTCGGCGATTTTCATGCTGCTTTCACGGTATTTACTGGCTTTTTTCTTTGTAACCATTAGTGCATTGAAATTAACTATCGTAGTTTCTACAAATAGGTCTTTTTTAAGGAGTCTGTAGGTACTTAATTTTCTTTTTTATCTGCTGAGTTTAACAGTAAGACCAATCAGTCGTTGCTTGCTGAGAGTGATTTGGGTTTGAAAGGTTCTGAAAGCTAGTCGATAGAAACAATAGATTTCGAATAACATCCAATCAAGACGAGTGCAAAACATTTTCTATAAATTAATCTTCACAAGTTCAACCAAGTCTTTAATTAATTAGGTTTATTTGCTTATTCAAAGTGGTTTTTGAAATATCAAAAATAAATTGAACCAGTGGTGATCAGTGAATAAAATATAAACATGCCTAAAACGTTTATCGATAAATCAATCAAACGGTGACGCTACGCACTAATATTCAAAATTAGAACAATTAAAAAACAAAACAATTAAAAATGCCGGCGTAAAGTGTTTTATAGTGCACACAAACCTTATGAAATGACTTAATAAGTTCTTTATAGTACACTTATGAATGTAACAGTGATTTGTAATAGGTTATTAAAAGTGAAGTGAATTGTTCAAACTGGAGGGCCAGAGTAAAGCTACTTTTGCCGCCCTTTTTGGGTTGAGGGCCGGCGGCGGTGTTGATCTCTCCGCCGCTTACCGATACAATCAAAACATGATGGAATATTATACATGTGAGTTTATTATGTTATGTTATGTTAGTATTACGTATTAGTGGTAGCGTAGATAGGCCCCCGACAAGGTGGACAGACGACCTGGTGAAGGCGGCGGGAGCCCGTTGATGAGGGCAGCGCAGGACCAGTTGTTGTGGCGATCCTTTGGGGGAGGCCTATGTCCAGCAGTGGACGTCCATCTGCTGAGATTATGATGATAATGATGATGAGTATTATACAACGTGTTAATGAATAAGCGTAAAACCTCATACACCCCAACTGATTTAAAACAAAATAATTCGATTGAAACAAAAATTTCATTATTTTGATGGTTAAAATTTAAAGTTATTCGACTTTTAAGTTTTCAGACAAAAATGATTTGTTATCATTTCAGCAATGATTGAAAGCGCTAGCATGCTTGTATCCACCATTTTAAGAATCTTGTTTTGGTAGTAAGTAGGGTGAGTGTGCCTGTGCGGTGGATTGAGATCGAGTTCAGTAAATTTAAAAATTTTACAAACAAATTTTTTAATATTTTGAAAAAAATTACCTATGTTGAAAACATGATAATTTGATCCTGCTCTCGATTCTAAACAAACTACTTTCTAGTTTTGCGTTAATTCAATACCACATTGTATACCTACCTATCTATAGGTAGGATATTTTTCTGACGAACGTAATATTTACTAGCTTTTGCCCGCGAATTCGTCCGCAATAAATAAGAATATCTAAAAATCCTTTCTTAGTGCATCCGCAGAATCAATTTTCAAATTTCATATTTCTATCATCAGTGGTTTAGGTTGTCTGTAAGTCAGTCACGGAACTGTTTTGTAAGTATAGAAGATTATTTAACTTGCCATTAGGTACCTTGTCCTTACTAGGTAATTCAGTCATCGCTCAAAGTCATTGGTCTTGCGTAATCAATATGTGTGTAAATTTTGATAATGTTTTGGAATTTAATTACATAATTAAGTTGCATTAGATTAAGAATCGTTGCTTTACCGATAGATTTTTCTTATTTTTTTATTTATAATTAATGAACTCTTGCTTGTGCGTTAGCACTGCATTTCCGCCAATGTCAAGTAGTTTGTGGGAGTATCTATCCCAAACTCAGGGATTGTTTTTGATCAAGAATAAGAAGAGATTTAGGATTTCGGAGCCTCGTGGCACACAATAACGCGACGCGTGACGCTCGTACAAACAAACCCACAAACAAACAGACAGACAAAAGTTCTAAAAAAGATTGATTTGGAGTCAGGGGCACCTAAAACCATATCGTCTTCTTTTTTTTGTAAATTTCTTCAATGTACAGGCACACTTCAGTTACAGTTTTATAATAGTTACGATTAAGATACGGTTTACATTGAAAAAATAAGAATTATATTGTTTATCCGAAACGTTTGACTTTCCTCTACCAATTTTATCTATCAACCATATATCCAGCAAAAATTTAACTCTATAAAACCGAGCCTGAATGGAACCTCTTTTCCAATCTTCATCGTCTTTATCAAAATAAAAAGCCTCGAATCCCGAATGCCATTATGTAAAAACAACGACCGGCTCCATCCATAACGAGATTATCATAACGACGACAAACATAAAAACCTCGTACAATCATGGAACTATAAAATACCTCATAACATCCACCGCACATCTGCGAAGCCCCGAGATTTCATAAAACACCCAAAAATTCCCTCCAAATTTGAGATCGTTATGGTGTCAGCCAATGGCGTGGCCGGAATGTCGCGGGAGGGAGACCGGCGCGTTCTGATTGGCTGGTGGGTTTCGAAGGCGGGGCGTGGCTTACTTGTGTGCGTTCGAAGTTCGAATTTGCGGGCATGCGTTGTTTAATTGAGAGGCTGTATGGCTGTGGGCCGTTGTCTTTCATGTGTCGATTTATATGAACGCAAATTGCTAGATTGAGATAGGACCGTGTTTGGTACGCTTTGTGACATGCGATGATATTACGCCATGTATTATTTGGAATTTTGGATGCATATACCTAACGTGCTTAAAGTTCTTTGGATATTAAATTAAGTTGCTTTACAAAATCTGAAGATTGCAAACTACCCAACTTTAGCAAAAAACTATGTAGGTACCTTTTGCCCGCGATTTCGTCTGCGTGGAATTCGAAAAACTTCAACATCAAGTGTTGATTTTCGAAAAACCCTTTTCTCACGAAAGTCACGGAACTGTTTTATAAGGGTGTAAGTGACAGCCTAGCAAATACTGAAACGGTGAACTCAGACCATCAAACTGAACAACTTTCACTATGGAAACGCGTACCTCAGGAAACGCGAAAAAAAATCAGCTGTCCCATACAAAACTGCTGTACCTACCCGACTCAAATTATTTTTTTTCGAGTTTCGTGAGGTAGGCTCCGTAGTGAAAGTTGTTCAGTTTGATGGTCTGAGTTCACCGTTTCAGTATTTGCTAGGCTGTCACTTACACCCTGTATATAGTTAGGTATAGGTAGGTTTTAAAAAAATACCCATACTCTCCGTTACATAAGTGGCGACGGGCTCACCCCCTGTCACACTGGACAGAGTTTCGGTACTGCTGGTGAAACGTGGATGTTCTGAGGTTTCTGAATATCTCTGACTACCCCTTCGGGGAATATAGTCGTGAGCATATGCTTAAAAAAATAGCTAATAGTGTAAGAGATAAGAGGAATTTTGGTAACCATCAGCTGCAAGGCTGATTCAGTATTCATAGGGTGTAGAGCATCTCTGTATCGGGGATTGACCAGGTCTGCCTGCATAACTCCAGTCGGTTCAGGAGTTACAGCCGTTCAAAGGTCTGTATCAAATGAACGATCAGTTGCAAGGCTGATCATAGGATATTATTATAATATACAGTGTAGTTATGTGAACAGTATAAAAACTGACATGGTCTATCAGTCGGTTTAGAAGGTACATCCGGTCAAAGGTCGAAACTTTGAATGATTGTATCGATGCGGAAGCGAGTAGAGTAGTAGAGTAGAGTAGTAGAGTCAAAAATTACGTCAGAAAGCTATCCATGTGAAATTATTTTGAATAACTAATTTTAATTTTGATTGATCATTTGCTTACCAACTATACTTCATTCCAAATAAGGACGATGAGATTTTCCGATTCCTATTTAGGTTTCTGGCCAATTCTGATTACCAAATGTAATTAATTTATTGGATACATATACTATCCGACATATCTTGGACGTTACTAAAGCTGTTCTAAGAATAAGTGAGAGGAAGTGTTTCAAATCTCTGTTTCTGTAATGCAAAATAGCCTTAAAATTTCGTTGCTATTTTGAATGTAGTATAGGTAATTCTATTGCCAAGATCAACAGTTCACTAGTTTACTATAGGTCCAGCAGTAGGTTGATAGGTAACAGTTGAGAAGTTCTCGTAAATAAAGGTTTTATATTTGGTTATCCTGAAAACGATCGGACCTCGTGCCCTAACCATATTTATTTTCAGACAATCTTCCAATCATATAGATCGAATTATGAGAATTTAATAATCCTATAATCAAACCAGAGGCCGCAGCATGATGCGCGTTATAAGGCTATGTGACGCCTTTTATCTCGTTCGTTCTCAAAAAGAAATAGAATGAAGGCGCTATACAGAGTGTAAGGAAAATTATCATTAACCTTTAAACCACATGCTCTACCCATCAAACTGAACAACATTTACTACGGGAGCAAACCTGTGAGAACATACAAAATTTCAGCAGTCCCATACGTTTGAATCAAGTAGGTATTGCAGTTCATCGATTTCGGATACTTTTAACCTGGAACTTTCTAATGGCGTGCCTAGTCTGATTTATATCGGTAATTAAATAAAAATTTAATTAATTCTTATTATCACTCTACAAAAGAGGAATATTTATATTCGTATTTTGAGTTTGATAAAACATGATGTTATAAGAATGACCATTATAAGAGGAACCCCTCTTGCAAAGTAGGCGTGGAACGTGTCGCCACAGGTTATGCAATGATTTGCATAACACCATAATGCGCGCGGCGTGGTGCGAGCGAGAGGGCATGAGTAATCGTAGCAGCTTGAGCGGGAAGACAAGTGGCGACAGCCGTCTCCGAAGCAAAAGCGCTACTTTGCATTTCTAACCCCACTTATAATGTTCTGTGGTCTTGACAATGTTAATTATTGTACGTTGTATATTATTTATTTCAAAAGATGTGTGTTGTAGAGTTTCTGGCCGCATCCTCTTTACAACGGATCACATTTCGACGCGGTGGTAGAGTCATAAGATATTAAATGATATGCGCATTAAGGGTATATTACTGTTGGCACGCTCCATACAAACGTAGTCTGGTGATATTTTCAATACTAACCAATTAAACTCAATGAAATTTTTCAGAAACAATCTAGAGAGTAATCTCTATTCTTGTATCTTGTCAGATTTTCGTTAAAATGTATAGTTTTAAAGTTACAGTGCCTCAAAGATTTCCATACAAATCTTAAATTAATCCTAGCATTGAAACTGTATATTTTAACGAAAATCGGACACGATACAAGCATAGAGATTTGTTTCAAGATTGTTTCAGCAAAATTTCATTGAATTTAATTGGTTAGTATTGAAAATATCACCAGACTACGTTTGTATGCAGCGCGCATTTACGCATTCGGAATAAACTTCTCTTAAGACACATTTTCGAAAATCTAACCTATATAAACCTATATACATACGGGCAGTAAGATTATTTTGTGTAGAAAAAGCCTAGACGTTACTCGTACGAGGCTATAATGGTATAAAAACCCTCGTCTAAGCAACCGGTCCACGGCATCTGACCGTATCTAAGTATTTTGAATTGAAACCCAAAAGGAATTTCAAACACCTATTATTGTCTGTTGCAGCCATTTTGTGTTTTTCAATCAAATGTAAGAATATAGGAATAGGAACAAGGAAAGGAATAGAAATAGTAATATATTAAAAATGATACGACAAAATCCAAAATGACAAGGTTTCTATATTATTACAATTGGATCTAAGAGGAAGGATCTCTCTTTAAGACTAGAGTGAGCCATACCAATTGTAAAGTGTCCACTTTTTTTGACGTTTAGGTTTGAGTGTGTGGTGTCAAGTAGTATGGACAAAAGGCACCAAGTGACATATGGCCTTATGTTTACGGTCACTTTTCACACACACTAGCTCAAAAAAAATTGGACCGCCGCATAAACAAATATCTATAGTTCCATCTCCTTCTACTATTAAAGGTACGTCATAAGACAAAAGAGACTAACTACAATCGTAAATTTATGCGGACTCTATAGAGATCCTTCCTCTTAGAATTGGATGCATACATTACTTAAAAAGTGTCAGCATGTTAAGAAGGACCCTGTATACAGGATCGTTCTTAATATGCTGACACTACATACATTTGGCTCGAGTAGGTTTGCAGTTTTGTTTAGAACAGCAGATTTTTGTCTTGTTCTGATAATCCTCTTAAAAACTGTCAGCATATTAAGTTGGACCCTGTATAATTATAATACAGTGTCCTTCTTAATATGCTGACACTTTTTTAAGGGGATGATCAGACCGTCAAACTGAACAATTTTCTGTATGGCACCAACATCAAAATCGCAAAAAAAAACAGCTGTCTCATACAATTTGGGTCGAGTAAGATTTCAGTTTAGTATGGGAACAGCTGATTTTTTTTTCGCGATTCCGAAATTGGTCCCATAGAGAAAGTTGTTCAGTTTGAGGGTCTGATCATCCCCATAAAAATGTGTCAGCATATAAAGAAGGACCCTATACATTGTTTTTATCGCATTATAATTTTTATATACCTGAGCTTAATTACCCCTTTTTTTAGATAGAATATAGAATGTTATGAGTAAGGACATTAATTTGAAACTCACATACTGTGAAAATACTAAAGATAATGACTCTATGACGCCATTAAGATTCCGTAAAGCACGAGTCTTTGAATAAAAAAGACAATAAAATTGGCACTAAACTATTTCCTCGAAAAAAAAAACTCTATATGAGTCAACATTATATGTCATAGATCACGAAATTACTCTTCACAATAGGTATATAAATATAGCAAGACGCTTGCCGCACCTACATACAAAAGGGAGTGAATGACATCAACAATACAACACATTACATCTCTAAAAATATCCTAAACACCTTAACTCATAACCTTAAAGCTCAAAATCCAGTTTACAAATCAAAAACCAAACGCAAAAGAGTAATACGAGACAAATTATATACACACAAGCTTAAAGCGTCATATATCACAGCACACATGCACAAACGCGTATAGCGTCGGACGCTCGTACGTATAAACACTAGCACACATACAACGCTCGTCTCTGATTGGCTTCCGCCATGCGTATACGCATATATCACTGAATCTAAGTTTTGAAACAAGTTTTGCTTGTAATTGTCGAGATTTTAGAAAGGTGGTCAGGTTAGAAATAGGTCTTTTGTAACTCTAACCCGTTGGTTGCGTGTTCATCTATACAGTTTCTTGTTATAAGGTTTATTTGCATTTAGTTATGTAAAGTTATAATTGGTACATAATTAGAGGGTTTGGACTTTGGTCTGCGTATAAGCGATGAAATTTCTTTATTAGTCGCTGTGTATTTCGATACATTATAAAGGACACCGGGCAAAAATGTTTAGCCACTGGACCAAGAGTCCTCCTCTATCAGCACGGGTAGAGATAGTTGGTAGATGATTTCCTAAAGTTTAAGAGCGCGTACAAAGTAATCAAAATGTAATCAAATAGTATGGAAAATATATAGTGTATATTTTAAGCGCCAAATGCATTTCAATTCAATAACTCGTAAAATAATACCTACATTTAAAAAATACGCGAATTTAAGCCCTTTGTAATATGTAAGTGACTTACTTTTTTAAATTAAAATTTTTCGCTCAGTATTATCCACCATACTGAAAATAACTGGAAATTCGATAAGGGTTTTTCGAGTGAGAAAACTTTCATACAATACCTACTCTTTATTTGCACGCCAAAAATATAAAATAACAATATTAAAAGCAAAAAAAGGGTAAAAATCTTATCCATTACGTCTTTAATAAATGTCTAAAACCTTGCAATTGTTACACTATGTAATTCAATATTGGTTGATCTATGTTATTCATGGGTCATCAATGTTATATTTTTGTAATGTAACATTCAAATCAAAGATTGACGATTTTCCTTTATACGACCTCGTAACGACTAAGGTCCTCTAAAGCTACTAAATGTATATGTAACTTCTATATGACTTTCCACAATATTTATAACAGAGAGACCAACGGCCTGCCGAGAGGAAGCGGCATTAACATACGCGGACCGGATGCGTGCCCGACGGCATTGTGCCGCCATCTTGAATTTAGTGAAAAAAAAGTTTTTATTGTCTCTGGGAAAATGTTTTTTTTTTGTTACACGCTTTTTTTGGAATGTCGTAAATTGTAATGCTGTCTTCTTTTCAAATCCTGATTGCTGGCCACAATACAAAAAAAAAGTTGTTTTAATTTGTTTTGTTTTGTGTATTTCGCTTAAACTTAAATCGTTTTGTTCAAAATTATCAAATGGATCTGACGTCATTTTTGACTACCAACACGTCCACAAATGCGTCCAGAAACTCTACAACACACAACTTTTATACAATACAAAAATAAAAAGTACAATTGACAGCATAACATTTTTTAACCACCTATTTTTAATAAAAAATATAAAATAGGTTAAAAAATAAGAGATACGTATTTTTCCGATTTTATTTTTGACCGATATTTCTATGTTTAATTTACTTTTGAATTTTCTGAAAAACAAAGGATTTATGGCTAAGATACCTTGGCCGCAATAACATTAAAAATAAAAACTGTCAAATACAATAGAAAAGCATTTTTTTTTAGAAAATCATAGCAGGCAAAGGAATAAAATATCATTCAACCTCTATTATATTTTTTAGTATTTTTCAAATAACTCGAGAAATAATGGATAGGAAAATCTGATAATTAATTACATTATATAATTCAATATTGTATTTGTAATTGTACTTTGTATATAGGGTCCAACTTAATATGCCGACACTTTTTTATGGGGATGATCAGACCGTCAAACTGAACAACATTCTTTATTTATAAAATAAAGCCATAAACTAATGACCTCAGACAACCATGAGCAGGATCAAGGACATAAACATTATGGTCTTGCTTCGATGCACTCCCATCAATGTTTTATGATTTTTTATGGATCACAGGAAATTTTTATACAGGATGTAAAGGACAGCCCTCTGCAAACTGTAACGGTGAACTATCAAACTGAACAACTTTCACTATAGAGCCTACCTCAGGAAACACGAAAAAAAATCAGCTGTCCCATACATTTGAGTCGGGTAGGTACAGCAGTTTTGTATGAAACCGCAGAATTTTAGGGTTCCGTAGTCATCTGTCTGGCTCGCTGGCTGGCTGTATACCCCGCCTCAATAAGTCGCTCAATTTTGCAATTACTGAATCGAAATTTGGTATGAAGACAGATAACAGTAACCCAAAAACAGATATAGGGCGTAGCCCCCCCTCTAACTTCTAAATACTGAAGTAAAAAATCGCAGAAGGTAGGCTTACTAAACATTTTCAGATTTTTACTCTATCAATAAGTACTTTCAACGAAAATTATGACGGATCTTTGTGAAAACCTTTGCGGAAGTTAATAATCAATAATATTTGTATCCAAAAATGTTTTCGGAGATAATGGAATTACAATATTAATAAAAACTCAGCTCTCAGATCGAATGTGTTTTGAGTTGCTATGATGTTCTCAATGAAAAATACACTACTTTCACTGAAAAAAAAATTCGTGGTCTATGACTTTCACCTTGTTAGCTTGTCGCATCATACCTATTCCAACTTCGTGGTCATTAATGCACTGGCCCAATAGTATGGACTCTGTATCTCTCCTTTAAATATCTTTCATACAAAAGACTTCAACGATTTAGTTTATAAATGAACCGAATCTATACCTATTTCGGTATCATGTTAGTATAATACTGCTTAGCATTGACTTCATTTCATAGATCAATAAAATTTACAATATATTATACAACGTGTTAATTGATAAGCGCAAAACCTTATACACCCAACTGATTAATAACAAAATAATTCGATTGATACAATAATTTCATTATTTTGATAGTTAACATTTAAAGTTATACGCATTTTAAGTTTCCAGGGAAAAATTATTTGTTATCATTTCAGCAGTAAATGAAAACGTTAGCGTGCTCATGGATGCATTTTAAGAATCTTGTTTTGGTAGTAAGTAAGGTGAGAGTGCAGGTGCACCCGTGCGGTGGGTTGATACCGAGTTCAGTAAATTTAAAATTTTACAAACAAATAATTTAATATTTTGAAAAAATGATAATTCAATTTTGCTCTCGATTCTAAACAGACTACTTTCTAGTTTTGCGTTTATTCATTAACACGTTGTATAAACAGATATTTTTTTGAAAATTAAATGTTTATTACCTATTTGATTTTTTGTAGTTTATCCCAAAAGGCTTCAAAACCTAAAACTTTGTGAGTACCCTATTATAAATATTAATTTTATGAATCAAATTCCATCACATAAGAGTCGCAGGTCAACACGGAGCGAATGTTAATAATCAGAATATTTGTTGGAGGGAGTGCGCTGGCGCATGACGTATCCTGTACCTGTGTAACGTGCTTATTGAGAATGCATTTAACTTGTTTGTAAGGTTATTAGGTTATAATATAAAAGATAAAACCAACCTACTAGTGTGTGTACCAAATGTGGATGTTCTGAGGTTTCAGAATATCTCTGACTACGCCCTCGGGGAATATAGTCGTAAGCATATGCTAAAACCAACGTGCTGAAGAGGCGTTCGAGATAGAAGTCCTCTAAAGTCTGTGTTTTCTTAGAGCAACATCATTATCATCATCAGCCTAAACAGGGTGTAAGTGACAGCCTAGCAAACACTGAAACGGTGAACTTGGACCATCAAACTGAACAACTTTCACTATGGAGCCTACATCAGGAAACGCGAAAAAAAATCATCTGGTCCATACATTTGAGTTGGGTAGGTACAGCAATTTTGTATGGGACAGCGTTTCCTGAGGTAGGCTCCATAGTGAAAGTTGTTCAGTTTGATGGTCTGAGTTCACCGTTTTAGTATTTACTAGGTTGTCACTTACACCCTGTATAAGTCCTACTGCAGGGCTCAGGACTATTCTCCAGTATCACCACAACGAAGGGTCCCGCGTTGCCCTCATCCAACAGGTTTCCGCCGCCTTCACCAGGTCATCTGGGGACCTTGTGCGATCACTAAGGGAGAATGTATGGTAATTAGTCCACCACGCGTGTCCAATGCGAATTGGTAGACTTCACATATGCATCAGAATTTCTTCTTCAGCGTATGCAGGTTACCTCTCGATGTTTTCCTTCACCGTTTGAGAGCATTCCGTATTACGTACATAAGTTATAAAAAACATTGGTTTCGAACTTCCATACCTCTACGACTACAAACGATTTATAATGATTATTATGATTGTTTTAAAAACTCAGTTTATGAACTTTCACTTTTAACTTCAGTTACTAACTTTGACTATTTATATGTGGACTGGTTACGCGTGTAATTCTACTAACAAACATTTCTGCCACTTTTTGCGGGGGGCGAGGTAACATGAAATCCGCAACTTTGGATTTTATTCCCCATAACTTTAGATTCTAATTTTGAATGTTAAAAATCATGAAAAGTAGTCTCGTGTGAACCCCAAACGTTCTAAGTTCGAAGTTATTATTTCGCAATTATAGGCTGTCTCGTTTAGTGATAAGGTGTAAAATTGAATGTAAATGCACAAGATCAATTGTGCTTATACCGTGGCAGAGGGGAAATGCTACTGCAAGGCTAGCCCTTATAATAATTAGTAACTAACGCAATATAAATATTTAATCCACAAATTACGGAATTGAGTCTAGAATAAAGTTTTTACCACCAAACCTAGGAACTTAACAGCAATTTTCAACTCGTCCAAACCATCAACAAATCACAGAGCAACTCGGACGGTCTAAATTTAAATGTGAAATTCCCCCGCAAAGAGGAAACGGAAGTGGTCCCCTCCGAGTTTAAATTGGACTCGGTCGCCATTCTCGGCTTTTTTGACGTTTGCATTTGTGGCCCTCTGATTTACTTCGTGCAGTTTTATTTTACTATCTTTCGGATTGATGAATGGGATTAATTTTACTTTCGGAGACTTTAAACTACGACTACCAACTATTTTACCAAACGCAGATCATTGTTCTTAAATTATACTATATACTCCAAGTCTTATACAACGTGTTAATGAATAAGCGCAAAACCTCATACACCCCAACTGATTTATAAGAAAATAATTAGATTGAAACAATAATTTCATTATTTTAATAGTTAAAATTTAAAGTTATTCGCATTTTAAGTTTTGAGACATAAATGATTTGTTATCATTTCAGCAATGAATGAAAGCTCTAACGTGCTCATGGATACATTTTAAGAATCTTGCTTTGGTAGTAAGTAGGGTGAGTGTACCAGTGCGGTGGTTTGAGATCGATTTAAGTAAATTTTAAATTTAAAAACAAATTATTTAATATTTTGAAAAAAAAAACCTATATTGAAACCATGATAATTCGATTCTGCTCTCGATGCTAAACAAACTACTTTCTAGTTTTGCGTTAATTCATTAACACGTTGTATAGAATTTGTCCGAATTGACACAATAATCCACACAAAATAAGTATGCATGCTGTTGGGTGGTACTAATACGGTGTATTTGATTAATAAACTTAGTCGTATTTGGTATGTACCACTGCAGGGCACAAGCCTACCCTCAGGGAGGGTGTATGGGCGTTAGTCCACCATGCGTGTACAATGCTTATTGGTAGACATCACATTCGCATCGGAATTTCTTCTTCAGCGAATGCAGTTTTCCTCACGATGTTTTCCTTCTCCGTTTGAGATCAGTTGGTATTACGTACATAAGTTAGAATAACTCATTGGTACATGGCATGTTGTTAGTGTGAATTCTAACCCGGCCCCCATAATTGGGTGGCCATACCTCTCTGCAATGCGCCACCGACGATCTTTTTACTTCCTAAAATCATTATCCCTCAGTCGCCTTGTACCACACCCATGATAAGAAATAAGAATATGCTTACTAAAGCCGTGGTGGTCCAGTGGCGAGTAGCCTTGCCTGCCATGCTGGAGGCAATGGTTCGATCTCCGTCCAGACTGTCTCGTACCAATGATTTTTTCGGAATTTATATACGATTTGTAACCCCACTGGCTTTTTGGTGAAGGAAAACATCATGAGGAAACCTGCATGCTTCAATTTCGAGGCATTTACTGTATCCATTGTCCATTGGCGACGGGCTCACTCCCTGTCACACTGGACAGAGTTTCGGTACTACTGGTGAAACGTGGATGTTCTGAGTTTTCAGAATATCTTTGACTACCCCCTCGGGGAATATAGAAATAGGGTTCATTTATGTTATCTATTTTTTAACTTTGGATTTTTTTAATATTACCAATTAAATATTTAACGATTTTCTTGTTATAATAATGCTTAGTACATGTCTTATCTTTAGGTGACAATTTGGCCAGACGCAAGTTCAGCGTAACTTTCATAAAATTTTGGGCATGATCTTTTCGATTCAATAGGTGCAAAAACTGGGGAGTCACCCTAATAATACATGGCATAAAAACTTACGAATTAGCAAAACAAACTAAAATACTAAATATGAACGTTACTACGAAGAAATTAAACCAAAAATACAGTTTCCTATTTTCATTAACACAATTGCTTATTTTTCTCAAGGCAACAAGGGAGAGGAAACAGGAACATCGGGACTTGTGTAAGAGCACCTGCCTACTACCGGGTAAAGGTGTTGTTACACTATAGTTTAAGAGGACAGACTAGTACCGTTTTTCGAAACAATACAAAATTATTCCCCTGTTTCCTCCCTAGATAATGACCCTAGAGCAAAAATGTTGTTTCCATACAATCTATATGTTACCTCTGCTATGTTCCTATGTTTTGATTTTTTGCATAAATTAAATACTGGAAGAACTAGAGACCTTCGAAAATGCTACCGGCCGTTTTCAGACAACTTTGACGAATATAAACGAAAAAATTGACCGACATAGCCAAAGTCTTTCTCATATTATTCTAGAAAGAATTAATAAAATCAGTTTAGTTTTGTAAGAGGAAACAGGGGAATACAAAATGCTGATTTTGTCGATTTTTTGTTGATAAAATCAGTCCGAGATGCAGTTATCTCTTTCGCGCTCTAGTCGGCGGGTTGTTTTGGGAGGGGCAGATCGGACAAATACGTAAACAGTCGGAAAAGTGACCTCTTCTCTCGAATTTCTTCGAGAGCCCGCCTATCCTCTTAAGATGAGATTAGAACCTAAGAGTACCTATATGGCAATGAGCGTAAAAGGGATGACTGATAAGGCTGAAGACTCCTCGAGTCGACCGCATACCGGAAAGCGCGGCGTAGGGCCTACCCACAAGGTGAACTGACTGACGACCTGGTGAATGTGATGGGATGGGAGCCCATTGGATGAGGGCGGCGGAATACCGGTCATTGCGACGATCCTAGGGGAGGCCTATATGTCCAGCAGAGCACGTTTTTCAGCATATAGTATACAGGATCCAACTTAATATGATGCTGACGGTTTTTTAAGAGGATGATAAGATCATCAAACTCAACAACTTTCTCTGTAGGACCAAAATCTAAATCGTGATATCATTAGCAACATTTTTAAACTAAAAGTCTACCCATCAAACTGAACAACTTTTAATATAGGAGCTGGAATCTGCTGTTGCATACATAAATGGAACAGGTGATTTTTTTTTCTCCGATCTGTTTGCTTCCATAGTAAAAGTTGTTCAGTTTGATGGGTAGACTGCTAGTTGAAAAGGATGCTAATGATATCAATTTCACTCTGAAGTACGGCTCGCTCTCTCACGCTTGTTTATTTGCCCTGCAGTGGGATGTAAATAGGATGGTGATGAGCCAAATAGATCTTGATCTCAATTGACTTTTAATCTAACTCTACTCATATCACCGTCAATGAAAACACTCCCTAACAAGGGCTTTAGCGCTTCCACTTCCGGCGCGCCATCTTGTCCGCCATTAAAGTTAATTACTCCCTGAAAACAAGGGCGGACTTGTATTTTTATTTTTAGGCTGTATCTTTTGATTGCTTAAATAGTTTTAGTTATATCTAAACCAAAGTAGGTATATTTAGGTAGAGTATACCCATTCGTTAAGCAAGAATAAAAGGCTATTGAGGCGGTTTTTTTAACAGTGTGCTAACTACTGACTTCCTGTTCCTTCTATCAATTCACACAGGGCCTTCTTGGTCTCGCGCTTATTCAAAATCAAATCAGTTTAATACCAAAAAAAAAAAAAATTTTTAAATACATACATAGAAAGTTTTAGAAAATTACACACTGATCTGATCAGGTGTAACAAAACACATGTTTCAGACTATCAAACTGAACAACTATCACTATGGAGCCAAAATCGAGAAATTCATCAAAATGGTATTCATCAACATAGATAGCTTTCTGACGACATTTTTTGACCCTACCACGCACCGCGTTGGAATATGTTCCGTTGTAGAGAAGATGCGACCAGATACTCTACAACACAAATTATACAAAGTACAATTACAAATCTTAACTAAAAATCTGAAGTGTGTCTGGACATTAAAGATATTCACAAAAAAAAAAGATGACGATATGGTTTTTAGGTGTCCCTGATTCCAAATCAACCTTTTTTAGAATATTTGCCCGTCTGTTTGTGTGTTTGTGCGAGCATCACGCGAAAACTACAGAACCGATTTTGATGAAACTTTTTTGTTTGATTGCTTATGATCTGACTTAAAAATCTGGTATTTAAATTGTGCGGACGAAGTCGCGGGTTAACTCTAGTACAATATAGAATTACATCGTGTAACATTGTCATTATAAAAAAAAAACCAACTCCAACCAGATTCGCAACATACAATTCGCAACCAATATCCTAAAATCAAAACAAACCGGGTACCGTACCCGGGTGTATCGATTCACCCGGGTCGCTGGGCGTGACCGATCGATCCGGTCGTCACGCCTAGTGCTCCCCCCACCCGGGTATGAAGGCTGAGAAAGTGTTTCTTGTAAGATGATATTTTTACGTTTTTATCCGGGTATAAGTAGTTCGTTTTTGGAGAGGTTTTAACCTTACGTTTTCTGGTACCAAAGTATTTTTTTAGTTTGTTATTGAACCATACATAAAGTTAAATTAATTATATTTTTGTGTGAACACAAAAAAAAATTGTATTATGCGCATCGACTTATAAGCTTCTGGTATTACTTTTTCTCAATATTGCAGAATAATCGTATCGTAGACGAACAAAAAAAGTCATATTACAACATAATGACCTAAAGTGTCACGTTATGGAGATAATGGGACATCTTATAACGCCTCTTTAAGACCATCAAACTGAATATCATTTACTATGGGACCGACATGGAATTAGCAAAAAAAAAACTGTTGTTTCATACATTTTTGCCGATAAGCGATTTCGATTTTGATTATTTCGATGTTGGTTGCGTAGTGAAAATTGTTCAGTTTGA
Source organism: Agonopterix alstromeriana (assembly GCA_963924505.1). Classification (NCBI taxonomy): domain Eukaryota; kingdom Metazoa; phylum Arthropoda; class Insecta; order Lepidoptera; family Depressariidae; genus Agonopterix; species Agonopterix alstromeriana. Next base: position 10,097,673 of record OZ004685.1, on the reverse strand, counting down.
TGGTTTGAAGCCCCCGGTTTCAAATCAACGCCGATTCCAGTTTAACATAATCCAAAAACCCGGTTAAAATTTCTAATGAAACCATAATAAAAGTGGTCAAATGGCAACAACTGCTGCAACTGTCATCGATTGGATGGTTTTGCTCGGTTGCGCGCCGGCATGCCCGGTTCCACCCGGGTGCCCGGTCGATACCCGGTTCATGGCCGGTTCTCTCAATGGTTCATTAATAATACATTATACCTCTTTTAGTCTGTATTGGTGACGTACTCTCGAATATTTTAATTTACGAAAATTTTGAGAATAATTTCGAAAAATCAAATATTTTAGACTTTTTTTTATTTTAGGAAAATTCATATTCAACGTGTGTGTTCGACTTTTCTGAAATAGCAAAAACTTTTAAAAATACAGAAAAACTCTTGCTGTCCTACCGAATTCCGGATTAACTTCCTTGAAATAATAATAGAAGATAACGACAAAAATAAAAAAGATGATAATAATTAAAAAATGATACGTAAATAATAAAAAAATGATAATTCCTAAATCATAAATAAAAAGATTGAACAGTAGGAGAAAAACTCTAGTATATCACTAAATTTCTTCAATCAATCAATTAATTATACTTTATTTTATACCAAAAACATAGTATTCAAAGAGTAATCAGACAGGAAATACAGAAGGTACAAAAATAGGCGGTCTTAGCGTTGAAAAGCTATTCTTCTATTTTTGTACCGTCTGTATTTCTTGTTTGTTTCCTCTCTGTATACTATGTTTTTTCGTTAAAAAAATTAAGTACAATTGATTGATTGATTTCTTTCATCATACTTGACATTGCCAAAATCAAGTCAAGAATTAGAATGATAGAAACAAAGGCTTGGACCAAAAACCGGTACCATCTTCCTATGTTCAAATGAACTTCTTTCTTTCAGGCCACGGCGGCGTCAATCAACTAGGAGGTGTATTTGTGAACGGAAGACCACTACCCGACGTGGTTCGACAGAGGATAGTCGAGTTGGCCCACAGCGGGGTTCGACCATGCGACATAAGTCGTCAGCTGCGCGTGTCACATGGCTGCGTGTCGAAGATACTATCTAGGTGAGTTCATTCATCATCATCTCAGGAGATAAAGGTCCACTGCTGGATATAGGCCTACCCCAAGGATTGCCACAACGACCGGTCCTGCGCTGCTCTCATCCAATGGGTTCCCGCCGCCTTCACCAGGTCGTCAGTCCACCTAGTGGGGATCCTACCCACGCTACGCTTTCCGGTACGCGGTCACCACTCGAGAACTTTTCGAATCTATCATGAGGTAAATACATGACGACCAGGAAAATGAATCCGTTCGTCAATCTTCGTTTGCGCTGACCAGACCAGAGTTCCCGTCAAAATAGTTTTGCAAAAATGGGTGCTACTAAATCTTTCTCGATCTCGCTCCAAGTTGAATAGGAGACTAACGCGACTATCTGCAACAAGGCGCGCGAACGTTACACATTCTGATAGGTAAATGTCATTTCACGCGCTATTAAAATTTGTCAACTGCACAGGTACATCGTAGCGTAGGTGCGTGTACTAAACACAGATGGCAAGCTCTCATCCTTCCCCAAATCTGACGGAATGGGAAACCGCTTCTATCTCCTCCCCCTCTATCTATGGCCTCAGAACATACATAGAATCAAAACGATATCAAGTGTTATTCTAAACCACGATACTCTTTTTATACAATGTATGTGTGTGTTCCCGTTCCGCGCAGTGAGCAGAGCGGCGCGTGCGCCGGTTTTGTGATCTTGCATCCGCTAGACAATACACTTATGTCATTTTCTTTTGTTTGTTCCACTCGGTAACAGTACAATACTGTTTTTTAGAAGTAATTGGTGTAGTTAAGTTAGCTCGGTGAGATTAATGATGTTGTGTTTTTTACTTTTAGTCTAGGAAAAATAAGGTTTGAGATTGCATTAAAGACACTTTAGTAAATGGTGTCTGAAATAATATTAGTGTTAGTTTAAAACACCTTTGTCGAGATTTCGTGGTTGTATTGGCTCAGGAACCTGAGAAATACCTTAAAATCGATATAATTGTACAAAGGGCAAGCTTATTTCGAAAGATATTTCTTCCAGCATACTAACAAAAGAGATAGTTAATTATCACAAGGCAAATTTAATGTGTACAAACAAACAGTAAATAATTTAGTTTTGAGGTTATAATTTTCGAATATTTACAAAATATTAAATATCTACTCAAATTTTACGGTATTAACCGGGGATTATTATTGTTAAAAATAAAACGTATTGAATGAAACCATCCTGTACAAAATCACCAGTTTTCCATTTTTTGTTCATACCTAAATTTAATGTTTTGTAAATGTCTTAATTATTCAATAATACACAATAAAAAATCGGGGATTATTGAGAATTTATGTTCTTCAGGTATTTATCTACTATATTCCAAATTATCACCAAAAGTGCAATTAATGCAACCTTCTCCATACAAAAATCCGTAGATTTCCCCGACTATTTATGTTTGGAGCCGTGTGGTGGCTCTGTGTTGCCATGTAGCGATGTGGTTCTGGCCTAGAATCGTCCACCATGTTTCTGCCCGTAGGTGTAGTACGAGATGAATAAGGGATATGGTTTCTCTCAGTGTCTTTTTGGGCGAAAGATTAGCCACGTATCTCCACTTGATACATCATTCCCATGTAGGGATATGGCGCCGGCCGAATTTTTCCCCCCGTGGTTTTCTAACGAGGTGACTAAGGGATATGGTTTCGAGAGGCTAGCTCTTTATTTTACTTGATATGACATTTCGTCTGGAAACCTTAAATATGCTAAAAATGAGACTTGCTGGAAATGTTAGGATAGTTTTTAGTTGTAGGAAAGCTTTTAAGCACCCCGATAGGGATTATGGTCGTGAGCTTAAGTGCCAGTGATTTAGACCGCGTGGATTTTGAATACAAATAGAGAATTTCCATACAAATGTTGATTTCCGAAAAATCATTTCTTATTGCTCCCCTACATATTCTGTCTCTGTTTATTCCAAAATTCATGTTTCGATCTTTATAGGCTGTGCGTCACGAAACTGTTTTATACAGGGTGTTAGTACGTATGATACTGAACAACTTTCGCAAGGAAACATGAGGGAAAAAATTAACCTATTACATTTTTCATACAAACGTTCGATCAGCTGATTGTATTCAGTATGGAAAGTGCAAAATTATTTGGCGTATTCTTGATTATATTTCTTAGGTAAAGTTGTTCAGTATCATGGGTACAATCATCCCTTAAAGTAATGGAACTGTTTACATTAATACCCTCTTTAATTGTATACTATAACTACAGTCGAAAGTTTAAGTACGTGCTTATAGAAATCTTAACTTTAAACATAGAAAAACAAAGAACATCTAATTACTTAAAATAAACTGCTTTAAGACCATGTGGTTAAGTTAAACCCGGAGTAGATTACGGCAGTTAAACATTGGTTAACCGCAAATGAGATGCGGCGTTTAGCTTAGCAGTAGATTTGTTGCTGGATTAACATGATAAGTTTATATACTTTAGTTAATTAGTTGTTTTAGGTTAGTCTGAAGTCTAAAAGAATGAATGAATGAAATGAATGAATGAATGAAATATACTTTATTTACACCAAACAAGTTTGGTCAGGAATCGGAAAATCTTGACGTCCTCATTTGGAATGAAGTATACCTACTGTTATTTTGTGTTTGTTGTAAATAAAGTACCTATAGGTTTTTCATTCAAAATTATAGGTATTTCATTCAAAAGCCGTGGTGGTCCAGTGGCGAGTAACCTTGTCTGCCGTGCAGGAGGCGATGGTTCGATCCCCGTCCAGACCGACCCGTACCAATGAGTTTTTCGGAATTTATGTACGATTCGTAACACCACTGGCTGTTCGGTGAAGGAAAACATCGTGAGGAAACCTGCATGCTTCTATTTCGAGGCATGTATTGTACCCACTGTCCATTATAAGTGGCGACGGGCTCACCCCCCATCACAATGGACAGAGTTTCGGTACTACTGGTGAAACGTGGATGTTCTGAGGTTTCAGAATATCTCTGGCTACCCCCTCGGGGAATATAGTCGTGAGCATATGCTATGCTATGCTATGCATGCATGCGTACACCAAACAAAATACAATGCACAATAGGAAACAAAACTGATTATGGTACAAATAAGGCTGTCTTATCGCTTAAAAGCTATTTCTTCCAGACAACCTTAGGGTAGAGGAAATATAACAAAGAACGGGTCGGTGTTAATAAAAAAAATATATATATTACTAAAAGTAGATCAACGAAAATCGGACAACATACAAGCATAGAGATTTGATTCTAGATTTGGTTAGTATTGAAAATATAACCAGACTTCGCGCAGAGCGCGCCAACGGTAACATCATCTTAATACTCATAACTTTTGATTGAATGAACCGATTGCGATGAAATAAACCCCATCTAAATCGGTTCAGTTTATTTCGCTACGATGACGAGAGCCGGTGCGGACGAAATCGAGGGCTAAAGGTATACAAGTTGTTACAAAAATACAAATAAACATTTAAGGGGGTTGTTTAGACCATCAAACTGACCAACTTTCACTATGGGAACAGTATCAAACTCGCGAAAAAATAAAATTATTTTCCATACTAAACTATAAATCTACTCGAGCCAAATGTATAGGACAGCAGTATTTTTTTCGCGATTTTGATTTTGGCCCCATAGTGAAAGTTGTTTAGTGTGATGGTCTAAACAACCCCCTTATTTTACCCCCCTATTATAAGTTTGAAATATTTATTTTTACTTTTGTAACACCTTGTATAATTTAAATTAAATCATTCATCCATCATACATTTTTACGACGAACAACGAATGCTATTTTAATAATCTATATCACCGAACTATAGACAATTCAACTCACAACTACCAGATATAACAACGAGATTAAAACGATATAATTTCGTTAATAAATACACAATAATTTGAATGAGATCGAGCGGTGGACAGAAGCTATTGTCTGTTTTAAATTGAAAACCGTTGTCTAGGGATGGGGTAGTCTCTTTGGGATTCGAATCCCGGGTTAACAAATTTCCGGGAACTTCTTCTTTCTCTCAAAATTTATTGTAATCTATCCTTAACATCTTAAAATAACTCGAAATGTGTGTTTATTTAAGAGCGTTTGAACGCCCAATTTATCTGGCCGAATATACAAGGTGTTACAAAAATACAAATAAACATTTAAGGGGGTGGTTTAGACCATCAAACTGAACAACTTTCACTATGGGACCAATATCGAAATCGCGAAAAAAAAATCTAATGTTCCATACTAAACTAAAAATCTACCCGAGCTAAATGTAAGGGACGACAGATTTTTTTTTTTTGCGATTTCGATGTTGATCCCATAGTGAAAGTTGTTCAGTTTGATGGTCTAAACAACCCCCTTAAAAGTTTTTAATATTTATTTTTACTTTTGTAACACCTTGTATAGGGTCCAACTTAATATGCTGACACTTTTTTAAGGGGATGATCGGACCATCAAACTGAACAACATTCTCTATGGGACCAACATCGAAATCGACTGTCCCATACAATTGGCTCAAGTAGATTTGCAGTTTTGTATGGAAGAGCTGTTTTTTTGCGATTTCGATGTCGGTGCCATAGAGAAAGTTGTTCAGTTTCACGGTCTGATCATCGCCTTAAAAAAGTGTCAGCATATTAAGAAGGACCCTGTATTTATAAGAAAAGGTATGACAATTTTATAGCGCTGGTATAAAGCCCATGGACGTTTATAACAGCGTTACAACATTATAAAGTCTTTTCTTAGAAATAAGATGAAACGCATGTTGCTCAAGTTTATGTGAGTAATTTTTAATTCTAATTTTTATTTAAATAAAATGCTTCTTTTTTTAAACAATATTGAAATACATAGTGTAATTCAATATTGTATTTGTGAAGATTTAAAAATAATCAGGTAGGTTCACTCATCACTTAAGAGGATATAATTCGGAGCGCGCTCCATACAAATGTACTATGGTGATATTTTCAATAATAACCAATTCAACTCAATGACATTTTTCAGAATCAATCTAAAAACAAATTTCTATGCTTCTATAGAGTCCGATTTTCGTTAAAATGTATAGTTTTAAAGTTACAGTGCCACAAAGATTTCCATACAAATCTTAAATTAATCCTAGCATTTAAACTGTACATTTTAACGAAAATCGGACACGATACAAGCATAGAGATTTGTTTCTAGATTGTTTCTGCAAAATTTCATTGAGTTTAATTGATTAGTATTGAAAATATCACCAGACCTCGTTTGTATGCAGCACGCATTTACGCATTCAGAATAAACATCTCTTAAGAACACATAAATCGAACCCAAAAAGTAATTACCAACAAAAGCAAACACTTTTAACAGATAAATATTGAATCCCGGAATTTCACACTCACATCCCTAATCCCCGGGGAACGTCGGACATCGCTCTGAATGGGACTTGCGTTACCTTTCAATTTATTTGTGCGCCCCATTTTCATTCTGTTTGTTTTGACCTCTGCGGACTGAGCTTTTTTTTTAACGTTTTAAAACTGTTCTTTAGCAGGAACTTTGAATGAATGAAATACCTATAGGAACTTTATTTACATCAAACACAAAATAACAGTAGGTACCTCTGACTAATTATTATAAGGACTAGCCTTGCGGTAGCATTACCCCTCTGCCACGGTATAAGCACAATTGATCTTGTGCATTTACATTCAATTTTACACCTTATCACTAAACGAGACAGCCTATAATTGCGAAATAATAACTTCGAACTCAGAACGTTTGGGGTTCACACGAGACTACTTTTCATGATTTTTAACATTCAAAATTAGAATCTAAAGTTATGGGGAATAAAATCCAAAGTTGCGGATTTCATGTTAACTCGCCCCCCGCAAAAAGTGGCAGAAATGTTTGTTGGTAGAATTACACGCGTAACCAGTCCACATATACTGCTGACGACGACAATGCTATATAAATAAGTAATATTATTGTAATGTTAATGTGAAACCTAATATGAATTTGTGAATTAATAATTAATAATTTCAATTGTACCACTATCCTTACTAATATTTGCATGCTGTTGTTAATGGCTGATCTAGGAGAACCTCAATGTTGTACCTATCATCTGTAATAATGTACCCTAATCAAGAGCAAATAAATATTTACTTTACTTTACTTTACTTTATAAATAGTCAAAGGTACCTCTACTTCATTCCAAATGAGGACGTCAAGATTTTCCGATTCCTGACCAATTCTGATTAGCAAATATGATTTATTGATGAGAAAGATATATTATCCGACATATCTTGGACGTTACTAAAACTGTTCTAAGAATAAGTGAGAGGAAGTGTTTCAAATCTCTGTTTCTGTAATGCAAAATAGCCTTAAAACGTTTCTATTTGGAATTGGGTATAGATGAGGAATGCCGGAGTCGTGTTGAAACTCTGTTAGTAGGCGGTCGCGTATCGTGTACTTTCTGGTTCGCCACGAGTATCTGCTGTTGTGCGTAAAAAAATCCTTAAAATTACGATACTCCTACAAACTAGGGAAATTAGGATTAAAGATGGAAATGTGTTTGTAGCAAATTCTAATTTATTGATCGGACGGACTTTGACTATTTATATGTGGACTGGTTGCGCGTGTATTTCTACTAACAAACATTTCTGCCACTTTTTGCGGGGGGCGAGGTAACATGAAATCCGCAACTTTGGATTTTATTCCCCATAACTTTAGATTCTAAATTTTAATGTTAAAAATCATGAAAAGCAGTCTCGTGTGAACCCCAAACGTTCTAAACTCGAAGTTATTATTTCGCAATTAAAGGCTGTCTCGTTTAGTGATAAGGTGTAAAATTGAATGTAAATGCACAAGATCAATTGTGCTTATACCGTGGCAGAGGGGAATTAGTCAAAATCGGACGGATTATGGATCGGACGTAGTGTGAAACCGCTCTAAGAGTCTACCCATCAAGCTGAACAAATTATACTATGGGAGGAAACAAAAAATCTGCTGTTCCATTGATATTTTATACAGGGTCCTTCTTAATATGCTGACACTTTTTTAAGAATATAATCAGACCGTTAAATTGAACAACTTTCCTATACAAAAGTGCAAACCTACTCGAGCCAAATGTATGGGACAGCTGATTTTTTTTCCCGATTTCGATGTTGTTCCATTAGAGAAAATTGTTCAGTTTGATGATCTAAACATCCTTTTAAAAAACTGTCAGCATATTAAGTTGGACCCTATACAACGTGTTAATGAATTAACGCAAAACTAGAAAGTAGTTTGTTTAGAATCGAGAGCAGAATCGAATTATCATGGTTTCAAAATAGGTAATTTTTTTCAAAATAAAAATAACTTGGTTAGTAAAAATTAAAATTTACTGAAATCGATCTCAACCCACCGCTCGGGCACTCTCAACCTACTTAATACCAAAACAAGATTCTTAAAATGTATCCATGAGCATGTTAGCGCTTTCATTCATTGCTAAAATGATAACAAATCATTTTTGCTTCAAAACTTAAAATGCTAATCGCAACTTCAACTTTAAATTTTAACTATCAAATAATGAAATTATTGTTTCAATCTAATTATTTTGTTATAAATCAGTTGGGGTGTATGAGGTTTTGCGCTTATTCATTAACATGTTGTATAATAACTGAACTAGATTCTCAATCGAAAAATGACAGAATCAGAACAGCTCAAAAGATCTCTTTTTTGTACTAACACGATGCCAATGATTTCAATTTCACGATGATTCCCACAATTCCCACACACGTCATCATCAGTGTATATCCATCCTATTCACACATCACATTAGAATCATAATGCAAAAGAGATAGGTATACCAATTCCATGTAAAAACCCACACATAAAGGAAGAATCGTAACGAACAAAATAAAAATCACAGCATAAATGAAAGTAGAACAGTCCTGCGTCCGTATAATTACTCGTTTTTTTCTGTCTGTACCTTGTTCTTTATTGCCTTACAATAGAGTCTATATTCGTGTTATAGTAGTACAGTGTACGCAGAAAGCGTGACCATGACTGTATATTTCCGTTTGTAACGTACTGATATAAAGTGTATTAAAATTGTTATAGAACTTGTCTGTGTTGATATGCGTATGGCACTAAAAATATAGTAGATTGAAATTATACAACGTGTTAATAAATAAGCGCAAAAACTAATGCACCCCAACTGATTTATAACAAAATAATTAGATTGAAACAATAATTTCATTATTTTAATAGTTAACATTTATAGTTATTCGCATTTTAAGTTTTGAGCCAAAAATGATTTGTTATCATTTCAGTAATGAATGAAAGCGCTAACGTGCTCATGGATACATTTTAAGAATCTTGTTTTGGTAGTAAGTAGGTTGAGAGTGCCCGAGCGGTGGGTTGAGATCGAGTTCCGTAAATTATAAATTTTACAAACAAATTATTTAATATTTTGAAAAAAATTACCTATGTTGAAACCATAACAATTAGATTCTGCTCTCGATTCTAAACAAACTACTTTCTAGTTTTGCTTTCATTCATTGACACGTTGTATAAGTAGTAATAAAGTTGTGGTGGTCTAGTGGCGAGTAATATTGCGTGCTGTGCAGGAGGCGATGGTTCGATTCCCGTCCAAGCCGACTGGTACCAATGAATGGAATGAGTTTTTCGGAATTTTTGTACGATTTGTAACACCACTGGCTTTTCGGTGAGGAAACCTGCATGCGTTAATTTCGACGCATGTATTGTACTCAACTAACTGTCCATTATAATTTAACGATGGGCTCACTACCTGTCACTCTGGACAGAGTTTCTGTACTACTAGTGAAACGTGGATGGTTGGAGTTTTCAGAATATCTCTGACTACCCCTCGGGGAATATAGTCTTGAGCATATGCTTGCCCGGTCTGGCGTTGGATGGGTGACCGTTATTGGTATTGTGGGGACTTGCCACAGATGTCAACACTCACAAGTTATAGCAACGAAGCTAACAGATGGCGCTACGGTCGCACTCGTAAATGTGTACGTAAGACAACTTGCGACGTCACATTGGAAACCCGTTAGCAGCTACACATAAGGTTCACAATCGTATGCAAGACATGAATCGCCCAAGAGAAACAATCACAGAGATTCGATATATATACAAGGTCCAACTAAGATCTGTTGGACCACGGCCGGTCCCCAGGCTTCACACCCGCCTAGCGGAAGATCTTCCTTTTTCACCGGAGGAACCTTCCACAGTAGTTCCTCCACAGTATTTCATCTCGAGCGTCTCTTAGCTTCGGAAGGCACGTTAAGCAGTTGGTGCCGGATAGTTTCATTAGATGGCGGTGTAGCTAACTATTTGTTAAGCAGAGTCAGACTCGCATTCGAAAACTCTAGTATCGTAATCTACGTTGAAGTTCATTTAATAAACATCTCTAGATTTTAAAACCACATTAGTAGGTAACTGTTCAACCTATCTCCAACCTACCTCACTTACTCACAGACAAAATTACAATATCGTAACTATAGAATAACAACTAAAGCCCTTATAAGCCAATTAAGCTTGAATAAGCTTCAATAAGCCGTATAAGCCATGTTCAGCTTATTATCAACCCCTCGTAGCGTTATCTTGATCACCAATATGTTTGATATCCTGAGCACAAATTGATTTTGAACTTCGCATTAAAGTGCGTATCTATACCACACTAAGGTACTCGTTGGCGATACAAACGAAGTTGAGCTATACAAGGTGTAAGTGACAGCCAAATTTCCGCTAAAATATAATGTATCAAATTTCCGTTATAATATACTGTTTCAATGCTATGATTAATTTAAAAGAAATCTTTGAGTGACAGTTATTTTGAAACTCTACATTTTAACGAATATCTGACAAACATATAGATTAGTTTCTAGATCGTGTTTGCAATATTTCATTATTACTTTTTTTGGTTAAAATCCAAAATACAGAGTGTAAGTGACAGCCTAGCAAATACTGAAACCGTGAATTCAGACCATCAAACTGAACAACCTTCAGTATGGAGCCTACCTCAGGACACGCGAAAAAAAAGCTGCTCCATACAAAACAGCTGTATCTACTCGACTGAAATGTATGAAACAGCAGATTTTTCACGTTTCCTAGGGGTGGCTCCATAGTGAAAATTATTCAGTTTGATGGTCTGAATTCACCGTTTCAGTGTTTGCTAGGCTGTCACTTACACAATAAAGTCATAATGAAATATTTCAAACACGATCTAGAAACTAATCTCTGTGCTTGTAGTTTATCTGATTTTCTTTAAAATGTATAGGTTCAAAATAACAGTTACTCAAAGATTTCCATGCAAATCTGAAATTATTCCTAGCATTGAAACAGTATATTTTAACGGAAATCTGACATACCACATGCACAAAGATTAAGGGACTTTAAGTTCATACGAATATTTTATATGAGAAACGCGATTGACCAGCCCTCCGAAAAGTGCGTGCGTGTGCCGTATTTTCGATTAAAAGAATTAACAGAAGTACTTTTCATTGATTTTTTAATGGTGAATATGTGAGTATAAATACCAAAAGTCGGAAACAATTTTAAGTACTTCTAAAACAAGAAAAATGTAAAAAAATACATGAAAATACGTCATCTTTGTGACGATTTTCTATCGATTGAAGTAATTCCAATCGTGTATACAAGGGATGATTTCACTAGATAAACTATCCAAGAATATTCAGGTATGACTTTGGTAAATTGTTTAAATCTAGTCGAAAAATGAAAAATAAAAGATGCCTCCAAGGTATTCCGTCCTACTATTGCACCTTAATACGTTAGATCGTATTTAAAAAATGTAATTGACTTTAATTGGTTAGTATTGAAAATAGTTTTTTTTTACCCGACTGCGCCAGATGGAGGGTTATGTTTTTCGAGCGTATGTATGTATGTATGTATGTGTATGTATGTATGTATGTATGTTTGTATGTCTATTTCTTTGGCACGGCCTACAGCCTAAACGGCTTGATGGATTTTAACATATGAGCTGTCATTAGATTCTTAAAAATTTTGAGAATGACATAGGCTATATTATTTTAACAAGGCGTCTACAAAATAAAAAAGAGAGGGGGTATAAACAATTTTTTTTGTTAAAAATTACAATATGGGTATCAAATGAAAGCGATCAGACGATTCCAAAAATATATATATTATAGTACTTTATTGTTACCGTTTCGACACAAGACTAAAAAGTATGAAATAAACTAAATTATTAAGATAAACAAAAAACCCGACTGCATAAAAACCTTAAACCTTAAATGAAAAGAGAAAAACAAGCTCTATAATCACAAGCTAATATAATTTGAATGTTATTAGGTAGGTATTGCAGGCGGGGACAAACCAATAACCACCCAAAAATGTTCTTTGTCCCCGTTTGCGATAGCTACCTAATAACATTCAAATTATATTAGCTTGTGATTATAGAGCTTGTTTTTCTTTTTTCATTTAAGGTTTAAGGTTTTTATGCAGTCGGGTTTTTTGTTTATCTTAATAATTTAGTTTTTTAAAATGACTAATTCAGTATTGCTCAGGGACTAGCTACTGCTTGTTACTGCGGACTATGGGGTAAAAAAATAAACTTAAAAACACAAAATTGTTGAATTGCTTATAAAAACTCAAAAAGAGCATTCCAAGCGCATTAGCGAACCCTAAAACACGACTGTACGGAACCCTCTGAGAGCTAACATTACTATAATGTTAGCCGAGTCCCCACGGACCCCTGAACATAGTCACCCTTGTTCATTGTACCCCTTGTACAATTGTGTGGAAAAGTATTTATAACATTAAATAAATACTTCTTAAAATTGTACTACGGATTTTTTAATAATTTAGTTGGTTTTTAAAATATATTTTTAATAATAGAATTTGATTTACCATTATTAAAAAACCGGCCAAGAGCGTGTTTTTCTCGCCCATGAATAAGGTAATAGACATTATATGATAAGCTTATCCTGGCGTAGCTAAATGTAATAAATATTAATCGTTCGCTAATTAAAAATAAGGAGATTTTTGTAGGAGATAAGTTGATTGAACTACAATAACATCATAATCACCATCAAAAGTTGTTGAACTTTTACCTGACGTCTATGGAACATAGCCATTCATTCATCCGTCCATCAAATTAACCTCAATTTGGTATGTACCGAATGGATGGCTACGAGTTACTACGGTAGTGTAAAAGATATCAACGAGACCATCAAATCATTTTGATTTTAAGGTTTTATTTTAGTTTTTCTTTATTTCAAATGGAAGTAACCTGCTGTTTTATACTTAAAAACATACTTGAAGTACGTATGTCTGCCTTTCATATTCCGGATGACTTACACATAAGCACGCAAGTCCACAGAACGCAAACAAATAAAAACATGTTAAACTTCTGTAAGCGACTGTACATCAATACACTCTCACATAGGGTGTGATCACACTCATAATTGACTTATCTCGAGAGCGTTTGTGAATAATTCCGCAAAACACCCGCCGTGTACACGCCCTTACGCGAAATTAGTTAAGTGCGGTTCTAACCGGTTTAAATCAGCTTTATACTGTACTAACTGGATTATACCAGTTTATTACTATCTGATGCATGCATACATATATAAACGGACGACTACAAACACTTTTTAGGGTAGTCAGGGGCTTTAGTACAACATCATCATCGTCATCTCAGCCGATGGACTTCCACTGCTGGACGGTAGGTCTCCCCCAAGGATCGTCACATCGACCGGTCTTGCGCTGTCCTCATCCAACGGGTTCCCACTGCCTTCAAGTACACCTTGTAGGGGCTAACTGCCTACCCACGCTGTGCTTTCCAGTACGCGGTCGCCACCGGAGAACTTTTCGGCCCCATCGGCCATCTGTTCTGCGAGCAATGTGCCCCGCCCATTGCCACTTTAGTTTAGCAATTCTTCCATTACTACAAGACTAACATTTGTGAAAATTTCCAAGGTAGGTTTTTTTTAACGTGTTAATAAGGTTAAATATTTATGTCAATATCTGTCTTTGACTATTTATATGTGAACTGGTTACGCGTGTAATTCTACTAACAAAAATTTCTGCCACTTTTTGCGGGGGGCGAGGTAACATGAAATCCGCAACTTTGGATTTTATTCCCCATAACTTTAGATTCTAATTTTGAATGTTAAAAATCATGAAAAGTAATCTCGTGTGAACCCCAAACGTTCTAAGTTCGAAGTTATTTCGCAATTATAGGCTGTCTCGTTTAGTGATATGGTGTAAAATTGAATGTAAATGCACAAGATCAATTGTGCTTATACCGTGGCAGAGGGGAAATGCTACCGCAAGGCTAGTCCTTATAATAATTAGTCAAAGATATCTGTACGCGTGGTTTACAAACATTTATTAACATCCTATTTTACCGCTTTACAGGTTTCATTTTCGAAAAATCCTTTCTTAATATAGCATATTATTATATATTCAAAATTTCATGATATTTTCTTGAGTGGTTTAGTACCTACTTTGCATTGTCTGTCTGTCAGTTAACAATAAAAACTGTTTTGTATGTTAAGATTTTTAATATTCTTCTCTATTCAATCTGATGTTGTTCTCGATATTTTTGGTTTCTAGTTATATCCAATTAAGGTTTTATGTAAGTAACTAATTGTTATAGTTCCGTTGTTTTTGATGTTAAAGATAAGGGTTTAATTACTTTGCACTATCTATAACTTAATAACTGAATTAACATACACTTTCTCTTACTTTACCTTAAATTTTTGTTTAAATATTATGCTTTTACTCAATTTCAACTACAGCGATGGAGTGCTTAAGAGGATATAATTCGGAGCGCGCTCCATACAAACGTACTATGGTGATATTTTCAATACTAACCAATTAAACTCAATGACATTTTTCAGAATCAATCTAAAACGAAATTTCTAGGCTTGTATAGAGTCCGATTTTCGTTAAAATGTATAGTTTTAAAGTTACAGTGCCTCAAAGATTTCCATACAAATCTTTAATTAATTCTAGCATTGAAACTGTATATTTTAACGAAAATCTGACTCCATACAAGCATAGATATTTATTTTAAGATTGTTTCAGCAAAATTTCATTGACTTTAAATGGTTAGTATTGAAAATATCACCATAGTACGTTTGTATGGAGCGCGCTCCGAATTAAATCCCCTAAAAGAATCTTTGAAATAAAATCCTTCTCAACTGGCTCTCCATAAAGGCACAAAAAAAATAAAGCCTGTGTGTACAGTGTACACGGCACGTAAGAAGTTATATTTCTTTGGCGTAAATAAGAAAACTCTCATTACGGTAGCAATTATACTACTCTGAGGGTATATTACTGTTGGCGCGCTCCATACAAACGAAGTCTGGTGATATTTCAATACTAACCAATTAAACACAATGAAATTTTTTCAGAAACAATTTAAAAACAAATCTCTATGCTTGTATTGGGTCAGATTTTCCTTAAAATGTACAGTTTTAAAGTTATAGTAGTGCCTCAATGATTTCCATACAAATCTTAAATTAATTCTAGCATCGAACGAAAATCTGACACGATACAAGCATAGAGATTTGTTTCTAGATTGTTTCTGCAAAATTTCATTGAGTTTAATTGGTTAGTATTGAAAATATCGCCAGACTTCGTTTGTATGCAGCGCGCATTTAAGCATTCGAAATAAACATCTCTTAAAATCTAACTTCATTTTGTTCGAAGGAGCTACTTCTGTCAAATGCAGAAAATACCAGGAAGCTGACATAGGTCGCTCCCCTAGGCTCAGGGTTCATTTTGTACTTTACAACAATTTCTAAACCGGTAATCTTTTTGATTATTAAAAAGTCCCGGAGCTACAGTACTATTAGGATTACGACACATTAATCGACGGCGATCTTTGACTAATTATTATAAGGACTAGCCTTGCGGTAGCATTTCCCCTCTGCCACGGTATAAGCACAATTGATCTTGTGCATTTACATTCAATTCTACACCTTATCACTAAACGAGACAGCCTATAATTGCGAAATAATAACTTCGAACTTAGAACGTTTGGGGTTCACACGAGACCATTTTTCATGATTTTTAACATTCAAAATTAGAATCTAAAGTTATGGGGAATAAAATCCAAAGTTGCGGATTTCATGTTACCTCGCCCCCCGCAAAAAGTGGCAGAAATGTTTGTTAGTAGAATTACACGCGTAACCAGTCCACATATAAGTAGTCAAAGACGGCGATCGACGGTTTGTGCATATGTACAAAAAAGCACGATTAGTATTGGAACACCGTACGCATTCTTTCGTATCGATGATGTAGAGAACGCTTTGACGAGTGGTTAATTCGTCCAAGAGCAAACGGCGGCGTCCCCATACTAATCGTGCTTTTTATATGGACATACCGTCGATCTCCGTCGTTCAAAATGTCCCTCAACTGCCTCCGTGATCTAATGATTAAGAGCATTGTGTTCTTGACACGGAGGTCGTGGGTTCGATTCCCACGGGGGCCACCTAGTGATATGTCACTTTGTGCGTTTTTCCCCAGTTGGTTAGGACATTGCAGGCCGAATCACCTGATTGTCTGAAAGAAAGATGATTCCGTGCTTATCTCTTGTGGTAGTAGTCGTTACATAAAAACCACGTCAGAGGCCGAAAGGCGGTCTGAAAAAACTTTGACACCAGGGTTTGCCCACTCGATAAGAAGAATATGTCCCTAACGCGCCAAAGAAAGTAATAACTTCAAAAATGTATTTTTTGTCAAATTGTCAAAAATGTATGTTTTGAAATCTTTTCCGCGCACGTAACGTATTCGAAGATAATGACTATCATGTTATTTAGACTGCACCATCAATCTACCCAAAATTAGTATGTAGCGTTGAGACAACACATTAATACAAAGTCTGTAGAACCCTCCTCCCTGGAGACAGTCATTTCCATGCATTCTGTCTTTGTGATACATTTTATTCGCGTTGGGTTAGCTCTAGGCATTTTTTTTAACCTGTTTTGTCCCACTGCTGGGTAAAGGTTTTTCCTAAACTCTAAACTAAACTCTTCCTCTCTCTCTTCAGCGCTCTGGCGCAGTCGGGTACAAATAGGAGGGTTATGTTTTTCGAGCGTATGTATGTATGTATGTATTGTATGTATGTATGTATTTATGTTTGTATGTCTATTTCTTTGGCACGGCCTACAGCCTAAACGGCTTGATGGATTTTAACGTGTGAGGTGTCATTGGATTCGCAAAAATCGTGAAATTGACATAGGGTATATTATTTCAAGATGGCGTCTACGAATTAAAAAAGAGAGGGGGAATAAACTTTTTTTTTTGGTAAAAATTACAATATGGGTATCAAATGAAAGCTAGTAATCAGACGATTCCAAATATATAAATATTATAGTACTTTTCTGTTTTCGTTACGACACAAGACTAAAAAGTATGAAATAAACTAAATTATTAAGATAAACAAAAAACCCGACTGCATAAAAAACCTATTAACTGAAAAGAGAAAAACAAGCTCTATAATCACTAATCAGCTGTAACAGCTTTATTTGAGCAAATATAATTTAATTCTTATTAGGTAGGTATTGCAGGCGGGGACAAACCAATCAATAACCAACCAATAATATTCGTTGTCCCCGCCTGCAATACCTACCTAATAAGATTAAAATTATATTTGCTCAAATAAAGTTGTTATAGCTGATTAGTGATTATAGAGCTTGTTTTTCTCTTTTCAGTTATTTCACAAAAACACATTCAATATTAGTGCCTGGTTCAATACTAGGATTCCCTGTCCTATCACTAGTTAGGTTTTTAGAGTTCCGTAGTCAACAAAGAACCCTTCTAGTTTCGCCAGGTCCGTCCGTCTGTCCGTCTCTCCGCGGCTTAGCTCAGAGACGCTTAGTACTAGAAAGCTGTAATTTTATATGTTCTGTATACATATTAATCACGCCGACAAAGTGGTAAAATAAAATCTTGAAAAATATTTATTTTTAAGGTACCTCCCCTACACGAAAAGTGGGGAAGCAATTTTTTTTTCTCGTCTATTCCATGGTATCGTATACCCCTATCGTTGAATAGGTCTTTTAAAAATATTGCAGGTCTGGGAAAACCATTTTTTGATTTATTCCGAAGCGAAATGGTAAACTAATAGTCGACCAACTTGTAAAATGTACTTTTTAGACTTTATTAGCCGTTAAACCGTAGTATAAAGCAAAAAGCCCCCTTTTAAGTCCGTATATAAGGTGTTACAAAAATACAAATAAACATTTAAGAGGGTGGTTTAGACCATTAAACTGAACAACTTTCACTATGGAACCAATATCTAAATCGCGAAAAAGAATCTGATGTTCCATAATAAACTAAACTACAAATCTACTTGAACTATATGTATGGGACTATTTTTAAATGTAAATTTTTTGTAACACCTTGTATTGTGACGGGCAACTACGGAACCCTACCCTGCGCGTGGCCCGACATGCACTTGTTTTTCTCATTGTAATTCAGGCTATTTGGACGATTCGTCTCCTGTAAATGAGAATACATAAATAAATACATAACTTTGTTCAAAGTCTTCGAAATTGAAAGTAGGAGAGGTACATTAAGGAACAATAAAAAGTGCACAATATCAATTACAATAAATCCAATCAGAAATCGCTCCGTCGACAAAAAATAGCAAAATAAATCATCCACCAACTACCCTGCACTTTAAAAACGAAAGGGTGCATTTTGAGAGGGCATAAATAAGTTTTGGACCCAACGTAACTTTTTTAATTAAGACAATTTTATCACCAAATTAAATTCTGTATGATTTCTAAGCTGCTTGAAATAACGTTTAAAACTTTAATTTTTATATAACAAATAATTTTTTGCATTTAATTCATTTTGTTTTTAATAAACACGGCTTTTATAAAGAAATCGAAACAATAATTATTATTATCAGCCTACATTCATCTCGGTTTAATTGAAAGCACAGCCCCAAATTGGCAGGTTGCAGATTTAAGACTGGACTGGACTATACTACATTTTTAATCTTTAACTTGAATTCAAACTCAAACTCAAAAAGTTTTATTCAAATTAATATCTCATAGATAGCTTTCTGATGTCATTTTTGACTCTACTACCGCGTCGGAAGGTGTTCCATTTTAGAAAAGTTGCGACCAGAAATTGAACTGAAACAGCGCATTGGCTTGACTTTATTTTGTAGATACGGTTAAATTCAATTGATTCGCAGCTATTTTCAATTTTCCAATCTGAATACTTTCTATGCCTATTTTCAAAGTCAAGGTTTCTCCTATAACAAAAATCCAACAACCATCATTTTATAATCAAATTGTCATAATACATCCCCATTATTTTATTGAGTCGAAATTTAATTTTCGTCAAGTCCTAATGCCACGTCCCTTAGGACCGGGGGCGTGTGCTTTGTTATTGTCCCGACATTGTCCCGTATTGTATCAAATCGGGACTGTAGTGTCCCGTATTCGGAAGGGAGTTTATGGTTGATTTGGGAATAAGTGTAGCTTGCTGTGATGAAGCAATATGGTGTGATTTTTAAAGGGATATTGATTTGGTTGTGATTTTGTTATTTTTTCTTCATGGTTTATGTTATTATGCGAAGAGATGAGTGTCATATTACGAATGGCTGCGGTAGGAGAGGAAGGCCGAAGAAAAGATGGATGGATTGTGTGAAAGATGATAATGCGTAAGAAAGGAGTGAGTGCTGAAATGACGGCTAAGAGAGATGAATGGAAGAGGATGACATATTGCGCCGACCTCAAATAATGGGAAATGGGCAAGAGAATGATGATGATGATGATGATTGTTTGCGTTATTATAGCTGCTTAACATGCAATGTTTTTTGGCATTAACCTTCCCGGGCATGCGAACAACAACCTACCAAAGTTTCATCGCAATCGGTCAAACGGTGTCGAAGTCTATTAATCTCAGATAAATGTACCAACATTCATTTTTAGCAGTCTTCAAAAAAGATGAGGTTCCTATACAAGTACAATATTTAGATCTATATTTAGAGAAAACCTCTTGGCTTAAACTAACTAACATTACCACTTCGAATAGAATATGTGTAGGTACATTTAAATAAAAACCACATTTTAATAGCAAACCCAAATTCTGTTTACTTTTCACTACTAGCTTGAAAAACCGGTCAAGTGCGCGTCGGGCCACGCCCAGGGTAGGCTTCCGCAGTTGCCCTTCACAGTATACGGACTTAGAAGGGGGCTTTTGGTTTTTACTACGGTTTAACGGCTAATAAAGTCTAAAAAGTACATTTTACTAGTTATTCGACTATTACTTGTTAACTTGTAAAGGTTACTTAGCGGTGATAGTTTTCCTTTTAATTTCATTATATACACTTCTGCCATGCCACGTGAAAAAATTTCACGTATCCAGAAACAACAGTTTAGCTGGCAGGGGGGGGGGGGGACTCAGCTTAATATTTCGCTAACGGATCCCTAAATCGAAAAATGGTTTTCCCACACTCACAATATTTTTAAATTACCTATCCAACGATACCCCACAACATGGGAAAGACTAGAAAAAAAAATGGCATCCCCAGTTTTCTTGTAGGGGAGGTAACCTAAAAAAAAATTTTTACGATTTTATTTTACCACTTTGTCGGCGTGATTAATATGTATATTCATGTGAAATAACAGCTTTCCTAAGCTCAGCTAAGCCTCTCTGAGCTAAGCCGCGGACAGACGGACAGACGGACACGGCGAAACTATAAGGGTTCCTTGTTGACTACGAAACCCTAAACACTACACCACTGTTATTGATGTGTAAGATGTAGTCATCCTGATTGATTCTCCAGAAACGAAGAAACAGTTAATAGTTATTTTCAAACTGTCTCAAAAACTTATTTTTAATTTCTCTTGTTTCAGGTACTACGAAACAGGGAGCTTTAAGGCTGGAGTAATCGGCGGTTCAAAGCCAAAAGTGGCAACACCGCCGGTCGTCGACGCCATCGCGGCGTACAAGAGAGAAAATCCAACAATGTTCGCGTGGGAGATCAGAGATAGACTGCTGAGTGAAGGAATCTGCAGCCAGGACAATGTGCCTTCTGTTTCCAGCATAAATAGGTGAGCCTTTTTGTCTTAGCCTATATCATTCCTTGCTGACGATCATCTACTGAAATCCAGGGGTAACAATTTCTGCCTACACTTTAGGTAATCTTGCCGTTATCGCCCCAAAACCGGCTGCATTTTGGAGCGCAGTGTAATGTTCCTAATACGATGCGTTGTTTAAACCCTTAGGCGTAGTTTATACAGAAGAGACTTGTGGCGGTGGCGGATACACAAAGTAACACAATTATAAACCTTATATTGCGTAGCATAGCGTCGTTTGGAGAATTACGCCCGCGCCTCCAGGCGACGTCACCTGGAGGCGCGGGCGCGATTCTCCTTTACGACAAAAACGACGCTACGCTACGTACTATAAGGTTTATATTGTGTTACTTAGATTATCCGCCACCGCCACACGTCTCTTCTGTATAAACCGTGGCTTAGGTAGTAAGAACTAAATTGTCACACTGCTGAGCAAAGTTCTTTGCCAATCATCTCAATGCAACGCAAAATCAGGTCATCTTCCATTGACGGGGTTAACCCAAATTAAGTCTTCAATACCAGCAGTTAAACGGAGTAGTGTACTCATTTACTGTGTCTGGTCAGGTGCCCCAAAGTCACACATCGGCATCGGTGACTCCCTCAGACCCCTCTTGAAGAGAACCTTTTCGTGATTAGTTTTGAACTGGATTTGTCTATCTGGATGTCCTTTTCAAAACTGAATGTCAAGATCTGACTCTCAATCTTCTCTTGCATCTAGTTTAGGAAGGTCCCAAGTGGACATTCGCGGATGTAAAACCGTTTAACTATAAACAAAAGAATGACCTATCAACTGTCAAACTAACGGTCATAGAGGGGTCAAGACAGGAAGTATGGTGAGCAATGGATATTCTTTGTTACAGTTCACTACCCTTTCGATTGGCTGTTGGTATTAGAGGCTACAAATAACGGAGTAACTGTTTATTGGTTTTAATTATGACACTGTCATAGATTATTTAATAGTTACTACCTTAACAGATAGTGCACTCAACCAGATTTTTCGAATTACGAACTTTTCGCTTCAGGAACGAAAACTAAAATGCGCCTTATGCCAATGAACGACCACTCACCCCTCGGTGGGGATCAGCCGTCAAACGTACTGACCTGTGGAGTGAGACAGGCCTGACAATGTCACAGATTACTAGTTCCTAAAGTAACAGATACATCACTTCCTTAGAAAACGATAAATACCACCGCTTTAATTACCTACTGCTGGACGGTACGTGCAAAAATGTATCTAATGAAGCGTGACTCAGCGTTGTTATTACCTTAGTACGCAACGTTTCCGTCTGGTGCGAGTGGCAAAAATCAAGCAGGCGCATCGCTTACGATGCGACAAAGTGTATAGGTACTTATCGCTGTACTTACAGCCGAGTGATGGAGACCTGACTATGGTTTGGTGAAATATTTGGTTTGTTACTAGTAGTGTCTTGAGGGTCGTGAAAGTTCTCTTGATCTCAACAAAATTCAGCTAGCAAAAAATAATTGTGGTTCCGGCTTAGAATGGATAAGATATTGGACTGGACTTGGACTTTGTTAGGGTGATAGGGCAGCGAATGCGGACTACTGGGGGTGACACACGCTCGGGAGCCTTTCTGGTAAAGAGAATTTCTTTGGCCATCCAATGCGGCCAGGATCTTAGGGACCTTTGAGCCGGGGTTGCTCAAGACAGTGCCTTTAGATTAGTTAGTGGTAGTCTGACGAAGCTTGCATGCGGATTGTGTCTTGTGTGCTGGCATTGATGAAGGTTGTAGCGGATATAGATGAATGTGATTAAGGTTTGACGAAACCTGCGTTGTGGATTCAGTTTGCATATTGTTTTTAATTTGAATAGGGTATTATTTCTTATTCAGTGTTTTGTAGGTGAAAGGCTAGCGACCTATCACTACTTGACACGTTGTTATCCTAAAACCTTCAATACCTATGTACTAGTTTTATTCTGTACCTATAAAAATGTGAGCCTTGCTAAAACTGCACGCTTAAAAAAGATAGTTCGTAGCAATGAACGTCAAATAAAACATGGTATTTGTAGCAAAGTTTGTGACTATCCAAAAAGGTAAAGCAAAAGTTACAGCTCTATTCTTGAAATATGTTAAACTTAATAGTCACCAAAATAAACCTACTTACGAGTAGATTTCCCTGAGCATAAATACTTGTATAGTACACAACAATACCTTTTCAAAAATGTTTTTACCCGAAACCTTTCCCCTTTTAGGAAAACTTAGCTAAAACTTTGAGAGTAACCTTCATTGTATTTGCAACCCTTTTGTGTTGCATTAAGGTGTAGTTTTGTTCGGTTGATTGAGTGTTGGAAAAGTAGTTCGTGTGGCTATAAAATTATCGAGGTAGTATACGCCTTTATTTTAACTTTGTGCGCAAACATCATAGCTATTTCTCGAGGAAGCAACCGAAAATTATTCTAGAACACTTTAGTTCCATTTTATGAACTATATCCCCTAGGGGGTAGTCAGAAATTTTCTGAAAACTCATAACATCCACGTTTCACTAGTAGTACCTACCCAAACTCTGTCCGGCTAGTCTGGTGTAACCTCTTAGAATCGACAGTGGGCACAATACATGTCTCGAAATTAAAGCAAGCAGGTTTCCTTACGATGTTTTCCTTCACCGAAAAGCCAGTGTGTTGCAAATCGCACATAAATTCCGAAATTAGTACGAGGCATCGAACCATCGCCTCTTGCACGGCAAACATGGTTACTCGCCACTGGGTCACCGCGGCTTATTGTTTGGCTATGGAACCTTAATAAAAATGTAAGATATAGGGTCCTTGCTGACGTTTTTAAAGGGATGACCAGACCAAGCTACTTTTTCTAAGGGTTTAGCATTTATGATTTTGAATGTTTCCAGCATCTTTAATATCAAAACTGACCCGCTAATTCCATGGCCCCAAGCAAGGGGTTGCGTGACGGAACGAAGAGCTTACAGGAAGCTGAGGGTGGGGGGAAATAAAGATGGCCGTCCCGGAAGTAAGGACACGTGCTCCGCGCGCACCGGATATCCTCTCTCGCATCCATTGAATTATTGCCTTTTCTACAATAATCGTAATATTGTTGTCTTTTTCTTATTTTTCTGAGGTTTTAGCCTTTTGTATGGATATGATCGGTTATGGGTACAAGGTTTTTCGATTAAGATAATGATGTTTGGAGATGTTGGGAATATTTGATAGAACGAATAACCTAAGGGTATATTACTGTTGGCGTGCTCCATACAAACGAAGTCTGTATGCTTAGTGCGAGTTTTTCTAACTACTCGAACGCGTTAACGTAAACCGTGATTTGTATGGGATTGAAACAGAGCCATCTGGTGGCATTCATGAGAAACATAATTTGCGAGTGCGAGTTTTAACTCTGTCACTGACGACCACTAAGTGAGCACGTAAACATCGATGTCCTTGACGTAAACAGTATTGGTGACAGTTTTGCTAGCTTTTGCGAGTGTGAGTTGCGACTTTGACAGTTCGAAGAGTAAACTTCACGCTAACGCGATAGTGAAGTTGTCACTAAAGTTGTTGTCGTGAGAACATTTAATTATACAGTTTTTTTTCATTAAAAATGTTGTAAGAAGCGGATAAAATAATGGCAGCACGTAATTTTTCGCTTGGAGGTTGTTTGCGACAGCTAAGGCACAAGATAAACGCAATTAAACGAACGAAATGACCCTAATTAAAAGTGGTTCAGACCATCAAACTAAACACCTAAAATCACACTCAGTCAAAATCAGTTGTTCCATACAAAATTGCAATGCCTCCTCGACTCAAATGTATGAACAGCAGATTTTTTTTTGCAATTAAATTTTGCTCCCATAGTAAAAGTTGTTCAGTTTGATGAGACTACCCGTAAAAAAGTTTGATTCTTTTCTATTCCACTCTTTAGTCATCACAGAAAGTGAATTTATGAACTCGTATAAGTATTTCACCAGATTTTAACTTAATTTACGTTTAATAAACTTCACTTCACTCACTAGAACTTCAATTAATTTCAATGTTACAAATAACTAATATTCACTTATACCTAATGCTCCTGCAAACATCACCAATATTTCATTGGCTCATCTTAATTTTTAATAAAATTTCATGTTATTAGACCTGAATGAATATGCCTAAACACACCATATTGCAATCAAAGAAGGTAAACAAACCTGAGCAATGTGAACAACGCTAAATTCGAAATGATAACCCGCCTTGTTTTGATTGACAGCTGCTTACGTTAAGAGCTTTATTAAAAACAATATCTTACATTTAGTCGGCTTATCTCACACACTCCATCATAATGCCAACTTAAGAAAAACAATAAACGCTATTCAAGGTGAGTAAACGCCGCTCGAGAGTTACAAATGCTTGCAACTCACACTCGCGTGTTTTCGGTCGTCGATACGTTTGACGTTTATTCGATTTACTTTTTAGTAAAGTCATTCGATTTGTTTTGTGAAACTCGCACTAGGGGTACTGGTGATATTTTCAATAATAACCCATTAAACTCAATGAAATTTTGCAGAAACAATCTAAAAACAAATCTTTATGCTTGTGTCGTGTCAGATTTTCCTTAAAATGTAAGTAGGAGGAATAAACATCTCTTAAAGGAAAAGATGGATTATGGACTCGCGTGGCGAGTGGGTTTGCGAATGATTGTATAGATCGTGCGTTATCTTGCTGGCCACAAGACACCGCCATTTTGTAATAACTCAAATGTGCTTGTTCATAAAACAATCCTTGAGGTTACGATACTCCCTAAACTCTCTCGATAATGTCAAAAATGTAGAGCTAGACACAAGCAAAAGGCATTTCTAAGGCTGTCTTTCCATCAAAGCTGTGGAAGATACCGAGGCTGTGAGCGAGGAAAATAAAACCGGTCAAGTGCGAGTCGGGCTACTCACGCACCGAGGGTTTCGTACCATACACAAAATATTAACTAAGAATAAAGGTTTGTTATCTCTGGAACCTTTAGCGCGCGTTTTAACGCTAGAGAGAGACAGAGAAGAAAAAACGATGATATAACCTAGTTTCTTGTCTGAGGACCCCCCCTTAATTTTAACATTTCGTAATTTTTATTCCATTCAACAAATTCAATATTATGTGAAAATTCCAACTGCCTATCTGTTACGGTTCAAAAGTTACAGCCCTAAATAGGTAGGACGGACGGACGTACAACTTAAGCTTAGTAATAGGGTCCCGTTTTCACCCTTTGGGTACGGAACCCTAAAAACCACCAAAATTTCACACGCTCATTTCTCTCATAAAATACACCACGCGTGCACAATGCGGATTTGTAGACTTCACATTCGCATTGGATTTCTTCTTCAGCGTATGCAGGTTTCCTCACGATGTTTTCCTTCACCGTTTGAGAGCAGTCGGTATTATAAAGCTTCACAAAAATAAATGTTTCTAGTAAACAATAACACGTAACCTATCTCAACTAATAAGTCAAATAACCAACAAATCCAATAACCAAATAGATAAAAAAACTTAATAAACGGTAGCCGGTCAGATAAAATCTGACAACATTCGATAACACCCGTATCCAGGGGTATTTATCTAATCTGGCAACACCACGCGTAATTGCAGATGGGGATTTGTTTGGTGGTAGCAATCGGATTTGAAGTGTATAGCGCGGTAATTTGCCTTGTGCCCGTAATCAGTTAAAAGATAACTGTATAATTAATTCAGAATTATGAAAGCAGCTAGCTTTTTATTCAAACTCAAAATGTTTTATTCAAAATAATATCACATGGATAGCTTTCTACCGTCATTTTTGACTCTACCACCGCGTCGGAAGGTGTTCTGTTGTGGAGAAGATGCGGCCAGAAATAATGTCCAATGGTACTGCCGGCATGGAATATAGTCGTCAGCATAGTGGATGATTTTTAAATGTCACATGATTAAAAAAAATTAAAAACCGGCCAAGTGTGAGTCGGGCTCGCACTAAGGATCCCGAAGAAAACAAAATGTTATTCAGTAATTTGTTGGTAGGTTTCCAAATACAGGGTGAAATTGATATCAATAGCATCCTTTTAACCTAAGAGTCTACCCATCAAACTGAACAACTTTTACTATGGCAAACCGATCGACCAAGTTTTGCATCCTGCATATGCTGAAGAAGAAATTCTAATGCGTATGTGAAGTCTATGGAGGACTAACGCTCAAACACCCTCTCCTGTGCACTGCAGTGGGACGTATACAAGATCCAACTTAATTTGCTGATAGTTTTTTAAGGGGATGACCAGATCATCAAACTGAACAACTTTCTCCATGGGACCAACATCGAAATCCCGAAAAAAAATCTGTTACCCCATATATTTGGCACGAGTAGGTTTCCAGTTTTGTATAGCATAGCAGATTTTTTTTGCGATTTCGATGTTGGGTCCATAGAGAAAGTGGTTCAGTTTGACGGTCTAATCATGCCTTTAAAAAAGTGTCGGCATATTAAGAAGGATCCTACGACAGGATGTAAAAGTATCATTACCCATTTAACCACATACTCTACCCATCAAACTGAACAACTTTTACTCTCGGAGCAAATCCGTCAGAGCAAAAAAAATCTGCTGTTCAATACTAAAGTTCAATACCTACTCAACTAAAATGTATGAGACAACTGATATTTTTTTGCTCTGAAAGGTTTGCTCTCATAATAAAAGTTGTTCAGTTTGATGGGTAGAGTATGGGGTTTAAAGGTTAATGATACTTTTCGTTACACCCTGTATAGGTTGATGATGATAATTCTTTGCCTATTAAAATTAAGTAGGTATACCCAAACATTATTTCAAGTGCCAAAACTAAATACCTAAAAGTCACCCCGGTCCATTTCAACCCTTAGGGTGCGTCTGCAAGTACTCAGGGGTCCATTATTGAACAATAAACCAGGATTATTGGCATCAATAAACAGTTTCAATCTTCACTGCCCCATGGGGGTTAAAATCGTATTAATTTCGAATGGATTTGTTAGTTTTTAGTTACGGAATTTTGAAATTAAGTTCTTTGAATTTTCACTAAGGGTGTACCGAGCCTCCAGCCTGCAATCGTATTTTTTAATTTCGTATTAAAAAACCTTCTTAAAAAAACAAAATTAAAAAATTTTGAAAATAACCCGCGACGGATGTAAACGTTGTAATCGAAAAAGGATTAAATCAAATTTTCGATAAACCATCGACTAAAAGAAAATAGGTAACGAAAGATAGTGAACAAAAATTTTATTTAATCCTTTTTCGATTACACCGTTTACATCCGTCGTAAGTATTTTCAAAATTTTAATTTTGGTTTTTATTTCAAACTTTTTAGAGAATTCGTACATAACCGTTAAAATATATAGCTTAAAAAAACGCATTTAAATCGGTCAAGCCGTTTCGGCGTAAATGCGCAAAAACTCATTTTGACGTTAGAAAAATGTTTACTCTTTTTTAGGGGATGATCAGACCATCAAACTTAACAACTTTCACTATGGGACCAACATCGAAACCGCGAAAAAAAATCAGCTGTCCCATACATTTGGCTAAAGTAGGTTTGCAGTTTTGTATGGAGCAGATGTTTTTTTTGCGCGATTTCGATGTTGGTCCCGTAGAGAAAGTTCTTTAGTTTGATGGTCTGATCATCCCCTTAAAAAAGAGTCAGCACATTAAGAAGGACCCTGTATAAATAATTACTTGCACGCCATAAATATTGCACAATAACAAAACCATGAACGTAAAGGCACAAATGCTGTCTTATCATCGTGATTTCTTCCACACAACCTATGGAAGAACTCTTAAATAAAATACTCATAAAAAAATTACTAATCAGATTAAAACTCATCAAAACAACAATCTAATTTAAAAGTTGAGAAATACCAAAGCACCAAGAGTCAATTTTAAAACAATTCCAAACTCAATACAAGGGTGATTTCCACCCCAAAGTGTCCGCGTGTCGACCACGTGGCGTCCACGTGGCCGTAATGTGGCCGTCGGAACTAGAAATGTGGTCACATGACTTGGGCGTAGTTTAGTACAAGTGCGAAGTTTTGGGAAAACGATTTTGTTTGGGAAGTTCCACTGCTTCAACTTCAACTGAATGAAAAGAATGAAAAAGATGAAGACTAAAATTTTGAAAGTAATAACCCTTCTTTTGGTGCAGTTAGGTAAAATAACACACTTTGAAAAATATTAACGTTGCATTACGAAGTTTGAAGAAATAGAAGTGTAATATTAAACGGTTACATTTTTCTCGAAGTGATATAAGTTTGACACCTATGTCGGTCCGTCTGTCTGTGGAGTCGTAGCTCCCAAATGAGTGGACCGATTTCGATGCTGTTTTTTTAATAGAAAGCTAATTTTTGCAAGAGTGTTCCTACCTTTGTTTCATGAAAATCGGTTTAGCAGTTTACAAGTAACATTTAAAATTACGAAATATTTAAAAAACCCCAACGCTAAAAACTGACATTTAAAAAGTGTAAAATTATTCGGTCACCTATAATAAATGTTGGCTTTACTTTTTAACTCTCTTTAAGGTACATTAATGTGTCAGGGACCGCAAGTGATAGTCGAATAAAAAAATCAATGATCATTTCATAGCGGTCCCCTACGCATTAATTTACCTTAAATATCTTAAAGAGAGTTAAAAAGTAAACAAACATTTGTTTACACCAAAAATAATAGATGAACGATTTTTTTTATCGTTTAGTTTTTTTGTTATACAACGTGTTAATGAATTTACGCAAAACTAGACGGTAGTTTGTTTAGAATCGAGAGCAGAATCGAATTATCATGTTTTCAACATTGGTATTTTTTTTTCAATATATTAAACTCGAATCTCAACCCACCGCACGGGTACACTCACCCTACTTACTACCAAAACAAGATTCTTAAAATTTATCCATGAGCATGTTAGCGCTTTCATTCATTGCTGAAATGATAACAAATCGTTTTTGCCTGAAAACTTAAAATGCGAATAACTTTAAATTTTAACTATCAAAATAATGAAATTATTGTTTCAATCTAATTATTTCGTTATAAATCAGTAGGGGTGTATGAGGTTTTGCGCTTATTCATTAACACGTTGTATAGTAAAGTTAGTACTATTATTCAAAATAAGCTGTGAAAAAGCATCATACTGAAGTGATTGGTGGAAAGGTTCCTTTTCATATAATACCTATTTAAAAAGCAACGCAACAGAACCATAATCATAAAACTGCCCTCACCAAAACAATAAAATAAAAAAGCAAAAACGCGAAGTTGCAAAACGTCAAGACATTTTTAATCGAGCACCCGCCGCCCGCCGGGTAATTGAAGCCATAATTCTGGCAACCCCACTTTGACATTTGATTTTTTTTTTTGCCGCTCGCAAACTGAATAATTTGTCGGATAGGATAATTTAGGTTACATTCCTTTTAGGGAGGAATGTGTCAACGTGTGAATGGGGGTTTGTTTTTTATTTCTTGAAACGAAATCTAGAATTAATCATAGCTATATATTTATTTATTTACTTTATTTATATACATATTTATGATTAACTGGCGCAGCGTAAGTCGGCCCCCCAAGGTGGACCGACGACCTGGTGAAGGTGGCGGAACTCCGATCCTTGGGGGAGGCCTATGCCCAGCAGTGGACATTATCGGCTGAGATAATAATATTGTTAATAGTGGCTTCGTATACAGTTCAAAATTAACAAACAGACGACACAGATGACCTAAAAATCCACATTAAAATAATGAATTTGACTCTTTTCGGCTGAGATTGTGTCCAGGATGCGAAAGGACTTAAAACTATTATCTTTAAAATAAAACTAGCTGTAGACCAGTGAAGACGCGCGCAAAAGTTTGTTTGGATAAAATATTTACTTTGTAATTGTAATAATAAACCTATTGTAAAGAAAAGAGTAATAAAATATTAGGGTAAAACATGACCTCGACTGGGTAACCCTTCCGGAAGCGGATGTCCTAGCTTTTTGCGGATACCGCAAAATTTTGCATTTTAAGAGGAAAGGAAAACGGATACAATGTTACAATTTCGCTACAAAATGACTAATATATTTAGTGTATTGTTTTTCTACGAACCCTAAAACATTATTTAAGTTACCTATGGAATGTTCAACACCCCACTAATGGCAGAAACAAAAGTGCTGTGAAACGAATATCCTAAGGATTTGCTTAGATTTTACATGAGATCAGTACATAGAAAAAAGCCGTGGTGGTCCAGTGGCGAGTAACCTTGCCTGCCGTGCAGGAGGCGATAGTTCGATCCCCGTCCAGACCGACACGTACCAATGAGTTTTTCGGAACTTACGTACGATTTGTAACACCACTGGCTTTTCGGTGAAGGAAAACATTGTGAGGAAACCTGCATACTTCAATTTCGATGCATGTATTGTACCCTTTGTCTATTACAAGTGGCGACGGGCCCCGTCACACTGGACATAGTTGGTACTACTAGTGAAACGTGGATGTTCCGAGCTTTCAGAATATCTTTGGCTACCCCCTCGGGGAATATAGTCGTGTGCATATGCTCAATCCATAGAAGTATTAATTACACATACCATGAGACTGTATGTCTAGTTCTTTTATTTATGATAAAAACACATTCTAAAGCGTCTAGATTCACACGTGAAAAATTTGGTTTATTTATCCAAATTACAACATTTCATTTTAAGAAAGGTACCAAAATAAGAAAACCATCTGGAGATTATGTGATTCAAAGCTTATATCAAAATTATCAGATTTTTCTATCCATTATTTCTCGAGTTATTTGTAAAATACTGAAAAATATAATAGAGGTTGAATGAGATTTTATTCCCTTGCCTGCTTGGCTTTTCTCTATTGTTTTTATTTTTAATTTTATTGCGGCCAAGGTATCTTAGCCATAAACCCTACGTTTTTCAGAAAATTCAAAAGTAAATTAAAAATAGAAATGCGGTCATAAAAAATCGGAAAAATACGTATCTCTTATTTTTTAACCTGTTGTTATATTTTTTATTAAAAACAGATGATTAAAAATGTAAAGTTGTAAATTCTTATAGTACTAGTGTTGTTAAGTTTTAAATAAATAGGAACACATCAAACAAATAATTAACAACAACAGGTGTAATCAATCAAACAAAATCCCTATTCAGCAAAGCTGATGACTCGATTACGACCCTTACGCGACCTTTTTGATGAGTTTGTAAAACAATTTTTGCATATGTCAACTCTGAAGATACTGGCCATATTTCACCGCGCGGACGCTATTATCAATCATGGCGGGAAATGAACTGTCAAGCCACTATGGCGGCAAAATGGCCGCGAAACGAAATAATAAACGTCATCATTGCATTACACACAGGATTTTGGGACGAGCAATGAACTTATTTATCTTGCGTATTTTTTATAAAAGCTGGTTGTTTTATCAAACTACAAATTTCTAACCACCCCGAAGAGGTTTATGGTCGCGATTTCGATGTTGCTCTCATAGAGAAAGTTGTTCAG
This sequence comes from Agonopterix alstromeriana, assembly GCA_963924505.1. Lineage (NCBI taxonomy): Eukaryota > Metazoa > Arthropoda > Insecta > Lepidoptera > Depressariidae > Agonopterix > Agonopterix alstromeriana. The sequence continues at coordinate 10,065,099 of OZ004685.1, read as the reverse complement.
TTTGATGATCTGATCATCCCCTTAAAAAAACAGTCAGGATTTTAAGGACTCTATATATACAACGTGTTAATGAATAAGCGCAAAACCTCATACACCCCAACTGATTTATAACAAAATAATTAGATTGAAATAATAATTCAATTATTTTGATAGTTAAAATTTAAAGTTATTCGCATTTTAATTTTTGAGGCAAAAATGATTTGTTATCATTTCAGCAATGAATGAAAGCGCTATCATGCTCATGGATACATTTTAAGAATCTTGTTTTGGTAGTAAGTAGGGCGAGAGTGCCCGTGTGGTGGGTTGAGATAGAGTTCATTAAATTTTAAATTTCACAAACAAATTATTTAATATTTTGAAAAAAATTACCTATGTCTAAACCATGATAATTCGATCCTGCTCTCGATTCTTAATAAACTACTTTCTAGTTTTGCGTTAATTCATTAACACGTTGTATAGGTAAGTAATATATTTTAGTATGAAGATTTTTGTGGCAAAAATTTAGCTATAATATCGCAGATAATAATTTTTTTTTACAAAAAATACATAGCATAACATATGCTCACGACTATATTCCCCGAGGGGGTAGTCAGATATTCAGAATTCACAGAACATCCACGTTTCACTAGTAGCACTGAAACTCTGTCCAGTGTGACGGGGGTGAGCCCGTCGCCAGTTGTAATGGACAGTGGGTACAATACATGCCTCAAAATTTAAGCATGCAGGTTTCCTCCCGATGTTTTCCTTTACCTAAAAGCCAGTGGTGTTACAAATCGTACATAGATTCCGAAAAACTCTTTGGGCGGGGATCGAACCATCGCCTCCTGCGCGGCAGAAAACTACTTAAAATAAATATAATATACTTACAACTGGATATCCCATATTATTTAACAGTTACTTTGTTTACTAAATAAATAATATGCTACCACTCGTCTTTCTATCCCAAAAGTTAAACAAGGAGTTAAACATACAGAGAAATTACACGATACCCTATAGTTGTGTAGTGGTTCGAAAGTTTCTTATTCCGAAGAGGAGCTTATAATGCATGCATCATTTATATAATTAAATAGACGATGTATTACTGTATACATAACCCTAGCTTAAGAATTTATATTGTAATAGTCATTAAGTCGTGTTATGTTGTAGAGTTTCTGGCCGCATCTTCTCTACAGCGACAACACGTTCCGACGCGGTAGTAGCTTAAAAAAAGAATTGTCGTTTAATAAGAGTGCTTCAAGCTCCTATATTGAATAAATTATTTTGACTTGACTTGACATGAATAACAACTATTTCTTCACCAAATATCAGTCAAATTCATCTGTAACTTTCACTAAGTACAAACTTATAAATACTTCAGAATTTCAGCTTCTTCTTATCGTGTGGGCAAGCCCTGGCGTCAGAGTTTTTTCAGACGGCCTTACGGCCTCTGACGTGGTTTTTATGTAGCGACTACTACCACGAGACATAGTAGCCGGGACCAACGGCTTAACGTGCCATCCGGAGCACGGAATAATCTTTCTTTTTTGACAATCAGGTGATTCGTCCTGCAATGTCCTAACCAACAAAAAAACCACAACAAATTCGAAAAATTTCAGTATTTTCTCAGAGGAAGGATCTCCATAGAGTATTTGTAGTTAAACTCTTTTGTCTTATGACGCACCTTTAATAGTAGAAGGAGATGGAACTATAGATATTTGTTTATGCGGCTGTCCACTTTTTTTTGAGCTAGTGTGTGTGAAAAGTGACCGAAAACATAAGGCCATATGTCACTTGGTGCCTTTTGTCCATACTACTTGACACCACACACTCAAACCTAAACGTCAAAAAAGTGGACACTTTACAATTGGTATGGCTCACTCTATTAGGTATAATCTCTTTGAGTATTATGCATAATCTTACTTAAAAAGTTTAAAACATTCAAAACTAATTTGCCAAAAGGCCCCCAACCAAAAAACGCTACCCACAAACTCATAAACAATACAGGATGCGTAACAAATCGCGGCGAGCGCCCTGTATATTGCTAAAGGATGTAGCGACGCGTGCCGTTTTATTCAGAGCTCCCTGTACAGAGGTTATTGATGAGTGCAGTTTTTGGTTTTTAATGGAATATTCATGTCATCGCAATGAATATTATAGTTATAGTAAAGACTAAGTATCTGAAAGTGGTAAATTTTTGTAATGTGATTATCACTTACTATTGTGTGAAATAATTTTAAAAGTCTAACCTAAGAAAGAGTATCTAGTACTACGTATTGTATGAATGACCAACATGTCTGGTCTTGACAATGTTACACTATGTAATTCAATATTGTAATTGTAATAGGTATTTGTACATTTTTTTTTAATGTGTGTTGTAAAGTTTCTGGCCGCATCTTCTCTACAACGGAATACCTTCCTACGCGGTGGTAGAGTCAAAAATGACGTCAGATGGCTATCCATGTTATATTATTTTGAATAAAACATTTTGAGTTTGAGTTTGTACGGACACTCCCTGCTCTCGACCAATTTTAACCTGACACCCTCTGGCAGGATTGTGGCGTAAAGTGAAGACGAATGCGTATTCCTGTCTAGCTTGCACTCAGTGTCACACATTCTTACCAGGATACCAATCCTCCTTATAAACATGGAAACATGATGAAAACACGAAAATTGGCCATGGCGGTCGGTAATGTTCAACCTATTTTCGTACCTTGATGTTTTAAACTTTAGGTTTGTCTAGGAAGCTAGAAATAGGTTCCAAATCCATAGGCATCAGTCTGTACTCCAGGTATAGATAATACCCATTTCCAGCTTCCTGTGCTTACCACTTCTCGTCTATGTTTCCAAGTTGTATGAAATGACAGCTAAGTATCCAAGTCCCTGTATGTAGCTGTCCCAATAATTGATTTCGCAATAAAGAAACTGCCAATATCCAAATAATTAACCGGTATACCCTTGTCCCCAGGATCGTGCGTAACAAAGCTGCGGAGAAAGCGAAGCATGCGCACAACCAGCAGCAACAACAGCAGCAGGAACAGGAGATCAGCTCTGCGCAGGGCAGCGTCGTCTCCGTTAGTATCTGTATCCTATACCTTACGCATTTGTGATAAGGCTCGTTTTAAGTCCATCTACGGATCTATCCAGAAAAACATCGTGATGAAACCTGCGTACGCTGAAGAAGAAATTCTGATGCGTATGTGAAGTCTACCAATCCGTGTTGGGCACGCTTGGTGGACTAACGCCCATACACCCTCCCTAAGGGTAGGCTTGTGCCTTGCAGTATGACTTCTTATAGACTGATGATGATGATGGTGAAGTCCATCAACGACATCGTGGGTAAACGCATCATAAAACTGAAGTAAAAATGGGCAGGACACTTGATTTGAAAACCAAATATTTTGTGGACAAAGACAGCATAAAAAATGATGGCCAAGAGACGGAATAAAGTCAGAAAGACCATTTCGTTGGTGTGGAGACAGTTTAGGAGTCGAATTTAAGACTGTCGGATGTATATGACTTCACAGGTCGGATTATCATATGACCGTGTGGTAAAACGCGCAATAAAAACGAAGCCTGTATTCAGCAGTGAGTTGATTAAGTGTGTATCGACTTTGATACCGGATGTGCTAGTGTTTTTACTCTTTAGGTGCCCAAGTTGTTTATGGACGGTAAACTCTGTTAAAAAAATAATACGTTACCTAAACATTCATCAAGCAACTTTTTCGATACTAGGTAATAACCCACGCGGGCAACGCACCAGGGACCACGTCAGTGCTGTCTCCGACCACCGACCAGCACGTCACAAATACGAGCTACAGCATCAACGGTATCCTCGGCATCGAGCAGGTTGAGGGTCTTCACAACGGTAACGCACAGGGCTTGAAGAGAAAACGGCATGAAGATCAGGGTGAGTGGGATTTTATTTAATGTAAAAACGGATGTACCCCAAGGGTGTGTTTTAGGTCCGTTCCTCTTTCTGATCTACATAAATAATTTGCCATACTCACACTAAAAGTATAAGAATATGCCACTATGCTTTGATTTTGATGCATGTTTTGTGGCCACTATCCAATAAATGTGGCAAAGGAATTCTATTTATAACAATCAAACTGTCAGAGTTTGATTGAGCACTACTTGCGAAATTATGTAAAGGGTATACATTTAAATCCGTTTCATACTTTAGGGGGTGCTTCAAGGCATCAAAATGAGAAATTTTCACTATGGGACCAAATTGAAATCGCGTAAAAAAAACTGTTGTCCCATACATTTAGGCCGAGAATGTATGCAGTTTTGTATGGGACAGCAGATTTTTTTATCACGTGATCGACGTTGGTTCCACAAAGAAATTTTTATAGTTTGCTGGTCTAACCCTTAAAAAATAGAACGAAACGGTTAATATGGACCCTATATACAGGGTGTAAAAGTATCATTAACCTTTAAACCACATACTCTACCCATAAAACTGAATAATTACTCATATAGATAGGAAGTACTTATCTTTTACTATCCAGCCAAACAAACCTGTCAGAACAAACAAAAATATCAGCTGTCCCATACGTTTGAATCGAGTAGGTCCCTCTGGAGCAAAAGGACAGATAAGCAAAGTCCAGGAATAGCAAAATTTGCATAAAGGCCGAAGTACAGACCCACTCAGAAAACAAAAAACCGACTTCAAAACTAAAGTTTGATGGGTAGAGTATGTGGTTTAAAGGTTAATGATACTTTTCCTAACACCTTGTATATTCAGAATATGCAATAATTTATAGTTAACACAGACCACGAAATTGAAGTAAGTAATTAGGATTATTACACTTTTAAAGGGTTAAAATTGAAAAAAGCAACTCTGTTATTTTTAATAAAGAAACGAACTGTAAGTTATATAGGTACTGTAGCATAGAGAATACTTCAACAATAAATTCTACGATTGCCTACCAGAAACTTACGCTTATACAACGTGTTAATGAATTAACGCAAAACTAGAAAGAAGTTGGTTTAGAATCGAGAGCAGAATCGAATTATCATGGTTTCAACATACGTAATTTTTTTCAAAATATTAAATACTACTACTTAATTTGTTTGTAAAATTTAAAATTTACTGAACTCGATCTCAACCCCCCGCTCGGGCACTCTCACCCTACTTACTACCAAAATAAGATTCTTAAAATGTATCCACGAGCACGTTAGCGCTTTCATTCATTGCTGAAATGATAACAAATCATTTTTGCCTCAAAACTTAAAAGGCGAATAACTTTAAATCTTAACTATCGAAATAATGAAATTATTGTTTCAATCGAATTGTTTTGTTATAAATCATTTGGGGTGTATGAGGTTTTGCGCTTATTCATTAACACGTTGTATAAACAAAAATCCACGAAATTTTCCCAACTTCAGTCAACTCTTTACGATTATACATTTAACTAAAATTAAACTCTACCCTAACAAAACTTGTTTGAACAACGGCCCTCCTGGGTCCACTTACATGATAATAAACTCTTTGTATGTACTACATAAGGACCAAGTTGTAACTAATGACACTAAAAGTATAGAAGTAGGTACCAACGTTGACTCGCGCGATTTGTGCGCCCGAAAATTTTGTTTAGGGATGTTCATTTATATCGATAAATTTGGCACCGACACTAATTATTTATATAAATTTAGTTCTTGGAGAAGCTAACTAGTTTAAAAATGTTGCAGAGCTTATGTTTAATTAAAATTATTTTTTATCTATTATTAATGGACTTCTTGCTTGTGCGTTAGCACCGCATTACCGCCAGTGTCAAGTGGTTTGAGGGAGTATCTATCCAATCTCGATGATTGTTTTTGAGTAAGAACACAACTGAGAAGGATTGCAGAGCCTCGTGGCAGGCTAAGACGCGAACCGCGCGAACATCACGCGAAAGACAAGTGTTCGGGGCAAATCCTGCAACGTGACTACTTAATTAAAAATAATCACTCTACTAAATTTGAGCATACTATTGACATTTAAAGACCTCAAACAAACTAGCTATCACAATATCTTTTCATTTAATAAAAAATAATGCTAAAACTTATCTACTATTTAAAAGAATATAACAAACTAAGGACCTGTTTCACCACTTCTAGATAAGTAAATGTTAGCTTATTTGAGAGATCAGATTTGTTGGTTTAATTCCAAGAAACTTATGGCTAATGAATGAAATGACGACGTGGTAAGTGGAAGTACACACGGCGACACATCAAGCTACGCCAAACAAACATAAGCTGGCCGCGCGACGTTATACATTACTCTACCTATGCGCGGCCAGCTTATATTGGCTTGATGTGTACAGTTGATTTGAAGCCTTTTACCCACGAAAATAAAATGTATAACAATTATGTCGCTTTTTACAATATGCATAGAAAGAATCCAAGAAGCCAAAAAGCACATGGATAACTTTTCTCTAATGTTCTTATTTTTTAGTTTACTAACTGAAATCAACTCATCGGCAATACCGATATCGATGTTCGATAATTCCATCGCAACCCTATTATCCTTTCAGCTATAGTGGTGGCCACTGAGCGTAACCACCAAGATTTACGGAGCTATTAAATTTACTGCACAAATTGCGACCTTATTATAATGTATTACTTCACAATTTTGTTCCAATCTTTATCTTGCAACTTTTTATTGTCATCTTGGTTGTTTCGTGAACTATTTTTTTCGTTGGTTATCAGTTTGACTGTAATCTTTAAAGTTATGTATACAAATTCGCCTCCAGGATATAATAAATTTTAGGGTTCCAACGGGACAGTATTCATAAAGTCTACGCTCTCTGTCCGTCCCTCCATCCTAGCTTTAAATGGCTGTATCTTTTGAATTGTAATAGGTAGCGAGCTAATATTTTCACAGAATATGCGTTAGTATTTTGAATTTTCTAACAAATAATAAAAAAATAAAAAGTAAAAGATTAAGGGGGGTTCCCATACAAGAAACAAATTTTATTCAAGGTTCTTTGTTTTCGCTCTATCGTAAAACGGCAATAGATACAAGCGTCAAATTTAGTGTGATTATAGTTCATACTCTAAGGAAAAACAAATAATAATAAAAAGTGGGCAAGTGTGTGTCGGACTTGCACTAAGGATCCCGGAGAAAAAAAAATAGTAATATTGTTTGGTGGTACAGAACCCTCCGTTCACGACTCCGATTCGCACTAGACCGGTTCTTTTATATGGATGACAACAATTGCCTTACTAAAGAGGGTTGGCATCAGGCAGGCCGAATAACTTTTGCCAAAACCTTAATGTAATGTGGATACTATATTTCGCCCATCCAACGATATAGAAATACAATTTGATTGCGTCCACCCAAAATAAATAAGATAAGGAATAATGAACTACAAATAAACGTTACTAAAATACATTTTCTTCTACAGATGAAAATCGAGACTTCAACAGCCATTCGGAAGACGACGTGAAGAGACAAAGAAGTCATTACAACGGCGACCAAATTTACTCTAACGTAAGTCATCATCATTCTTTTGCCCTTTTCCCATTATTTAGGGTCGGCGCAATATGTCATCTTCTTCCATTCATCTCTCTTAGCCATCATTTCAGCACTCACTCCTTTCTTACGCATATCATCTTTCACACAATCCATCCATCTTTTCTTCGACATTCATACACATTCATTACTCTAACAGAAATATTTACAATTTATCACGACCAAATCGCTCTTCAGTCTTTCTAGACCACGCTGTTGAATACCAGAGATGTACCAAATAGCGAGGTGGCGTGCGATGGAATTAACCACCAACAGGAGCGTTTCAGTTGCCTTGTAACAATGATCGAGCGAGCGCGTTATTGGTGGATTATTTCCTCGCAAGCGATCCCCAGATTATACAAAGCAGGAATGCCTCGAATAATCAGGAGATGGCCAGTCTTAGAGTGAGAGACAGCAGGCTCTACTGGTAGAGGATGTAAAGAATCCTGCTGTCGGGAGTATTTTCAAGCTGCCTCGTTAGACTTTTGATGCATCGATTCGTGAATGCATTTATGATTATGGGGATGGATGGGATTATGGGCCTAACACAGTGTGATTTCGAACCTATCCAGTCGATGGGTCATCTTCTAGAATGTCCTTTGTGCCAGAACACCTCCACAAGAGAGGATTTAAATACAACTACACCTGATACTATCAGGCTTGCCAAGTACCTGGCCAATTAAAATTAAATATAAAAATACCACTGAAGAACCATTGACACGAAAAGAAAGAAAGTTTGAATTGACAGGGAACTATAAACGTGGATAAACGGGGTCTGTCAAAGCCCCCAGCTCTCAATAATAGTAAAAATTGGCTTCTAACTAGACTTAAAGAGTTTATTTAGTGAAAATTGGCTGTAAATTGGTCCTAAGTTCTGTACTTCTCAAGGCCCTGAAAAAACTCGTTTCATCAAGCCAAACATTTTCAATAAAAAATCCCAATAATTAACAACCAATCGCCGAAACAGATAGCCATTAAAGCCGACGAGTTAACACAGCGGTTAACACAAAACCGTTGGTAATCCGGCGCGAATTGGCGCGTAAATTCAGCCGCCATCTTGTGCCCTGACGAATGGCGGTTGCGTCCGCCATTACGTGTACACGCGTGGAAAGTATGAGATTTATTAGCGGATTTGTTTACTGTTAACATTGAAACGATTGTAATGTTGCCTGTAAACAATGTAAACTGTCTACAAACAAGAGATGAAGGCATTAAAGTTGTTTTGGAACTTTATTTTACCCAATCGTTGTAGATGTTTTGAATATCTAGTACTTCTTCTCTTCACAATGCCGTCTACTGCCAGATACTATGACTAAAATTGCGGTAGTGTGTATTCCCCGACTAGAAGAAGGTCACTCAATCATTATGCATGTATTCTAGATGAGAGTTTTTCAAGTATTGCTAAGCCCACAACCACAACTGGAATGAGACCACCGTAAACCGTGTAAATTAGGATCAACAGTGGAGACCACTCACAACACTAGACAATCAAGTCCAGCGAACCCTGGGAATACCAGTAAAATCTGTCTTGGAACACTTGGAATCCACAATGAATTTAATCAAAGAAGATAAGAGGAGTAGAAAAACAGATTTCTAACTTCTCTCTATTGCAAATGGGACACAGCGATAGAAAAAGCAAGGCAAGCCAACTTCAGCCTTGCTAAGCTGCTTGCTAAGCTTTGTCATTGTAGCAAAAATTCTCTCAATGACCCCTTGTCCACCTTCCTCTCCAGTATGCCCAACCTTAGTCTCGAAGGTGTCTTGAGAGGAACCATCTGCCGTTACCACTATTAACCCTGAATTTCCTTTCCAGCTCTGGTCATCGTCAAAATGGAGTCTAAAGGATGAGTACAAGCTGTTGTCGGAGCTTGGTGGGGCTGCTGCCGGCGCTACAGGGTACTACGGCGAGCTGTTTGATGCCCCGTACGAGCATGCAGCTCATCCTCACTATACGCCGCATTCTGGTAAGCTTCTATCTTCATAACGGTTCTGAAGCGGATCTAGAAATTATTACTTTGTAGTCGCCTACGACTTCGTACGCGCGTACCACTGAATAAAGCAAGAATACTCTGATGAAGAAGATTTACTTCATTTGCAAAAAGTATCACGTTTGACTTCTCTAATGTATTCTTGAGGTCACAAGGATGCATAGTTTTTATGTTGCCGGCAGGTTTAGAGGTTCAACAAAATATTATGACGTATAAAATTTGATGTATGGAATCTAAAATTTTTTATTTGAAATCCTATCGTATCGGGTATTAAATGAAAGAGCTTGATGAGCTGATTCCAAAAATATAATTCTCATTTTTTTAAAGAACAATACGTTTTCAAAACACCAAATTTGTGCAAGTTAGTCGGGGAAATCTACGGATTTTTGTATGGAGTAGGTTGCATTAATTGCACTTTTGGTGAAAATTTGGAATATAATAGATACATACCTGAAAAACATAAATTCTCCATAATCCCTGATTTTATATGTTGTATTATTGAATAATTAAGACATTTACAAAACAATAAATTTATGTATGAACAAAAAATGGAAAACTGGTGATTTGGTACAGGATGGCTTCGTTCAATGCGTTTTACTTATAACAATAATAATCCACGGTTAATATCGTTAACTTGGGTAGATATTTAATATATTGTAAGTCTTCAAAAATTATAACCTCAAAACTAAATTATTTACTGTTTGTTTTTACACATTAAATTTGCCTTTTGATAATTAACTGTCTCTATTGCTGCTGTATGCTGGTCGAAATATTTTTAGAAATAAGCTTGCCATTTGTACATTAATATCGATTTTACGGTATTTCTCAGGTTCCTGAGCCTATATAACGACGAAATCTCAACAAAAGTGGTATAAACTAACAGTAATATTATTTCAAACACAATTTACTAAAGTGTCTTTAATGCAATCTCAAACCTTATTTTTCCTAGACTAAATCTGGAACGACAGGGTTCGGTGAATCATATTACTTTATATTGCAATGTGAACAGCATTATGTACCTGAATACCATACGCAATAAATGATTTGATTGATTGAGAAAAGTGCTGAATAAATTTTTGTAAATAATACGCCAATATGACTCGTAACATTCTCATAATCTAACTTCATGAAAGCAATTTTGAAAATATTTACATATTTGATTTGCGAACGTTTACATGCTTTTGTGAAAACCCAATTCTGATTTTTAAGTGACGCATACAGAAACAGACAGACAACAATAACGTTTTTGGTAATACCTTCTCTTTGCATGCTTCAATTTCGAGGCATGTATTGTACCCACTGTCCATTATAAGTGGCGACGGGCTCACCCCCCGTCACACTGGACAGAGTTTCGGTACTACTGGTGAACCGTGGATGTTTTGAGGTTTCAGAATATCTCTGACTACCCCCTCGGGGAATATAGTCGTGAGCATATGCTATGCTATGCTACTCTTTGCTAACAAACTTAAAATTTGTCGTTCATTTGTTAATAGGTAATACATACGTACATAAGCTGACGACCCCATTCCCCTCCGGGGCAGTCAGAAACTTTGCTACAACTACGGTCTCTGGTAAACTTTCAGCCTATTAATTCTACGATTAGAGGACTTTCCATTCAAAATTTATTATTATATGGGCCGTTACTGTCCCACTGTTGGGCATAGGCTTCCCTCTATTCTTTCCAAAAGTCCCTGTTTTACGCTTCTGTAGGGGGAATATAATTCGGAGCGCGCTCCATACAAACGAAGTCTGGCGATATTTTCAATACCAACCAATTAAAGTCAATGAAATTTTTCAGGAACAATCTAGAAACTAATCTCTATGTTTGTATGAAGTCAGATTTTGGAGTCGCGCTGCAAGTCTGACGGAGGGTGGACGCGTGCGTGGTGGCCTCTCTTAGGCTTGCACGTGGCTCCGCCATTTTGTGAAGCTCTTTTGTGTTTTAATCATAAAACAATAACTTGAATTATAAACTACTTGATATTGGCAGAATTGCCGCGCTAGACGCAAGCAACCGGCCATTAATTAGGAAAAATAGAATAGAAATCAGATTTTCGTTAAAAATGTATAGTTTTTAAGTAACAGTGAGACTGTCGTTAAAATGTTTTAAAGTTATAATACCTCAAAGATTTCCATACAAATCTTAAATTAATCCTAGCACTAAAACTTCATATTTTAACGAAAATTTCAACTCACAAAAATCGATGACTCAGGTACAAATATTCATATTTATTATACAAATATTTGTACCTTACGGGATTCGAACCCGCGACCCTCGGCACAGCAGGCAGGTTCACTACCGTGCTATCGGGCCGTCACCAGACTTCGTTTGTATATAGCGCGCATTCGGAATCAACTTCTCTTTAATCAATTTTGTCCCGCCGCCATCGTCTAGGTCCGTCTTACCAAGTCGTAAAAACAAAATTGAAAACTCCGTTATTCAAGTAACTAAACACTTAATACTTTATTTCCGTCTAAGTAGGTAATCAAGCTCGTGACAAAGCTAAAATAACGGATACAGACCTACCATTTTCACCATACAAAATTACCATTTCTGACTAAACAACTATTATTATGTTATTATTCGTCACGCCCTGATAGCTAACTGCGTGCCATTGGCCCTAGTGCACTATGGCATTTTTAGGGCCATCGCAAACGATAACTTTTAGCAGCGATGCAGTCGCGATACTGTCGCGATACAGTCGCGATGGACGCAAGTCAAAGTCAACATAATTTATTCAATATAGGAGCTTGAAGCTCATGTATTAGACGTAAAATCTTTCTCGTCCACGCAGACACGATTCTATTTAGCTGCTATGACGATGCAGTCGTGCTACGGATGCAATGCAGCATTGCTACAGATCGCCTCTGCTCTTGCTTTTCCTCCGATATCGCCTATTACAGTCGCCAGTTTATATCGATACGGTAGCGATTCTGACGAGCGACTGCATCGCTACAGTCTCGCGATTGTAGCGAGCGATACAGTAGGGCTGCAGCGCCACTGTATTGCTTCTGTCACGAGTTGGAAATGCGACAATCGCGATACAGTCGGTATGCAGTAGCGTGATCACGGATAGCGCGACTGCATCGCTGCAAAAAGTCGTCGTGGGCGATGGACCTTCGATTCGCTACACACAAGCCACTGGCGATAGCCACATGCGTTTGGCCTGAAGCCAGATATGGCTACAACTTTGGCAATGGCGCACCAGTCTCCGGTGGTCGGTCAGTGATCAGTGACCGCGAATCTTTAAACTAAAGTTTTATACGTGTACTACTGCCTCCGTGGTCTAATGGTTAAGAGCATTGTGTTCTTGACACGGAGGTCGTGGGTTCGATTCCCCCGGCGGACACCTAGTGATACGAGTATGTCACTTTGTGCGTTTCCCCCCAGTTGGTTAGGACATTGCAGGCCGAATCACCTGATTGTCTGAAAGAAAGATGATTCCGTGCTTCGGATGGCACGTTAAGCCGTTGATCCCAGCTCCTATCTCTCGTGGTAGTAGTCGTTACATAAAAACCACGACAGAGGCCGTAAGGCGGTCTGAAAAAACTCTGACACCAGGGCTTGCCCGCTCGATAAGAAGAAGATACGATGTAAACTTCAATCTAAGCCACTTTCAAAATGGACACAGATTAGTAACAAAACAAATACATAATTATTTTAGAAAATGATAAATTTCCCCGATTTAATATCCTACTGCCAAATGGTACGCGCAAAAATGTACCTAGTGAAGCATGCCACAGCATTATTACACGACGTTGCCATCTGAAGCGAGTGGCAAAAATCTAGCAAGCGCATCGCTTTCGATGCGCCAAAGTGTCGTTGCTTCTCTCGGTTCCTATAGTAGATAATTCAAGCGTGAGAATTTATCTAAGCCACGGTTTATATAGAAGAGACGTGTGCTGGTGGCGGATAATCTATGTAACAACATATAAACCTTATAGTACGTAGCATAGCGTCGTTTTTGTCGCAAAGGAGAATCGCGCCCGCGCCTACAGGTGACGTCGCCTGGAGGCGCGGTTGTAATTCTCCAAACGACGCTATGCTACGTACTATAAGGTTTATAATTGTGTTACTTTGACTATCCGCCACCAGCACACGTCTCTTCTGTATAAACCGCGCCTAAGGTAGTGATGTATCTGTTACAGTAACTAGTAATTTGTGCCTCTGTGTAGTTCGCAGCTTGTCGCGGGTGGGCGGTGGCCCGTCTGTGGGTAGCCTTATTGTCTACTGAGGTTATAACTGTTTCTTGTAGACATTTTTGTGGTTTCTTCCTCATCTGTTTAAAGGTCTGGGTTACTTTCTGTTTAAATGATGACTTTCCAATTAAACTAAGTTAAGCTTTGTAAGGAATTTTAAATAAAAAACCGGCCAAGTGCGTGTCGGGCCACAGTGTAGGGTTCCGTAGTTGCCCGTCACATTATACGGACTTAGAAGGGGGCTTTTTGTTTTATAATAAAGTCTAAAAAGTTGCAACACTTTACAAGTTGGTCGACTATTATGTACTCGTTAACTTGTAAAGCCTACTTAACGGTGATAGTTTTCCTTTTAACTTCCTTATATACACTACTGCCGTGAATTATGACACGTTTCCAGAAACAACCGTTTAGCTGGCAGGGGGGAGGGGAGGGGTCCGGGGGCAGACAATTGACTCTAACAAAAATTTGCACCTTAAAGCTTAATATTTCGCTAAAGGATCCCTAAATCGAAAAATGGTTTTCCAACACATGATCCATAGAAAGTTGTTCAGTTTGATGGTCTGAAGCACCCCTTGGGTGTTTTGTTACACCCTGTATTCAAATAAAAATCGCATGAAGGGAATCAAGGGATTACGGCAAGATTACTATCGTTAGTTTATATATGTGTGTAAAAACAAATCATTGGAATCAAATCCCAACCACATCCTCCCATGAATGGACCACACCCAGTAACACAAGACGCGTGCGCAAGTAACGTGATCCATGGATCACCTGTGATCTAGCCCTATTGTATCTCTCAGTATACTTTATAGGATTATACTTTGTAAGGTCGATGACTTTGTTTAGTGTTGTGGTTAGGAAGTAGCAATGATAGATGGGCACAGATTATTTTATAGTTACTATACAGGGTGTTAAAAAACACCCTAGTCTTAACTATTATAAAATTGTAACAAGTGTGTCTGTACATTGAAAATATTTACACAAAAAAAAGATGACGATATGGTTTTTAGGTGCCCCTGACTCCAAATCAACCTTTTTTAGAATGTTTGTCTGTCTGTTTGTGTGTTACTACTATGGAGCCTTACTCAGGAAATGCGAAAAAAAACTGATGTCCCATACATTTGAGTCGGGTAGGTACAGCAGTTTTGTATGGGACAGTTTTTTTTTTGCGTTTCCTGAGGTAGGCTCCATAGTGAAAATTGATCAGTTTGATGGTCTGAGTTCACCGTTTCAGTATTTGCTAGGCTGTCACTTACACCCTGTATATCTATTCTACGAAGGATATTCAAGGTGCGCAAAGAAATGATTTTTCTAAAATTAACCCCTAAAGAGGTACAACAGGGTAAGTTTGTATGGAAAATCATATTCCCTGACTGTTTGTATCCAAATTTCACGCGGACGTAGTCGCAGGCACAAGCTAGGTAACTACTAACAAACATATGTACCTAAGTTATTCATGAATACGAATAGTACACACACACAACTCAATTTCATTGACAGTATCAATATCAAAGATGAATAAAAGCTTTTTCCCATGGCAACGGACCTCCGGTGTTCTAACCACAAGATTGTGGTCATCGATATTACTCACTGCTACTATATCGATTAGTTTTTGAAAAATATTTATGATTACTCTTAGCTGGTTTTGATGTATGCTACATTGTAGAAAAACCGGTCAAGTTCGAGTCTGACTACTCGCATACCAAGGGTTCCGTACCAAGCGATATAATGTATTTAACCAAAAAAAATTGTTCTCTCCGGAACCCTTAGCGCAAACCCGACACACACCTGGCCAAATTTATTTCATTTTTTGTTAAATATACTGTAGAGTTTGCTCTATAATCACACAAAGTTTAACGTTTGTGTGTATTACCGTTTTTACGATAGAGAATGAAGAAAACACGTCTGGAATAACTAGTTTCTTGTATAAAATTTTAGTTTCTTAATATTTTAGTTATTGATTTTTTTATTAGTACCGAAACTCTGTCCAGTGTGACGGGGAGTGAGCCCGTCGCTACTTGTAATGGACAGTAAGCACAATAGATGCCTCGAAATTTAAGCATGCAGGCATGCATTGCATTGCTAGTGAAACGTGGATTTTCTGTGGTTTTAGAATATCTCTGACTATTGTCGTGACCATATTAATTTATTATTTTTGAGTGAATGCGCTATAATAAAGCTCATTCTTTAAACTACTTTCTAGTTTTGCGTTAATTCATTAACACGTTGTATATAGCTATTATGGTTCAAAAGATACAGTCCTATTTAGGTAGGACAGACGGACGGACGTAAGGTCCCGTTTTTACCCTCTGGGTAGGGAACTCTAAAAACAAAATGTTCTGTAGATTAACAAATGAATCAAAACCACACAATAAATAACGAGTTCTACATTCACAGTAAAAAACACATTCTATAGCACAGTGCAATTTAAAACATTGTCCGAACTCGAACTAATAAATTTTATTCGGTTTTGTCGCGTCACTGCGGTAATTTGTTGTTTGGACTGGGATACGAGAACTGCAGTTTTTCGCCCCGTAAAATGTTCCTTTTTCCGCAATTATAGCTTATGTTTTGTTAGGCTTTTAAAATGCAATTTCAACTTTAGAAGATATTTTGGTAAGATATTAGAATGGTACCATATCCATGATAATGATAAGATTTTTAGGGTTCTCACAAATCATTCAATTTTATTATACTCTGTTTCTCTTAAAAAATGTGTTAATCCAGAACATATTCTATCTGCGCGCCAAATTTCATCCAAATCCCTTCCGCCGTTTATGCGTGATTGTGACACAAACATACAACCTTACAAACATCCAAACATCTTCACAAACTTTGACATTTATAATACTCGTATTAGTCAGATCGTGTTGGCATTGAGATCTCAGAATTCTCAGATTATTTTATCACCTTCCCATCATCATCTTCGTCATCATCATCATCATCGCCAACCTTGAATGGGTATAAAGGCAACACTCTATCACCCAATGCTGAAAGGTGTACTATTCGCATTAGAATTCCTTCAGCTCATGCAGGTTTCATGATATTTTCCATAAGCAGTTAGAAAAACTCATTGGATGATGTCGTAAGCGGATAGGAACTCTTGACTGAGTGTCTATACTTTTCTTTATCACCAATGCTATTGAAGAAAGCATAGCGCAAATATAAAATGGAACAGCTGAGCGGTCGCGGCAGATCTATGCTCGCGCGGTGTGCGGGGGACGAGACACCGGTAAAGTCGGTACCGCGCACAGGTAAGTCGGTACTGGGACACGCTGCCCCCGGCCCCACGAACACCTCGCACGACCGGCCTGTCGCGACCGCCGAGCGCGACCTCTAGTATAATTACACTATAAAGAAAGTTTCTTAACCAATACTAAAATGAGTCCTCAATCCACAGCGACAAACGACTCGACGGGTTCAGTAGGCGGCGCGGGCGGGGAGCCCCCGTCGGCGGCGGCAAGTCCCGATGCGGCAGCACTAGTCGTGCTTCAACCTCCAGCACCTCCGTACCCGCCGTACGCGCATTATGATGGTAAGTGTAAAGGATACGACCACATACTATCTTGAAAATTTAAGCTGAGCGAAGTTACAAGCGCTCAAAAATACGCCGAATCGCTTCTAGAAAAGGTAGGGGAGTACGCCGCTTGTTTGGGTCGTCTTGGAGGGGGCACTGCCCTCCCCAGATTAGCTAGCAGTCCAGTTCGTCATATAGTATAGGATCCAACTTAATATGCTGACGGTTTTTTAAGAGGATGATAAGATCTATCATACTTCAAAACTTTAACTATGCGAACAATATCGAAATCGCGATACAAATATCATGTGTCCTATACATTTGGGTCAAGTAGGATTGCATATTTGTAATGAACAGTGGATTTTTTTATTTTTTCGCTATTTCGATGTTGGTCCCTTGAGAAAGAAATATGTTCAGTTTGATCATAATCATAATATCTTTTTTGCTCTCATGTGATTTAACAAGTCCAATATTCAAGCTGATCATCCCCTTAAAAACTGTTCGCAAATTAATAAGGACCCAATTCACGTATCTTCATCACGCTCGTAATTATTTACGCACATAAATACACCAAGTAAAAACATTATGGTGTCAATGTCAAGTAAGACACAACGTAAACTATGCTGCCATTAACAAGAGGCATATTCATATTCATCTCTTGTTGTTATTTAAATATTCAACCGAGACCCGTTAAAGTAAGTAAACTACTACTGAAATACTTTGGAAAAGTTTTTAAAGATTTTATAAATTGTAACACAATTTTTGGGGCCTATGCTAGGTTCTATTGTGGAGACTAAAATGTTATTCCCATAAAATATATATTTATATTTTTATTAGAGGTTTACAGTAAAAAAGTCAACATCATTTATGCAATGTCATGAAAAAGTATTTCTTGAAATTCTAAACAAAACAACTCATTATCCTCTCCCCACCCCATACTTGACTTAAGAACGCAATAAAGACGATCAAGAACAACGCGCCAAAATAAAACAATCGAAAGCGAAAACAAAAGTGACCGAGAGTTGAAGAATCGCGTTGTAAAAAAAGCCGACGACTTTACGAAAGCTTTCGACAAAGTCGAGCACGCCACTCCAAGGCACTCTGAGGAAAATCTAATTTTCTTCTCGGACCCACTTCCCATTCTACGTTATAACATCATAAAATTCATACACCACCACCGAGATCTCGCACTTATGCATATTAAATAGAGATTCTAAAATGGCGTACCGCAGGGATCGTGTTTGGGACTACTCTTTATGCTTTTGGTCTTTAATCTACCGCAATCTGCTTAGGGGAGGCAGACATCTTTAATAGCTCATTCGGGGGTATGCAAATAATTTTAGGGGGGGTTTTGCAGGGGGAAAATCATACGGCTTTGTCTGGAAAGCGTAACGAACCATAACACGACTGTGATGGGACAGAAGTGGCTTTACTTCAAACGGGTTCGTAGGCTTATTTTGGTTATAAATATTAAACTGTCACTTTGTGGGGGAGGCGTTTGAGAGTGGTTACGCGTATAAAGATCGTTATACCGCGGGGAGGCGTGTTGCTATGTAAATTCTACTCATCCTTGAAGGGCGTGTCTGTCGCTGATTTCATGTATATAGTTTTATGTTTCTGTGTTTTAGTCAAGCTATTTAGATGCTAACTACGTTTCACATTTGAGTTTTTTCTTATACAACGTGTTAATACAACCTTAAACATCCCAACTGTTTTTTTAAGAAATTATTGCATTGTTTTATGATTATATAGGTAGCTGTGGATATAGAATGTATTTTTTTGTTAAGTTCGCATGGCTTGATGTGACTCGCCAGACTTTTTTGGTACGCGCTCGGCAACAGTTGCGTTATCGAAATCACTGTAATACGAAACATAACAACTTATCGAAGATCCAGCCTTAATTTAATAAATCCCGTTACATAATTAAAATTTAAAGTTATTCGCATTTTAAGTTTTCATGCAAAAATTATTTGTTATTATTTCAGCAATGAATGAAAATGCTAGCATGCTCATGGATACATTTTAAGAATCTTGTTTTGATAGTAAGTAGGGTGAGAGTGCCTGTACGGTGGGTTGGCATCGATTTCAGTAAATTTTTAAATTATACCAACTAATTATTTAATACATTTAAAATTTTTAACCTATTTTGAAACCTTGATAATTCGATTCTAAACAAACTATTTTCTAGTTTTACGTTTATTCATTAACAAGTTGTATAAGTACGGACTACAGACAGGTTTTGGAAATAACATTTTGACGGGACAAGATCAGCACGTCAGAATTAATACGTCGATCGCTATGACTTTATCATCTTTACTACTTCAAAAATTTTTATACTACTACCATAGTCCCTTTTGAGACGGTTGAAAGCTTACCTTTTGTAAACATACTGTTTTGATATGATTTACTCTGATTTATTTCCATCTATGTATAACGTCACGCCTCTTTCCCATTGGAGTAGGCAGATATACACTTATATACTTTTATTTGAAATATTATTGGTATCTTAAGACGCAAATAGGTTGATAAATTTCGTTCTCTGGCGTAGTGGCTCAGTAGCTAAAATTGGAAAAAGCAATGTCCCGGTTCGGAAGATTGCGGGTTCAACTCCCACCTGAGTCTTAATTATTCAATCTTTAATTTAATATATTACTTTATTATTAATTAAAAGGTATTTCATAATATAAATATGTCGTGTCAAGTGATAATGTATGGCTAGGGTCTCGCCCTCAAAAATACTGCAAAATCAATCTTATTCCTTATTTCTTAAAATGTAACTATTACTGATCTGTTACAGGTACGACGACACTAGCGAGCGAGTATGCATACGCGGCTCCGTATTCCCAATACTCACCATACGGAGGTCCCTACTCACACTCCGCTGCCACAGGACTACTGACCAAGTGGTAGGTACCATCAGTATAATACACATCTTCTTTTTGAGGTGTCAACGTGCCATCCGAAGCACGGAATCATGTTTGTTTTCAGACAATCACGTGATTCATCCTGCAATGTCCTAGCCAACTGGGGATAAACGCACAAAGTGAAATATCACTAGGTGTCCCCCGTGAGAATCGAACCCATGACCTCCGTGTCAAGAGCCCAATGCTCTTAACCATTAGACCACGGAGGTAGTTTATATATCTACAAAAAGGTCGTCTACATATCGAACGATTCCCACAATTTCTTAATCCAGGAGGTACTGCTTCCAGGCTTTCGTCTTCCCAAAATGTTCCCCTGCAACATAATCTGGAGAAGTTGGTATTTTTCCCTTCTCATAATGTTATTTATAATACTCATATCGTAGCATATCATTCTTCCGAAAATATTCACCGAGGGGCAGTCAGAGTTATTTCAAAGATACCATAATTCAGAAAACATTCTCCATTTCACTAGCAGTGTCAGCATGCCTTCCCGTCACAGGTAATGAGCCCGACATCATTTTCTACATAGAAGACACAATACATGCCTTAAAATTGAAGCATTTTCATTGGATTTAGCGAAAAGCCAGTGATGCCACATAAGTTTCTAAATACTCAAAGGTACAAGTTGGCCTTGATGGGGATCGACGTCCGTCCCCTTGAGTGCGGGAATCAAAACGTTGCCCCCTGCACTGAAGTTGAACAAAGCTACTTGCTACACAACCATGGCCTTTTTCTATTAGTTTCTTCTACAAAACAATGTTTATTTCTGTCACATCACGTGATATACCCTATTTTAGGGACTTTCGTTGTCTATTTGCTCAGGGCCCGATCAGCGTAGTAAGTGTTATCAAATGCTACGGGCGTAAATATGCGTAAAAATCTATCAAGTTAGTAAGTAAATAGTGTTATAAACTTAAAATGACATAACCCTCACACATACAGGGTCCTCCTTAATATTAAGCTGACGGTTTTAAAAGTTGTTAAAGGGATGACTAGACCATCAAACTGATCGACTTTCTCTATGTCGGCCCCCATAGAAAGATTTTCAGTTCGATGGTCTGGCCACTTAAAAAATCGTCAGGAATCGTGAAACGGATATCATTAGCATCCTTTTAAACTAAATGTCTACCCATCAAACTTAAAAAATTTTACTATGGGAGCAAACCGATCGGAGCAACAACAAAAATCAGCTAAAACTGCAATGCCTACTCGACTCAAATGTGTGCAACAGCAGATTTTTGTCGGATCCGATCGGTTTACTCCCATAGTAAAAGTTGTTCAGTTTGATGGGTAGACTCTTAGTTTAAAAGGATCCTAATGATATAAATTTCACCCTAGATACTAGACACAATACATAAACAATTTGTTCTCGGACACAGATGATCTGCTGGGGTCTGACTAGTTTTTCCAAATCTTCTTCTCTTCTTCCTGCCCTTATCCCATTAATTGGGGTCGGCGCAATATGTCGTCTTCCTCCATTCATCTCTTTTAGCCGTCATTTCAGCGCACACACCTTTTCTTTGGTCGTCCTCTCTTCATGCAGCCATCCACATTCATATTTAACATTCGTTTTGTAATATGCTATTGATCTCTTCTCATCACATGTCCATACCACGATAATCGATTACCGCGCAGCTTTTCATTTACATGAGCCCCTTTCAAACTTCATCTAATATACTCATTCCTAATCCTCTCCATTCTAATAACCCCACACATCCATCTCAACATTCGCATCTCTGCTGCATGCACTAGTTTCTCCAAATGGTATTCGAATTTCAGCACCTTTCATAAAATGAAATGTTGTCCATTTCGCTGGCTTTATCCGACACTGCTCTAAGTCCATGGTTTATTGGTTTACACACTTTTCCAAGTGTTTTACTGCCGTTAAACCGTGGGACGTTTTAACAACCACCGGGTAACAAATGACGGTGCTACCTGAATAAATCTCAAACGCTTTATGTGCGTCACGGTTGAAAGAGTTCATGTTATGTGGGTTCTGTCTTTTATGTCGGTGAAAAACCAGTTTATGTTGAGCTGAGGAGTCAAGGATTTGGGTATCTGGTTTTTAATAGCGTATTGGTTTTGGTGGAAAGGTGCAATTGAAGGCAGTGCCTTTTGGGATGTGTGTTAACACTTTGTGATTTAATTAGTATTCATTTGAAGTTTTGTTCT
Source organism: Agonopterix alstromeriana (assembly GCA_963924505.1). NCBI lineage: Eukaryota > Metazoa > Arthropoda > Insecta > Lepidoptera > Depressariidae > Agonopterix > Agonopterix alstromeriana. The sequence continues at coordinate 10,042,821 of OZ004685.1, read as the reverse complement.
TGAAATAGAATATGTACCTAAAGTATTGGCTATGTGCACGACAGCTAGCGTCCCTAGCGGTGTCAGACGTGAATTATTTCAAGTGGCATGTTAGTAAAAATTTTGTTATCTACACTAATATTATAAAGAGGAAAGATTTGTACCTATTTTTGTATGTTTGTAATGAATAGGCTCAAAAAGTACTGGGCCGATTTAAAAAATTCTTTCACCAATAGAATGCTACATTCTTCCAATTTGACATAGGCTACATTTCATTTTGAAAAAAATTAGGGATCCTTGGTAAAATTTGAACAATGTAACCGAAGGTGTAGAAAAATGAGTCTTAAAATTTATTTGTCTACCCCGTGCGAAGCCGGGACGGGCTGCTAGTTTTTATAATAAAACAATGTAAAAAGTAAAGAAATTAACAACATTATCGACATTAAAATTTTTTTAAATACTTATTTGCTAGAATAGAAATGTCCAAGATATTTATATTTATAATACCTTCTCATACATCGTTCATACATCTAAAATGTCTCAATAAATACGTGTATATTTTGAAATTTTTACATAGTGAGGAAAACGCGAATGGAGGATTATTATATTAAACTTAAGTATTATTATGTACTTTTTAAATCATATAAAAACATTGATTTTATTCAAATTAAAAACAATATACCAACAATAATCTAATCCGCAACACAGGCTTCGTCAAATCTTAATCACATACATCTATATCCGCTACAAGCTTCGTCAATGGCAGCACACAAGATAAAATCATATAATAATAGTTTCCCAAAAGATTCAAAAACTCAACACTACATTTTGTCAAAACTGTGAAATAAAACAATGACTACGATAAACACCCAAATTCTTCAAGTCAATTCGTCAAGTTGTTTTCAAATTTCAAATAAAGATAGTGAAATTCCCTAGCGGGAAGATCAAAAGGTAGGCTTGTGACACAATCAATTTTATGCCGCTCTGAGCTTTTGATCGCATAAGTGACTACTTATTTATAAAAGCAGTCAGGAACACTGAATATTTGCGTTAAAACGTAAAGGCAGGTTTAGACGATGACAATTTTGCGGCGCCAATTTTTTCCCACGATAAAAAAGCACGGCACGCGGTCGTTTACACGGTGCTAACTTTCAGCGCCAATCTTGTTCGCATGCTTGGTATGGATTTGCTTGAGAAAACCGTTCCAGCGATTAGCATGACGTATTTACACTAGTCGAAAAATTAGCGCGGGTGTTGTGAGGGACGCGGGCTGACGTCACTAACACCGAAAAATAGACGCATGCTCTTCCTTGCTAACATTCGCATGCTGTAAAAAATTCGTGCGAAAAGTGTTTATACGGTGCTTTTTTTTGGGCGCCGCAGAATTCGCACCGCAAAATTGTCATCCTATAAACCTGCCTTACCCTCCTGGATCTAATGGAATGAACCGCTACGGTCATGGTCTAATACAGTGAATCTAGATACTGTGAATATCAGATATGTTGCGATGCCAGATGATATTGTTGGTCTCATGATTATCATCATTATCAGCCTATACAGGGTCCTTCTTAATTTGCTGACACTTTTTTAAGGGGATGATCAGACCATCAAACTGAACAACTTTCTTTAAGGCACCAATATCAAATCGCGAAAAAAAAATCAGCTGTCCCATATAATTTGGCCCGAGTAGGTTTGCAGTTAAAAGGTAGGTTAAAAAAGTGTCAGCATATTAAGAAGGACTCTGTATAGGCTAGTCTCACTGTCTGGCATGGGCCTACCCTCAAGATGAGTATTTGGGCGTTAGTCCACCACCCGTGCTCAATGTGAATTGGTAGACTTCACATAAGCATCAGAATTTCTTCTTCAGCGTATGCAGGTTTCCTCGCGATGTTTTCATTCATCGTTTTGAGAGATATTACATAAGTTGGAAAAATACCGGTCTGGTGACATTCAAAATCAACGACATACATTAATCATTCATCATTAATCTACACGCCAAAATAATATTGAAATCAATCACATCGCAATAAATTAATCTGCCAGCAAAAAGACTACCTCGAAAACATTATCATTTGTACTGTCCTTCCCTCAGGTTCCGACAAAGGGAATGGACCACTCCCATGGGACAGGGAATAACTTACAGGGCATTAAATTTAAGTGATTCTACTGCGAACACATTTTACTGTGCAAAGGGTGGATGTTTTTAAAGCGATTGGTAGAGTTTATAGGATGGAAAGGATACGCAGGGTGAAATTAAAATCATGTCTACCCCTGAACAACTTTTACTATGGTAGCAAACCGATCGAAGCAAAAAAAATCTGCTGTTCCATACTAAACTGCAATGCCTATTCGACTCAAATGTATGCAACAGCAGATTTTTTGTTGTTGCTCCGGTCCGTTTGCTCTCATAGTAAAAGTTGTTCAGTTTGATTGGTAGACTCTTCGTTTAAAAGGATGCTAATGATATCAATTTCACCCTATAGGTATACAAACATAATCAAACATACAAACATAATCCCTTTCAGTATCAGGGACAAATATTTGTATGATGAATATGAATATTTGTACCCGAGTCATGGATGTTTGTATCTATATATGCATTCCATATCGTTGTCTAGTCATCATAATACAAGTCCAGGCTCGATTCTGGTACTTTAAATGTGACTAGATAATTTGTGTGATAATGTCCAAGATATTTATTTATTTATTTATCAGAAATTTTGAAAAAAATTATCCATACGTTGAAACAAAGTAATGGTCGTTTTTTTATAGTACTATAATTATACAATAATAGCTGTTGCCCGCGACTCCGTCTGCGTAGTCCTTAAAAAGTATCCTATGTGTTAATCCAGATCATATTCTATCTGTGTGCCAGATTTCATTAAAATCCATTCTGTAGTTTTTACGTGAAAGAGTAACAAAAATCCATCCATACTTACAAACCGCGACTGTTAAAAAAATTACAATACCTTTACTCATACCCATTTGTGTTTTATTCTAAGCCAGAACCGCCACGGCATTCAGACGACGTACCAATAGTAAAGATGATGATAATAATTTTACTAAACCCAATTTCTCTATTTTCGCAGATATCAAAGGACGCCGTGCGAGCAATAGCTATCGGCGAGCCACAACGAACAAAAGTGATAAAAGACACTCCAAAACACATTCTGTGAGAATTTTAGTTGAAAACCAGTTCATTCCTTTAGACAATCTCGACTTAAATGTAGATAAATTAATATAATATGTAATGTACAATACTGTATTCGATGTTTAATTTGTTTTGTATAGTCAGTCTCTTTTGCTTTCTGGACAACGATATACTAGTACTATTGATGGGTACCAGATAAATCTGCATAAAAAGTCATTGACCCGACCTTTTAGACACAAGTTTTAAATTTTTAGCGATTTTAGATACCACTTTTGTCCTTTTGCCACGGTACTTTGAAAATATCGTATAGCGACTGGACGTGTAAATTAAAACGATATTCGTTTCCAATGAAATGAGAACATGGTACTGAGAGGTCAATGGCTTTTTGTGCAAATTTAAATGGCACCCACTGATGCGCTGTTTAGTACAACGTTTTTCGACTTTCTTACTTCAAATAATGTCTTGAAATATGAAAAATATGATTCAGTCTAAATAGCGTATCTAGCTCTATTAACTTCGTTGTTTTTAGACTTTTTGAATTTGTAAAAAGACTTTATATTTTCTTCGAGATCTTCATAAATAGAACGTTCATAATGAATCCTTCAGAATCTGCAAATTTATCTTTCTAACGACCAAAAGTAATCGTCAACGGAAACCAAGAATCTGACATCCATTCCAGTTCATACGGTTCCAGTTGTTTATCTAATTTAGTAATGCCGTCGGGTATTTTAAATTTGTTTTACTTTCAAGTGCAACTTATTCTTTAATGTTCTAGTTAATATTATGTTTCTGTTATATTCGGCCACAATTGTATATAAAATCCAAACTTCTTGATTCGGCCTCAAACATAAGCATCAATTTCAGACTTTCAAACACCTATTTCCAGCTTCCGTTATGCGTTATGTTTACCTTTTTATTCTGTCATAAATGTAGCTTCCTCCAATTCCGAGTTATCTTATAACATAACCTGTCCTTATCGACGTAACCACTTTTTTGTGCCTGACTCAATATCACTTCATATAAATCTGCCACCTTACTCGATGTCACTTCATATAAATTGATTAGATTCGCTGTCTCATACGCGGTTACTGTCATTCTGTTTACCAGCGTAAGCGAAAAAAAATCTTGGTCAATGGTTCCACCCCAGAGGATGACGGCGGGTTTGTGACAGATGTATCTAGGCAGTTCATCTTGAAAATGTTTTTTTCAAGATAGACCACAATTCAAAAGTTGTAGGTTTATGGGGTACAGCCAGTGACTGTGGGAATTCTCCATCTACCACGTTCTGTTTTCACTCTTCCTCAACTGAGTTGGATTTCGAAGTAAATAAGCTAATTCTAAGGGATTTATATGGCGAGTGCTGGAAAACTCAATGGCGAAATCAAAGATCTATTATAATTCCAGCAAATAATTTATACTCATTGCTTTATTGAACTTAGTTATGGAATGAATATTAATTGAATGAGAGAGCCAAAGTGTTAATAAACCTTCATTAATATTATATAAGATGTAAATAATGTATTTTAATGAAACTTTAATGTACTTAATTCATTTAATGTCATTATTAGCGGTAAGGCAATTATTTCTTTTACCTCAATTTTAAATACAAAATGTATCGTGATTTTTTGTCAAAAATATTTTTGACAATTATAAGTTTTGTAAATGTAAAAAATTATTTATAATTTTTAGCTGTCCTTGCACAATGTCATAAAATCTTATTAAAGTTTACAAATCAAATTGTTAATATTAAAATAAGTTGTGTAACTTATTTTTTATTGTTGTATTTCTTAGTTATTTATAATGCTCTACAAAACTAAATATTCCGAACAAAATGTCCGTGCGCAAGTCATAATGTTTATTAGTTTTATTGTATAGATTATTTTGAAATTACATTGAGATTATTTGAGTTTTTTTTTACTTTTTATAAATTGTTAGTTTCTAGTACTTAACGTATACAGCAAATTCTGAAGTTATTCTTTTTTAATTTAAAGATGGTTTCTCTTATTGTTGTATGCCATAAAATAATATATACAATTTGATATGTTCAAATCTGTTTAGATTTATAATTATTTTATTATATTATTGTGAAAATTAGTTGAAAATCTTATCGTTTCCGTCCATTTTAATTATTTCTCTCATTTTTTTGAGATTTTATTTTTGTAAATAATAATTGCCTAGTACTTAAATGTATCTCCTCTATTTGATTTCAATTGCTCCTTAAATTGCATGCTTTTTAAATATTTATAATCAAAACATTAAAGACATACAGTTTAGAGAATCGCCAAAGACTTAAGGGCCCAGTGAATCACGTCTGTCATACAAACGCAGTTCCAACCCTGTTTCAATTATTACAGTTTAAATAAATCAAAGGGTTTAATTCAGTATAAACGGTGCTAAAATACCGACAGAAAAAATAATAATTATTTTTCAATGTCCAGACTTTTAAAAAACAACAAAAAAGAATGTTTTTTTTAAATCGTGGTAGAATATTTCTATTTCTACTATATTCTGATGTATTCTTTATTATGATAATATAAAGCACAAAGTCCAAACTCTAACGTAATCTTGCAAGAAAGATCTCGGTAGCACATTTTCTAAATAAAACAGTTTATTATGTTCTTACCGAAGATAGTGTGATTTCATTTCTAAGGTTATTTTATCAATGGTTTACAAGTTGATGTTACTTAAAAAAACATTATATCAAATATTTATTTATCACAGCTTTGTATTGTCGATTTTCTTTATGATGTACCTACTGTGATGAAATCTTACATTATTTTATAATTTTCAGCACTTTAAATTTCATTTTTAGTTTTAATAGTGATTGCATACTTTAAAAAAACTTTAATAATAACGATTACATAAGCAGTTACGAAATATATGTTTGGAATTATGATTGTATGAAAATGTATAAGAACTGGGCTCTTAAATATTGTAATGTCTATGAAGTTATACCAAGATTTTTTGATAAAATAGTAGATCCTGACATTGGAGATAAGATCTCCAAGTTTAGTTTCGAATTAAATTTTTTAGGTTACCAATATCGTAATATGCCCTACAGGTCACATGCTTTTCACGAATAAGGTTGAGAATAATAGCGTTATATTCTGGAGTATCTACACTCAGGCCCAGAGAAATAAGTCGTCCAACGGTGAGCAAAGTTTTAGCCCTATGGAAAACATTTCAGTAAAAACAATTCCTTTATGAAATTTTATTACAAATATATTTCTTATCTTGTCAAAAAATCTTGGTATACCAGTACAATCCAGTGTTTTACTTAATGAATAAGAATGTAGTTTATTTTTATGAAAGCAATAATGTATCGCCAAAGAAGCATAAGAATTAAGTGAGCGATTTTATTAAGTGTAACTATGTTAACATTTGCACTACTTATTACTTTATACAAATATTGGTTCGAGGTTGTATTTATATCTCACGATTTTGGGAATTTTTAAAGAGAAATATCGTAATGATTTCAGTTCAACATATTTTACTTATAATTAATAAAATTGTGTACTATGAAAGATAAAATAATAAATCTGTACATAACTGTGACCTTTTTAGATTTTTTAGTGAATCATGTCCAATTTGCGTAGATGGTATTAGCCGGATTTTCAAAAAATAGTTTTTTTTGCTTAAAAACCATGCACTAAATCCAAATATCCTAAAAAAAATACTAGACAATCTTCATAAAGTTGCTCTTCAATTGCTCCTCCTATATAATTGTTTACTTGTGACTTGACACAGGTTCATTTCATTTATTTACCTCAAATTGTAGGTAATTTAAGTAACAGATGTATATTGTTAAGTTTGTAAGTATAGGTTACTTTTGAGGTACAGAAATATAATCTTAAATACGGGTCCTAAAAGTTCAGTATATAAATCGTACTCACTCAAGCTAGTGGGGCCTTAAATAATTCCCTGGTTTTGATTCCATACAAATGAAGTAACGACAGGATAACTTTGTAAAATCGCTCACTGACAACAATGCAAGCTACTCATACAATAATGATTCAATAATATTTTGTAAAATGTTTCCTATTTATTTTTCATTTATTTATATTTTTAAAAACTTGCTTTTTTTCTGAAAGCATATCGATGTAGGTGATAAATCTCACGTCATTTTTTAATAATAGTTGAAGAAAATACATTTTTTGTTTAATTTGTACTTAGTATATTTAAGGCAAACGCACCAGTACGAAATAAAGGCATATGAATTTATAATTATTTGTTGGTTTAATTTCTATAATTTTTAGGGTAAAATAAAACCTCTCTTTATGATTAGTTTGATCTTACGGGCTTTAGAAAGACTGGATATTTTATATCGCCCAATGATTGCCCATGAAAGTTGTAGCTGGTACAGAACACCAACTATTATGTTTACAGGAAAACTTACTTGACCTTTTTTTTTAAGTTGTATATACAAGGTCGTCCTTTTTTTAAGGGGATGATCAGACCATCAAACTGAGCAACTTTGTATATGGGACCAAAATCGAAATCGCGAAAAAAAATCTGCTGTACCATACATTTTGCTAAGATAAGCAGAAGACAATTTTGTAACAAAAATTGTCTTCTGCTTATCTTACACGCTGGTGATTTTATTGAAAATTTTCTCGCTACAAAGGTACACCTTTAAGAAATATTAAATTCAAACAAAAAGTTGGAAATGTTACATGGTTTTTTTAAATTAGTATTTTTGTACTGACATGTCGACTTTTGCAAAAAGTTGAAAATTCAGTGTAGCTTTTGAACCGTTGATTTCCGGATCTATGTGTATAAGATCAAAATTTTTGGAAATTATCTCTACCCCCTCATCCATTTTGGACCACCACTTCTTTGACACCCTGTATACTACACTCTACCGATTAGTAGCTTATCTATGCTCTACTTCTACTTCTAAATATGCTCTATTCTCTACCAAGAGCGCTAAGAATAATTAGTCAAAGCGCTTAGAGAAAAAGAAAGCGCAAAAAAGAGCGTCAAACCATAGAGTACGGTAAACAAGGAGTCAAATTTCCGGTATAATGGGTATAATCAAGGAATATACTACTCTCTACCGAGAGAGTATAATAAGATACTCTTTGGCGTCAAACCAACGTCAAACTAAAATACATGAAAATTATGAGATTATCATTGACCAAGAATTTTTGCTTACATTATAAGCCAATTTTGAAAATGATTCCGAGTAAAATTCAAAATTATCAGTGAAAAAGCCTTAACCAAGACTGTAAATCAATATCAGACCATGTGTTTGAATCAGTAAAATACAAAATAGGAAAATTCAACATCAAGTTTTAAAATCACCTAACCTGACAAGAATAATCATCTTTATTCAACTCTTACCAGTGTCTCAAGGAAATTCTCAAATTATCAGCACAAGTTCCCAAGATGGCAGATTCACAAAAAAATATTATTGACAAGGATAAACCGCTTTGCAACAAGTCCCAACCCCAAGCACCAGAACACTGTACCCCCAAAAAGTTTGTAAATGAACCATGTCCAAAACAAGAAAGCAAAAATGTCATTCCAAAGGGACAAAAGGGACAAAAGTGCCCAAAGAAGGCATCTCTTTGTGAATCGGATGCTGACACTAAGAAAGGCCACTAGTTTTAATATAACATTGTATCTTCTCATAAATTAAAGATTATCCTAGAGTCTCAAGGAAATTCCTCTTACATTACCAGCGCTAACATTTCCCAAGAAGTCAGCAACACCAAAAAAATATAGTGATCAAGGTAAATCAGTTTGCAACAAGCCTGAATCCCAAGCACCAGGACCAGCGACAAGCCCTAGCCCCAGACACCCATATCCCAAACAAGAAAGCAAAAATGTCATTCCAAAACGACAAAAGTGCCCACAAAAAGCCACACTCTTTGTAATTCATTGTATGTTCTCATGAAATAAAAATTGTTTTATGAAATCTTTTTTTTTCTATTTCTAGGGTTCCGTATTCAAACAAGGACTCAATCATGAGGCGGCGGTTCGATTCCTGGCCTGTACCATAGGTTCTACGGAATTTATGTACGGTTGTATTTATCATTATCACTAGCTCGGTGGTGAAGGGGAAATATCGTGAGGAAATGTGCATACCCGAGAATGGAAAATAGTTATAGTTCGGATGTATGTGTTAGCAAGCTGAAGTGGCAATGGGCTGGTCATATCTGCCGAAGAACTGGCAACCGGTGGGGTGTCAGAGTTCTAGAGTGGAGACCGCGAACTGGCAGGCGTAGTGTGGGATGCCCTGCTGCCCGCTGGACAGACGACCTAAAAAAAGTAGCGGGGAGCGATTGGATGAGGAAGGCCGAGGACAGAGTTTTGTGGCGCGCCTTGGGAGAGGCCTATGTTCAGCAGTGGACGATGATGGGCTGATGATGATGTGTTAAATATGGGTGAGCTTGAGGCGAACACAATAGACCAGCAATGGTCGCAGTGTTACATAAGGAACCTTGCTTGCAATAGCCCAGCCAACAATAATAATAAGTATAGTTTTCTACAGGAATACTGGCTGGGAACGGTATTCGAGTTTTCTGTGATTTAGATCTCATTATTTTATTTTAACTAAGGCGATGTAATAGGTTTTCATTCAAGAACAGTCACCATCAGATATATCGTAGCAAACAAGGTGGTCAAATATTTCTAAGCAGTTCTAATTTTCAATAAATTCTTGACACATAACCAGTTAAAAATATATGAACGCCTAGAACATCAAATATATCTACGCAGCCAGGGTGATCATAAATATCTGAGCAGTATAGGAAAAAAGACCTTACTCCGTTGTTATACATTTCAATTTTAATTAACATAGTAAAGAAAAGTTGTTTCGATATTTATGACAAAATACACGTTTCGATATATTTGGTTACATTTACAAGATATAATTTTTTGAAAATTAGCACTGCTCAGAAATATTTGAATACCTTGTATGAAAAGTAAACCTACTATTTGGCAATTAAAACTCAATTAACTAAATATTTTCGTATTTATTTTAAAATGAATATACAGTCTGCCTGTTAAAATTCGAATCAAGGAATATACTACTCATTCGAATAATCCGCGCTTATTTTTTTACAACCTTTTCAGTTCGGTGCGCTTTTATCGTACCATCGATCGGTGCGTTTTTTTGTACCAATACTACAATACTTGGAATAATGAGTTGGTAATAGTTACAATCAAAATTAAATATAACTTAACTACTTACCCCCAAAATAATAATTAAAAAGTACAAGGTTTGTTTTGCCTGCTGGACCGTGTAGGACAAAGAACACATAACTATCATGCTAAAATACATCATAATCCTGATGCATGGCGGCCGTGATGAAGTCTTGAACCACTGAGCTTATGAAAAATTCAGTTTTTATGCAATAGTTTACTACAAGAAGATGCGAAAACACTTGATTGGCCGACCCCTATCCTGGTGGGGTTTGTGTGGAAAGATGAAAAGTAGACTCTCTAAGACGGGACTAAATACCTATACCCAATTTTATAGCCAACGAGCTTGTGAACAAAATTATGGTTATTGGTTATACGAGCTAGTATCTTCTATACTTATAAACGGTGTGCGGGGAACGGGAGAAGCGCGTCCTGGCTCCCTCTGCCCTGCGCGCGTACCCTCATAGCGAATTAAATTAAGGTACGCCCGTCCCCCACACACCGCTCGAGCATAGACCCGCCGACCGCTGAGTTTCATCACCATTAGTTTTTATTGTACTGTGTTTTGACTAAGCATGGGAAAAATAGAGGATTATGATTTCATAATTTTTTTATTTCCTAGTGCTAGATTTCGGGTCGTCTTCACAAAGCTTTTTTGGGCAGATATTGTCTTGAGTTCCGTCTTCGACTGGACATGGCTCTTTTTTCCTTTTGGGGGGGCAGGGGTCTGGTCCTGGTAGTGGGGGCTTGGGCTTCTTGCAAGGCGGTAAATTACATTTTTTTCTTTTTGGTTTTGCTGACATCTTGGAAAAATTTAGTGCTGGTAATTTGAGAGGTATTTCTTGAAGAAGCATTGGTAAGAGTTGAGTAAGAAGATTTTTTTCTCATCAGGTTAGGTTGAATTTCTGCATTTTTGTTTTACTGATTCAAACAAATACTATGGAACATATTAATTCCAGTTCCCATTAAGGCTTTTTCACTGATAATATTGGATTTTATTCAAAATCATGTTCAAAATTGACACAAATTCTCTAAATTTTTTTTGTCATTTCTTGTATTTTAGTTTGAAGTTTGCTGTGTCAAATTTGATCACTTTAATCCATTAAAGAATGATTAAAAAGACATTAAAGTCAATGGCAAGAAGGTTGCAAGCAACGATTTTTATTTTTTGGAAAAAGTAAAACGTAGTGATACTTGCTCAGTGGACAAAATGAAAAATTACTTTAATAAAATCAAAGTCAAAATTGGTCAAAATCACAACAAAAATGGATCGAAATAGTAAATTTCTCATTTAAAATACATTGAAAATTGTTAGTGAAGTTGATATGAGCAATGATTTCACAAATCAGTCATCAATATTGTATCTTAACTTCGTCATAATTATAACTAACTCTCCCTGAAAATGTCAGGTTCAGCAAATCATAATAAATCAAGACCCGAATGCCCGCAACAATTACCTAAGCCTCCGCCACCAAAAACAGATATTGATAAACAACCATGTTTGGACAAGTTTAACGGAAAATGCAAATTCGTTGAAAAAAATAACGAACCAGATGGTAACGAACTGCCAATCAACGCTACGTGTAAAACAAAGATAAGAGGAAGATGTCCTGAGACTTCTGCTCCCCCAGAACAAAGTCAGAAGAAAGACCCTTGCAAAAAGAAACCTCCTGAAGTGTGATTCAAAATTTCATGAACCTAATATTAAAATAATTCTTATTGCTCTTCGAAACAAACAATACATGTAATATTTTATAGTATAATCCGAAGCAATATGTTAAACATTGCGAATCGTTTGAATAGAACCAGCACTGGACTACTATTGCTGCTGGCTGTGCTGCTGCTTCTTGGTATACTACTGTTAAAAGGTATAGATACTATACAAGTTGTTACAAAAATAAAAATAAACATTTAATGTCTGATGTTCCATACTAAACTACAAATCTCATGATGATCAGACCGTTAAAAATTTCGATGACTATTTTATTACTAAAAAGTTATTTATATTGTTGAATCTTATTAAGAGTGTATTGGTTTAATATTATTAAGTTAAAAGTCTCCTGGAAGGTACAATTTTGATTTCTATGATGCTAAGCGAATTTTCTAAAATTCGTTTTCAGATTGTCTTTTTGTCACGAAATGGTGCCGGTTACACTTTAAAAGTCCCATTCAAAATTGTTTTCCACCCCTTCTAATAAAATTCCGTAAAATGACTGGGCTATCAGCCGTTTATGCGTGATTAAGGCACCAACATACAATCTTACAAACATTTATAACATCTGTAGACATTTATAAATATAATATTAGATCACATCCACGAACTTATACCTATTTCCAGGAGTGGCATTTTTGAAAGTCATACGTTGATATCAGCAGTAGAAAATGTCAAAATTACTATGGAGATTATGCATCTTTCTACTGCTGATTTGGACGTGTGACTTTCCAAAATCTAACTCCAGCTTCCTGGTCCTTTGGTCACATCAGATTTTCTTAGTTTTGTAGTAATATCCACTCCTTAGACAACACAAATGATATCTCACCTTATCTCACAATTAAAACGTCAATCAGATGCCAAAAATTCTCTTTGAAAAACAGAAATACATAATACATATGATAGTTTGTGACATAAATTTTCCGGCAAATCTTACAGCAAATAGTAAATATGTAAAATGCTAATTATTGGTTAATGAATATCAGTGAGAAAAAACCAAAAATGGAAATTAAAACAGTTAGAACTCAATCCAAACTAAATCACATCCAATCATTTAGAACGGACCTCCAAACAAAAAATAATCAGATCAAGCCATGCAATTTTTCTGAAAACTAAAACTAGGTATACTATGAATTCAACTAACATAATAATATCACAAAATGCATCTAATATAATCTTTCAATCGTTTATTTAAATCTATTAGATCTACTGAAAGCCAGGCGACTAAGCTTGAAGACCAAAAGATAAACAACTTACTGGAAAATAAACAGTTAAAGTACAATTCTTCGGACAATACCCATTAGGTACTACGCAAAATAAAAAAGGAATGTAATATATTTATTTTATAATAAACCAAGGCAATATTGAAAACAGTGAAGATGAGACCACTAAAAGGTATAGATATTGTAGAGATATAGCAAAACCATACCTAAAAGGACAACTGCCATTTTGTTCAGAGGTTGAAGATGAATTATTAATAAAGGAAGATATCGATTCCAGTCAAAACGACTTTCCTGATTATCAACCGGATCTGCCTTATGAGTATTTCGATGGTGGTAGTGACATTTTTAAAAACGGAGGTCATGTAGACAAAGGAACGAATACTCCAGATTCCGAATTAGATTCATATAATATAATTCAAGACAATTCGTCATTTTTAAGAGAAGGGCTTTTAAAGCCTAAGACGCTTTTTTCTAGGCATTCCTACGATACGGAAAAGAGAGAAGATAATCATAACAATATTATTGATAGTTCAAAATCCGATTTTTCTTCGCGAACAAACGATTTCGATTTCACTTACAAACCACCGTCATTGTCCAAAATGTCGCCTTCTAAAGACGGATGTCCACAGCCGCAACCAAAACCTCGCTGTTCACCACCACCACCGCCTCCACCGCCTACTCCACCACCAGCCCCCTGCTGCCCTGAACCTCCTCCCCCTCTTCCACCACGTTGCTGTAGAAAGGCACCACCAAGCAGTTCACCTCCTCCAAAAGACGCCTCCGACACCAATTCTAAATCAAATGAACCAGAAGTCATCATTCGTATCAGATGTAAGAATCAAAAAGAAGGTGTTACATTGAGATGCAGACAATGTAAAGAAGTCGAAGACGGAAAAAATGTAACAAGATTCAAATGTGTAGAAGAACGAAGCCCTGATACAGAATTAAAATGCGAAAAAAATGACGATGACAGCTTAGAATGCCAAAAAAAAACATCTAAAGCAAAGATGAAATGTTTAAAAGACCATAAAAAAACAGAATCAAGTTCATCAGAAGTAAAGCTTAAGTGTACAGAAGAACGTGACTGCAAAACAGAGAAATCTGAAGTTAAGCTTAAATGCACAGAACAGCCTATACCTGATTCGGAATGTCCCGAACCCGATGATAACACAGTAAGGTTTAAGTGCCAGGAACAAAAGCCTCCGGTATGCTCAAGTAAACCTCACCAAGTTCAAAGTGAACCTAAACAGCCCAAAGTCTGTCATCCAGCCCCATTCTTTCCAGACAAACCTGACTATAACCATTCTGTTTTTGACGACATACAACTTAAAATTAATTCCTCTTTTGAATCTCTTTTCAAAGGTAAATGCAAGTGCAGTAAAGAAAAAGAGGATGAAGCTAAACCGTGCCCTGTAAATGGTAACTACAAATGTACAAAAATAAAACAAATGGATCCCGTAGTAACGTTAATTCGATGTGTGGAAAGACAGGCTGATAGCCACAGGTGTACGAGAATTGAACTAGCAGATGGAACCAGATTGGTTTGTACGGAGTGGAAAAAAGTTGAAAAAGAGGACTCGTCTTGTCCTAAAATTAATGTTCTGGAACAGAAAGAAGATAAAATTATTAAACCAATTCTTTCTCCACCAAAAGACAAATCGGATACTTGCACTGCCTCTCCCATTGTACCACGCTGCGAAAACATCGAAAAGAAGATGTTAAAAGCTCATTACAAAACTATGAATACATTGAAATGTGCCGCTAATGACTTCTTTAACAATTTAGCAACAAAATCTTATGAAGTTTACAGTGACCCAGAAGCTTTAGATAAAATAAAACAATCTGCCGAAGACTTGATTAAAAAGGTAAAAAAGGGGACCAAAGATTGTAGTTTTGAACATAATGAACCTTCAATCAGTGATCTTGCTAAAGAAACTGCTGGTTGTATATACGACCAAGCATTAACGACTGCTATGAATTTCGAACAGACAGTAGAAGAATTCAAAAGTGAGAGTAAAAAGTTTATTGGTATAGGCGAAGACCCACCTCGGCCACCAAGACCTCAAAATACGTCATTTTCAAATTTCAGCTTTAGCAGTTGTCAAAGCAAAGATGATGACGATCAAAACAAACCAGGCATACAAGGATTCGTCAAGAAAGTCGTTTCTAAAGTATTTTCTGTAGTATCCATTGTTAATGACAATTTTAATAATTTCTTTCAACGGGAAATCAGCTCTAAATATGATCAACCGATAGCAGAAAATTTTTCATCTACGACCTTGACAGAAATGTCTCAATCTAGTAGTAAAGAATCTTTGACTGATACTTTGACTGAAGAGCCTAGAACTGAAGGGACATTAAGTAGCGTTCTATCTTCTATAAGAGACAAGATTTATGCTTTATTTAGCGAAGAAGGTCCAAGTACGTCGGGGGTGAATATGGAAGGCAGGCAACTACAGAATGCTCAAGAAGACGAAATTGATTAAAATGTCAAGAATTCGTTTATTAATTAAGCAATGAACATATGTAAAAAAATGTGTTTTTTCTACCCATTGACCTAGTATTCTACGTTAAGAGAATTTATTCCGAGAGCGCTAATGCGCGCTGCATACAAGCGAAGTCTGGTGATATTTGCAATACTAACCAATAAAAGTAAAAAAAAAACGCTAGGATTAATTTATGATTTGTATGGAAATCTTTGAAGCACTGTAACTTTAAAACTATAATTACATTTTAACGAAAATCAGACTAGATACTGAAAAATTCTATTGACTTTAATTGGTTTTGAAAATATCACCAGACTTCGTTTGTATAGAGCGCGCTCCGAATTATATTCCCTTAACGTTTTTACCCTACTAAACTCAGATTTATTTACAAAAATAGCGCCCCTGGGCAAATATGTTTGGCCGCCCTCATAACTGCAGCATGCTGGAGGCGGCAGGCCCGTAGCCAAGAGTTGTGCCAGCCAAAGCCAAGTTGGAGTCAACTTGGGATCACGTTGGGTACGAGTTGCGGCCAGTTGGGGTAGCATTGGGGTCATTTAGAGCCAAGTTGTGGTCAAGTTGGGGCCAAATTTGGGTCACTTCTCTTATGCCTGTACGTGGTGGCATGGCGGTGAAGAAAAACATCGTGAAGAAACCAGCAGTGCCTGACAATCACAAGATAACAGCCACCGCGCCGGGTTCTCTCTTCTGTGGCTTTAAAACTCCTTGTGCATTCGGCTTGCTGGCCATTCCAAATTCAGTTCAAAATTTCAAAGAGAATGTCGTGTGTTAAAATTTTTATGACGTTTCTCCTCCAAAAACCAAACGAAAAATGCGAAAAATTCACCGGCCTTTATTGTACAAATAAGAAAATGTTTCTCTTGAAAACCAATGAATAACTTAACCAAAATACCAACCCACCAAATGTAACCACCACAAACTAAATCCTAAACATCAGTCATGGCAGAAAGTGACCCCTGCGGCAAATCGTGCAAGAAAAAGAAAATTAATTGCCTGGCCTGCGTCATGCCAAACGTAGACACAGATTACGAGGACATCCATAAACCAAAGGAAACTCAGAAGATCCATGTGAACATGGATTGCACTTGTTCGGTTGAGAAGCCTTGCTGCAAGACTGACGATGGCCATAATCATCATAATCACAAGTGAAGTCTATTAAAGTATCAAACATTCTTTATTCGATTTTGTGGTGAGCAGGTAATGAATGACTTTTCTCCTGTAAGGCGCGGTTTATGCAGAAGAGACGTGTGCCGGTGGCGGATTGAAATATCTGAACGCCTAGAACATAAAATGTTTCTACGCAGTCAGGGTGATCAATCTGAGTAGTTTAGGAAAAGAGACCATACTCCGTTGTTATACTTACATTTCTATTTTAGATCACACTGTAAAGAAAATTTTGAAAATGTACTGTTCAGATATATATGACAAAATACACGTTAAGATATAATTGGTAACATTTACTGTAAAGAACTTAACTACTTCAAAGTCAACGTCAAAGTCAACATAATTTTTTAAAGCTACCACCGCATTTCTACAGCGAAACGTGTTGTCGCTGTAGAAAAGATTCGACCATATACATAACACGACTTAATAACTGTTACAATATAAATTCTTAAGCTAAGGTTATGTACACAATAATACATAGTCTTCATTAAAATACTTGATAATATACAATACATCTTCTTCTTATCGTGTAGGCATCAGAAATCAGAAATTTTTCAGACCTCCTTACGGCTTCTGACGTGGTTTTTCTGTAACGGCTACTACCACCAAAGATAGTAGCCGGGACCAACGGCTTAACGTACCATCCGTAACACGGAATCATCTTTCTTTTTCAGACAATCAGGTGATTCAGCCTGCAATGTCCTATACAGTACTATAAGTTAGTGATACTAGAAATATTTTAACATCTTACTATTACCTAATTCTGTGACTTTGTATCCCACGATATATCTGATAGCGACTGGAATAAATAATTGCTGCTAATAGAGCCTTCAATCTAATAAAATGTTAAATTATCTCTTCTCAGCGACTCAATCAGACATGTTACCTAATCGTATAGAAGTAAAAAGTTGCGTTAGACCTGATCCACGGCACCCTTGTGATCCACTTCCTCCATGCAACCCATTTGACGAAGACGAAGGAGAATGCCCTATACCAAACCTGTGCCTGGAAAAACTCAAAAATCCTATGATTCCGCATCACAGTAAGCTTGTTCAATCTTCTTCTTGTGGTGCCATCTCCTAAAGCCTATAGGAGGTTGGCGGTTCAATCGTATCGAAACGTAATGAGAGATTCTCCGAAAACCCATTCTTCTTCTTATCGTGGGGGCAGCAGGCCCTGGTGTCAGAATTTTTTTTAGACCGCCTTACGGCCTCTGACGTGGTTTTAACGTAACCATTACTAATGGACCAAACGGTTCGATAGGTGGCGTTGACGCGAGATGAATGAGCAAACTTGAAGAATTAAAATACATCATCATTCCCTTGCCCATTTTCCATTATTTGGGGTCGGCGCAATATGTGCGCATGCGCATTTTCTTCCATTCATGTCTTTTAGCCGTCATTTCAGCACTCCTTTCTTACACATATCGTACTTCACATAATCAATTCATCTTTTCTTCGGCCTTCCTCTCCTACCACAGTCATCAAAACTCGTCTCGTAACATGACATTCGTCTCATTACAATGCCCATACCACGATAATCGATTACCCTGAAATTTTTCCGCCATAGGTGCTAATTCCAAACTACCTCTAATATACTCATTCCTTATCCTGTCCATTCTTATCATATTCATTCTATTCTATTGATTACTTTTTAGCCTAACATATATATAGCCTTACATTTTTCTTTAATTAACTGCCTCCGAGGTCTAGTGGTTAAGAGCATTGGGCTCTTGACACGGCGGTCGTTGGTTTGTTATATGTCACTTTGTGCGTTTTTCCTCAGTTGTTTAGGGCATTGAAGGCCGAATCACCTGATTGTCTGAAAAGAAAGATGATTCCGTGTTTCGGATAGCACGTTATGCCGTTGGTCCGGCTACTATCTCTCGTGGTAGTAGTCGTTACATAAAAATCACATCTAAGGCCGTAAGGCGGTTTGAAAGAACTCTGATACCAGGGCTTACCCACACGATAAGAAGAAGCCTAAATTTCCGTTCTCACATTCAACTTCAACGCTGTCTAGCGCGGTATATTGAACTACGTTTTACTAGCTGTCAGAAAACTCCTCATCTGATGTCAGAAGTAGCTAATCCAAATTCCAAAATCCGCTTTACTATTCTAGCAAAATGCAAATCAGGAGCCCACATCGATGTTACGACGTGCAAAAGTAAAGAGCAACCTCACCCATGCGATCCTCCATTACCATGCATTCCTGGAAAGCCAAAGAAACAGAAATGTCCAGACGTAGCTCTCTGCTCTCAAAGAATAAAGAACCCAGATTCTAAAATCATCAGGTGTCCCGGTCCAGAAGATTTGATTTCGAAATACCTCTGTAAAGTAAATCCAGCCACCCTTTGTAATGAGAAGACAAGTGGTAAAAGGATTGGTAAGAGGAAAGGGAAGTCGACAACAAGTACCAAGAACCCCAGCAGGATTGATGTGACACCACAAGAAGAAGAAGAAAGTAAAAACCGTGAATCTAACACATCTTTACTGAGTCCATGCCGTATCACATAATTAGAAATCAAATTGAAAATCTGTGAACGTAAAGTTTTCATTTCTCTATTTCTTATCTATCCGATTTTAGACCGTAAGTATATTTCTATGTTCACGTTTATACGTTCTCAGTTCTTTTCATTTTATAGCCAGGAAACCATCGAAGTTCTATTCTTATCCAATTTTAGTTCTAATCACATTGCAATCCAAGTACTCTATGTAACTGACAACCTTTAACGTCTGAGCGATCAGTCAAAACGGCTCTAACGGCTGACGTGAGCTGTACTGCGATTAGCGCAATACCAATTGTGTCAAAAGATATGGTTTGTACGTAGTCCATTCACGGTTCAATCACCGAATATTTACCGCGATTGCAGCCCAGGCCTCGGTCACTCGACCGTACCGAACCGACCGCTCAGAGGATATATTAGTAACCGTTTTGTCCATACAAACGTATTCCCCTATTTCCTCCTTGGATAATGACACTACAGCAAACATTTTTTTGCTCCGATCGGATTGCTCCCATAGTCAAAGTTGTTCAGTTTGATGGGTAGACTCTTAGTTTTAAAGGATGTTAATGATATCAATTTCACCCTGTAGATAGGTAATCTCTAGACAGTTCATGAGAATAATAATTCAAAAAATACACCGTGGATTAGGGGTTGTTTTGAAGCCGGAAGGAGGTGATATGCCATCAATAGTTCAATAAAGATAATTTTGACGTTTTTATTTCCAGCATATTAACAATGGCGGCCGCAGACAAGGTTGATGTAAAGAGTAATGTTAAGAAAGAACCTGTTCACCCGTGCGATCCCGAAAAGCCCTGTGATCCATACGATACTGGCGAAGAGGAGTGTCCTAAACCTAGTATATGCATCGAAAGGCTGAAAAATCCTATGATACCGCATGAAAGTAAGTCAATGAAGAGGGCTATGCTCGGAGTTTCTCTGCCAGATCGAATCAGAAATGAAGAGATCCGCAGATGTGGATTTAGAATGATATAGGATACCAATCCTCCCTACAAGCATGGAAACACAAATATTGGCCATGGCGGTTGATAATGTTCCTTCTTTCGTACCTATGTTTCAAACTTCCTAGACTTTAGCGTTGTCCCTTTCTGACAGAACAAAAATTCAATATAATTATACTCTTTTTTTATTTTCGTCATTGGATTAGAAAGGGACGTATTATTATTATAATTGTTGACTGGGCTATTGCAAGCAAGGGTCGTTATGTAACACTGCGACCATCGCTGGTCTATTGTGGTCGCCCCAAGCTCACCCATATTTTACACATACATCCGAATTTTTTTAGTATTCTCGGGTATGCATGTTTCCTCACAATGTTTTCCTTCACCGCCGAGCTAGTGATAATGATAAATTCAAAGGGACGTATGTTTAACCGCTTGTAAGGTAGTATGTAATCCAGGTACAAACAATACCTAATTCCTGGATTATATTATCTTTGTTTCGAAAACAAATTCTAGCGTGTCAATTGTGGTGTCTACCTCATTGAGTCAGGAAGTACTACTATGGTCTATCTAGGCTACGAAGTAACCAGAGGGGGTGAGGTAAAAAGTTAGTGGGAGGCAGGGACTTTAATTGTTTAGTATTGAAAATATAACCAGACTTCGATTGTATGGAGCGCGCCATCGGTAATATACCCTTAAGGAATGATTTTTCTGTTGTAGCAAGATGCCAAGCTGGATCCTTCATAGGCGTCACCTCGTGCGCACCAACTCCCCCCCACCATCCTTGTGGCTCTCCCGTACCCTGTGTATCTGGCAAACCGAAGAAACAACCGTGCTCTGCACTACCTCTATTCAAGGAAAAGATCAAAAACCCTGAGTCCGTTTTCAAAAAATGTCCAAGTAAAGATGATTTGATATCTAAATTCCTGTGCGAGCCGAAAGTAGAGTGTGACGAGAAGCCTAAGAAAGTACAATAGTGTCAGAACAAGCTGAGTACCTCCTAATTGTTGAAATAATAGTTCGCCAACTACAGATAAGAATGTAGAGTGTGACGAGAAGCCTAAGAAAGTACAAGTGTCAGAACAAACCGAGTCCTCCTAATTGTTGAAATAATATTTCGCCAACTACAGATAAGAAGGTTGAGTGTGACGAGAAGCCTAAGAAAGTACGATAGTGCCAGAACAAACCGAGTGCCATCTAATTGTTCAAATAATAGTTCGCCAACTACAAATAAGAAGGTAGAGTGTGACAAGAAGCCTACGAAAGTACAGTAGTGTCAGAACAAACCGAGTACCTCCTAATTGTTCAAATAATAGTTCGCCAACTACAAATAAGAATGTAGAGTGTGACGAGAAGCCTAAGAAAGTACAATAGTGTCAGAACCAGCTGAGTACCTTCTAATTGTTGAAATAATAGTTCGCCAACTACAGATAAGTTAAATAAAAATTTTAAAAATCGAATAATTATGTTTTATTATGGAGGTGACCTCTATTATATTGCTATATAGACAGGCTGTCCCGTACAAATGACAGCTAATTAGCTGTTTTGTTAACCCTAATTAGGGTTCCGTAGTCAACAACTAACCCCTCGGCGTTTTCTCGAGGTCCTGCTATTTTGTACAGCCGCCATCAGATATATCGTAGCATAAAAGGTGTGCAAATATTTCAGAGCAGTGCTAATTTTCAATAAATTCTTTACAGTAAATGTTACCAATTACATCTAAACACGTATTTTGTCATAAATATCTAAACAGCAAGTTTTCAATAATTTCTTTACCATGTTATTTAAAGTTGAAATGTATAAGAACTGATTTAGGTCTTTTTTCCTAAACTGCTCAGATTTTTATGATCACTTGACTGCGTAGATATATCTAGGCCTCAATCTAGGCATTCCGATTTTTTTGATTGGTCATGTGAAAAGAAATTATTGAAAATTAGAACTGGTTAGAAATATTTGACCACCTTGTTTGCTATGATATTATTATGTGATGGCGACTGTAGATGATATACCACCGGATTAAGCAAAGAGTACTATAATAATTTTTCGGAAAAGATTAAGCGATAACGTGGCCGCACATGGAACTATGTTTGTTGCAGGAAGCTAGCATAGGCATAAGGCATAGGTTATTGATACCTATCATAGAGAAATTACACGCTCACACCTACCTCAGGATTATAAGTCTTCTTTGTACCTACCTATGCCAGCTTCCTGGTAAATGGTCAATGATTTGTTGCAATAAGCTGGCATAGGTATTGTCTAAACCTGGAGAACAGAGTGCCTTACAAGCGGTGAAACATGAAAATAGGCCATGCCGGTCGGTAATGTTCATCCTTCTTAAATTTCCGTCAATGTTTCCAAAGTGTTAACTTTGTCCCTTACTATCATGCGTAGAACAGAGCCAGGAAATTGTGTCGTTGGATAGAAAGGGACATTCATAGTAAACGAGTAGTAAACACGTTGGGAACCTAGTTAGAAACATTGACGGAAACTTATACGAAAGAAGGACGAACATTACCGCAAATTTTCGTGTTTCGATGCTTGTAAGGAGGATTGGCATCTCCCGCCTAGGGAGTTTGTATGATTTGATTGGCATCCATTGGTTTAAATGAGAAAGCGAGAGAATTGATAGGTATTGTATCATTCTAAATCAATGGATTATATTTTCTTGGGTAGTCACGAGCATACAAGAAAAATTGCCCTTGGTCTCAGCCCTTGGTACTACTATGGTACTCAGGAAGCTGGAAATAGGTATATGGAACTATTTCGATAGGACCAGTAAGACGAGAGTAAGACCATGGGAAATATACGAAACAAACAAGAATGTTGTTGTCTTTGATTCCATGCTGGCATGCGAAAAGATTGAAATCTAAAGACTGGCATATAAATTCATAATCCTTTTGACAGCTATAACGTTCTTTCTAATTGTAGTCTGTGATTACCAGCAACATTATCTTTGGCCTAAGAGGAAGGATCTCCATAGAGTCCGCATAAATTTACGATTGTAGTTGGTCTCTTTTGTCTTATGACGTACCTTTAATAGAAGAAGGAGATGGAACTATAGATATTTGTTTATGCGGCTGTCCACTTTTTTTTGAGCTAGTGTGTGTGAACAGTGACCGTAAACATAAGGCCATATTATGTCACTTGGTGCCTTTTGTCCATACTACTTGACACCACACACTCAAACCTAAACGTAAAAAAAGTGGACACTTTACAATTGGTATGGCTCACTCTAGTCTTAAAGAGAGATCCTTCCTCTTAGTCTTTGGCTAACAGAACCATTTCAAAATACAATTTTATTACCGTTCCAAATTACATAAACAAATTATCTTGCAAAATAAAAGTCCATTACAGTAGTCTTTTTCCTGGCCCGTCATGCAACGTTAAGGAATTTGACAGAGTAACAAAAAACTACAATGAGTTCAAAATGGATAGTAATACCGAACAATACAAAACAAATGTAAACAGCCGAGAAAATTAAGAAAATAATCTCTCAAATAAGAACAGCAGTGAAAACTTACTATGGATACAAAGACATGCACTATACCGCCGTCGCCGCCGGCACCTCCACCAACCCCATGTGAGCTTCAACGTATAAGACAAAAATTAAAAGCTGGTATAAAACCCTGTCCAAAACCACCTCCTCCTCCACCGCCTCCAAAGCCAGCGTATTGCCTTGGAATCTGCAGAGAGAAGATAAAAAACATACCGATCCCAATAAAAAAACACGATGATATAAAAGTATGTGTGGTATCCAGAGAAAAGACAACTCAAGATAGATGTGACGCCATTTTAGGCGTCCTCGCTGCTAAACCGGATCTCCCTTGGCCTGGTTGTCCAACCATACCACCTCCTCCTCCACCACCGACCCCAGATCCTTGCCAAATAATTAAAAAGAGAAATAAGGTATTCGAGTGTAAAGATAGAATGAAAAGATATCATTCTTGTAAACATTGATAACAAACAAACCAATAACAACAATGGACAAATCAATGATTAATGAACTGAAAGTGGAGATTGAATATAATTCCGACGACGACGACGGGCTTAAAACAAGAAGACTCACTATACAGCCTCCACTACACAATACTTCGGACGAATCACTTAAAACTATAGGTAATATAGATAAAAAAATCACTTCTATAGAAAATCTTATAAAAAAACTTCAAGAAGAAATAGACGAATTATGCTCAGAGAACAGCAATAATACTATAATAAAAGAACCTGAACACTGTTATGATATAGAAATGACTATAAGTGAAATAAATGTAGAAACTAATTCAATGGAAGAAGACGATGCACTTGAAGAAGATGAACTGCAAGTGATGATAAATGACTTGAAAACTGAAATAGCTAATAAACTAGAAGAACTCAGAAATGCTTCTTGTGAGTATTCGTTGAATAACTCAAACGAAAAATTTGAGTAAAAGTAAATTGGTAATACTACTATCTCTTTCATTCACCTCGGCTTGTACAGGGTGTTAGGGTAAACAGTTGCATCATTTTATGTTAAGGGTTGAGATAAATTGACCGATGGCGAACGACGGTGGGTCCATACAAGAAACCACGATTAGTATGGGCCCGCCGTCGTTTGTCGTCGCTCAATGTGGCCTGACCCTAAGGGTTGAACCTCATCTGGCAGCATGGAATCGCATTTTTTCACGCTCCATCCTTTTCTGTCGTTTAGGAACGTCATTTGCTAGAACGAGAAAGAAAACGGGAATGCTATCGCGCGCGGCAGCGTAGACGATGCGCTCGGCAGTACGGCCAAAATGCGATCACCGACGGAGTGCCGACGCGTGCTACCGCGCGCGATAGCATGCTATCGCATTCTTTCGAAGCCGATCGAGCGCGATCGCTATCAGCCTCTAACAATAATTTTCACTTTAAAGGTTAATATTTTGCTAACGTGTTGCATCTCGTGTGAACCCCGAACGCGACTAGTTTGAAGTTATTGTTCCGCAATTATAGGCTGTCTCGTTAAGTGATAAGGTATACAATTTTTGTAAATGCACACGTTTAATTGATATCGTAACGTGATAGAGGGGAAATGCTACCGCAAGGTCAGTCCCTAGTTATATGGTCTACCCAGTGTACTGTATAATGGATTAGAAAAAAAAAACAATCATTCCAACAATTTATTTACGATAACAAATATAATTCATACAAAATACAACATTCAAATAATATTTCCTTTGATAGTCACCAACATTCATTTAAACATAATAACGCATGCAAGCAACATTAAATATGACTAGATTTTACTCAATTTTTTTTCAATTTCATACAAATAAATAATTCAAACGTAATTCGGTACAAAGTATGTCAAGTTTCCTTTTTGTAACTGTTTATTTTATATTTTTACAGATAGGTGAGAAAATATTTCAAACTCCGTGGATAAAACCTATGTATACCAAGCTATACTTCATTCCATATAAGGACGACGAGATTTTCCGATTCTTATTTAGGTTTCTGGCCAATTCTGATTAGGTACCAAATGTAATTAATTTATTGGATACATATACTATCCGACATATCTTGGACGTCACTAAAGCTGTTTTAAGAATAAGTGAGAGGAAGTGTTTTAAATCTCTGTTTCTGTAATGCAAAATAGCCTTATATTTTGAATGGAGTATAGATAACAAAAATACACCGGTCTTCTCTCTTTACTCTATGCTGGAAACAGAAACAGCAAACATCAAATGCCCAATTCTGTCATTGTATTAATCTATATTTATTTTAATGGCCAGTTATTTTAAGATTACCATGGAGTTTACAAAGCAACGAATGACGTCACTCGGTCACTTAAAAAGGGCATTTTTATTAACAATATCTGTAATCCTTTCGTTTTATAATCTCTACCATAAAATATATACCTGTTATTTAGAATTGTTTTTCGATCAAGCTCTCCCAAAAAAACTTGACATACCGAATTAACAAAATAAAAAAACAATGACTATATTATGGAACAAAGGTTTTGAATAATGAAATATTTTGGCACGACGACGTATTATTTTTTTATTGTTTGGCATTATATTTCCAATAAATAAGGCACGTTGCCACGTATATTAATGAATAAGTTTATTCTTAATTATTTACAATATATTAAATAATAAATATTCTATTATATAGTAAAAGAGTATCGCCACTCGCTTAAGAAGAATATATTTCATTATTTATAGCTATTTATAATTTATGGATATTTATATAAAATATTTTCTTTAAAAGCGCTTAGTTAAAATTTAGAATTCATTTTTATTCCCCTAAAATGTAAAATATGCTTGCAAATATTTCATAAATTTTCATATTACAACTAGAGGCAATTTATGTATTATTATAAAATTACATTATTATAAATATTAATAAATATTCCATTTCAAAGCTAAAATAAGCAATTTTCAATTATTAATTAGAAATACAAAATCTATTTACAAAATATTTCATCAAAAATCGTTCCGTCCCTTTCTAAGCCTTCTCGCTTCGGAGCCCTATAAAATAGGACAAAAATAAACCTATGAGGCGGCCAGACGTCACAGGTATATAACTGTAGAAATCCAAAAAACTAAATATTATGTTATTATTTATTTCTCGGTGGAGGTTGCATCGGAGGTTGATGGAAGGGATGGTACTGCCTAGACAAAATGCTTTCCTGAAATAAAAGAAATTGTTAATTAGCTACTGGTCGGAAAATCTTCGTAAAGCGTGCATTTTGGTGTAGCGTGTATTTTGGTGTAGTGTAGTTTTTTGACCCATGCTCTTTAGGAAACGTTTTTTTGTTTCATTATCACCTTAACATTTTTATGGTATACAGGGTCCTTCTTAATAAACTGACACTTTTTTAAAGAGATGATCAGACCATTAAACTGAATCATCCCCTTAATAAAGTGTTAGCATATTAAGAATATCCTATATAAAAAGTGGGGTGTATTCTATCATAGTTATACTAAAATAAAATTACATTATTATTTTTACAATCATTGACAAAATAAATAGACATCTGATGTTGTTGATGTTTTTTACATCATCACAACCTATACAGGGTCCAACTTAATATAGCTGACAGTTTTTTAAGAGGATTATCAGACCATCAAACTGTACAACTTTCTCTATGAGACCAACATTGAAATCAAGAAAAAAAAATCTGCTGCGATTTTTGCGATATCGACCTCGGTCCCATAAAGAAAATTGTTTAATATGATGGTCTGATCATCCCCTTAAAAACTGTCAGCGTAATTAAGAAGGACCCTATATACGTCCCACTGCAGGATACAGACCTACTGTCAAGGTGTGGGCGTTAGTCCACCACGCATGACCAATGCATAATGGTAGACTTCACATACGCAACGGAATTTCTTCTTCAGCGTATGCAGGTTTCCTCACGATGTTTTCCTTCACCCATTTGAGAGCAATCGGTATATCGTATACATACCAAAGTGTTTATTCGATGTGTATTTATTATTTCCAATTTAATTTGTCTGTTATTAAATCGCAACTTACCACATTATTTGGTAATGTTTGAGCTTGGCTCATTGTCTTCTCTTGCAAAATTATTTGGTTGGCAGCACTGGAACAACAAAAAATATATTTGACCAGAATGAACGTGACGTGTACATTAGAACCTTTCTAATAAATATTTAATATTTTTCTGCAACAACCCAGCTGTTCGACGGTTTCCATGACTAGTGATTCAACTAAAGGGCTAAATTGCATCCAGGCAATTAATTAACTGCCTAACTGGCTATCTAAGCCATTTCGCTGAGATCCATCCATCCATCAGCGGTTTCGCAGACGCTTGTCAAATCTTTGATTTGCTACCTTGATCAGTCCGTCTTTGGACATCTTTCCTCGATATTTCTCTATGACGTTCTGTCCCTCGCCCTCTGCATCCAGTTAGGAACTGCGTGTCTCCTAATATCATTTACCCATCTTTCTAGTGACCGGCTTCTGCCCCGCATGGTTCCTCTGGGCCTGACCTTGGTGTGGCTGAGAAATATAATATTATGTACTTACGAATCCATCTCCTCCTGTGTGAGGTCGAGAGCCTCCTGCATCTCACGTGAGGTACTCTGGATGAAATCCCTGTCGCAGTACTTCCCGAGTCCTTGCTCGGTCAACACCTGTTAGACATAACACAGTATTAAATTATGTATGGCCGTACCGAGGAGGAATTCGGCTACTACGCGCTACGCACTTTTTGACTCGGGCTGCTTTTATTCGCGCCACGGCTACCGGTGATCATTAAATTCTTTGGGCATACGGTCAGGAGAACAGATAGTTTAGAAAAGCCGTATAGAGGGAAAGAGAGGTAGAGGACTCATGCCTACGAGATGGACCGATGCGGTAAAAGAAATTACCGAAACAATACTACAGGTCAGCATACACCGGGCCCAAGATCGAGTGGCCTGGAGAGCTGTGGTGGTACGAGCGGCCCACGATGGTCACGTCTCTCAGCCATGAGGTTACAAAGAAGAGGAAGAAGAAGATCACTATGGGGATAGGCAAGGAGGGGCCAATGACTTCATATGCATTTTACAATAGATATGACGTCACTCCTGACATCCCAGAAGCTCCAGGAAGTGCTTCAGCTTTTTAATAAGACCTCTTTAGATATTATCATGGTCGACCCGGTAAACCCCACTGCTGGGTACAGGCCTTTTCATTTTCATGCCAAGTAGAACGATCCCACGCTAGTCTCATTCAATGTTTGCCGGCCACATTGCAGATGTCGTCCGACCATCTGTCTTTAGAGATTAGCATAGAATTAAAAGGTTAACGTCTAAAGCGTTGACCACCTTAATTATAAGCGTCGACGACATTTTCATGAGTTATCATATCAGCTGATAGATACCCACTGCTGAACATAGACCTCTTCCTAGAATCCAACCATCCAACGGGTGCCAGCCGCCTTCACCAGGCCATCGGTACCACTTGTCGGGGGGCTTACCCACACTGTGCTTTTCGGTATGCGGTCGCCACTCGAGAACTCTTCAGCCGCATCGGTTTTTCATGCATATTGAAACTGATATGTTTCTTGTATAGGACTTCAATTATTTATAAGACCAACACTTACTCGTGTAATAAGATTCTCCGCTGGATTCTCTACACAATAAGGCACTTGGTTGTTCCGTATCGGCTTTTTGTCACGACCTACACATAAACATATAATAGAAAGCATTATTAGATTGTCTTTTCACGGAATCTAAGAGTTCCAGAAAGCGGATCTTTGGGTGGGTGCGTTATTATTAAATACACAAAGTGGTGCCTGCGATACAATCCTCTGTACCTTCGACTGCGTACGCGCGGACCATTGAAATAATAATGTACTTGAAAACTTTAAATACTCATACCTTTTGATTGAGTGCACCAATTGCCATGAAATAAACACAAAATGCTTATCCAAACATAGCCCTATACTTTTGTGAAAGTCATATACAAATCTGATCAGTAGTTATTAAATTATGCGTGCACAACAAACAGACAAAAATTCAATTACGTATCCTTACTACACACAGAAGGATACCGGCACTTTCATATAGGGGCAATGGTGAAGTCAATGAGAGAGATATTTGCCACAACTCCATCCAAGCCAAGCAGTGGAGACATCAGTACTTAAAAATCCTACTGGACCCACTAGTGGTACTAAGCAGTGGGACCAACAGGCCGTAACCAACATCCCTTCATTCATGTCAGCATACATCGTATGACAATTACTCATGCTGTAGTGGAAAGATTAGCCAGTCAGCAATATTTGTATCGAGGCTGACTGCCCAGGGTGCACCAAACGAACTCAGGTGTTGTCACTCAGGGAGGCAGATTAACAATATAATTTTACGCCTGCCACACACATTCGGGATTCTTTCGGATCAGAATAGGATTTCGTATGGATCTGGCGCCTCCAGAATTCTGCTCGGAATTTCAAATCCATACGAAATCGTTATTCCATCCGGAATTACATGTATGTGACGGGCTTTAAGAGAAAGATATAGCACAAAAGATGTTACTGGAGAGGCACGCACACAAACAATACAGTTTAAGAGAGAAAGATAGCAGAAAATTCAGAAAACTCCTGCTTATTATTGATCATTCCTTAGCTAATTCTTAGTTGCATTATATAATTTAAGCTTTTTTTGTATTAGTTCACGATTCAATAAGGAAAAAAAAGTGAAATAAATAGGTACTATATTACTATGATTTAAAAAAAAATGTTACTTATATATAATTTACTACACATATAATTACATAAAGTGTGTTTTTGTCAAACTTATATGCATTACATATTTTTAGGTTGTGCTTCAAACCATAGAACAGAGAGCCTGGTTTCATAGGTACCTACTCATTGTGCTTCACTGAACAACTTTCACTATAGAGTCTACATTGAAATGGCCAAAAAAATAACTAAAATAAATGTTTTCTCCATAGTAAAAGTTATTCAGTTTGATAGTCGGAAGCACCCCCTCAAAATATGTAACGCATTTAGATATACAAAAACCCTGTATATACATCATACAGGTACTTTCTTAATTCCTATTTAGAAAATTTATCAAACAAAAACATAAAAAACAAAAAATCCGTTTCACACTGAAGGGGTAAAAATATTTAGTATTGAGAATGAATGAAACCTTTCAGTATGTAGCGTGAAAGGGTATATCCAATATATATTATATTTATCCAATATAATATATTATATTTATATACAATACATTTTTTATATATATAATAAATGTTATATATACAAACAATAAATATGCAATCACAACACACTAAAACTGACTTACTGCTGTTTTTCATACTCTGCATTAAATCGTTGGACGTTTTTCTGCAAACGTTAACAATTTTCACTAACGTTATACAGATGTCAATTTAATAACTTAACTACACTTTTCCTTGGTTGGGTAAAAAAACTATTAAACGAGCAACACTTGTTTGTGCTTATCAGATATAAGCTCTCTAGTACCTAATTGATATATGCGTATGCGTGATTTACTATATGCGAAGTTTTCGAAAAAAAAAACAGATTGGGGGTTTATGGGGGCAAAAAATATATCTAGATAGGTCTCATCTATGGAAAAATTTGTTTTCCCGAGCTCGGTAGCCCAGATACTAAGTCTATTATAGAATATATGCGTAGAATAACAATATTTTAACCGTTTTTTTATCTTCTAACTAAATAGTTTGTAAATAACGCTTTTATTTACTTTATTTTTATTTTCTTTAGCTTGAATACTATTTCAATAAAAATGATTAAGTATAGAAAAGTAATGAAATGTAGATGGCGTCAGAATACTGAATTATTTATATGTATACTACTGTATTGTAGACTTTGTGTAAATGCCTGGAAAGATAGACATAAGTGAAACAAATCATTGCCAAAACATCTGCAAAAGTTAGGATTATATTATCGAAGGGTCAAAAATGTCCGAAACAAAAGAGCACCAAAACGTAAAAAGAGAACCAATTACACAACAGTCTTCGTTTGATCGGCCGGCTACGCAACGCGCGGGCGCGCGTCGCTCACCGTGCCGCGATGAGGGAGTGCGATGGAAAAGAATTTCAGCATTTTCAGTGGTCTCAGTTGGTTTATATTACTACACTAACTTAGGTTTGTGTAGTTTAGTCTCGGACACTTTTTTAGAGATTTTTTTACTAGATTCGGCGTCCATATTATTCTACTTCAATGAACACTCTCTAGCATCCCACAATAAGCAATATAACTGATATTCAACGCACGCCACCTGTGTATAAATATCAGAACTCCGCTAATCCCGTGGGATTCCGTTCGTTACACTCTCCCTGTTCCCATCGTAAGTGATTCGTGCCTAGTGTTGATTAACTACAAGCTACAGAGAGGGCAGCACTGGCGTGTTATCCGTTTCGTGTTATTTATCTATACAGAGTGTAATTTTAATGCGTTTCAGACCATCAAACTGAAACTTTCATTATGGAGCCAACATCGATATCGCGAAAAATCTGCCAAGTAATTATATTTGGATCGAGTAGCTATTTTAATTTTTATGGAACATTGATACTTCCCACACATCACAGAATATCTACTAGTAGTGCAGTAGAATTAAATTATCAATTTGCATAAATTGTGGTACTAATGATAATTTCCCCATCAACAGAGTTATGTATGGATATGATTACCTTAAATTTGCAACCGATTTGGAATTACGGAAAATGGTGAAAATTGGGAAAAACCTTAATTATTTAATAACTCCAAAACAAAAATTGTGGTACTAGTTGCGATTATACCATTTATTTAGAGAACCAGTACCTACCTTCTCAGGAAATTTGGAGCGGTTGCGACATACGGAACCTACCTAAACTTGTAAAACAGATTTTTCGTCTTTAACTCCTAGGCAAAATTTGTGGTACTAGTTGCGAACTCTTTGACAACTTGTATTAGCCTTCGACATTTAGTTTTAAGTTCGCAACCGGTTGCGACCTACGGAACCCTAAAAAAATACTTTTTTCGAAATTCTACTTCGGGCAAAATTCGCGTAGTCTGGATTATTGCTTCTATCATATTTATAAGTCGAATTCTATCTACCTTGTAATCGCAACTTAAGAAAACATTACGGAACATTGTCTATTTCATAAATAAAAACCGCGGGTGATGCGAGGGGAATGCGTGCGGCGCGCGGGGGCGGGTTGGAGCTTGTGCGTGGACGCGGGTGTTTCTACTGATTTTCGTTCGATTTCTAACAAAAATTTCTCGATTCGAGCGCTCGACGCAATTGGCCAACTTTTAAAATAACTTGCCAGGTTAGGACGATACATTTTGATACAGGGTGTAAACTCAAAGTTGACATAGAAAACAAAATGTACCGCAGAGGTCTGATGGAAAACGGTGTTTTCTGTAAAAAGTATGGAACTAATTCTTTATTTTTGAATTGTCGACTGTAAAGTTTATACAGAATTGACAATATAAATTTTTTTAACCTCTTAATTTTAATAAAAAATATATAATAGGTTAAAAAATAAGAGATACGTATTTTTCTGATTTTATTTTTGACCGATATTTCTATTTTAATTTACTTTTGAATTTTATGAATATTGTCTTGTCTATTATGCTGTATTCATCTGTATTTCCGTGTGTACAATAAAGTGTTAAAATAAAATAAATAAATAAATGAAAAACGTAGGATTTATGCCTAAGATACCTTGGCCGCAATAACATTAAAAATAAAAACTGTCAAATACAATAGAAAAGCCCAGCAGGCAAAGGAATAAAATCTCATTCAACCTCTAAAATAATTAAGTAAAATAATGGATAGAAAAATCTGATAATTTTGATACAAGCTTTGAATCACTTAATCTCCAAACGGTTTCCTTATTTTGATACCTTTCTTAAAATGAAATGTTGTCAAATGCGTAACAAGTATTTTCATGAAAAAATTTACAAATTTGTAGTAACTACATCTAAAAGCTGAGCGCGGGGTGGCGAAATTTTCAAATGTAAAAAATTATTCAAAACCTCGAAAACTATTAAACTTTGATTTTTTTATTGTATTTTTCCCTGAACAGTTATAAACTCACCTATCTTCTGTATTCGGCTTGACGTTGAATTTTGGGACACCATGTATACATTATGTACGTATAAACACAATGTAATTAATTAATTATGTATACGTACGCGTATGTTATTATGTATGTATGTGTGTATATACATTTTGTGCGTGCGCACTTTTTCAACGTGTTAATGAATAAGCGCAAAACCTCATACACCCCATCTGATTAATAACAAAATAATTAGAATGAAGCAATAATTTCATTATTTTGATACTTAACATTTAAAGTTATTCGCATTTTAAGTTTTGAGGCAAAAACGATTTATTATCATTTCAGCAATGAATGAAAGCGTGCTCATAGATACATTTTAAGAATCTTGTTTTGGTAGTAAGTCGGGTGAGGGTAGAGGTGGGCGCCGCGCCGGGTTACCCGTGCTGCCGCCGCCGCCTCCGCCGAGTTAAGGTACTGCCGGCGTTAGTTGCCGGGCTAAACTGTACTTTACATGGGCTCTCCGCTGACGGCGCCAGTCGCT
The DNA here is from genome assembly GCA_963924505.1 of Agonopterix alstromeriana. Lineage (NCBI taxonomy): Eukaryota > Metazoa > Arthropoda > Insecta > Lepidoptera > Depressariidae > Agonopterix > Agonopterix alstromeriana. The sequence goes on along the minus strand of OZ004685.1, from coordinate 10,008,431 downwards.
CATTTGGTTGCCGGCGCTGGTTGCCAAGCTAGCTGCCGGCGCTGGTTGCCAAGCTTGCTGCCGGCAGCCAGGTTGGGTGTCGGTGCTAGTTACTGTCATAATGTTAAATGAGGTTTTATGTTTTTAAAATGAATAAAGGTCTTCTGGAACTGGAATTCAAACATGTCAATTGTGTTTTAATAATTATCTCCAATTTAAATCATATAACAGTTACATGCCTAAACTGGGCTGCAATCGCAGGAAATATTCGGTGATTGAACCGAGACTGGACAACGTACGAACCATAACTTTTGACACATTTGGTATTGCGCTAATCGCGGTACATCTCATCATCTCAGCTCATGGCAGCCGTTATAGCCGTTTTGACAGATCGCTCAGACGTTAAAGGCTGTCAGTTACATAGAGTTTAGCACGATGCGAAATTCAGCACAGTTGAATAGTAATTGGATTGCAATGTGATTAGAACTGAAATTGGATAAGAATAGAACTTCGATGTTTTAACTTAGCGCAATCGGGCTCCAGTACTTTACATGGGCTACTCCACATGCGAAAACTTATCATTTAAAATTGAAATTGTGACACTTTAATTGTTGTATGTTTCTTCGCCCCATATCACGAGAACCGGGACGAGTTGGGATTTAGTTCTTATTGTGATAGATTCTGGAAAAGTCCGTCTATAAACTACTTTAAGAGAGAGGCGTCCCAAATGAATCAGTTTTTCTGAAATGTAATAAATAGTTCACGTTTAATACAAAAAAATCCTACAAGTTATAATATCTTTGAAACTGTAGCTTTTTTGAAAAGTGTGTCATACAAACGTTGTAGGAAATGATAAATTGCATAGGATGCCAGCCAAAAAAAGGTTCAAAATCCTTAAGTCCACTTTTTATCCATTTGAAAACAGTGTGCGGCGCTGGTTATCCATATAGCTAGCTTGCCAAGCTAGCTGGCGGCAGCGCCCCGGTTGCCAAGTTAGGTGCCGGCGGCGCCGGTTGCCGAGATACCTGCCGGCGCCAACAGCCAAGTTCGTTACAGGCCTAAACTACTTTACAAGGGCTACTCCTTCGCTGACGGCGCGAGTCACTCATTTTCTTGCCGACGCTGGTTATCCATATCAGTGCCGGTGCTGCTTGCCAAGCTAGCTGCCGGCAGCACCCTGGTTGCCGAGTTAGGTGCAGGTGTCGCTGGTTGCCGAGATTACTGCTAGCGCCGACAGCCAAGTTGGCTGCTTACAGGCCTAAACTACTTTATAAGGGCCACTCTCCGCTAGTCGCTCATTTGGTTGCCGACGCTGGTTTTCCATATCAGTGCCGGCGCTGCTTGCCAAGCTAAATGCTGGCAGCGCCCCGGTTGCCGAGTTAAGTGCCGGCGGCGCGGGTTGCCGAGCTGGCTGCCAGCGCTGACAGCCAAGCCAAGCCAGCGCTTATTACCGGTTTAAACTGTAGAGCGGGGTTTCTACACATACCGGGATTAGTCTAGCGATTCCTGCTAATACGAACCCCGTTATTTTTTTTTACAGTCAGATTAGTTTTTTTGAATGCTGAGAGATCGCGTTTGTAGTTGTAACAACATGAGCACGTTTTTTTCTTTTTGTTCTCGTTATATTTCTGGCTCCTGGAGCTTCTAGATAAACATTTAACACCTATAGTGTGAATTTTCAAAAAAAAAAAATATTGTCGCCACGGCGTAGAGCCGCCGCGCCGCCGCCGGCAAATTTCAGGTCGGCGCCCACCTCTGGGTGAGAGTGCCCGAGCGGTGGGTTTTTTTTTTTTTTTTTTTTTATTGTTGTAAAGCGGCTATTTGAGTCTTCTGCAGACTAGTATCACTTCGACCTTATTTAGATCTTTTGTGATCGCCACAATAGTTACAGTTCACTGCTAATACCCACTTCCTTTAGGAATTGTAGGATTTCTTTAGCAGTGAAAGATTTTACTTCACTCGGATGAACAAAGTGTTTACCCAAGTGTGCATATCGTTTGTGCATTAGTGGGCCACATTCACAAAGGATGTGAATGGGGGGTTCGTCCTCCTCCAGACATAATCTGCAGAGTTTCGTGTCCCTGATGCCTAGGATTGTAAGGTGTTTTTTCAGCCTACAGTGCCCCGTCAGCGCCCTCACTATAATGCGCAAGTTTGTCGTGCTGAGCGCGATTCTCTCCTTTGCCATTTTGCAGTCGTATGCCGCAATTAGTGCCTTGGAATGGTTTAGTCCTGGCGTATCCATCCAGTGATCAGTCGATTTTTTAAGACATAAGTTCCTAAGCGTTAAATTGAATAGGCTTTTAGGGACCCCACAGAACGGCTCTGGTCCATACTGCGTGCCACCAGCACCATCTCTCGCTAGCTCTTCGGCCCTTTCATTGCCTACGATGCCCGAGTGCCCAGGAACCCATCTTAAAATTACCTTGTTCAATGCACCCAAGGTATTGAGGAGAGTCAAGCAGTTTTCCACTAGCTTCGAACTTATTGTGTCGGAAGCCAGCGCTAATAGAGCTGCTTGACTATCGGAGTTTATGTAGATAGTATGGTTGACGTAGCGCTTTTGCAGATTTGCCTCCGCACATTCTAGGATGGCATATACCTCTGCCTGAAATATTGAGGCGTACTTTCCGAGATTTGTTCTTTTCATAAACCTCGGACGCTCTCCATATACTCCACAGCCTACGTCATTTCTAGACTTGGAGCCATCAGTGAACCATATAAGACTGCCGGCTTTCCAGTGCACATTGTCACTTAGCCAGTCAGTTCTGGATGGTAGCTCCACAGTAAAGCGTTATATACATACGTTCTTAGGCTGCATAACATCTGTTATCATGCCTAGAATAGGAATTGCCATGACTGAGTCTTTAAAAGATCTCAATCCTTCGGAAAGCCAGTTCGCTGTGGTCTGAGAGGCGATTCTGTGCATACTGGCCATTGCCACTCTTTGCACGTGTAAATGCAAGGGCGGCAGCCCCAACAGTGCATTTAGCGCCTCCCCAGGCGAGGTGGACATGGCTCTGGTTGCTATTAAGCAGGCGGTTCTTTGTAGACTGGGTGGGTGTAACTTAGCTGGGTGATTGCAGTCCGCTGTTTGGTCTTCCTCCACCATACCACAGAGGCGTATGTTACTACCGGCCTCACAATGGCGGTGTACAGCCACAAGGTTGTTCTGGGTCTTAGTCCCCAGTTCAGCCCTGCCATACGACTGCATGTGCCCAAGGCAATTTTGGCCTTCTGCAGTAGATTTTCTAAGTGAGGGTTCCAGGTAAGCTTCTGGTCAAAGGTTACGCCCAGATATTTAACTTCCGTGGAAAATTGTATTTGATTGCCATTCAGTGTAGGCTGCACAAGCCTGTCAAGCTTTCGCTTGTTCGTAAACGGCACTATAACAGTTTTACCAGGATTAACCGATAATTCGTTTTCTCTACACCATGCACTTATGGTATTGAGAAGCTCTTTGTATAATGGTTGATATCATGTATTGGCTATTGCCCCTTACTGTGATCACTAAGTCATCAGCGTAGCCTTGAGTGTCAATTCTGAGGTCAGCCATCTTATGCAACAGCTGGTCCACAGCAAGGGTCCATAATAGGGGCGATAACACCCCACCTTGCGGACAGCCCCTTGTCGTGGCCACTTCCACCGTGGTAGAATGAAGAGTAAGTTTTACTCTTCGGTTTGAGAGCATTGACTTAACCCATCTGATCGTGATCGGGTCTACCTGTTTCAGTTCGAGTCCCCTGACCAGTGTTCTGATCGGTGTATTGTCAAAAGCTCCCTCAATATCTAGGAATGCACACAGTGCAATTTGTTTGTCCTCCAGTGCCCTTTCTATTCTGTCGGTCAGGTCGAGCAGAGCAGATTCCGTAGATTTACCTCTGCGGTGGGCATGTTGGTTGGGGTGGATGGGTCTGCTAATTAGGACCCCATCTCTGATGTGTCTGTCCAGTACCTTTTCCATTGTTTTCAAAAGAAAAGAGGAGAGGCTTATTGGTCTAAATGACTTCGGCAATGAGAAGTCTTTTTTTCCAGCCTTAGGTATGAATATAACCTTACTCCACTGTTCCGGTATGTGACCGCAGGCATAGCTTGCTCTGAAGATCTTGAGCGGTGGGTTGAGATCGAGTTCAGTAAATTTTAAATTTTACAAACATATTATTTAATATTTTGATAAAATTGAAAAGTTAAAAACATGATATTTCGATTCTGCTCTCGATTCTAAACAAACTACTTTCGTTCTGCGTTAATTCATTAACACTTTGTATAATGTGACTATGTACACGTTTTCTGTAACTGACTATACGTACGAACGATGTGTGCTGGCTGTGTACAATAACGGTTTTAATCCGTCCATGTGTAGTATAAGGTAAGTCTAGTAAAGTCACAGAATAGGTAATATCGAGTAGTAGTAACGAGCCGTGAACCCCCGCGACATCCCGCGCGTCTCACAACACCCGCGTCCACGCACAAGCTCCAACCCGCCCCCGCGCGCCGCACGCATTCCCCTCGCATCACCCGCGGTTTTTATTTATGAAATAGACAATGTTCCGTAATGTTTTCTTAAGTTGCGATTACAAGGTAGATAGAATTCGACTTATAAATATGATAGAAGCAATAATCCAGACTACGCGAATTTTGCCCGAAGTAGAATTTCGAAAAAAGTATTTTTTTAGGGTTCCGTAGGTCGCAACCGGTTGCGAACTTAAAACTAAATGTCGAAGGCTAATACAAGTTGTCAAAGAGTTCGCAACTAGTACCACAAATTTTGCCTAGGAGTTAAAGACGAAAAATCTGTTTTACAAGTTTAGGTAGGTTCCGTATGTCGCAACCGCTCCAAATTTCCTGAGAAGGTAGGTACTGGTTCTCTAAATAAATGGTATAATCGCAACTAGTACCACAATTTTTGTTTTGGAGTTATTAAATAATTAAGGTTTTTCCCAATTTTCACCATTTTCCGTAATTCCAAATCGGTTGCAAATTTAAGGTAATCATATCCATACATAACTCTGTTGATGGGGAAATTATCATTAGTACCACAATTAATGTGAAATGATGCTTTATTTCGTGCTAATTCTACTGCACTATAGATATTTAGTAGACATTTGTGCTGTTGGGATTTGTTCGCGATTTCGATGTTTTCTCTATAGTGAAAGTTGTAGTTTGATGGTCAGAAGTACGTCTAAAGACATCCCTTATTTATTAATGTACCTACTAGCTGACCAGGGAGATGTTGTCCTGTCTAAAAATCTTATTATCTTATTCGGACTAAAAATTAGCCAAATTGGTCCAGCCGTTCTCTCTAACGAACAGCATTAAATTTTATTTATATAGAAGACTTTTTTTGTTACCTACTTGTATAAATAAAGTATTATGATTTTCGTAAATTATTAAGTTCATTTTTTTCTGTTTAAGTATTACGCAGAACTTTAGAAACAAGCAGAACTCTACAAACAGAATACCAATTTCGACAACTGCATAACGTCTCAGTGAAAAATCGACTTATTTTAATGTGCCATGATTAAAAATAAACAAAACATAAAAAGATTCACGACACAACGAAATACAGAAGAGAACTAAAAAAATACTAATTAATTGAGTTACAAATTATTTTTTACGAAATTAAATTAACAAAGTTCATAGTTACTGTTTAAGCCTCGATTTTTAGTCAACAAGGCCGGCAGTTGACTAATCGATTGTTTTTTATCGGCCGAATGGGCCTATGTGAAAATTGCTTTTACAGGGTGGAAAGAACGACATCAAAATTATGCAATGATAAAACCATTTTAAGGCTGGAAAAGCTTGGGGAAACCTTAAGAGAAGTTTATTCCGAATGCGTAAATGAGTGCTGCATACAAACTAAGTCTGGTGATATTTTCAATACTAATCAATTAAAGTCAATGAAATTTTTCAGAAATAATATAGAACCTAATCTCTATGCTTGTATGAAGTCAGATTTTGTTATAATATACAGTTTTTATGCTAGGATTCATTTAAGATTTGTATGGAAATCTTTGAGGGACTGTAACTTTGAAACTCAAAGTTAAAAGTCAAAATTGTTTATTCAAAATAATATGACATAGATAACTTTTTGACGTCATGTTTTTGAATCTACCACCGCGTCGGAAGGTGTTCCGTTGTAGAGAAGATGCGGCCAGAAACTCTACAACACACTTCTTTTAAACAAAACATATACAAAGTACAATTACATAAATCCAATATTAAATTACATAGTGTAACATTGTCAAGACCAGACATTTTGGTCATTCAAATAATCATCGAGTTTATAGTAACCTTTTTTACAGATGACTTGTTTAACATGGGATTTAAACTGTTTGTCTGTCAAGTTTAGATTTACTTTACATGTTAACGAAAATTTGACTTCACACAAGTATAAAGATTAGTTTCTAGATTGTATCTGAAAAATTTCATTGATTTTAATTGTTTACTATTGAAAATATCACCAGAATACGTTTGTATGGAGCGCGCTCCGAATTATATTCCCTTAATGAGTTATAATGCGTCCAAGATAGCTCCATCAGGTCTCAGGTTACAGAAAGACTCCTCGTTCGTTCTTTCCACGCTGAATGTAACTACTGAGACAGAAAAAGTTAGAGGCAACTTACTCGATAACTCTGAATATTTTTTCGGAGTCCTTTCCGTGTAGAAGGGGCTGCATCGCGATCTCTTCTTCGCTTTGATGACCTTCCTCGTATTTACTGCAAACGTGAATTATTATTTACTTATTTATTTTGAGTGGGTTTTCAATCATGAGTAGAGAAGTTTCCTTTTGTTTATGTATTGTATCAATTGCATTGTGAAAAGGTGTTAACTCTGTAATGCAATGTAATTATGTTAACATCTTAGACTATTTATATGTGGACTAGTTGCGCATGTAATTCTACTAACAAACTTTTCTGCCACTTTTTGCGGGGGGCGAGGTAGCACGAGATATGCAACTTTGAATTTTATTCCATTAGTTTAGATTCTAATTTTGAATGTTAAAAATCATGAAAAACAGTGTCGTGTGAATCCCAAACGTAATAAGTTCGAAATTATTGTTCCGCAATGAGGGCTGTCGCGTTTAGTGATAAGGTATAAAATTGAATGTAAATGCTTAAGATTTTTTGATCTTGCACGTTGGCTGAGGGGAAATGCTAAGGCGAGGCGGTTCCGTTTATAAATCGTCTAAGGTTAACATACATACATTTTCTCACGCCTGTATCCCACTGGGGTAGGCAGAGACAACGGAACGCCACCTGCTACGATCCTGACAAACCTCTCTAGCTTTCTCCACATTCATTAGTCCTTTCATTCATGCTCGTCAGTTTCGGGTAGATCTGACCTTGCCCTTTTTAAGCACGTCGCCAATTTGGTCCGTATATGAAAATCTATAGGCCGTCCCCTTTCAATATTTCCACTTACGCTTGCCTTATAGATTGCACTCATCAATCTGCTCTCATCCATTCTTTCCATATGACCATCTTTACACATATTTCTCTATCTTTGTCACTACATCCTCTTGAATTTTGTTGATATTACACAAAATTAAATGTTATAAGGACTGTTGTTATGGACAGACAGGATGTTATACTAACGGATCTTCTTCAGGTATCTGTCCGTCCATGCCCAGTTCTCTCCTCATCATGTTACTGAGCGTTGGACCCTGTTGTGGTGTGTGTGTGCCTGTGAACAAAATGACAACTTAAGGCGCCATATGTTCAGACGAATATTTTCTATGAGAAACGCGATTGCCCAGCACTCCGAAAAGTGCGTGTGTGTGCCGTATTTTCGATTAAAAAGAATTAACAAAAGTACTTTTGATCTTTTTTTTTTTTCTTTATTTACTTATAAGGGGGCTTTTAACCTAGATTTCAAATATTTTTGATTTTAAACATGTTACAGCTACGTTGTGATATTTGGAATCAAATTAAAGATTGAATTGATTGGCGGGACTTGAACCAGCACTCTTCCAAACCGGGGAATTGCGTTTATCTAATTTCGCCACCGAGCCAACTACCCAGAGAACGAAATTTTCAATCTATTGCGTCCTAAGGGGACGTGAGCGCCATCTACTGGAAGCTATTACAAACTAACCAACCCTAACCTAGAGACTATGTCATATTTGATCATCTGATCCAGTGTAACATATTATATCATTAATTACACTATGTACACTAGGTACAGTTAGTACAGTCACCATCAGATAATATATCGTAGCAAACAAGGTGGTCAAATATTTCTATGCAGTTCTAATTTTTCAATAAATTCTTTACACATAACCAGTTAAAAATATTGAACGCCTAAAACATCAAATTAATCTACGCAGCCAGGGTGATCATAAATATCTGAGCAGTTTAGAAAAAAAGACCTTACTCCGTTGTTATACATTTCAATTTGAATTAACATAGTAAAGAAATAATTGAAAATAAGTTGTTTCGATATACAACGTGTTAATGAATTAACGCAAAACTAGGAAGTAGTTTGTTTAGAATCGAGAGCAGAATCGAATTATCATGTTTTCAACATAGGTAATTTTTTTCAAAATATTAAATAATTTTTTTGTGAAATTTAAAATTTTCTGGAATCGATATCAACCCACCGCTCGGGCACTCTCACCCTACTTACTACCAAAACAAGATTCTTAAAATGGATCCATGAGCACGTTAGCGCTTTCATACATTGCTGAAATGATAACAAATCATTTTTGCCTCAAAACTTAAAATGTGAATAACTGTAAATGTTAACTATAAAAATAATGAAATTGTTGTTTCAATCGAATTATTTTGTTGTAAATCAGTTGGGGTATATGAGGTTTTGCACTTATTCATTAACACGTTGTATATGACAAAATACACGTTTCGATGTAATTGGTAAAATTTACTGTATATAATTTATTGAAAATTAGCACTTCTCAGAAATATTTGAATACCTTATATGCTACGATATATCTGATGGCGACTGTACCTACATACTGCGTAGATGTGTCATATTCAAGGTAATTTTAGAATCACTTATTTTCTGTATTGTACCTAAGAGGAAGGATCTCCATAGAGTCCGCATAAATTTACGATTGTAGTTGGTCTCTTTTGTCTTATGACGTACCTTTAATAGTAGAAGGAGATGGAACTATAGATATTTGTTTATGCAGCTGTCCACTTTTTTGAGCTAGTATGTGTGAAAAGTGACCGTAAACATAAGGCCATTATGTCACTTGGTGCCTTTTGTCCATACTACTTGACACCACACACTCAAACCTAAACGTCAAAAAAATTGGACACTATAAAATTGGTATGGCTCATTCTAGTCTTATAGAGAGATCCTTCCACTTAGGTACCTACAGAATAAATTAGGTAGAATCGAACTTACCATTAGGTTTATGCTTAGCCGAATGAGGAATATTGAAGCTTTCCCGGCCATGTTTCTTTATGCTTGTCCATACAGACCCGAAGAGCGTGTGGTTACGCTGAAAAGTAACAACAACATAATTTGATTGTTCCAGCCTCCTAGATTGTACCCCTGCGGACCCACCAGGCGACGTCACCTGGAGGCGCGGGCGCGATTCTCCTTTACGACAAAAACGACGCTATGCTGCGTACTATAAGGTTTATATTGTAAGCATAAGCATATGCACACAACTATATTCCCCGAGGGGGTAGTCAGAGATATTTTGAAACCTCAGAACATCCACGTTTCACCAGTAGTACCGAAACTCTGTCCAATGTGACGGGGGGTTAGCCCGTCGCCACTTGTAATGGACAGTGGGTTCCTTACGATGTTTTCCTTCACCGAAAAGCCAGTGGTGTTACAAATCGTACATAAATTCCGAAAAACTCATTGGTACGAGTCGGTCTGGACGGGGATCGAACCATCGCCTGCACGGCAGGCAAGGTAACTCGCCACTGGACCACCACTACCACGACGGTTTATATTGTGTTACTTAGATTATCCGCCACCACCAAACGTCTCTTCTGTATAAACCGTGGCTTAGATTTAAAGTAGCATTTAGAACAGAGATGATTTCAGGACAACATACTGTTAAGGCCAGCCTCAACAGGATGGTGGTGACATCGAGGCTCAATGTATGGGAACGCCATCTACTCGTACCAAATTTCTTTGATACCATATTGTAAGGTGACCAATGTAGATTTAAGTACCTATATCGATGTAATTAAGTAAGTAAGTAGTTAATTACTACCAATTATGGCCACATGCATCGATATAAAGCGCTGTTCAAAATATGTAAGGCTCTCTTACCCTGAACACTTCGAGTAAAGCACAAGTCAAGAAGATATACAACGTGTTAATGAATTAACGCAAAACTAGAAAGTAGTTTGTTTGGAATCGAGAGCAGAATCGAATTATCAGGGTTTCAACATAGGTAATTTTCTTTTTAATATTAAATAATTTGTTCGTAAAATTTAAAATTTACTGAATTCGATCTCAATCCACCGCTCGGGCACACTCACCCTACTTACTACCAAAACAAGATTCTTAAAATATATACATGAGCACGTTAGCGCTTTCATTCATTGCTGAAATGATAACAAATCATCTTTGCCTCAAAACTTAAAATGCGAATAACTTTAAATTTTAAGTCTCAAAATAATGAAATTGTTATTTCAATCTAATTATTTTGTTATAAATCAGTTGGGGTGTATGAGGTTTTGCGCTTATTCATTAACACGTTGTATATCCAACCTAACCGTCCAAGACAGGACAGACACATACCCTATGCATAGGCTCCACGGTCTCTGCCACAATCTCGTCCAGGTTGCCGGATATAGCCCTCTTCAGTTCAGGTCCTGCCTCATGCAAGGTCCTCAGTCCAGCCTGCAGCGTCATCTGGTTGCTCTGCTCTGTCACTTGGGCAGCTTGCTCCTTTCTCTTTCGGAACCTTCACGTTTGGTTTTCGTTAGTTTTGGTGGAGAATTAAAAGTTGTTTAAAGTAGGTTATTGTGTAGGTATTCAAAATACATCATATATTTTCGAAAATAAGTGTTAAGTCGTTGAGGTAATTGCATCTGAAGGGCACTGGCTTAACTATTCATTTATACTCACCCCTGTATTCCCTGAGAGGAAAACGACGTCAAAAGTCAAAGTCAAGATTGTTTATTCAAAATAATATCACATAGATAACTTAATGACGTCATGTTTTTGAATCTACCACCGCGTCGGAAGTTATTCCGTTGTAGAGAAGATGCGGCCAGAAACTCTACAACACACTTCTTTTAAACCAAACAAAATATACAAAGTACAATTACATAAATTCAATATTAAATTACATAGTGTAACATTGTCAAGACCAGACATTTTGGTCATTCAAATAATCATCGAGTTTATAGTAACCTTTTTTACAGAGGACTTGTTTAACATGGGATTTAAACTTTTTGTCCGTCAAGTTAAGAATATTCTCTGGTATCTTATTATAATAACGTATACAGAGTCGACGATACGACGGTAGTAACATTAATATCTTTGGGAAAACAATTATAAGGGTGCATGTCCATTGACGCGGAGATAGGCGGCGGAATGGAGAAAAGGAGTTTTATTAACCAATAAGATTGCATGAAATCGCGGAACTGAGTTTAAGAATTGAAAATGTGCAGATGGAGGTAGCAAATTTTACAAAAAGAAATAAACCATTTTTTTTCGCTTACGCTCACAAAAAAACCAGTCCATTTGAAGGTTAATCAAGATAGTTTTCTATAGTTTATTTATTGACTGATATTTACGGTTTGAGATGCCAGTTGATAAACTACTCATTACCAATAAATACGCAAACACACGGAAAATGTTAGTCTGTTGTAGGCAAACGAACATAAAAGTAGAATCAATTCAAAGTATTAATAAGTTTCTCATATCGTAACCATTAAATTATGGAACCAACAAAAATATGTAACACTATCGATCTGACAGCAAGTTAAGATTGTAACCACATCCATCCTAGATCCATCCCATTGGATGGACATTGACATGACACAGAATTTTAATGAAAACGCTTCATTATAATTATAATATTGCATGAGTCACGTTACAGGTTCTGCCACGTTGTCACGCGTGGTGTTCGCACGTCGCGTTTTTGCCTGCCACGAGGCTCCGCAATCCTCAATCTCTTCTTATTCTTGATCAAAAACAATCCCTGAGATGACAAACTACTTGACATTGGCGGAAATGCAGTGCTAACGCACAAGCAAGAGTAATGAGTAATTATATATATTTTTTTTGTATATTCTAAATATTTGCATTTCACTAGCACCGGCCAAACTCTTAAAGTATCAGGAGACGGGTCTTTTCTGGTACAGGTTTGATTACTTGTGGACACAACAGCCATGCATGCCAATATATTCCAATCTCTTGGCCACGACGGTAAACCAAACTCTCCAAGAAGTTAAATTGCCCCAAAGATGCAATTACCCCAGGTGATTTCATGGAAAAACATTCTGAATAAAACTATTTTGTATAAGAGACAAAATATAATTCCAAAAACATGTCTTCTCATTGTAAACTCCAAACCATTTGGGTCTGTATTTAATAAAAACACATTTTGTATGTCTGTACAATATGTTAAGTAAGCCAATTAAAAAATTCTTTGATAGGTAGTTACATGCAGAAAAAAATATTTTGGAAACATTACACAAGTGAAATCACGCATAACACTCAAAAAAAGGAAAAACGAACAGCTTTTGTGCAAGTTGTTGTAAAGCAAGTGACTATAAAAACACTGAATTCAACGCAGAGAAAACATGCTTCGGGAATTTGAATTCGAAAAAAACACATGCTTAAAAATACCATTTAAAAAAAAAACTTAAAAATGGCATTTTAAATATAAACTTAAAAATTACATTTGAAAAAACTGAAAATTGCATTTCAAAATTAGCGTAATTCAGCTGAAAATAAAAAAGTAATCAAACAAACAAATGCTTCACTTTGTAAGGAGCAATTCTCAACTAACAAATCTTCTGAAAGAGGAACATTATAAGCAGCATCCTTGGAAAAAATAACAAACTGGTACAAAACCAAAGGGTTTAAGCTTAAAAATACAGCGGGTATGATAATATTTGCTGGGACTTGCTAAAAACGTGGGTATCGACTTACGCATGATTCCTATAAAACAAAAATTATGGCATTAATTTATAGTAAACATGAATTAAAAAAACAAATGACTATGATTGAATCGATGATTGTCTAACTACTTGTGAAAATCTGTACAGAAGTGCATGACGTTTTTGAATTCTAACGTGAAACTAATAATATATTATATTATAATTTCAAACTGTAATGTAGTAATACTATAGGTATATTAATATTATTAGTCATTGCTATTTGGATTAAGTACCATAATAACAAGAAACGTTTAATTTATTAGCATATGACTCGAAAGAGTCAAAAGAAATTTCTGGAAAAAGGTTAATGTGAAAGGAATCATCAGTTAATTAAGACAGACCCCTATCTACACCGTGTATATCAGCATTACATATACCATGAATACATGCTTATTGTGGAACTATCACTTTACTACTTATCAGTCTATCATTATAAACTGAGAAAAAAATGCTACGTATACGTAGCCCGTTGCAGCTTACGTACCACGTAGCTTACGACGCGATACTGATTAAGAGCGTTGCATCAGTATTTAAGTTGTCTCGTACTTCATAATGAAGCCTTCATTGTGAAGTACGAGACCAACTCGTACTTCATAATGAATTGACGGCCCGATAGCACAGTCTGTAGTAAACCTGCCTGTTGTGCCGAGGGTCGCGGGTTTGAATCCCGTAAGGGACAAATATTTGTATGATGAATATGAATATGTGTACCCGAGTCATGGATGTTTGTATCTATATATTTATTCTATATCGTTGTCTAGTCATCATAATACAAGTCCAGGCTAGATTCTGGTACTTTAAATGTGACTAGATAATTTGTGTGACAAAGTCCATAAAAAAAAAATGTAGCCTTCATTGTGAAGTACGAGACAACTTAAATGCTGATGCAACACTCGTAATTAGTATCGCGTCGTAGGCTACGTATAAGCTGCGACGGGCTACGTATACGTAGCATTTTTTTCTCAGTGTAGTACCTACCAATATTGTTCGATCATTATCAATACTAGAGATACCTTCTGGGGGTATTTTAAGCTTTTTGAGAGATAGCTACTAATTATATATTATTATTGCTATTATTGTTTTTGCCTCATTCTTAACTATGGATAGAATCGATATACCTATAGGTACATATTGATAGTCAATCGAGCAGCAAAACTAATTTGTATGATATATTCTCAAAATTCATAACCTTGAAACGACCGAAAAACAACAGCTTAATCTATTATAAAGGGAACTAAACGAGGTAAGGATTTAATGAACCCACCTTCTAAAGTAGTCCTGGATGAGGAAGGTGGCATAGAACTTGCCGACTGTGATCTCGTTGGGATCGCCAGGGGGAGGCACTACCTGGTCCAAGAGTTTTGGAGATGTTCTCTTCCATACCTTCTTGATAATGGCCCGAAGTTCAGTGTTGCAATCGTCGATTACACCTGTTTTCAATTTTGTAAATTTTATTCATATCGCTAATTACGTCTAAACTACATAACATTTTAATTAAATAAATTAAGAGATTAATATAATATACTGTACAATACAATATACAATGTCACACATGATGACGGGCTCACTACCTGTCATCTTGGATAGATTCTTGTTATTATTAATTTGTTCTTTATACATTAAGTTATTTTGTTTCATGATTAAGTTTTCATTAATTAGTTTTTTGCATTAAGTTATTTTTGTATGTTTCATGATTAGGTAATCATTAATTTTCTTCGTCTCCTCAGGAGGGGAAGCATGTTGAGGATTGTAAACCTCCTTTCATGTTAAGCTCTATGCTAATATTTTTGTATTGCTTTGGTCTTCTGACGTCTGTCGCCCTTTTACCATATTTTTACGTTTTCTTTAATTATAAATTATATTATTCCAAAGCCCATCTTTTCGCTACCTATTACAATAATCTACAGTCTGCTACATTTATTTCTTTTATGTTAATTAATTTGTTTCTATATACAATACATATAAACAATATATATGTTTATATTTATCAGTAATTGTGTTCTAGAAAACATCGATAAAATTTTCAGGGGGGCAAAACATCGATCTAGAATTAGATAGGTCTTATCACTGGGTAAATTCGTTTTCAGCGAGCAAAGCTCGATCGTCCACGTATACATATATATTTATATATATCTGTAATCGCGTTCTCGGAAACGGGTCTAACGATTTGGAAGTTTTTTTTTTGTTAGATTATGTTTTACTTTCCTTTCTATCTTTCTTTCGAACTAAGTTAACAATACTGACCTGTAGTTTTTATCTGCAACTGTGTTCTTACGACAGCGAATAACGTTGCATTGAAGTTTACTGTACCGTCAGAATTTAGAGGCATATTCATTGATACCAGCCGCTTGCACGCTGTTCTATGGGGGCATAGTTTACCAAAACCTGTATAAAACATTATAATGATTATCATCAGCTTATATACAGGGTGTAACAAAACACCCTAGTAATACTTAAGGGGGTGTTTCAGGCTAACTGAACCACTTTCACCATGAAGCCAACATCGAAATCACGAAAAAGAAATCTGCTCTTTCATACAACACTGCAGTACCGTCTTGACTCAAATGTATGGGCCAGCAGATTTTTAAAATTTTTTCTCCATCTTGGCCTAATAGTGAAAGTTGCTCAGTTTGATGGTCTGAAGATCCCCCTTAAGCATTATTAGGGTGTTTTACTACACCCTGTATAGGTACGTCCCAGTGCAGAGCACAGGTCTACCCTAAACTAGATTTTTTAGGAATCAGAATTTCTTCTTCAGCGTAAGTAGGTTCAAGGGAACATAACAAAAGATCAGGAGGTCTACTCCACTAACCAAGACTAAGATCCCACTACAAGGTTACAACAGTATTTTTAGGCAATGATATATACTCAAATACTCCAGTAAAAAAGGTTTAAGATTCCTAACAAAATAGGGTTGCCACTAGTGACAGATGGATCTTGGAACATACGCAGACTTTCTATTTTCGATGTAGGTTACTATCGTTAAACATTTTTCGATCAAAAGACAATGACGGGTATTGTATGGAAGCTTGGCGCCTTAGTTTTCGTCGTTGTTTTTGGCGTAGCCAACAACCAAACTTGAATATTTTAATTCAGAACAAACTAACAAACAAAACTCGTAATTGCATGTATATCCCTAAACTCAGTCCGAACGGAGATATAAAGGCTTGAAGTTGAAATTATATTCATTACGTTGGCAATCATTATATCTTCGTTCGGACCGAGTTTAGAGATATACTTGTTTTAACTAGTTTTGTTTGTAACTTTATTCTGAACTATAAATATTCAAGTTTGATTGATAGCCACACAAAAAAAATAGGCGAAAAGAAAAAGGCGCCAGGCGATCAGTAACATTTATTAGAACAAACTTGCGCATTATAGTGAGGGCGCTGACGGGGCACTGTAGGCTGAACAAACACCTTACAATCCTAGGCATCAGGGACACGAAACTCTGCAGATTATGTCTGGAGGAGGACGAAACCCCCATTCACATCCTTTGTGAATGTGGGCCACTAATGCACAAACGATATACACACTTGGGTAAACACTTTGTTCATCCGAGTGAAGTAAAATCTTTCACTGCTAAAGAAATCCTACAATTCCTAAAGGAAGTGGGTATTAGCAGTGAACTGTAACTATTGTGGCGATCACAAAAGATCTACATAAGGTCGAAGTGATACTAGTCTGCAGAAGACTCGAATAGCCGCTTTACAACAATAAAAAAAAAAAAAAAAAAAAAAACATTTATTAGAAACTCCAAGTTTTTGACCTGATAACCACTACTAGGTGTGATAATTACTATTACTGTTATTTTCTTACCCAATGGAGGGCTTATTTTTCTAAGTAAATTGACCACGTCTAAATGTTTGATTCTTCCTTTGGCATCTGGATCGTATTCACTCCAAAGTCTGAAAACCAAACAAAATGTTAATAGCAAACTGGCCTTATACAACGTGTTAATGAATTAACGCAAAACTAGAAAGTAGTTCGTTTAGAATCGAGAGCAGAATCGAATTATCATGGTTTCGACGTGGGTATTTTTTTTCAGAATATTAAACAATTTGTTTGTAAAATTTAAAATTTACTGAACTCGATCACAACCCACCGCTCGGGTGCTCTCACCCTAATAACTACCAAACCTTGCTGAAATAACAACAAATCATTTTTGCCTAAAAACTTAAAATGCGAATAACTTTAAATTTTAACTATCAAAATAATGAAATTATTGTTTCAATCTAATTATTTTGTAATAAATCAGTTGGAGTGTATGAGGTTTTGCGCCTATTCATTAACACGTTGTATATATAGTCAACCTGAGTTATAAGTGAAATATATTTGACACCTTGGATAAGTAATATGTCAAGATTAACAGTCAAAACTAAGAAAGCGTCGAAAAAAATTTCAACCAGTACTGGCCTCTAAACCCTATCCATATACCATGCACTCAGATATAATTTATATGACGCCTCACGCACACCAACCTAAGAAAGTTGGCCCGTTTTGTTTTATACGGTAGAAGCATTAGCCTCATTCTAGACATACTTTTTTTTAAGTTTGACATTAATGTTATCAATCACATACTTGCTGGAAATTATATCAATATTCTTCTACTTTTAATCGACTTAAGATTATTTTGTAATGTTGACTTAAATCTGCTTGACAATGTCAAGATATTATATTATATAAGATATACCTGACAAACTCATCGAGATGATGGGGTCCAAGGATAGACCAATCTCTAGTCAGATAATCGAAGTTATCCATAATAACAGCCACGAACAAATTGATGATCTGAGAAATAATAAAACAATTCATTAAAATAATGCTGTTAGTCATTCTAAACAATAAACGGATCAGATACTTTTATAATAATATTCAATCAAATAACCATTTCATAGAATCACATTTTACAAGGAGCTACCCAAAATGTTAGAAAGTACCAACAGGAAGAGCACACTAGAGTCTAGAAACTTCAAAAAAGGACACACAAATAGTAGGCGAGCGAGGTCTAGTGCTTTTAAATATAGATGTGCTATGCATATTTCAAGCTCCAAAACTTTCGTGCACCCTGGTCCTGTACCTCAATTAGGGACAATAATTAAAATAACAAAACTAATTCCCATAAATCGTTTTCTACCTTTTAACAGAAATACATTTTTAACCCCCGACGCAAAAAGAGGGGTCTTATAAGTTTGACACCTATGTCGGTCTGTCTGTTTGTGGCATCGTAGCTCCCAAACGGGTGGACCGATATCGATGCAGTTTTTCTAACTAGAAAGCTAATTTTTGCGAGTTTTCTTAGCTTTTTTTTTATTTAAGAACTTTGATTGCATTAGCAATAGAAGCTTTTCAACGTTATCTGTCGATCTTTGCATCCTTCCCTTATCCCATTACTTGTTGTTGGCGCAATATTTCGTCTTCCTACATGTGTAAAAAAAGCTTAAAGATATATTTTAGCCTTTCTTTTACATGTCATCTGTCACACAATCCATCAATCTTTTCATTGGTTCTCTCTTCATGCCGTCATGATTAGAAATATCTGTTTGAGTACACCCTTCATTCTGACTCACACAGCCATTCTTCCATCCAGCCAGGTACATAGTTGCTTTGACAATAAAATTTATACACGAGCACTTGTCTCGCGTGGTGTTCACGCGTCGCGTTTTTGCCTGCCACGAGGCTCCACAATCCTCAATCTCTTCTTTTTCTTGATCAAAAACAATCCCTGAGATTGGGATAGATACTTCTACAAATTACTTGACATTGTCGGAAATTCAGTATGAACGCACTAGCAAAAGTCCATTAAATTACTTATAAATATTTAAATTTATAAAATACGTAAAACATACCAAGAAAGTACAAAGTAAAGAAAACGATATGAAATAAGGGAACGCCATGAAAGTTCCACAGTTCCGGTCTTCGATGTTCTCAGTGGCGTTGACATTGGCATCGATATCTGATTTAATGCAAGGCAGGGGATCGTTCGGTCTCTCGTCTAATTTCCGTGATAGGGCCATCATTATGTCTTGCCAAGCTTCTCCTGTTGACGAATAATATTCAAAATTGTTAAATTATGTACAAACTAGGTTTTGCTAGGGTTAATTTTAATTGTAACTTTGGACTTGTGAATTGGTAGTTTGATAAAACGCCTAACAACCTATTCAGGTGGAAGAATTTAGTTCTCTGACGCAGTAGTCTTAGTAGCTTAATTGGACGAAAGTACAGCCCCAGTTTAACTCGTTGCGGGTTCAAGTCCCGTCCACGACTTAATTTTAATTAGATTTGAAATAGTACAACATGGCTATAATATTCCATAATATTTGAAAAGAAGTAAGATAGGACTACATTGGTTGATTAGAGGTTGGTTATCGGTTGATTGGTTGGTTGTTTGGTTGATTGGTTGGTTGGTTGATTGGTTGGTTGGTTGGTTGGTTGGTTGGTTAGTTGGTTGATTGGTGGGTTGGTTGGTTGGTTGGTTGGTTGGTTGGTTGGTTGGTTGGTTAATTGATTGGTTGGTTGGTTGGTTGGTTGGTTGGTTGGTTGGTTGGTTGGTTGGTTGGTTGGTTGGTTGGTTGGTTGGTTGGTTGGTTGGTTAGTTGGTTGGTTGTTGGTTAGTTAATATTGATATTCTTATTACCTGTAGCAGATCTGAATAGCACCATCAGAGCATTCCCAAACGTTTGGAAATTATTGTTATCTGACAGCACTTCATCATCCAGTGTTATTTTACCGAATAACTGAAAAGGATAATAATTAAGTACAACAATTTATTGATAAACACTTTATGCTAGGCTGTCACCAAAGGTCTTACACCCGAATTCTTAGTTATTGTTTCGCATAGAACGCTGATTTTCTTGATATTTCCTCAGTTGATACGTTTTTGTCATTTTTGACATTCATAAAATTGCAAAAACGTCCTCGACGACTCGATTGCAAATCGGTATGCAAATCTTGATTCAGTCACAGATATATTATGTAGTAACATTTGGTTATTATTGACTGATGTCTAGCTATTTTCTATGCGCAAAAATACGTGATTTAGATTTTGGTCCGAACTTAATGCCCATATTTTATCGCTAGGTATTTAAGAATAATTTTACTAAAAATCATTAATCCAAAACATCTCACAGGTTCACAAAAACATCTCCTTGGTTTAAAATGTTACATAATACATATTATTCATCTTACAAATATTACCTATTATTCAATGTTCGGTAAAGTAATTAATCATCGAAGTAGATCCTACTTTCAATTAATATTTTACGTATGAAATTAAAATATATTCCTGAAGATAGCAGAAACACGAAATAATGTAACATACCTGCATTCCCACCACAGCATAGATGAAGAACAGCAAAACTATGAGTAGGGCTACATAAGGCAGCGCTTGGAAGGACTTGATGAATGTCCACAACAAAGTCCTGATTCTTTCTCCTCGGGACAACAGCTTTATAAGTCGCATGGCTCGGAATAATCGGAAGAATGTGATGTATTTTAATAATGTTCCCTGGGAAATTGCAAAAAGAAATTTAAGTCTAAGAGCTGGATTAAAAATTATAATTCAATTAAACAATTATGCTTTATTTTACACCAAAAACATAGTATACAATGAGTTAATAGACAGGAAATACAGAATGTACAGAAAGAGTTGGTTTTATCTCTAAAAAAATGTTTCTTCAAGGCAACTTTGGGGTAGAGGATGTGGTAAATATAGATAAGTAGGCGGTGTAGCCATACTATGGTGATAAATAACATAATTTAACAAATTAAATTATTTCTAAATACAAAATTCACCACAATTTGACCAAAAACGAATAAAGCTACGCTCTTATCAGTGGAATATTTGCCAATCCAGTCTTTCTTTCGCAAGTGTCTTAGAGTTCTTGATACAACATGACAACAACCTTTGCCTTCACTTGTGCTACTTCTCTAACTCAACTTCTGCCTCTCTCCCCCTATATTTTCCCTTCCAATATAGTTTTAAAGAAACCTGCCTAAACTAGTAAATTCTTTTTTCTACTACTACTAGGTACTACTAGTACCATGTGTGGTATCCATTTCTAATGTAAATTTCCATTGCAACTTTAAAATAGATTTCTTTTTATTTTCCAGATATTTGAATTCCTTTGAACAAAATTACGCTACATTGATAAGTTGTTACTGCATGAACTTATGAGTGTTGAAAATATTATGTTGCGGTTGTTACATACCTCTTTACTTGATTTCACGTCGATATTACCCTGAAAAAGAATAATTTATCATTACCATGGAACTGATTACATAATAATTATCTCTAGTCAGATAATAATTAATTTTCGATATGGTATTTTTAAGAAAAGAATTATTTTCAAAATTCATGAAGTCCTCGGAATCAAGCCAATATCAAATTTATAGCGATGGTGCAAGAGTGAGAAATGGTGTATACTTCAAGAGTTCTTCCAATTTTAATGTCACTTACCATTGAAGGTGGTTTATTTTCATTAACTTGTGTAACAACTATGTCTATAATACTTCCAACAACTAGAATAAAGTCTGTCGTGTTCCAGGCATCACCGAAATAGTTCTGTAATAAAAAGAGAGTTTTATCAATTAGTACCTATCTTATATGGAGAAAGCTATTGACATATTATTAGAAGTTTTTATAGCTAACAGAAAGACAATTATACGATATAATTCTCCACTGATAGACGATTTGACATGTAGCAGTTTTCACTTACTTTAAACCTAAACGCAGCCAATTTAAACACGAACTCCAACATGAAAACGGTTGTTAGAACCATGTTGATGAAATCAAGGACCTGCAAACAAAAATATATCATATTTAACAAACCTCTTAATACCCATTGTTAATACTTCAATAATACCTACCTACACAAAATTGTCTTTATGTTCCATAAAGTTATATTCCAATTCATAATAATCATATTGAACTTAGCTTTTTGCCCGATTAATACAAATACAATTTATTTACATAATTCTAAGCTAGAACCTTTATCACAAATAATAATAAACACTTTAGACATTGTCACTGATTATCTAGTCCCATTTCATCACCATCTCAGCCGATAGACTTCGACCGCGAGAGTGCTGGACATAGGCCTCCGCCAAGGATCGCCACAACGACCGGTCTTGCGCTGCCTTCATCCAACAGGTATCTGTCGCCGTCACCAGGTTGATGTTCCACCTTATGAGGGGTCTACCCACACTGCGCTACCGTAGCTATTGCTGGCTAAAGTAGTCCCGTTTAAAGTAAACAAAATACCTAAATAATGCAACGAAATAAAGAAAATATTAAACAGAAATTAAAAACAAAATCATTGCACAGTTTTGATAAATACCTTTTTATAATCAGTGGGAGCGTCGTGAAACTTCATCATGAGAGCGATGGTGTTCAGTACGATGAAGAAGAAGATGACGTATTCGAACTGCTGTGACGTCACGAACCACCACGTCTTGTACTGGATGCGGTGTTTTGGAATGTACCTTTCATAGAAAAAAATATTTATCAGGAGGTGCGTCATGTCATCGTCTCCTACAAAATTTCGGCCTGCCCCATAGCCCAAAATGGTAGCAACTCGTGGATTCAGCAGACCTGTGGCGTTCCATACTAAACTTGGCAGTTTGCGGTACAGAAGATGTGTGATAATTGAAGATTGTCTGAAGACTGGTGTTTATTACCACCCGAGCCCTTAGGCCGAGGTGTTAAAGTAATTTTTGTGAGGCCAAAGGCCGAGTTACGCTTAGGCGCGTATGCTGAAATTTCAGACGCCCTACCATCCATTTCCCTGCCCGACTTAATTTTATGCGAGCCTAAAGGCCGAGTCAAGTAAGCCAAGGCCGAAGCCGAATGCCAAGCTACGCGAAAAAACTGAGATTGATGTCCGAGGTCCGAATAACTATAGGTATTTTACCTATCCTTCCCCTTGTTAGGTTTCATTCTAAAAATAATTAAAACTATCATCCTTTTGAGAATACGTACCTTCTAACTGGCTTCGCTTTCAAAGCAAATTCTATACAGTTTCTTTGATTCTTATCCAATTCACAATCTTTGAATTCCTGTTCTCCTTCCTTCTGGAACGTGACTATGACAAAACCTACGAAGATGTTCACCTGAAAATTATCATATACACTGAAACCGATTGCTCTCAAGAAAATAATTAACGTTACGTCTATGCAGTGGTGGACTATTGTCTGACCACAAGAGCTTTACCGCTCTTTGAGAGCGATAGAGCTCTGAATATTTTATCTCATATGCAAATGACGTACACAGTGCGGTGAAAATAAACCGAGTTACCACCGCGAAAGTCTACGACGGTATGGCAGAGTGTAGAGGACTTCTCTGCCTACGGAACGGTACAGCCCTTATGGTTCGACAGCACATATCCTAACGCTTATACCTCCATTAGGAAGTTAAATCTGTGCTCCAGCGATAAAGTTAATAGAAGATGATGATGATGGAATTACTGAGAGAAGTTGTGTTGTAATAATGAAAACTATGCACTTACCATGAAGAAAGCAATGACAATAATGTAGCTGATATAGAAAAATGCTACAAGAGGTCTTGAGTTCTCAATCGGACCGTGGTTCTCTTCATTCGAATCCATTGATGTTGATAGCAGTCTGAAAGAAGATTTATTTGTATTGGTTTAAGAAGTAAAGCTTGATGTGTTTAGAGAATGGAAGATCTCCAGGCTAATTTATGTTTTAATAAATAATCAGGAACTAGCCACCCCGCCTCGCGTCACGATCCATCAGATTCAGGAGGATGTAACATAAAATCCTGCATACTTTACTGACATTGCAAGTTATACAGGCTGAAATTGCATCCTTTTAAACTAAGAGTCCACCCATCAAACTGAACCACTTTTACTATAGTACACTCTTAGTTTAAATGGATGCTAATGATATAAATTTAACTCTGTATAGTTGCTAAAGTAAAAACTGGCTATTTTAACTTTCACCATCATCTTTAGTCTACCTTGACATCCATCTCGTGGAACCTATTCCGTACCGCTCGCGGTCCGCCTCTACGGATCCATGCAGTAGACAATATCCATCCTAATCTCACATCAGCCAAGCTGGCTTAAGGTCTCCGCTGTCGCCACTGCTAGTTTTGTGGAGTTGTTTGATTCATACCAAATACGCAGGGAGAAACATTGGACAGTGTACGATTATAGACTGATGATTAGGCAAATTTTACATCCCGCCTAGTGTCACATTGACCTTGAGCAGATCCTCGTGATTGCCACTATATGACAGTTCACTACAATGCTAATACAAACTTCGTTTATGAATTGTAGGATTTCTTTAGCAGTGTAGAGTTTCACTCGGGTGAACAGAGTTTACCCAAGCGAGTATATCGTTCCTGCAATGGGCCACATTCATGCAGGATGAGAATGGTGGTTTCGTTCAACTCCAGGCAAAACCTGCAGTCTCGTATCTACAACCCTCTCACGTTAACTCTGCACCTCGCTGGAATGAGATGCCCCTCTCGCTTTCCCCTTTGCGTCAGTACGGTTAGCATCATTGTTGCAGATACCCGTCTCGATAATTTGGTACACACGGTTTCACGCCGAACCAGAGCGCCGATATAACTTAACAAAGCCAGGTACACAGATAATGTGACCGGGTTGTACATTTTATATCTTACCTAACTCCTAATAATATAAGCATAGATTCTTACCCCGGCCATCCTTCAAACGTAGACACTGTGAATAGGGTCAACATGCCATTGAGGACATCATCGAAATTAAACTTATTGCGATGCCACTCTCGAAACTCTATGGCTGGGTCTCCATTTGAATTATATACGATGTAGGTACCACTGAAAAAAATAGATCCCAAGTTAGTAATTACGAGACACCAATAGCTTTTCAGTTAGCAATAATTGCGAGAAAACCTGCATACGTTGAAGAAGAAATTCTGATACGTATGTGAAGTCTACCAATCCACATTGGGTTATAGTGGATTAATCAAGACAGAACAGAAAAACCTATATAGTTCTAGATACAGAACGGCCACTCCCTGCCGCTCTCTGACTTCAGATACCGCACCTCACCCTGCAATTTCTGTGGACTCTTTAGGGAGCCGAGCAAGAACCAGATAAGCAGGCGCGCGCGTGCAAGCAGGACGGCGCGTATGCCAACGCCATCTTATTTTTGCTCAGTAGTGAGTCAAGCATTGTGAATCTGTATCTATTGAGTGTCGAGGGTGTGGTGAGGTCAAGTTGAAGATGTTTGTGATTACGATATAGCTCCACAAAGTTAGGATTGTTTATGGGATTATTATAGAAATTAACGGGATATAGTTTAACTTATAAAACGTGTTAATGAATTAACGTAAAATTAGAAAGTAGTTTGTTTAGAATCGAGAGCAAAATCGAATTATCATGGTTTCAATTAAGTTATTTTTTCAAAATATTAAATAATTTGTTTGTAAAATTTTAAATTTACTGAACTCGATCTCAACCCACCGCAAGGGCACAATCACCCTAATTACTACTAAAACAAGATTATTTAAATCCATGAGCACGTTAGTGCTTTCATTCATTGCTGAAATGATAACAAATCATTTTTGCCTCAAAACTTAAAATGCGAATAACTTTAAATTTTGAACTATAAAATAATTAAAATTACTGTTTCTATCCAATTATTTTGTTATAAATCAGTTGGGGTGTATGAGGTTTTGCGCTTATTCATTAACACGTTATATAACTGTTATATACTTACTGACACTCCTCTTCGCTAACTTTGGTAATATCGGTACATCTAAAGAATTTACCCTGTAATCATATTTAAGAAAGCATTCATATAATATCAATACAGTTATATAACAGGGTGTAAACAAAAATGCATTACAAACTATAGAGGGTGCTTCTGACCATCAAATTTAACAATTTCTATATTGGTCTGATTTTTGAGATTCCCATGGCGGTCCCATCCTCTCAGCGGATAGACGTTAACTGCTGGACATAGGCCCCGTATGACAAGGATCGCCATAACGACCGGTCCTGCGCTGCCTGCATCCAACGGGTTTCCGCCGCCTTCACCAGGTCGTCGGTCCACATTGTGGGAGCCTACTCACGCTGCGCTTTCCGGTACGCGGTCGCCACTCGAGAACTTTTCAGCCCCATCGGCCATCAGTTCTACGAGCAATGTGCCCCGCCCTTTAGTTTAGCAATACTTTGGGCTATGTCAGCTACTCTGGTTCCTCTGCGGATCTCTTCATTTCTGATTCGCGTGATGGCGGTTCGCGTGAAAGTTGTTCAGTTTGATATTCTGAAGCACCCTCTTAAGAATGTAAAGTATCTAACTTTGCCCCCTGTTTATTCGAACATTATATTGTATGTATTAGTACTTCTGGATCTTCGATGAAATAAAACATCGTGATAAAACCTGTATAATACTGAAGGAGAACCTCTAACTAATCGATTGGAGAAATCCGTTAATTAAATTATACCTTGACCTTTTCCTGCATACCTATTTGAATTAATCGAGAGTTGACTCACTAGTTCTCACTGCTTAAAAGTACATTAAATAAGTAGACACTCGTTCTTTAAATCAGCTATCGTTTTTTACACATTAACTCTGTTGGTAAGGAATAAAGATCACATGGGCATCAAAATAAAAACAAAATCACTCAAAAATTATGTGATTGTTTTCTCAGTATTCGAGAGATTGGATGGTCTTATGCAACAAGTGTCAAGTGTAAATAGTAGTATAATACTTTTTTTGCTATTTCTGCATTATTTAAGACCAACATATTGTAAAAAAATTGTTTTCCTTAATAATGTTATAATTTTTTTTTAAAAATACGGTACATTGGCACTAATAGGTATGTTAAAGAGAGTGTGTACGTTCATAATAATTCAATCCAAACCTGTCCAAGGTTATATATTTTTGTACCCAGATTAACGAATTGGTACCTAGGTTATTTTTAGTGCAAGGATATCCTTATTATCGAAAGAGTAACAAAAACTTTAACACTAGATTATTAATAAGTAGGTTAATTCTAAAAGTATGGACATCACATAGGGAAACAACACTTGTATACCAGAGCGTAAATAGATAAAATTACTGAGATTAAATTTAAGAGAAAATCATCTGGAATCGCTGTGTATGACATTCTTTTAAGCCAGGCATTCAAATACTAAGCAACAAAAAGTAAGTAAGTAAGTTATAGCCTGTAGAATCCCACTGCAGGGCAAAGGCCTCCTCTCACGAATAAGGGTGAGAGGGAGTGGGCACTACTCCACCACGCGGGCCCAGTGCGTGTTGGTAGAGGCAAGTTAGTGGTCAACTTGCTGTCAGAGAATTTTCAAGCCGCCTTAATAGGCCTGTGACCTGGCTTAACGAATAGTTAGAACGCCATCTGACTAAGCAACAAACATTTTTTTTTTCAGTTTAAGTTTAAAAGCGCGTGTCTGATGTGGTGTCTTACATTTCAAGACTAAAGTTTTGATGTCTTGAGTCTCGTCTCGGTGTTTTGGTCTTGTTTCCATAGTAAACTTAGGAAACATTCCTAAGTAAACTTAGGAAACATTCCTAAGTTAACTTAGGAAACTTTCCTAAGTAAGCTTAGGAAACTTTTTACAATTTTTTTTTATTTTATAATTTTATTAATTTAGGTACTGGCTTGCTTCACCTTTTCTTTTTTAATAGTTTGATCTAAGACAGGACATTAGTTTTACCTTTTTTTTAATATTGCAAAAACGACATTTTCCTAAGAAAATTACCTTAAACAATTGAACACCAACTACTGCAAACATAAATTGTAGCATATGATTAATAAGTAATATATTTCCAATGGATCTAACAGAAGCTATAACACATTTTACAACGTACTGACAAAGTAATAAATTTAAAAAAAAAAATTTTTAATATGCAACACCAAACATAAATTTTACCAAGCAATTTTTTTCCGGTTCGGTCCCAGTGCAGTGTGCAGTCATGTGTGTTTGTGTAAAAAATAAAAAAAGGAAAACAAATTATTAAAAAATTAAAAATTGCATATCCTACTTACATCTTTGATCCTTGGTTACAAAAAAAGGAAAAAAGTTAAAGTTATTTTCACAATTATGCCAGTGTCTTTTTCTGACTATCAGCTTAAAAAAAAACAAAATCACACGAAAAAGTACCTCTCTAATGCAGTACATGAGTGAAAATGTCCAGGTAGGTCTGAATTGTGCAAAAGAAACACACCAAAGCTCTTTTTTTGAGTCCAAAAAATCACAGAAACATTTTCAAAAACATCACACAACACCTTTGGGCAGATAAAAAAAAAACAAACAGAAAAAGCATGCAAACTCTTCGATTAGCAAATTTTTTGGACCCAGGGACGAAAGCAAAAATAAAACTGTTAGTAGGAAATCTATTATTTCAAAAATCCACGAAAAAAGCCGCACACACAAAAATAAACGAAATCAGATGATTTTTTTTATTTATTCCAATTTAACGTGGGAACATTTTTTGTGGTACCTAGTAAT
Source organism: Agonopterix alstromeriana (assembly GCA_963924505.1). Lineage (NCBI taxonomy): Eukaryota > Metazoa > Arthropoda > Insecta > Lepidoptera > Depressariidae > Agonopterix > Agonopterix alstromeriana. The sequence continues at coordinate 9,979,862 of OZ004685.1, read as the reverse complement.
ACTTACTTTCTCAAAATAGGTGTGTATGACAAAAGTGTATGACCCAAAGGTGTCGTTGATTTTTTATTATATTTTTATTTCGTTTTTTGGTCCTACCTTGAACATTTGCACCCCCATGACGGCAAACATGAACTGTAGTAGATTTGTCACCAACAAAATGTTGCCAATAGTCTTAATAGCGACGATCACGCATTGTACTACATGCTAAAATTACAAAAAAGTTTTTTTTTACCATTTTTAAAAATTAAAAAGTATATAGGTATTGTTTTTTTATAAATTATTTGGTACTGACCTTCAATCCTTTGGCTCGGTTAATAGCCCTCAGAGGTCTCAATACACGGAATACTCTCAAAATCTTTATGAAGGATACGTTGTTTTCTCTGAAACCAAAAATAAAATGGTATCAACCACCTATGATCAAATATCAAGTATTGGAAGTGTGATCATTAGAAGTTAAATTAGACCATTAAACTAAAAAATCGAAATAGCTGAGTTCATAAGTGCGATCTTTGAAAGTCATTCGTTGAGCTCAGCAGTTGATAATGTCAGAATAACTATGGAGATGTGCATTTTTCTACTACTGATTTGACTTACAAAACTCATACTTCAGTAGTGCGATTTTTGAAAGTCAAATCAGCAGTGAAAATGTCAAAATTATAATGGCGATATGATGTATATCGCCATTATAATTTTGACACTTTCTAGATTCAAAAATTGCACTACAGTAAGTATAAAGTTTTCTTTGGAACTTGAAATCAACTGCTGGTTTAGCCAACATATAGCGTGTAAGGCTATCTTATTTGTCCAGCGCAACCTGGAAATCTGTAATTGACGATATATGATACTTATACCTAGACTCTAATGTACACTAAGCTGTATAAGATACATTTTATTGACAATAAAGATATTTCACAAATAAAACAAAAATCCTGGGAATCAGAAAGCTCTAATGCTGATGGGCAAAATCACTTTAGAACGCATTGAATAACTATGTATAGAGCAGACCACGCGAACAAAATCAGTGCACCACGATCAGTATTGCGGGGCGCGCACTGGGAGCGTCACCGTGCGACGAGCGCCTGGCACATTCTAAGTGAGTTAGAGCGCGTGCACTCTAACGCGTGTTACAAAAAATAATTTCTCGGTAGCTTCTCTAGTTAACCTACAACCTCATTGTTAGAACGTCGGCAAGTCAAACTGAATGACATGTTAACGAGTCGACAGAAGAAGATCATACGGATAAATGTATGGGACTATTCCTAGTAAAACCTTAATTTTAGAACAAAAACAAAGTGATAAACTTACCCAGACAAAGAAACAAGTGACACAATAACGACGAGCATATCAAGAAGATTGAACGCTGAACGGCAGAAGGCGTCCTTGTGTAAGATGAACCCGTATGTGATGAGCTTGAGGAGCAGTTCCATCGTGAACACCGTTGTGAAGAAGTAGTCAATCTTACGGAGGATCTGGAAAACAAATTTGAGATGAACATAAATGACCAGAAGCCGTAGCATGTAACACGTGGTACGGCTGTATCACGTGTTTTATCTCGTTCGTTCGTGCACAAATAGAAAGAGAGCGAAGGTGTGGTAGCGCTATATCACGGTGCACTATGCTGATGGGCGAACGGAGCTTGTTGTGGGGGCTGGGAAGCCAGCGACCCAGTGGGATCTTTTGTGTTAGCCCCAATACTTTTAATTTTCTTCACCCGTCAAATACATAGTCAATGAAGGAGGCAATACCATTGAGGGGGAGAAACCTAAGATCTCCCGGTTTTGGGTATCCATCTCCGAGGCCGCTCATGCGTTTAGCCGCCAAGACAAGAACGGAGCTTATGGACGCTGCCAGTAATGGCATCCGTGTGGTAAAATACACGGCTGGAAAATTTGGAATGACATGCCACTGGATAGAAGGATAGGAATGGATCTGGTCACTGAAATTAACGCTAATGGAGATGAAAGGAATAATATAGCATATGGCACTTTCCTTAGATAGTTGAGCATATGCTCAGGACTATATTCCCCGAGGGGATAGTCAGAGATATTCTGAAACCTCAGAACATCCACGTGTCACCAGTAGTACCGAAACTCTGTCCAGTGTGACGGGGGGTGAGCCCGTCACCATTTATAATGGAGAGTGGGTACAATGCATGCCTCGAAATTGAAGCATGCAGGTTTCCTCACTATGTTTTCCTTCACCGAAAAGCCAGTGGTGTTACAAATCGTACATAAATTTCGACAAACTCATTGGTACGAGTCGGTCTGGACGGGGATCGAACCATCGCCTCCTGCACGGCAGGCAAGGTTACTCGCCACTGGACCACCACGGCTTCATATAGTGGAATGGAGCTGAATTTCAGTATCCAACAGATTTTTTGCAAAGACCACTAATCGAAAGTTTTAACTGTAATTGATAGCGACGAATCGAAGTGTGAGCTTCCCAACAAATCGAAGACAAGGGACGATTTATGTGGAATTAAAGCAATTTGTATGACCTAACGGCCTAACCCAGTACGTTCCATCCGTTTTCGCGTGTAACCTCTTCAGTGAACACTTAACCACAATCCAGTTGTTTGTTTAAAGTTCCGTACAAACCTCAGTCTTTGATTCAGAAGCTTTAGACCCAATCGGGTCTTCCATGGCTAACATAAGAGATGAAGCCAAGATACAGACAAGGATCAAATTCTTGAACCAAGAGTTGTTCTGGGTCTTGTAGCAGGTCACTCGGAACCTGAAACCGATAAAGAACATCTATAGAATCATCGTCATCAGCTTATATTATACGTTCCACTACAGGAAACAGGTTTACCTTCAGGGTTCCTGAAGGTTTGACCTTTACTTTGTAATAAGTAGCATTGTTTAAACATAAAATGAAGAAAATCAACATAAACACCATTATTGTGGCTAGCTGGTACCTTGTGGTAACCCAATTTTTTATAATCCATATAACTTACCAATTAGTCTTAGAAAAGATGAAGAAACTGCTGCCATCTGGTATAGGCTTCTCCTGTGATTTGATTTCGACTTCTGAAAGTCTTCGTGGTCGAGCTGCAACTGTTGGTTGCCGCTTCAGTCCTGATTGGTCTTCTTTCTTTATATCTCCTGGAAAAAAAACTCGTTAATTACAATTTGACTGCGTTAATATTAGTCCGGAAAAGCTATAAAGCAAAAGTTTTATTTTTAGTCACTGACGCCTCACAGTTCATCATCATGATCAGCCTATAAACTTCCCACTGCAGGATACAGGCCCACCCTCAAGGAGGGTGTATGGGCGTCAGTATGGGCGTTAGTCCTTCACGCGTGCCCAATGCGGATCGGTAGACTTCACATAGGTACGAATCAGAATACGCTTCTTCAGCGTATGTATTTGAGAGCAGTATTACGTCTACATAAGTTATAAAAACCCATTGGTACATGGCATGTCGTCGATGTGGGTTCGAACCCAGACCCTCATGATTGAGTGTCCATGCCTTAGAGCCAAACCACACGGCGCGGTGCGGCGCCTGAGCGGTGCCACACCGTAAAGATTTCGCCGCAGAGGCGTTCACACGGGCGGTGCGGCACCGCAGCGGTGTGCAGCGCCATCGCGGCACCGCAGCGGCGACGAAAGGAGTGTAACGTACAGTCTGTTAATAAAAATCTGCCGCGCAAACAACTGAGCGGCACCGCTCCGACGCCGCACAACTTTCACCCTTCCCCGCCTCACCGCCGCACCGTGTGGCATACCGTAGATTATTATATGCCGGACACCGCAGCAGCACCGCGCCGTATGTGTGGTTCAGCTCTTATAATATGGATAATGTATATAGAGCACACGCATCTGCCACGTCCCTTGGCACCAAGAGTGAGCAAATGACTGTCAAATAAGGTGTTCCATACCTCTTCACAACGCGCAAATGATGCTCACAGTTACAGTAGAATAATTGAAAATATGTATTTCCCTTCGGAATTACTTCAATACATTAACTAACCATTTTGCATCTTCTCTACTCCAACCAGAGCTGCGCCAGCTTCATCTCTCTCCTCTGGTTCCTGTTCCTCTACGTCTTCTTCTGAGCCTGTTTCATCATACTCATGGTCTGACCTGAAAAATAACATATTTTCACATTATTTCTCAACTTGATCTTCTTCTTTAAATTTCTCTTCGTTAGATACTGTTAGCACTTTCAGACTTCCACAGATAATAGTAGTGTCTTACTTACCTCGGTACCCTCTTATATTTTTTGTAAGGTCTGCTGCTTGAAAACATAATAAGCAAAATTGAATACGATTCTATTAGAAGCGTTCTGTAATATATCTTATATCTGATGTTCACTCTTTCTGATCCCAATCAAAAGCTATAAGGACTTTATTAAGCCCGTCAAGCCATTTTATACCAGCCAAAATGCATAAACAATTGTTATCGGGCACAGATGTGGCGCTGAAGTCTGACTAGTTAGGACTTCATCTTCCAACACAACATCCAGTTATTTTGTAGGGGACAAGGCCATCAAGGGGGTAATGTTGTGTGATCGATATCGAGTCAATTTGTGTGTTTTGACCATTCTTAGCAGTTCTGGTTCTTAAATTAGTCGTCAATTTTAGAGGATATGATGATTAGGAACAATATGACCAAAAACATCTTCTAGAACATGAATATCTCGACTAACCCTTCAGAAGAATACACTTCTTCTTCATTCACGTACTCGTCATCAGTTTCGCCTTTCTCTTCATCCAACTGTGGGTTGCCAGCTTCTGGGTTATCGGCACCCTAAAAATAAATGGGCTGTTCTAAATAATAGGTAAATAAAGCTTATTTTATTAATAAGTCATTTACTTGATCCGTAAAATTGTCTTAGGCTTATGTAATGAATGTATGTATGAAATGGAGGGGGTATAAATAAAAACCGAAAGCGCAAAAGGACCAAAACTCAAGGGAAGGCATGCGTAGAAACAAGGGAATATGAAAGTGTATGACCTTGGTTCATCCAACGCTAGTATTTCCACTCATTTCGTTAATTTTAGAAGTATTTAGGCTCAAACATGTTTAAATATAATGCTATTACTGTCGTTAGTATGTTTAAGCCTAAATAGCTAAACTTGTTCGTGGAAGCTAGGTTTAATACTTACCTCAACAAAACCTCAAGATACGGGATTCACTAAATACCCCACCAATTCTTAACAAATCATAATTATCCTCAATTTTATTTTAGAAGTTATTGATCAAAATCATTCATGATTCTTGTTTGATAACACACTCACCTCTTTCTCTTTCTCAATATCTTCGTTGTCCATTTCTTCGGCATCTCCCAAATTGTCGACAGCGATAGCCAAGAACACGTTCAGCAAGATATCTGAATCACTTCGTCAGGAAAAATATTATCAACCTGATTTGTACAAATCTTGAGAATAGTTTTTATTCACAAGTCAAGAGTCTTCGTTTAAATTTAGTTTGGAGTGGAGTGGGAGTGGAATGCAAACTAAATATTTTGAATCGTAATGTACAGAGTCCTTTTTAATATGCTGACACTTTTTCAAGGGGATGACCAGAACGTCTAACTGAACAACATTCTCTATGGGACCAACATCGAAATCGCGAAAAAAAAAATCTGCTGTCCCATACATTTGGCTTGAGTAGGTTTGCAGTTTTGTATGGAAGAGCTGATTCTTTTTTCGCAATTTTCATGTTGGTCCAATAGAGGAATGGAGGTTCAATGTTTGATAAAGATATTTTCAGAGTGGGAAAGCAAATAGTGATATCTTGCAATATAAAGGATACAGTTACCACAGACGAAAATAACGATAAAGTAAATAGATGCCAGCATGCCCGGGGTTTTGAAGCCACCGTAGGCATTAATGCCGTGGTACATGACCACGTTCCAATCTTCACCGGTTAGAATCTGCAAGAAGATACATACATTTATTATAAATCAGAAATATTTGATTGTCATTTAGAAGGCGACTTTGGGAAGTATTTTACTACCCAAAAATTTAATATTCTCGAATGAAAAAATGTACTTATCAAATTGATGTTCATCATTTTTTTTATGTATCGGTTTGTATGTATATGCTCACGACTATATTCCCCGGAGGGGGGGGGGGGGTAGTCAGAGATGTTCTGAAACCTCAGAGCATCCACGTTTCACCAGTAGTACCGAAACTTTGTACAGTGTGACGGGGGGTGAGCCCGTCGCCACTTTTAATGAACAGTGGGTACAATACGTGCCTCGAAATTGAAGCATGCCGGTTTCCTCACGATGTTTTGCTGCACCGAAAAGCCAGTGGTGTTACAAATCGTATATAAATTCCGTAAAACTCATTGGTACGAGTTGGCCTGGACGGGGATCGAACCACCGCCTCCTGCACGGCAGGCAAGGTTACTCGCCACTGGACCACCACGGCTTACTATATTTTTTTTCAATCACCTAAATCTTTTCTTGCCTTATCCACGACGATACGACGACATCCAGTCAGGGATGAAATGAGGTTATTCTTAAAAGAACAAAAGGGAAAGCGATAATAGTACGCCCAAAATTACCTGAAACATGGTTAGCACAGCCTGCCAAAACGAGTCAAAGTTGTGTCTTTCTTTCTCTTCTTCAGGGTCATAATCAAACTTGCCTCCAAACACCTGCATTCCCAGCAGAGCGAAGATCATGATGAACAAGAAAAGTAGGAGAAGAAGGGAGAAGATGGACTGAATGGAGTTGAGAAGAGAATTGACGAGGTTGGACAGAGAACGCCAGTACCTGGAAATATTTCAACAGTTACAATAAAACAACTGGTACCGCTGTCAGTAGAGGGAGCTACTTGCAGCAAGTCAGAAGTAAATTGAGACTTTAAAATACTCTTCTAGCAGGTTGATTATTTACTTGCATCGCAGCGACCAAAACGCACTAAGTTTTCGTGTTTGTGATAAGTCCGCCTTCTACCCACCCTTATTTGTGTGAGAAGGCATGTGCGTATAGTGAGATGTATATGTCGCAGCCATCTGCTTGAATCTGCCATTTGATTTAAAAGCTAGCCCGTTCATTGAATGGCGACACTCAATTGAATGACTAAAGGAAGACTGGCCAAGTCGTTGAATGTAACGTTCAACGCAATTCAGTTCAATTTTGAATCACCTGGCCGATTTTACGTCCGCCATGTTCAAAGGGGTAGCTTGCAATCAGCCAACTAGTTGAACGTTGAGTGACGCTTGTTCAATCAAAGCTCATTCAATTGAGTGTCTATATTCAATGAACTGTTTTTCATAATTCCTTTAGTAAACACAGTAGTCACCTCTTTCAGCACCCAAAAGTGGCGATGATCATATTCATTTAAGTTAAAATTGGTAATTGACGGTAAATAACTTACTTAGTCACTTTGAAGACTCTCAATAAACGAACGCACCGCAACACAGAAATACCGAGCTGGGGTATTGTCTCGGTGATGGTGAGACCAAGCTCCACAATGGAGCAGAACATGACGAAGCAGTCGAAACGGTTGAATAAGGACACGAAGTAGCCCTGTAAGGAGATCAGAAGAAAGTATTAGTAGAAGATAGTCATTGAATAGTACAATAGTGAGATCACTTACAGGTCGCTGCAAACTAACCAAACACAATATGTACACCTTGAAACTAAGCAACTCTAACTGCTGTAGGTTCTGCAGAGAGGAAATGGAAACTCCCCTGCACATTCTCTGCGATTGTGGATCACTAATGTACAAACAAAGTATTCATGTTGACAGACAGTTACTGACTCCAGATGAGATACAAGACCCCCCTGTTAAAAATCTACTGCGATTTATAACTGCTATAGGGATGAGTAGGGGGATTAATACTGTAGAAGGGGCGATCACAAAAGATCAGCGATGGTCGCAGTGGCACAGGCGCAATTCAATCGACAGTTATAATAGTCATTGAAACGGTCAAGTTGCAGAATGACTGTCATGTGCACATGTATCATGTGTTACATAAGGTGAAATAATAGACAGAAGTGCCTTACGAGCAGATATCGTACAGCAAGCTGAAGTGCAATAAACAAATTCATATTCAAATTTAAAAACTCACGATAGTCGTGCCTGTGTCATTTTGCCTGGTAATGTTAGTCCAGTTCATGCAAAAATCGACCATAATTATATGGAATTACAGTAATCAATTTATGAGAGGTTTTAAGAATTTTCCCTTTTTCAATTGAAAAATATTATGATAAATTGGTGGGACTGGTTTTCATCTATCATTTAATATTCTGTGGTCCATACTGCTGCGACTGGCATTTAACCACGACGAACAAAAACCAACTCAACTTTTTTCTCTAACTGCTTTTATGGTAATCAATTGGTAGCTACTTTCTCTTGTCGATCAATTTTCCTACTAAATAAAGCATAACATTCTACATACCTGGAAGCCCAATGCGTACATTTTCACCAACATCTCCATAGTGAAGAGTACGACGAACAAGTAATTCGCGTAGTTCTGAAAGTGATCCAACCACAATGGTTGTCTGGAAACCAAAAATTATATGCTATTTTATTTTTATATTAGCTGCTAATGATTCATTTTCGGGCAAAGGCCTTCTGTTTTTTCATATGTCTATTGTATGCCTCGATTGGCCAGTCCTTTCCATCGATATAGTCCCAGCAACTTCTAGGTCGTTACGATAATAAACTTTCTTTGGAAGGCATTCTTTTACAAGTCATAGAAATTTTCCTTTATTATTATTAGTAGTTAGGTTCAATTTTTAAACCTCTACAGGAAAGTATTTGATAATTTAATCTAAAAACCCGCAGTACTCTGCAATTGCTTACACTCGTATAAGCAACCCCAAACTCGCTAAACCCTTCAGAATTTTTAGAAACTTTTCTACAAAGTAATTATAGCTGTGCTACAAATATTAAATTCCTTTTTTCGGGGAAAATAGTTGTTAACGACCTAGCTATGCTTTTCTATCAAAAACAGTCAATATAAAAATCTTACTTATAATGCTCCGTGGCCAGTACTAAAGTATTAAGAAATACTAGTACTATAATAGCCCAGTAGAATGTCTGAGACTTGACAGCTTTCCTGCAAGCTCTGCGCATACGACGATTGACTTTCTCAAATCTCTTGCAGTATTCTTTACACGTAGTCGTTTGTTGCTCCCCGTTTATATTTACGTTGCTTTGTGATCCTTCATTACTTTTTCTGTCTTTATTTTCTGTAAAAGTAATAAAGGTATTATTATTATTCAATTTTATGTTTTTCATTTCCTTATCACAGGATATAGGAATCCTTTGGAAGGATTGCAAAGAACCAACATAGAGGCCCTTTAGAAGTATTCCAAAAGGTAATGTGACATCAACCGGTGACTATCCCTGAATACACTAAAGAAGTTGATCCAATGGGGCTAGGGCTAATTGCTAGAAGTAGAAAGAAAGATTTCTGGTAAATTGGATTTAGGTGCTAACTAGCAGAATGAGTATCAGGATTTTAATTAAGGAGTTTGAAGGGTAAAACTATGAAAATAATCCTGATCAGGTTGCTCCGGATAGCAGAATAGGTTCTAAGTATCCTATGGTTCAAATCTCGCTCGCTACCAGCATTTTTTCAATTTTTATCCGTCTATAAAATTTGGTATCTCACCTTGAGAAATTTGATCTTCATCTTTCTGACCCTGGTCATTCTCCAGGTCCAACTCTTCAGCTACTGTGATCCAATTTAAATACCCTTTCAGATCTTCTTCGAACTGTTGTCTTTCTCTAGACTTCTGGAAGTCACCTCTATTTTTTGCTTTCTCTCTTTCTTTTGAGAATTCTCTGAAAAGCATAATGGTAATAACAGTTAAATTTCAAGCTATCCAATTGATTTGATCACAAAGGTAATTTAGATTATTTTAAATTGTATTGTGTAACCACACCGTTAAAATTTCATAGACTATTGGACTATTGGACCATTTATTTTAAAACACCTTTTGAACTTACCCAGACAACACACCAAGAATTAGGTTCATGACAAAAAAATTGCCAAAGATTACAAGCGAGACAAAGTAAATCCAAACCCAAGTGTTTCCCTTTACGTTTGCTATCTGAAATATGATTAAAATAAGTCGCTGTTTAATAACAAATCGTATTAATAGTATCTTCTGAAAGAAACAAATATTATAATTATAATACTTACAGCATACATGATATCAGTCCACCCTTCAAGGGTAATACATTGAAATACAGTCAACATAGAATAGCCTATGTTATCAAAGTTAGTGATACCAAAGTTGATGCCATCCCAAGGACCTCTGCAGATTTGGTCTTCGGGGCATTGGTAACCGACGTCACTATTTTCGCTGTTACACGACTTTCCATCACCTACCAATTCCTCTGAAATTTTAAGAATATTTCTCATCTTATTCCATCAACCATTTTAAAAGTGTTAACAACATGTATTTCGTTAAACCATAAAACCAACTGCTAATGTTTAATAAACACAAAATCGATTTATCTCTTTTTGAAATGAGTTGTCACTTTTTCTCACAAACTCATTGAAAGCCACTTTTCACTTTTAAAATGATAAACAATTAATAAGCTATTTGAATCAGTACAATGGTTTTGCAGATTTAACATTCACTTATGATGTATCAACAACAAATTATGTATGAATCTTACTTTCTGTCTTCTAAATTGAAGAAAACATTAAAAAATTTGGACCAAAATACAAACCCTGAGGTACATCAGCACGATTCACAACTATCTAAGCGTTTAAAAATGATTTTAACTTAATGCTTTGAAAAAGTACAAAGAACATTGAAAAGAATACCTTTACTGTCTTTGAGATATTTTAAATGGGGTTATGGTATAGAAAACTGTGTATTACTGAATCAAAGGCTTTTCATAAATCTAAACTTACTAGTTTTGTTGTCATAGCAGGCTTCGTGTAATACTCCCGAGAATAATTCTAAGCCAATAATAGCGTAGATTATAATAACAAATAGCACCAGAAATGCAATGTGGAACAATGGAACCATCGCTTTTAGAATTGAGTTCAATACAATTTGGAGACCTGTAAACATTTAAACATCTTTAATATATTTACTTAAACCCAAAAACACCGTGAAAAAGGTCAGGTGAAACGAATAAGTAATAGACATCAGAATAAAAGGTTTTTTTCATTTATTGGAGCATAGCATAGCATAGCGTATGCTCACGACAATAATCCCCTTGGGAGTAGTCAGGGATATTCTGATAACTCAGAACATCCACGTGTAGTACCGAAACTTCTGCCCAGTGTGACGAGGAGTGACCCCTCGCCACTTGTGATGGACAGTGGGTACAATAAATGCCTCGAAATTAAAGCATGCAGGTTTCCTCAAGATATTTTTCCTTCATCGAAAAGCCAGTGGTGCTACAAATCATTTATTGGGCATATATTTTTAATAGGTAATGCTACCTAAAATAATACTAATTATCAAAAACTTGCTACACATCGTACCAAATACTAGTAAGTAATAGAAAATTGATACTAACTTGGTACTCCAGACACTAAACGAAGGGGTCTCAAAACCCTGAAGGCTCTCAACGCTTTCACGTCAAAAGAATCCTTACTTATATACTGTAGAGCTTGACTTACTATACTGAAATTGTAAAAGATTTTTAGTTACAAGAATAAAAACCATGTCTTCCATGTACTGATGGAGTGTGTGCGGGGCGAGCCCCTTTAGGAGACAGGTGTTTTACGGCTTGCCGTCCCTTAATATCGGGCGTTGTAATTGTGCCTTGGCTGCACCTACGTCGGCTGCAGCAAAGGCACTTTACTCCATTTACAAAAAATCTTTAAATTTGTAGTCATTTATTTTTATATTTCATCATTCTCTATTAACTAGTTTTTGTAATTAATAATATAAAGTCTGTGAACCTACCCAAAAGAAAAACCCACAGAGCGACATGGCCTCAGGCCAAGCTCTTTAATATAGATTTAAAAAAAAAACCAGATAGTAAACAATAGACAACATTTCATTTTAAGAAAGGTAGCAAAATTAGAAAACCATTTGGAGATTATGTGATTCAAAGCTTATATAAAAATTAACAGATTTTTCTATCCATTATTTCTCGAGTTATTTGAAAAATACTGAAAAATATAATAGAGGTTTAATGAGATTTTATTCCTTTGCCTGCTTGGCTTTTCTATTGTTTTTATTTTTTATGTTATTGCGGCCAAGGTATCTTAGCCATAAATCCTATGTTTTTCAGAAAATTCAAAAGTACAATTCAAAACAACAGGTGGTTAAAAATAATTTAATGTTGTCATTATAATTGTCTCATCATCATCATCTCAGCCGATGGACGTCCACTGCTGGACATAGGCCTCCCCCAAGAATTTCCACAACGACCGGTCCTGCGGTCCGGTATAATTGTCTATTTCATGAATTTAATTATTTATCTTTCTTGACGTATTCGTCAACGGGGATTCCTTGGACTTCAGTTAGTATTTGGGTATTTGAAGATGGCACAAGATATAAAATAATCTTTTAGCCAATATTTCAATGCTATTCATATGATGTAGAAAAATATAATCATGTTTTTGGCGCACTCGTGTCATAAATTCAAGAAAGTTTTGGAATGTTCTTCAATTGTATTGGTTTCACTAACACTAAAACTCGCTTTTATTTTTCTTCATCATTATCATATCGGCCCAAGCTCATTATCAGTCCACTGCTGGACATCGGCCTTAGTCAATTAACGCTGCGCATTTGAGGGCCTTGGCCGTAGTGGAGCTTCGGTGTTGGAAACGATCACCAAAGCTAAGCAACGTCAGGTCCTGTCAGTCTTTGGATGGGTGACCGTTTAGTGGTATTTCATCTCGAGCGTTTCCGTGCTTCGGAATCCACGCTAAGCAGCTGGTCTCGGATAGTTCAGTCAGATGACGTTGTAACTATTCGTTAAGCCAGGTCAGAGGCCTATTAAGGCGGCTTGAAAATTCGCTGACACCAAGTTGCCCACTAACTTGCCTCCACCAACACGCACTAGGCCCACGTGGTGGAGTATGGCCCACTCCCTCTCACTCTTATTAGTGAGAGGAGGCCTTGCAGTGGGATTCTACAGGCTATAACATTAACATTATACATACCCAATAGTAACAATAGTAAAATCAAGACTGTTCCACGTGTTTCTCAAATAGGCACCAGGGTGTAGTAAAAAACCGTAAGCTATGATCTTCATAAAACATTCTGCTGTAAATATAGCCATAAATATCCATTCTACTTTTTCCTGAAAAGACAATTAAGATTAATTATTGATCGCTAACAAAAACCAAAACTATTATTTTGAATAAAACATTTTGAGTTAGAGTTTTGAGAACAACGAAATAAGTAACTTACCAATATTTGATTAGTATTATTTGTGTCTCCGGACGGATAAGGTGTGAACACTGCTAAAGCTATACAGTTTGCGAAAATAGTAGTTAATATCATATATTCAAAAGGTCTGGATCACTGTTGAGGAAATTATAGTATTAAAGATTAGAAGAGGAAGACCTACACAGAGTAGATATCTACTATTTGGATAAGTAGTAAATATGACAAGAAAAATGTATACCTATAATAAAGAAATAAATAGTGTACTTGTATTGTATGTTTATCAAGAACGGTAAGTGTGAGGATGATATTAATAGAAGAGTGAAAGCATGAAATAGGGTAAACGGAGCTCTGCATTCTTTTGTGATAAGCCAACACGTGTCCAAAAAGGCACGGATGGCAGTTCATAATGGAGTGTTAGTCCCGACATTGATGTATGGAAGTGATTCTTGAGTATGGCAGAAAACGCACGAAAGTAGGATTAACGTCGTGGATATGCGCTCATTGAGAAGGATGTGTGGTCTAACTGTGATGGACAAATTGGAAAATTGTTTTTAATTAGAGAACGTCTGAAAGAGGATGTAGTGACAAAAATAGAGAAAGGTATGTTGAGATGGTTTGGTCATAGAGAGAATGCATGAGAGCAGGTTGAAGAGGACAATTTATAAGTCAAGCGTAAGTGGAAATGTTGAAAGGGCACTAGACGTATTTACACTGACCAAATTGGAGACGTGCTTAAAAAGGACGAAGAAGATGAGAGGAGATTGATTTTGGCAATTTAGGCAAGCGTAAGTGAAAATGTTGGAAGGGGAGGACGTAAACGTACTGACCAAATTGATGACGTGCTTAAAAAGGACCCAGACCGGCCAACATGCATGGAGGGACTAATGAATGTGGAGGAACCGAAAGAGGTATGTCAGGATCGTAGCTGGTTGTGGTCCGATGTCAGGACAGGCGTCAGAACGTTATATATGTATGTATGTCTGTGATGAGAAATCTACTGACTTTCGATGTGATTGTCAACTTCTAAACATACACTACTCTTTTATATTCTTCCCAAAAAAGGGTACAGTAGCATAATAATGAATTAGTATAAAACATGACCCGGATAGGCAGATATAGGGTTCGAGTTCCACCCGCCACCAAATTGTTTAAGTCTAAAATGATTAATCTGACACTTCTCTACATTTTCGTCAACACTCATATCGTCACCCAAGGCAAAGTTCTTGTCCTAAAACCATTTAAAAAGGATACTTCCACTCAACAATATCATAGCACAACTTTCTTAGCGGATTCTTCAGGCCCAAGCAGAAGAGACTCCTCTTGGGTCGCTCTGGCTGCGGCTTGCCCCTCGGCCTGGCCTGTTTTCTCGGAGCTGGTGGCACAAGGGGCTGGGTACCGTCTGCCATGCTGTCAGCGCCGGGCGTGGTTGCGCCCGTGACTGCAGCTTGCTCGGCCATTTTGGGCTGGAAAGAGGAAAGGTGAAATTAGTCATCATGGTTCTTGTTCCATCTTACTACTTGAAGCAGCATCTGTTTGGGCTACACACCGACGTTGGGAACAAGATACAAGAGTGGTCGAATGGCAACCGCGTACCGGAAAGCGCACCAGGTGGACCGACGACCTGGTGAAGGCGGCGGGAACCCGTTGGATGAGGGCAACGCAGGATCGGTCGTTGTGGAGATACTTGGGGGAGGCATAAATGTCCATGTCCAGCAGTGGACGTATATCAACTGAGATGATTATGATGATGACGCTGCCCAGTTCTTAAAGACCTTCTGGCCTTTAAAATACTGTTAAGCCAGAGTGATTTCTCAGTGCTCGGTAAACGACAAATTTAACGATGCGATGTTATAAGCAGAACGCTGTGTTGCTCTGTTTACAATTTCGCAGTCTCTTAAGTTTAATTTAGGATGCCATACAATGACTATTAAGGGGAATCGTTTAATGTAGCTCCCCTCGCAAACATGTTCATATTTTTCTAGTTTTTCGTTTAATTGTAGAGTATTGCGAATTTGGTTTCCTTGGATACGAAGGCACCTCAGTGACATAATGAAGGACAAGCCACTCAAAAATAGGTATACTACTAAAATGATGTAGTTTAGTAGACGTGAGACGGTTCTGAAAGGGTCGTTCAGTGGGGGATTTAATGGGCAAGAAAATCAGGGACGCAGCCGCAGTGGAGTACGTGAAACTTATTGTACCGAGTCATTACTCGGTACAATAATTTTCACGTGCCATTGCACAGAATAAATATTAGCACTACCAGTACAGAACAATCACTTCAAAATCAGATTTGAATAAATTGCAACTCTCTGTCTGCACGATAATAAGGTGCAATGTTATTCGCACCCGTAGTCGGGGAAATCTACGGATTTTTGTATGGAGTAGGTTGCATTAATTGCACTTTTGGTGAAAATTTTGAATATAGTAGATAAATACCTGAAAAACGTAAATTCTCAATAATCCCCGATTTTTTATGTTGTATTATTGAATAATTAAGACATTTACAAAACATTAAATTTAGGTATAAATAAAATTTGAAAAACTGGTGATTTTGTGCAGGATGGCTTCATTCAATACGTTTTACTTATAACAATAATAATCCCCGGTTAATATCGTAAATTTGAGTAGATATTTAATATTTTGTAAGTCTTCAATAATGATAACCTCAAAACGAAATTATTTACTGTTTGTTTGTACACAATAAATTTGCCTTGTGACAATTGACTGTCTCTTTTGCTAGTATGCTGGAAGAAATATCTTTCGAAATAAGTTTGCCCTTTGTACATTTATATAGATTTTAAGGTATTTCTCAGGTTCCTGAGCCAATATAACCACGAAATTTCGACTAAAGTGTTATAAACTAACAGTAATATTATTTCAAACACAATTTACTAAAGTGTCTTTAATGCAATCTCAAACCTTATTTTTCCTAGACTACCGTCTTATCGTACAATTCGCGAATAACCTACCAAACGTCACAACGGCGCGCGTATAAACAAAAATGTACCGAGTCATTAGACATGAAAACTTCCTTTACATAGTCTCCCTCTTTAATTCTTTCACGTGCTGGCAGCATGACATCGCTAGGGTTTTCAAGTCTCGCATTGAATACTCACAAAATGGCGGTAAGTATAATGACATTTGATCAAGAAGTTTACACGGTATAATTAACCTATTGCCATTCACCACTCGGTGGGGATCGGCCGTCAAGTACCTGAGCTGTGGAGAGAGACAGGCCTGGTAATGGATTCTATCCTCTTAATAATGGTAATAAAAAAAAATCGGTAGATGCTATACTTCCAAAGTAATAAGCGATCTTGTCATAACATATTTCCATATGGTTTTTGCAAGTGACCCCCTGAAAGACATTTGACGTTTCATCACTGACCCTTGAAACTCCTTATAATAAAGCATTAATTGATTGTAATTTCAAGTCATTAGGGGTTGTCATGCCGTCACCCCTGACCCTATTGTGAATAAGAAATTTGAATACATATAGCCGTTTACTACTTCTCGTAAACGAAAAAGCGGGAATCCATAAAATTGAGACATAAAACGGATTATTATTGGATTTGCTAAAATGACCCTTGTATGTAAGACACATACGTTTACGTTTTAATTGCTACTCTACATACAAACTATGTATATGCTCACGACTATATTCCCCGAGGGGGTAGTCATAGATGTTCTGAAACCTCAGAGCATCCACGTTTCACCAGTAGTACCGAAACTCTGTCCAGTGTGACGGGGGGTGCGCTCGTCGCCACTTATAATGGACAGTGGGTACAATACATGCCTCGAAATTGAAGCATGCAGGTTTCCTCACGATGTTTTCCTTCACCGAAAAGCCAGTGGTGTTACAAATCGTACATAAATTCCGAAAAAAACTCATTGGTACGAGTCGGCCTGGACGGGGATCGAACCATCGCCTCCTCGGCAGGCAAGGTTATTCGCCACTGGACCACCACGGCTTAACTGCAAACTAATACATGGAAATAATAATACGACTGCTTCCGTGGTCTAATGGTTAAGAGCTTTGGGATCTTGACGCGGAGGTCGTGGGTTCTATTCCCACGTCGGGTCAATTTGTGCATTTTTCCCCAGTTGGTTAAGACATTGCAGGCTGTATCACCTGATTGTCGGGAAAGAAAAATGATTCCGTGCTTCGGATTAATCTATTAGCCCCGGTTTATACAGAAGAGACATGATAATAAAAACTTTATACATAGAAAGAAATATACCTCATTTAAAAAAGATACAGGAGATGACATTTTGCGCCGACCCCAAATAATGGGAAATGGGCAAGAGAAAAACTTATAGTCCGTAGCATAGCGTCGTTTTTGTAGTAAAGGAGAATCGGCGACGACACCTGGAGACATAATTCTCTAAACGACGCTATGCTACGTACTATAAGGTTTATAATTGTGTTACTTTGACTATCCGCCACTGCCACGCGTCTCTTCTGTATAAACCGCGCCTTAGGTAAGTTTTATTTAAATTTTCCTCAAAAGTGTGTTGAAAAAGGTTTTATGAACCGTGTTAAGGTGTACTTCCGATGCCAGCGGCCGATGCGACTGACGCGCGTAGCTCGCGGCCGACGGCCGATGCGACAATACTAGTTACTATGTAAACGTATGGCGCTGCTTCCGATGCCAGCGACTGACGCGAGCGTCAGACGCGCGCGGCCGATGCGATAGACATATGGCATATGACAGAACCACGCGGCAGACGCGCGCGTCAGTCGCATCGACCGCTGGCATTGGAAGTGCACGTTTAAATAAAATACGACCGTCACCTTAGACGTTTATTCAAGGCTAATCATAAACAACAATGTCAACTACGAACTCAAAGAAGATCGAAACACTACAGTTCTCCCTCCTAAACCACAATAATACTACAATATCTAATACACTTAAAATCTATAATTTGGAGGGTTTAATATGCGGCACTGCCGTATCAGTCGAGCGGGCCGGGGTGGTGACGGGGTCGGCGGAAGTCTTGTTGGTGATGGCGGAAGCCTCGTTGTTGATGGCGGAGAATTCGGATCTCCTTCTCCGTCCGTACCTGCCATAGGAGCCACCAAGCCGGTGGGATTCCCTACTGCCACAGAACGCACAGTTCCTCTCTCCCCAACTTCTTGAGGATCCGGGCAGACCAAGGAACTTGCATGTCGCCGTCTCAACTAGTCAATATGCCTATGCCTATTACAAACCACTTGAGCGTTGGTCATTACAGTCTCGGCTCGTTTACAGCCATCGCCTGCGGCTCGTGCTGCAATCCAGCCTCGACTAATAACTAATTTCAGCTCACTTGTATCTATTATTATCAAATCGCAAGCACAAGCATAAAACTATTTCAAAACAAGCGACTTGGTAACATTCTTCAGTTCACTTAATGATCTATTCGCGTTAATGAACATAACGCTTGGACATTATTCCCAAACATTTGCTATTAATAACTTTATTACCATTAAACCTATTTGTGTATACACTAGCGAGTAAACGTTTAAGTGCCATACATTATCAAAAATATAGGAAATAGTTCGAAAATATTGGGAATAGCATTAGCTTTGTCGTGTAGTTTAAAATAAGAGCATAAAAATTTACAAAAGACCCTAGTAAGCATATGCTCACGACTATATTCCCCGAGAGGGTAGTCAGAGATATTCTGAAACCTCTGAACATCCACGTTTCACCCGTAGTACCGAAACTCTGTCTAGTGTGACGGGGAGTGAGCCCGTCGCCACATAATGGACAGTGGGTACAATACATGCCTCGAAATTGAAGCATGCAGGTTTCCTCACGATATTTTCCTTCACCGAAAAGCCAGTGGTGTTAAAAAACTGGTGAAACGTGGATGTTCGGAGGTTTCAGAATACCTCTGACTACCCCCTCGGGGAATATAGTCGTGAGCATATGCTATGCATGCTATGCTTAGTATGATCACATATTTGTACGGGCATTTCGGCATTAGAAGTCATTCAATTTTCATGGTCTGATCATCCCCTTCAAAAACTGTCAGCATATTAAGAAGGACCCATAGGTAGAACCACGGTTCACTAATGTTTGTCCAAAAACTTTTTGGCAAATTATTACTTAACAAGCAACGTTTCATGTAATATTCATTTTACAAACACCTTGTTCCGCAAATTGATCATTTTACAAATAATCGCTTAACAAAAATATTTTTTGCAAAAGCTTGTCTTTACAAATATACCTAATGTATTTTTTTCTTTTATGTATTTTTCATGTAATATTGTTACTATTTTACAAAATCACGTATTAACAAAATAATAGAATATAGATAGCTTATAGAATATGGAACAGAAAATAACATTGATTTCAAACCAAAAGTCTGCATATTAGACTTTGAAAAAGCAGCTATCTTAAGCTTGCGATCAAATTTTGAAAACACAGTCCTGCACGGTTGCAATTTCCATTTGGGCCAAATAATTTACAGGTAAGTAAGTACTAAAGTTTTTTTTTTCTAAAAACAAAAATGGTTTCTGGCATCATTGTTATCGCAAGTCAAACCTAACCTAACCTACTCATTTTACTTTGGATAGCCTAGTGAAGTCGGCTAAACTAGTTTAACACGAGCGATTCGGTTCTGGCACTCGCCGGCCGCTGCCGCGGCACGCTCGCTCCGCTCGCTCGGCTCGTGCGGCGTGGTCGCAAGTCAAACCTAACCTAACCGACTCATTTTACTTTGGATAGCCTAGTGGAGTCGGCTAAACTAGTTTAACACGAGCGATTCGGTTCTGGCACTCGCCGGCCGCTGCCGCGGCACGCTCGCTCCGCTCGCTCGGCTCGTACGGCGTGGTCGCAAGTCAAACCTAACCTAACCGACTTAATATATTTTACTTTGGATTGGAAAACTATTAAGATCGTTAGCAATCCATTTGAAATTAAAATAGGCTGTTGTTAATTTTTACTTTTGTTGATTTATTAAAATTACGAATGATAATGATGTTTTTTTTTATTAATTATTTTGGTTGTAATTAGTAAAATGTGTGCCTAATAATAATGGAACATGTCAAATAATGCAATACACCAAGTGTTGTTTGTTTAAATAACATGAATGATAAATGAATCGTTTGTCAAATGATATGTCGCAAAATGAAAATAAGTCAGGTGATTAGTTTAATACTTGAATAATTTGTAAAATCAGTAATTGTGTAAAGATGAAATAACGATTCATTTTTTTGCCAGTAGTTGGTTGTCAAGTAAAAATTTGCAAATTGACTGTCGGTGAAATGACAGGACACCTAGAACCACAGAACATTATAAGAGGGGTTAGAAATGCAAAGTAGCGCTTTTGCTTCGGAGACGGCTGTCGCCACTTGTCTTCCTGCTCACGCTGCTACAATTATTCATGCCCTCTCGCTCGCACCACGTCGCGCGCCTTATGGTGTTATGCAAATCATTGCATAACCTGTGGCGACACATTCCACGCCTACTTTGCACTTCTAACCCCTCTTATAATGTTCTGTGGGTAGAACGCACTACATTAATATGTAGCTAACAGTATATTAGGTAAGAAGCCCTTACAATAATAGCAACAAACTGTATAAAAGTTACCAAATACATTTTCGCTAGTAAATTCTTATTACAAAGAAAGAATATACAAAACAGCACAGCGGGACGTATATTTGTATAGCAATGTTAATATTTTCCAAACAAAATCCTGCAATGCGCCCCAAATACGTTCTTAGGATGAAGAAATAGAGGCTATTTAAAGTGACTTCTTATTTTAAACGTAAACGTATCTGTTTACGTAGAATCCCCGTGATTTAGATAATCACGTAGAGTTAAGAAAAATGTTGTTTTTTAAAAGAATTTCGATATTATAAAACTGTAACAATTGTGTCTGTACTGTATTAGATATACATGGTCCTTCTTAATATGCTGACAGTTTTTAAGGGGATGACCAGACCATCAAACTGAACAACTTTCTCTATGGGACCAATATAGAAATCACGAAAAAAAATCAGCTGTCCAGTACATTTGGGTCGAGTAGGTTTGCAACTTTGTATGAAACAGCTGTTTTTAAACCAGTTTGATGGTCCGAAGCACCCTTTTAAGGCTTATCCGTCCGGGAACACGACTCACCATACTAAAGTCCGGCCGCTGAAAGATTGCGTTTGACAGTTACCATAAAATTGTAAAAAACTGAATGAAAACTATAAATGCCGATCATTATTTAGTAGCTTTTTGAACTTAAAAGGGCAGCTAGTGCCCTGTGTACTAGAGTGAGCACAGGTAAACAATATTTTCATTCAGTTTTTTACAATTTTATGGTAACTGTCAAACGCAATCTTTCAGCGGCCGGACTTTAATCGATGTGAACGAGTGTTGGCGCAGGTCGGAATTTAGCCGTTTTCTTTAAAATGTAATGATTTTTCCAAAAACAAAAAAACCAAATCATTGTTATATTTTTGTTGTGAAGGATATTGTAAATTTTCATTTTCTTCCGATCAACAATGTAAGAGTAAAATTGTTACAACTGGAAAAAAAGAGTTCCTTTTTCTTTAGTAATATTAATAAAATAGATTTCTAGAAAAACCAAATCACTTGTCATGTCTTTTAGATTGTTCTGTTTTGTTTTCTGCTTAAAAAGTGTCGTTAATGTATAAAATGGTTACAAAGTTACCCAATTTTACGGTAAAATCGGGCGATAGAGCCTTAAGGGAAGTTTATTCCGAATGCGTAAATGCGCTCTGCATACAAACGAAATCTGGTGATATTTTTAATACTAACCAATTAAACTCAATGAAATTTTGCAGAAACAATCTAGAAACAAATCTCTATGCTTCTATCGTGTCCAATTTTCGTTAAAATATACAGTTTCAATGCTAGGATTAATTAAAGATTTGTATGGAAATCTTTGAGGCTCTTTAACTTTAATTCAATTCAATTCATTTATTCATGCAAAAGACTTTACAATTATATCTGCCAAATTGCATGACAGCTCTCATTTTTAACAATTTTATTCTAGTATACTAATTAAAACTATTAAAACTGTTCATTTTAAGGAAAATCTGGCACGATACAAGCGTAGAGATTTGTTTCATCAAAATTTTATTGAGTTTAATTGGTTAGTATTGAAAGTATCACCAGACTTCGTTTGTAGGGAGCGCGCCAACAGTAATATACCCTAAAGTATGTAACGCATGCATTTAAGTATATATCCTGTATAATATCTACTTCACTGTCTCTTCTGTATCGGAGAGGTTCTGTATCGTTCTGTATCGTGACCTTTTCTCTCCTTTCCACCCTGTAGTTTCGTAGAGATCATAAATAATACTTAGATAGATAGATATTTATTTAGCTAAGTTTTCGCAGACACTATCTTAGACAATAACCGCTTATTTTTCCTTAGGTAGTTGTTTACCATAATAATAATTCAGTCTACGTGAAACTTTTGTGAGTACCGTCTGCTCCTTCGTACGCACAGATCTTTTTTTACCCGACTGCGCCAGAAGGAGGGTTATGTTTTTCGAGCGTATGTATGTTTGTATGTCTATTTCTTTGTCACAGCCTGCAGCCTAAACGGCTTGTTGGATTTCTACTATACAGGGTCCTTTTTAATATGCTGACACTTTTTTAAGGGGATGATCAGACCGTCAAACTGAACAACTTTCTCTGAGGCACCAACATCGATACAGCGAAAAAAATTCGCTCTTCCATACAAAACTGCAAATCTCAAGTGAGCCAAATTTATGGGACAGCTGTTTTTTTTTTCGCGTTTTCGATGTTGGTCCCATTGAGAAAGTTGTTCAGTTTGACGGTCTGATCATCCCCTTAAAAAAGTGTCAGCATTGTGGAGGAACTACTGTGGAAGGTTCCTCCGGTGAAAAGGGAAGATCTTCCGCCAGGCTAGGTGTGAAGCCTGGGGACCGGCCGTGGTCCAACAGATCTTAGTTGGACCTTGTATATATATCGAATCTCTGTGATTATTTCTCTTGCGCGATTCATGTCTTGTATACGATTGTGAACCTTATGTGTAGCGGCTAACGGGTTACTAATGTGACGTCGCAAGTTATCTTACGTACACATTTGCGAGTGCGACCGTAGCGCCATCTGTTAGCTTCGTTCCTATAACTTGTGGGTGTTGACATCTGTGGCAAGTCCCCACAGCATATTAAGGTGGACCCTATATGTAAAAATGATAAAAAAATAAACATTGATATACACAAATAGCACACAACATTATTTCAAACTCAACCCGGAATAAACGTTCGATATCGATTTAAAAGAGCTCCTTAAAATCGCGTTTGTATCAACCCTACCATAGAACACTTTAATGTCATGTACGTACTTATGTCGTTTGGGATCGGAGGCGTCTGTTTTTCCAGACACAATGATTTTCCATTGTGTCTTGAGGGCTAGCCGTTTTTGATACCAATCGACTCATGTATTAATTAATTTTGTTACCCATATATTAGAAGCCGATACAAGACATTGTAGTTATAAAATTGTGTAAAAATTGATAATTTGTATATATACTTTTTTTTTTTATGTACCTACCTATCTATCAATTTTAAGTGATATATTGAAAGCGATCTCATGTACCGCACTTCATATAAACCCTGTGGTTTCTGAAATGCGTTTGATATTTATATATAGTTATTATAAAGTAATGTATTGAATAAATAAATTAAAAAAAAAAAAAAAAAAAAATACTTATTCGACCTAAATTCACTTGAAATGGTTGAATTGAAACTACTCTACCAAATTGAACTGTTCTTTTAGGGCGGTACTCCACGAAGATCACAAATTGTAAAGAGCATGAGCGCAATATCTTAGAGCTTTTAAGTTAAACACCAGGGAACAGATAAGGGTATTAGATTAATGTGGAAATGAAGTGTGAAATGGAGATGGCAAGTTCAGAGCATAGAATACTAGAGAGAGGACAAGCCAACAGCTTGACAAAAAAAACAGCTCTTCCATACAAAATCGCGAATTATGAAATAGAAGTATTCGATGTTTGTCCTATAGATAACGTTGTTCAGTTTGATAGTCTAATCATTCCTTTAAAGACACATGGTAAACATATATGCGTTACATATCGAACAGGGTATTTCAGACTATCAAACTGAACAACTTTTAGTATGGGACGAACTTTGTATAGCCGTGGTGGTCCAGTGGCGAGTAACCTTGCCTGCCGTGCAGGAGTTTTCGGAATTTATGTACGATTTGTAACACCACTGGCTTTGCGGTGAAGGAAAACATCATGAGGAAACCTGCATGCTTCAATTTCGAGGCATGTATTGTACCCACTGTCCATTATAAGTGGCTACAGGCTCACCCCCCGTCACACTGGACAGAGTTTCGGTACTACTTGTGAAACGTGGATGTTCTGAGATTTCAGAATATCTATCTAAGAGCATATGCTTACGCTTATGCTGCCAACTTTGAAATCACAAAAAAATCTAGTCTCCACTGACGTTTTCGATGGAACGGAATATTTTATTTTCGCTTTTTCAGTTTTGGTGCTATAGTGAAAGTTGTTCAGTTTGATGGTCTGGAGCGCCCTGTATAAAGTATAGTTATACGGCGAAGTAATAATTCGTAAAACAACCTTGGATATCAAGCAGACATTGAACTTTTTCATTTGATAGCGATATTAATCTAGCAAATGGTTACCTATTACATTAATCACATTCATAGCGTCTTCAATTTTTCGTTTTAATGATATTGAACTGAAAGCTTTCAACAATTTGATGGAATATTACATACAGGATCCTTCTTAATATGCTGACACTTTTTAAGGGGATGATCAGACCATCAAACTGAACAACTTTCTCTATAGGACTAATATCGAAATCGCGAAAAAAAATCTGCTCTTCCATACAAAACTACAAACCTACTTTAGCCTATTACATGGGACAGCTGATTTTTTTCGCGATTTCGATGTTGGTCCTATAGTGAAAATTGTTCAGTGTGATGGTCTGATCATCCCCTTAAAAAAGTGTCAGCATATTAAGTTGGACCCTGTAGGTACATTGATAATCATGAGGCCATTTCGGGCATAGGCCCACCACACATTCCCACCGCTGGAACTCCTGTGAACCAGGATCAACAGCGGCGACCGTACACAACACTAGACAATGAAGTCCAGCGAGCCCGGGGGATGACTCTAATCTGTCTTGGAACCCGCAATGAATTAATCAAAGAAGATAGGAGGAGTAGGAAAAAGAAATATCCGACTTCCCTCCATTACAAACGGGAAACAGCAATAAGAAAAAAAAAATCTTTCATTTGTTAAAGTTATAGACAAATCAAATCAAATGCATGTGTGGGGACTTGCCACAGACATCAACACCCACAAGTTATAGCAACGAAGCTGACAGATAGCGCTACGGTCGGACTCGCAAATGTGTACGTAAAGACAACTTGCGACGTCACATTGGTAACCCGTTAGCCGGTACACATAAGGTTCACAATCGTAATTACAAGACATGAATCGCGCAAGAGAAATAATCACAGAGATTGGATATATACAACGTGTTAATGAATAAGCGCAAAACCTCGTACACCCCATCTGATTTATAACAAAATAATTAGATTAAAACAATAATTTCATTATTTTGGTAGTTAAAATTTAAAGTTATTCGCATTTTAAGTTTTCAGGCAAAAATTATTTGTTATCATTTCAGCAATGAATGAAAGCCCTAGCGTGCTCGTGGATACATTTTAAGAATCTTGTTTTGGTAGTAAGTAGGGTGAGTGTGCCCGAGCGGTGAGTTGAGATTGAGTTCAGTATGTTTAAAATTTTACAAACAAATTATTTAATACTTTGAAAAAAAATACCTATGTTGAAAACATGATAATTCGATTCTGCTCTCGATTCTAAACAAACTACTTTCTAGTTTTGCGTTAATTCATGAACACGTTGTATACAAGGTCCAACTAAGATCTGTTGGACCACGGCCGGTCCCCAGGCTTCACACCTAGCCTGGCGGAAGATCTTCCCTTTTCACCGGAGGAACCTTCCTCAGTAGTTCCTCCACACATGCATAGCATAGAAGCCGTGGTGGTCCAAGAAGCTGTGGTGGTCCAGTGGCGAGTAACCTTTCCTGCCGTGCAGGAGGCGATGGTTCGATCCCCGTCCAGACCGACTCGTACCAATGAGTTTTTCGGAATTTATGTACGATTTATAACACCACTGGCTTTAAGATGAAGGAAAACATCGTGAGGAAACCTGCATGCTTCAATTTCGAGGCATGTATTGTACTCACTGTCCATTTAAAGTGGCGACGGGCTCACTCTCCGTTACACTGTACAGAGATTCGATACTACGGTGAAACCTGGATGTTCTAAGTTTTCAAATCAAATGTTTATTTTGCAATCTACTTTCCAACTAAAAACCTTCC
This sequence comes from Agonopterix alstromeriana, assembly GCA_963924505.1. Taxonomy (NCBI): domain Eukaryota; kingdom Metazoa; phylum Arthropoda; class Insecta; order Lepidoptera; family Depressariidae; genus Agonopterix; species Agonopterix alstromeriana. The sequence goes on along the minus strand of OZ004685.1, from coordinate 9,953,193 downwards.
ACTAATTATAACATTAAATTAGAAAACACCACCCTCCTTTACCCCATTACGTAATAAAAACAAAACAAAGGGTGTTCCATATTCATAAGCACAAATATACAGGGTGAGACCGGGTCAGACATGTTTACATTTTGATCACGTAGAGCCATGAATGATAAAATATTTGCACAAATTCCTCATATTATTATACCGATAACGTCAAACAAACCCAAAGTTAACACAAACCTACTTACACAAGCATATGCAGATATGAAGAGTAGACAGGTAGGTACATACACCGTGAAATTTAAGTGATTTTAGTTATGCGCTGTCAGTCATACATTTTTTTATTTTTAATTTTTTATTTTTTTTAACATCTTAGACATTGTCACACAAATTATCTAGTCACATTTAAAGTACCAGAATCTAGCCTGGACTTGTATTATGATGACTAGACAACGAAAAAAAAAGACATAATTATATAGATACAAACATCCATGACTCGGGTACAAATATTCATATTCATCATACAAATATTTGTCCCTTACGGGATTCGAACCCGCGACCCTCGGCACAGCAGGCAGGTTCACTACAGACTGTGCTATCGGGCCGTAATTACAATACAAGAAATAAAAATTAATTCGGATTCCCGTACTATTTCTTCGTAGGAATTCCCACATTTTCGGCTCAGTAAGGTCAACAAAATACACGTAGGAAAATATCTAGTTGTATATAATGTATATAATTCTGGTAGATATAATCAAAATCTACTTTTTTATTTATATATAATAATAATGGACTTTTTGCTTGTGCGCATTTCCGCCAATGTCAAGTAGTTTGTGGGAGTTTCTATCCCAATCTCAGGGATTGTTTTTGATCAAGAACAAGAAGAGAGGATTGCGGAGCCTCGTGGCAGGCAAAAACGCGACGCTCAAACACCACGCGAGACAAGTGCTCGTGTCAGAACCTGCAACGTGACTCCTAAACCTAAAATCTACTTAAAAGAACAAATTTTCTAGTAATCTAAATAGTTAATTCTAAGCTTATCGACAAAAAGTTTCCCTAAGTAAGTGCTCTGTAAAAAATTTTAAACTCTATGATAATATGAATGACCAAAATGCCAGGTCTTGACAATTTTAGTATAGCATATGCTCATGACTATGTTCCCCGGGGTACCCCTAGATCTGGCTCCGTAGTGAAAGTTGTTCAGTTTGATGGTCTGAAACACCCTCTTAAGAGGATATGTGAAAAAAATAGGATTCTTCAAAGCATCATATATCATGAAGTACTAACAGTAGGATTATGATTTGCGGATATGTGTTAATTGAACATACAATTGAAGTTTTGATTAGAGCCAAAACACGATTAAGAGACATTTTCTCGATAGAAAAATAAGCCAAAGTAGCCTTCGTCTTTATCGATAAACGCTTGGAACAGCTAAATGGTGAATAATAGAAACATGAGTTTTGATTTAAAAAAAGAGATTGATATTTTGTAAACGTTGATTAAAGCAGAAATGAACTGAGATAAATATTACAATCACAATTAAATAAAGTTTGTTTTACGCTTGCGTCATTTCAGGCGCGCGCGCCGCCCCATCTCTTTCTCTCGCATCAGGCAGTAATATAAGCTATCACACGCCCATTTCGCTTCAATTATTTTTCGACATAGGCCCTTAAGTATAAGTAGGGTCCTTCTTAATATACACTATATTGACACTTTTTAAGAGGATAATCAGACCGTAAAACTGATAATTTTTCTCTGTGGCAGCAACATCGAAATCGCGAAAAAAAAAGACCAGCTGTTCTATACAAAATTGCAAACCTACTTGAGCCAAGTGTAAGGGACAGTTGTTTTTTTTTTCGCAATATCGATATTGGTCATATAGAGAAAGTTGTTTAGTTTGATGGTCTGTTCATCGTATATACTCACGACTATATTCCCCGAGGGGGTAGTCAGAGATATTCTAAAACCTCAGACTGCCACTTTAAATGGACAGTGGGTAAAATACATGCCTCGAAATTGAAGCATGCAGGTTTTCTCACGATGTCTTCCTTCACCGAAAACCCCGTGGTGTTACAAATCGTACATAAATTCCGAAAAACTCATTGGTACGAGTCTGCTTGGACGGGGATCGAACCATCGCCTCCTGCACGGCAGGCAAGGTTCTCGCCACGTGACCACCACGGCTTTCACATTTTCATAAGGGCTTGACGGGTATCAGAAATAAGAGAGTAAAGCAGAGTTAAACCAATTAAAAATGTAGTCAGAATATTGGTGTATTCATATATGTATCCCTATATATTTACGAGTATATCGCTGGGTGAATACAACAACGGCACAACTCAAAAATTGGCAGTTTTGAGTTAGCACCGTATTCTGGTTCTACATCGCATACTTTATCTTGTGCAATATAGACCTGACTCGATATTTCACTGAATCAAGCGATAGATGGTATTTGTGCCACTACTACATTAAATAAAATTGTTATTTTGTGTTATGCAACAATGACACTTTTTAGTCAAAAAGTTGAATTAAAATTATTCCCGTCTGCAAAAACTACCCCTGTTATATTCTGTAAACCACAATGTGAAGGTTTGTGATGTCAAAGTAGGTCCTCCCTACTTCCAACTCTTCAGGGAATCATAACATCTCTTCTATAAAGTTTTTACTTATGATCATCTACCAATCTGCTTTTTGTACCATGGCTTTCTAGTATAGATAGAAGACTGATCTGTTGTATGAAGTTCCAGATCAGAAGATTAAAACTATGTGATAGTGTAATTTTGTGGAAAAGAGCGTAGCTATGTAAGCGTGAGGCTCTATTACTGCTTTCGTATGGTTACTTCGTAAATATATAGCTTTGGTAAATCTGATTCCTGCATATTCAATATTAACTTTATGCTTTTAAAATCCAGTTTTCTTTTCCTCTTACCTCTTCTTGTCTTATCATTCATCTTTCATCCCAAATGACTGATGTCAGGATGTCTCCATTTATTTCCTCTGAGATAATTTCCACATATCTTTTCATTGGCTTTCCCCAGATGAAAATATCTGACGACGTATTCATCCAATTGCAAACGAAGGTATTCAACCTGAACATCAAGGCAGACACATGAACAGTGACGATAGAACTAGTCCATCATTGTGAGCTATGGAAACAGCTACTGGTTGGTGTTTTTCTAAGAGATAACATCAGAAATGAAGTAGTAACGTCTGAGAACTAAAGTGAATAACGCAGCCCTGAAAATTAGCAAGCTGAAGTGGCAATAGGCTTGTTATATCTGCTGAAGAACTGGCAACTGATAAGGAGTATGTGTTCTAGAACAGAAGCTACAAACTAGCGTGGTTATTTTATAATTAAATAGTATGGGACGACCACCGGCCAACTGGCCTGACTACGTAAAATGGGTAGCTGGTAAGAAGACCGAAGATAGAGATTGATAATTTTTTTACACGTCGTTCTTGATTTAAGCAGTACTAAAAGATCTATTGAGATCAACATGTGATTGGGCTCACGAGTAATTTCTTGGTCTGGCTCTTATCATCGAACTCGTTGTGTATCTGTCCGGAAACTCTGTCCGAGTTTCGGTACTACTGGTGAAACGTGGATGTTCTGAGGTTTCAGAATATCACTGAGTACCCCTCGGGGAATACAGTCGTGAGCATATGCTCATATATTCATACAAGCTGAAGCGGCTAAGGCTCTTTACAGAATGAAAGTGACCCAAACCTGGCACAGTGATATGCCTAAGTTAAGGCACACTGCATTGAGACTGGACAGTGAGCTTGAAAGATGGTTCAACATGATCGGTGACACAATGCCGAGCACACGGATCTTCAAGAGAAACTACAAAATATATGTCCCAACAAGGGATGAATGGAAGCGTGGATTGCGTACCCCGGACGCAAAACACTCTTGTTTGGTACACCGATGGTTCAAAAACCGAGTCAGGTACGGGTGCAGGCATACACTCCAAAGACTACAACGAAAGTGTCAGTCTAGGAGAATTTGCAACTGTCTTCCAAACAGAGACGTATGCTATCATAGCCTGTGCGTAGGAGAATATAAATAGGAAGGTAGCCAACAAGACTATATATATCCTAAGTGACAGCCAAGCAGCTCTCAAAGCCTTGAACTCCTATTATGTAAATTCCAAGCTAATTCTAAACGGAGTGAAGACCCTTAACAGGCTTGGTCTTCACAATACCGTAAGATTAGTTTGGGTCCCGGGACATACCGGTGTCCAGGGTAATGAGAATGCTGACGAGCAGGCGAGGGCTGGGTCAGAACGGAAGATGGTTGGCCCAGAACCAAGTGTGGGAATCCCGGCATGCAGCATAAGAATGGCCATTAGGGATTGGGATGATAAAACACACAGGCTGGAGTGGTCCGGCCTTGCAGGGCTACAACACTCAGAAATTTATCAGCAATGTGACAACTTGTGTCTCAAAGTTCATACTGAACAACAGCAGGAGCAAGGCTCGTGCCATCACCGGAGCCCTCACTGGGCACTACGCTACAGGCACGATGATGCACAAAATGAAACTAACCCTAGATCCAAGCTGCCGAGCATGCGGAGAGGATGAAGAGACCATGGAACATATCCTTTGTGACTGTGATGTCTTGGCGGCAAAACGCATGTGCCTCCTCGGAGATGGATACCCAAAACCGGGAGACCTTAGGTTTCTTCCCCTCAATGGTGTTGCCTCCTTCATTGACCATGTATTTGAAGGGTGGAGAAAGTTGGGGCTAACACAAAAGATCCCACTGGGTCGAAGTGTTGCTGGCTTGCCAGCCCCCACAACAAGATAAGAAGATAAGATAAGATATGCTTATGCGTTGTGTATCTGATCTGATAGGATCTCATCAGACAACTTCCGCCAATTCAGTAACAGATCAAATTTTCTTTTCCTCATTGCTTTGTAAATTCCCATTTCTTCCGTCTCTTCTCTAATGCCATAATTGTGTTTTATTTTGGGTACTATTTCTTTCTTCATGTTTTCTCAATAATTAGCTGGCATAAATCTAAATCGTACCAAAAAGTTAATGCAAAACTGGCATAACTCGGAACCCCCATATTTATGGCCCTATAAATAAAAATATTGAAGTATATAAATAAAATTCTCAACTGTTATAGAATACTGATATAACACAGATATACAAAAGGCCAACATCAACTATCTAACCCTTACTGTGTAGTAACTACAGACGAATTTGTTCGCGCGCACTCTCTCGCGCCAACTTTAATGTCATTTTTCTCAAAATCAACTTTTTTGACTTGTGCCGTTGTTGTATTCACCCAGCGATATATTCTAATAGTACAATAGTCTAGACATAATGTGTCCTTGTAATACACTTCGAACATATATTATTATATTATACACTCATGTGTTTCAGTCATATTGCTTTATTCGGCAGTTCGTGTAATGACTACAATATTGTCTATATCGTATAGTACACGTATAACATAAATTGACACTAGAGACTAGACCAGGAGTGCGATTTTTGAATCTCATTCGCTGAGCTCAGCAGTTTAAAATGTCAAAATAACAATGGAGATATGCATCTTTCTACTGCTGATTTGACTTCAAAAATCTCACTCCTGAAGTATGATTTTTTAAAGTCAAATCAGCAGTAGAAAGATGCATATCTCCATAATAATATTGACATTTTCAATTGCTGAGTTTAAAGTATGAGTTTCAAAAATCGCATTCCAGGGGCATCAAGGAAAAAAGAGAGAGGGGGAAGTAGGTCATTATTGGGAAGCTTTTTCAAAGTGCAGTAAAAAAATTCAACAGATGGCGTTAGTCAATTTGACAAAAAAAAACCGAACAATTTAAAAAGTAAAGAAAAGTTTGGTTGTCAGTGATTTGTTTTATTTACTGACAAAAATAATTTGTGGTTTAACAATAGATTAAATGCTAATTATCAATGAATAAGCAACAATACCGAAAATTTTAGTTTCTTGTACTTAGACGACTGGACAGAGTTTCGGTACTACTGGTGAAACGTGGACATTCTGTGGTTTCAGAATATCTCTGACTACCTCCTCGGGGAATATAGTCGTGACCATATGCATGCATGTACTTAGACGATCATCCACTGCATAAAAAGTCGATAAATTCAAAGAATTTTTTACGTGTTTTACATTGTAACAATCAAAATCGAATTAATGCATTTAACAAATGGCGCGCACAACTTATCTCACATGCTGAAAAAAACACTCTGGTCTGTTTCTCCTAATGCGCCAAAAGACTTAAACTTTAAAATTAAAAGTTTTTTCTGAATCTACTGGATAAGCTTGTAGAACAGCAATTTCACGTAATTATCCCGCTGACGGAATTGCCCCGCTTGACTTTAATTATAACTTTCAGGAACAAGACACACTATTCTACAACGTGTTAATGAATAAGCGCAAAACCTCATACACCCCAACTGATTTATAAAAAATAATTCGATTGAAACAATAATTTCATTATTTTGATAGGTAAGATTTAAAGTTATTCGCATTTTAAGTTTTGAGGCAAAATGAATTTTCATTTATTCCTGAAATTTGCGCTAACGAGCTAATGGATACATTTTAGTGAGTTGATAGTGAGAGTGCCCAAGCGTTGGGTTGAGATCGAGTTCAGTAATTTTAAAATTTTACAAACAAATTATTTAATCTTTTGAATAAAATTACCGATGTTGAAACCATGATAATTCGATTCTGCTCTCGATTCTAATCAAACTACTTTCTAGTTTTGCGTTAATTCATTAACTCGTTGTATATTCAGTGGGTCATAAAAAGTCCTATATCACAATACGACTACAACATGGGCATGTAAATGAACACTTCAGTAAGTACATGTTTCGTATTCGGCCTCTCATACAAATTGTTTTCTCTCATATAAATAGTCACTGAGATACTAAGGGTGTATTGATTTAGTTTAGATCTGTCCACGTAACTTCATGTTTGAGACTAACTAAGAGGAAGGATCTCTCTTTAAGACTAGAGTGAGCTATACCAATTGTAAAGTGTCCACTTTTTTTGACGTTTAGGTTTGAGTGTGTGGTGTCAAGTAGTATGGACAAAAGGCACCGAGTGACATATGGCCTTATGTTTACGGTCACTTTTCACACACACTAGCTCAAAAAAAAGTGGACAGCCGCATAAACAAATATCTATAGTTCCATCTCCTTCTACTATTAAAGGTATGTCATAAGACAAAAGAGACCAACTACAATCGTAAATTTATGCGGACTCTATGGAGATCCTTCCTCTTAGGAGACTAACTAGTTGCACGTACGTTCATCAAAGTTAATCCTACATTAAATCTCTTGCTAGCTTTTACAACGTCAATAAGACAAAAAGTGACAGCAAGAGATTTAATGGAGGATTAACTTTAATAAACGTACGTGTTTAACGTTACGTTTTGGAATTACATACATACATAAGCTCACGCCATTGTCCCATGGGGGTAGGCAGATACCACGGACCGCCACACGCTACAATTCTGACACACCTCTTTAGCCTCATTCACATTCATACATCTTTTCATGCACTTCCGTCGATTGAGGGTGCTACGCACTTGTCCTTTTCGGAAAAGATCATTGATTTGATCATGGTATGGAATTAGTAAATCGGAAACAACAGATCGGGCGTGAGCTTTCATGAAACGACCATTTGAATGAATGACTCAGTACATTTTCCCTATACATACCTACATATATTTTCTACGTCAAACGGACTTTCCAAGCTTGTCTGCATTCTGCATACCCTGTATTCATTAGCCGGTGGTTGTAGCCGTGGTGGTCCAGTGGCGAGTAACCTTGCCTGCCGTGCAAGAGGCGATGGTTCGATCCCCGTCCAGGTCGACTCGTACCAATGAGTTTTTCGGAATTTATGTACGATTTGTAACACTGGCTTGTCGGTGAATAAAAACATCGTGAGGAAACCTGCATGCTTCAATTTCGAGGCATGTATTGTACCCACTGTCCATTTAAAGTAAAGACGGGCTCACTCACCGTCACACTGGACAGAGATTCGGTACTACTAGTGAAGCGTGGATGTTCTGAGTTTTCAGAATATCTCTGACTACCCCCTCGGTTAATATAGTCGTGAGCATATGCTATGCTATGCTGTAGTAATTTCATCCCAAAATATCGTACATCTGTTTACTATAACTGGAATGCATCTGTTGAAGTAATCTATAAATAAAAAATAGATATTTTTAGATATCTTTTGACCTGTTTATAAAAGATTTTGTTTTGAAAGCAGGATGTTTGTGGTTTAATTCAGATGGCACAAGACAAAGGTTTCAAAGTTTGTTACGTGCTCGGATATATTATATTTTCATTCTTTTAAGGGTTCCGTACCCAAAGGGAGGAACGAGACATGAAAACATGACGTCAAAAAGTTATCTATGTGATATTATTTTGAATAAACAATTTTGAATTTTTGAATTTTTTTGAGACCCTATTCATAAGCTTACGATGTCCGTCTTTCTTAAAAAAACAAAACGTAAAAATTAAATTATTTAATTTAGGAAGCATGGCTACCCATAAGTACAGTCGCCATCAGATATATCATAGCAAACAAGGTGGTCAAATATTTCTAATCAGTTCTTAATTTCAATAATTACTTTACACATAACCAATCTATAGGGTCCTTCTCAATATGCTGACACTTTTTTAAGGGAATGATCAGACCGTCAAACTGAACAACTTTCGCTATGGCACCAACATCGAAATCGCGAAAAAGGAATCAGCTGTTCTATACAGAACTGCAAACCTACTCGAGTCACATGTATGAGATAGCAGATTTTTTTTTCGCGATTTCGATGTTGGTCCCATAGAAAAAGTTGTTCAGTTTGACGGTCTGATCATCCCCTTAAAAAAGTGTCAGCATATTAAGAAGGAACATGTTTACCTATAATAATCAAAAATATCTGAACGCCTAGAACATCAAATATATCTACGCAGTCAGGGTGATCATAAACATCCGAGCAGCTTAGGAAAAAAGACCTTATTCCATTATTATATACAAATTTCTAAATAATTCAATTTCTAATAACATTGTAAAGAAATTACTGAAATTTAGCTGTTCGGATATCTATGACACAAAACACGTTTAGATATAATTGGTAATATTTACAGTAATAAATTTTTTGAAAATTAGCACTGCTCAGAAATATTTGACCACCTTGTATGCTACGATATCTATATCTGATGGCGACTGTACCTACATGGTAATTGATTTATTTCAAATTTTATTTAAAACTTGGCGTGATTATAGTGCGTCATCTAAGATAAAACGAAAAATAAAAAAAACCGGCCAAGTGTGTGTCGGGCTTACGCGAAAGATTCCAGATTTTTTTTTTGTAATTTCATAATAAGGCCCCACGGAGCCCACCGTGTGCTAGTCCGACTCGCACTTGACCGGTTTTTTGAAGTAGGTTTAACCTAAAATGGTTTCCGAAGCGCGTTTTCACTGTCTGAATACGACAAGCTATAACGACATTCACGATCCACACCGATAAGCTTTCAAAAGCCCTATCGATCGACCTCCAGCGATGTTGTTTAGATAACGTCAGATAGAGTTACCAAAATACAAGTACAAGTCTTAACTATGTGACACTATGTAATTTAATATAGGATTTTTACTAAAATACGACTTTATTTTACAATACAAGTTCCCAAACATAAACACTACAAAATTAATCTAAATAATACCTAACCTAAACAAACTAAAGAATAAACAGAAAAGCAGAATGAGGCTCCGTCGAGCACATCTTCTACTCTGCTTATGCTATATAGAAGATGTGCTCGAGGCTGCCAGTACAAGTCTTGACTATGTTACACTATGTAATTTAATATAGGATTTTTACTAAAATACGACTTTATTATCAAATTGTTGGAATTGTACTTTGTATATTTTGTTTTGTTTAAAAGAAGTGTGTTGTAGAGTTTCTGACCGCATCTTCTCTACAACGGAACACCTTCCAACGCGGTGGTAGATTCAAAAACATGACGTCAGAAAGTTATCTATGTGATATTATTTTGAATAAACAATTTTGAATGGCTTTTCGGTGAAGGAAAACATCGTAAGGAAACCTGCATGCTTCAATTTCGAGGCATGTATTGTACCCACTGTCCATTACAAGTGGCGACGGGCTCACCCCCCCGTCACACTGGACAGAGTTTCGGTAGGTACTACTGGTGAAACGTGGATGTTCTGAGGTTTCAGAATATCTCTGACTACCCCCTCGGGGAACATAGTCGTGAGCATATATGCAATTTTGAATTTCACTTTTCGTTTTCACTGTACTGTACTACCCGTGTGGCAAATTAAAGGGCTGGAATTATTTTTAATGGCTGCCATCGATTCGATAGAAGAAGACTGCATTACATTATTTTATTTATTTTCAGAAGATTTAGGATTACAGAGTGTTAGGGGAAACAGTGGCATTACTTAAGGGGTAATTGTACCCACGATACTAAACAATTTTCCCTATGAAACCTATAGGAAATTCGCAAAAAATTTACCTTGACCAACACGCACTGGGTCCGCGTGGTGGAGTATGGCCCACTCTCTCTCTCACCCTTATTCTACAGGCTGTAACCTGTGACGTAGAATACTATGGACGCCGGGTCTAGTACAAAATACTCGAATAAAGTGTCCGAGACTAAAATACACAATAGTAGTACGTATAGTAATATAAACCAACTAAAAACAATGAAAATGCTGAAATTATTTTTCGTCCCACTCCCCCATTGGGGCAGGGCGCGTGCCGCGCGCCCACGCGTGCGCGTAGTCGGCCGATCAAACGAAGACTGTTGCGTAATTCGTTCTCTTTTTTGCGTTTTCATTCTCTTTTTATTCGGACACTTTTGAGCGCGGACCCTCCGTCCAGTAGTGGTAAGTCAATGGCTATGACGTTAGTTATAACTAACTTTACCGACACTTTGCTTCCTGATTGATGTTAAGTCGCATACGCACACGCAAATTTATAAATCACACAGATTCTCCAGTCCCAATTAAAGTACCAGAATACAAAGTCATCTAAAACTGACTGCTGGAAAACACTCATTAAAATTATTGGAAACAATGTTTCCATAAGCAGAAGTCGATGCCCCCTAAAGTGCTATCCGATGTAAAGCATTTACCTACTGGGTCGGGTCGAGAGTAGCAGTAAATAATTCCATAGTTAAGGTGCCAACATCAGCCACGATCCAATGAATAAGCCTTGTCTTGACATGATAAACTAAAATGGTTGAATACTATTTGTCAACTTTTTATAATTAAAAAACCGACCAAGTGCGAGCTCCCGGAAATTAGTGTTCCGTACTACCAGTTTTTTAACATAGGTCGTTAATGTCAACCACTATAAACCTGACACTTACTTAGTATGTGGTCACATAGTAACTGAAGATCATTTTACACTGGTGGTAGTTTTTTGGGTATAGGAAAAAAACTATCCAAGTTAGTGCCATCCTGATAATTTTTCCGCCGTCTACTCGTTATTTCTAATGTACGAGATTTTTTTCAGATTTTATGTAGCTATATTTGTTATTAGAGGTGCGGACAGCAATTTAAAAAAAAAATGTAATTTTAGACTCGTATTTTTATAAGCTTTCATTTGATGATATAGTAGAAAATTTTGTTTTGTTTTTATCTCTTTCTGCCCCCCAAAACTGCCCCTCAATATAAGCTTTTTTGACTGTATTTATGTCATTGGACCATTGATTAATTTAACTTACGGTCTCCGAGAAAAATACCTGTGACAGACGGACGGACAGACACTGAGATGATTCCATAAGTGTTCCGTTTTGCCAATTTTGGTGCGGAACACTAAAAACCAACGCATTTCCAATAAATCTAGCATTAGCCTTTTTAGGGTTCCGTATTCACACAAGGAACCCTTATAATCTCGTCCATTCTGTCTGTATGCCCCGCCTCAATAACTCGCTCATTTTTGCACCTAATGAATCGAAATTTGGCATGAAGACAGATAACAGTAACCCAAAACAGAAATGTAGTAGTTATGAAGAAAACAATTTTTATCAACCCCTTCCCATACAACGAAAGAGGGGTTGGAAAAAAATTTTTTTGTAAATCGAGTGAGGTGTCGTTGGATAGGTTTTGTCCAATGGAAAACACAAAACACTTCTAGAAACTAAATCGATGTAATGCTTCTGTTGCGAGATATCTGCGCTCAAAGTCAAAAATAGGGCGTTAATAAAATGAAATTGGTTTAAGTAAGCGCCTTAAGTTAGCCTAATTGGTTGAAAGCTTTGCGTTTTATTATCGAGACACTGGTCTCTAGTGTAAGTACTATAAAAAATACGTTACTATAGATACAGTAGCGGTGTAGTGTGTTTTTGTTATCTCTGACTACCCCCTATGTATATCTATAGTAAGCATATGATAGATACAGTAGCTTGAGAATGAGTTTTCCTATCGAATCATCATCATCAGCCTTTTGGGGTTCTTTTGAAATTATGCAGAAAATTTTAAGGGGATTATCAGACCATCAAACTAAACAACATTATCGGGTCGAGTTATACAACGTGGTAATGAAAAAACGCTAAACTAGAAAGTAGTTTGATTAGAATCGAGAGCAGAATCGAATTATCATGGTTTCAACATACGTAATTTTTTTCAAAATATTAAATAATTTGTTTGTAAAATTTTAATTTTACTGATTTCGATCCATCCCACCACTTGGGCACTCTCACCCTACATACTACCAAAACAAGATTCTTAAAATGTATACATGAGCACGTTAGCGCTTTCATTCATTGCTGAAATGATAACAAATCATTTTTGCCTCAAAACATAAAATGCGAATAACTTTAAATTTTAACTATCAATATAATGAAATTTTTGTTTCAATCTAATTATCTACACTAATATTATAAAGAGGAAAGATTTGTACCTATTTTTGTATGTATGTATGTTTGTAATGAATAGGCTCAAAAAGTACTGGGCCGATTTAAAAAATTCTTTCACCAATAGAATGCTACATTCTTCCAATTTGACATAGGCTACATTTCATTTTGAAAAAAATTAGGGATCCTTGGTAAAATAGACAATTGTCTACCCCGTGCGAAGCCGGGACGGGCTGCTAGTTTTGTCATAAATCAGTTGGGGTGTATGAGGTTTTGCGCTTATTCATTAACATGTTGTATAAATTATATATAGTGTTATATTATGTAACTATATTTGACATTGACTTTGAACTAAATTTTTAGTGTGCTAGTTTATGCAATGACTTATGGTATTTTATGTAAAAAGTCGTAAATAACGCGTGTTTTATTGGTATTGAAATTATTTAAATTAACAACACATTATTTATTGAAATGAAAGTGTTTTGGTCTTGAAATTATTGAATTTAACAACACATTATTGAAATGAAATGTTTAATTAAATTTAAAAGCGACATGAAGGACGACATAGATGCACGCTTGCACGCAATTTTATTTATGGTTTGTTTACCTAATATGCATAGACGAAACCATTTTTTACGCTAATATGCGACATGGAAAAAAATCAGGATTCATGAATTTATCCCTTCTAGCCAAATGTCAACCCATCTCCACTTCAACTTTGTAATAAATAAATAAAATAAATATTTTGGACATTGTCACACAAATTATCTAGTCGCATTTAAAGTACCAGAATCTAGCCTGGACTTGTATTATGATGACTAGACAACGATATAGCATAAATATATAGATACAAACGTCCATGACTCGGGTACAAATATTCATATTCATCATACAAATATTTGTCCCTTACGGGATTCGAACCCGCGACCCTCGGCACAGCAGGCAGGTTCACTACCGACTGTGCTATTGGGCCGTCTAATCCGGTCTCCAACGTCGTCGACCTAAGTTCTTCGACGGAAGGGAAGACGGCCGGTGGACCAAGGCAATATCGGAACGGTGGCCAAGAGAAGGAAGGAGGTCCGTGGGTAGACCACCGATGCGATGGTCAGACGACATTGTAAGGGTTGTGGGTCGTACATGGATCAGATTGGCACAGGACCGTGAGGAGTGGCGCAATAAAAAGGAGGCCTATGCCCAGCAGTGGGTTGATGTGGGCTGATTTGATTGATTGATTGATGAATTTATAAACAGGAATTTCTAATAGGTATTGTTTATACCTGGAGTGCAGACTGCCTAGCAATCGGTGAAACATGAAAATACTCCTTGGAGGTCAGTAATGTTCTTTCTTCTTTCATAAATTTCCGATAGGTGCCAAAACGAGTTATTGAAATCAAAGTCAAAGTCAAAGTCAACATAATTTATTCAATATAGGAGCTTGAAGCACACTTATTAAACGTCAAATCTTTTTTGAAGCTACCACAGCGTCGGAACGTGCTGTCGCTGTAGAGAAGATGCGGCCAGAAACTTAACAGAAGAGGCGGGGCATAGACAGACAGACACAATGGACGAAAATAACGGTTCCTTGTTTGACTACGGAACTCTAAAAATCGGCTGCCTCATACATTTAGGTCGAATAGGTTTGCAGTTTTGTATGGAAAGCGAATTTAAGCGTATTAAAAGAATATTGAAAAGGCATAAGCATATGCTCACGACTATATTCCCCGAGGGGGTAGTCAGATATATTCTGAAACCACAGAACATCCACATTTCACTAGTCGAAAGTCTGTCCAGTGTGACGGGGAGTGAGCCCGTACAATACATGCCTCGAAATTGAAGCATGCTGGTTTCCTTACGATGTTTTCCTTCACCGAAAAGCCGGTGGTGTTGCAAATTACAAATCGTACATAAATTCCGAAAAACTCATTGGTACGAGTCGGCTTGGACGGGGATCGAACCATCGCGTCCTGCTCGGTAGGCAAGGTTACTCGCCACTGGACCACCACGACTTTTATTAATATTAAAAAGGACCCTGCATAAAATGGTCTTGAACCAATTTCCCAGTAATCCAGTACTTGGACTACTTATATGAGGACAAGTTACGCGTTTAATTCTACTAACAAACTTTTCTGCTACTTTTTGAGGGGGAGGAGGTAGCACGAGATACGCAACTTTGAATTTTATTCCATTAGTTTAGATTCTAATTTTGAATGTTAAAAATCATAAAAAACTGTGTCGTGTGAACCCCAAACGTCATAAGTTCGAAATTATTGTTCCGCTATTATAGGCTGTCGCGTTTAGTGATAAGGCATAAAATTGTATATGAATGCGTAAGATCTTTTGATCTTGCACGTTGGCAGAGGGGAAATGCTAAGGCGAGGCGGGTCCGTATACAACGTGTTAATGAATAAGCGCAAAACCTCATACACCCCAACTGATTTACAACAAAATAAGTAGATTGTAACAATAATTTCATTATTTTGATAGTTAAATTTAAAGTTATTCGCATTTTAAGTTTTGAGGCAAAAATGATTTGTTGTCATTTCAGCAATGAATAAAAGCGCTAACGTGCTCATGGATACATTTTAAGAATCTTGTTTTGGTAGTAAGTAGGGTGAGTGTGCCTGTGTGGTAGGTTGAGATCGAGTTCAGTAAATTTTAAATTGTACAAACAAATTATTTAATATTTTGAAAAAAATTACCTATGTTGAAACCATGATAATTCGATTCTGCTCTCGATTCTAAACAAACTACTTTCTTGTTTTGCGTTAATTCATTAACACGTTGTATAATTCGTCTAAGATCCAGTACTAAAGTAACAACTAGGCAATGTATCAACCCAATACAGCCATACTGCGTACAATATTTACTAGGTATTTTCTGTTCCCTCCCGTGCCCATTATCTCAAGGTCTTCCCGAAGGACTTCTTCTTGGCAGCAAGTTGTTCTGATGATGAATATTAATGGGAACGACCCACTTTTTAGGGTTCCTTAGTCAACAAGGAACCCTTATAGTTTCGCCATGTTCGTCGGTCCGCGGCTTAGCTCTGAGACGCTTAGTATTAGAAAGCTGTAATTTGGCATGGATATACATAGTAATCACGCCAACGAAGTGGTAAAATAAAATCTTGAAAAATCGTTTTTTTAGGTTACCTCCCCTGCACGTTAAATGGGGACGTTTTTTCTCTCGTCTATCCCATGGTGTATGGTATCGTTGGATAGGTCTTTTAAAAATATTATGGGTGTGGGAATACCATTTTTCGATTTAGGGATCCATTAGCGAAATATCAAGCTTTAAAGCGAAAATGTTTAAATCTTTTCAATTTAAAGTGTCGTCCTGTATAGTATTAATTATTTTATTAAATAGACTATGTATTATTGTATACATAACTTTATTTTAAGAATTTATATTGTAAGAGTTATTAAGTCGTGTTATGTTGTAGAGTTTCTATCCGCATCTTCTCTACAGCGACAACACGTTCCGACGCGGTGGTGGCTTTAAAAAAGATTTGACGTTTGATGAGTGTTCTTCAAGCTCCTATATTGAATAAATTATATTGACTTTTGACTTTTGCAGGCTTTACAAGTTAACGAGTAATAGTAGACCGACTTGCAAAATATACTTTTTAGACTTTATTAGCCGTTAAACTGTAGTATAAAACAAAAAGCCCCCTTCTAAGTCCGTATATTGAGACGGGCAACCACGGAACCCTACCCTGCGCGTGGCCCGACACGCACTTGGCCGGTTTTCTAATTAGGGTATAAAACTTGTGACCTTCTTTTGTTTTGGGGTGTTTTTGTTATGTTGTGATTTGGTTAGGAGGCTAAGAGGAAGGATCTCTCTTTAAGACTAGAGTGAGCCATACCAATTGTAAAGTCTCCACAATTTTGGACGTTTAGGTTTGAGTGTGTGGTGTCAAGTAGTATGGACAAAAGGCACCCAGTGACCTTATGTTTACGGTCACTTTTCACACACACTAGCTCAAAAAAAAGTGGATAGCCGCATAAACAAATATCTATAGTTCCATCTCCTTCTACTATTAAAGGTACGTCATAAGACAAAAGAGACCAACTACAATCGTAAATTTATGCGGACTCTATGGAGATCCTTCCTCTTAGTTAGAAGGTAAAGAGCTTTATAAGCTAAAGAGTTATATTTTGATGTAACTAGGGCTACCACGACTTCGTACACGCAGACCAAGTTTATTCCGAATGTGTAAATGCGCGCTGCATACAAACGAAGTCTGGTGAAATTTTCAATACTTACCAATTAAAGTCAATTAAATTTTTCAGAAAATTCGCTGACAGCAAGTTGACAACTAACTTGCCTCCACCAACACGCACTGGGCACGCTTAATGAAGTATGGCCCACTCCCTCTCACCCTTATTCGTGAGAGGAGGCCTTTGCCCTGTGGGATTCTATAGGCTATAACTTACTTACTTACTTTAACTAAATGTGAGCTCAAGTTTGATTTAATAGGTACGAAAAATACTATATCCCTAGTGTTTTTTCATCACGTATCAATCAATTTTCACCAATCAATCCCAATAGGGGTATTCAGAAGCTTCGCTACAACATCAAACTATTTTTTGAAGCGTACACAGCTGTACGTATCAATGCTCACTTTTAGCATTTTAAAGGTTTCAAGATGAAATAACATGAAAAGTATCGGCAAATACTATAAGATAGAGATAAGAAACCCTTATCCCATAGTCACCTCGTACGTCACCCACGTGATAAAATTTGGTCTGAAAAAACTGAACAACTTTCACCAACATCGACAAAAAAAAATCTGCTGTCCCATGCAGTAGCGCTCGACTAATATGGGACAGCTGATTTTATTCATTTTTATCGATGTTGGCTCCATAGTAAAAAGTTGTTCAGTTTGATGGTCTAAAACACCCTAGTAATATTTCTGGTGTTGGCCCTTAAATATTACTAGGGTGTTTTGTTACACCCTGTAGAAAAGTAAGAAAGGGCGAGAACATGACAGAAAGACAAATGAAGTGAGACAGGCAATAAGTAGTGTACAGTGCACAAAATATTATAACTAATTGATCAAAAATCGTGTTAAATGGTAATCTGAATATTAACTTAATTATGATGAATTACCTTTTATATTATCTTTCTATAACAACAAATAATTCACTTTCTCCTTCTCATCTCATCACTCACAACACTTCATAATTCAGGCCACAGTTTACCGCCAAAATTAATTGTCCAGCGCCGACACGAGGTCATTCTATGTCACCGAAATACCAGATTTCTGAATCTAGTAATTGCGTAAACACTATTTTTAAACATATCCTTCACAAATCGAAAACCATTACTTTAAAAAAAGGATAAATATTTGGTTGTATACGATTAGGACTGTTGTCCAGAAAAAAAAGAAAGTTTATTTTTAAATTTTCGTGAAGCGCTGGCCGGGCGCGCGCGTCCGCGGAAAACGAAGCCCGGAATTTGAATTTAGGTTAGAATACGCGGGTTATGGCGCCATGCACACATGCGCAGTGACGGCGTAAACACGACGACATAGAATAGTTTATCTTTACAGACGTCAGATGTGCTATTTTTGGTATTAAGATAACTTTGAAGTTTAACTGTGAGCATATGGTTACTGAAAGCGCTCGTGGCGAGCGGTGCTACGAGGATCGTAGTTTTCTTTGTGATTACTGTAGTGACTCTTGATTTAGAGCCTTGTAACAGGCGTAAAATACGTTGAAGAGGAACTAGATAAAGCGCAAACTGGAAATTCCAATAAAGTTATTAAACCTTACAGGAGAAACAAACTCAGAAGTGAGATGTCAAAGAATGGCGAGTTTTGACCTAGATTTTTTTACGAAATCGAAGGCGTACTGATAAAACACAATTTGAATCACATAGGTAAAATTTTTTTTTTAAAAGCCGGCCATGTTCGAGTTGGTCTACTTAGAGTTTCACACTCATACTTGGCCAGTTTTTATTATTTGTTGTTATACTGTAGAGTTTGTACTATAACCACACTAAGTTTGAAGCTTGTATGTATTACTGTTTTAACGATAGAGCGAGAAGAAAAAACGTTGATAAAACCTAGTTTCTTGTATGGGGTTGTTTTTTTAATTTTTGGTCACGAAATCTAATATGTACGATGACACATATTCTGAGAATTTTAACTGGCTGCGGTTCATAAGATACAGCCGTCTGAAGCTACGAAGGATGGACGGACATCCAGTTTTCACTCTTTGGGTACAGAACCCATAGAGTTTATATGTCATTTTCGTATAAGGATAAGAATTGAAAAGAACGTGTGAAATTTAAAAAGAGCATCCTTGGTCCGAGGGCACCAATCGTGAACAGCCTAGACTCAGGTGTACTACACTTGTACATTTCTACCTACCGACGCATCTGTGAACAAACTCAACTCTTTGACAACCAACACACACAACTATACCTACTTCTGGCAGACTCGACGGCGTTTACGTAGACCAGCCCCACACTTGCAATATTACTGAAAATACTCCTCGATGATTCTACTTCGATGTACCGTGGTACTACTGGCTTGTAAGTCTCTTGTAACTCGCTCGTAAGTCATATTTTTCTCGCTACGATTCCGTTTTGAATATGAAACGTAGCGGTGTCCAGTTCACGGTGATTTTGGCCCATCTCTCCCATTTAATTCAATCAAATCAGCCCACATCAACCCACTTCTGAGCATAGGTCTCCTTTTTGTTGCGACACTCCTCACGGTACTGTGCCAATCTGATCCATGTCCAACCCGCAACCCTTACAATATCGTCTGACCAACGCATCGGTGGTCTACCCACGGACCTCCTTCCTTCTTTTGGCCACCATTCCGATATGGCCTTGGTCCACCGGCCGACTTTTCTAGCCAAATGCCCGCCCACCTCCACTTCAACTTTTTAATCCGGTCTCCAACGTCGTCGGCCTTAGTTCTTCGACGGGTAATTTAATTAGCAGTGGGAAAATGGTTCATAACCTTAAGGAATCTGAAGGAACCGCCACACGGTGGACCATCAGAAATATTTAATTCAGTCTGTAAGGTGTTTTGACTGTAGGAGAACATACTGTAAACATTTGACCTATAATGTAAAAAAAGATAATTTGATCTAGAAGGGGATGCTACAATAGTTCTCCGTCTAAAACTACGTTGACCATATAGCAGGCACTACACTCTTGAGAGAAATTTTCGGCGACAATTTTCGGCTAGAACCCCCCAAGGAAATCTGACATAAACACACAAGGATCAGGACACGGTGAGAACAAAGAAGCCACACCCATACTCTCATTCTCGGCCTTTGTCTTCTGTTCTCAGCGAGAATGTAATGCCTGCCTAAGAATGATAACTGATCGAGTTCCCGTAGTAACTAGTTAATACAGATGGCAGCGATGTCTCGTGCCTGAGTAGCCTGACTCAGTCGCGACTCAGCAGCCGTGTAAACGACAATAATTGTTTGATAAATCGACTATGTCTGCTGAATACGTTACTATGGACTAGACCGAATAATAATTGATCGAGTTCCCATAGTAACTAGTTAGAGCAGATTGCTTTGATATCTGAGTTTGAGTTGTCCGACTCAATAGCTGAATGACAGTAATTATTTGATAAATCGACTGTCTGATGACTACGTTACTATGGACTAGCTAGACTGATAACTGATCGATTTCCCATAGTAAATAGTTAGTGGAGATGTCTGAATCTGAGTTCAGTCGCGACTCAGCAGCCGTGTAAACAACAATAATTGTTTGATAAATCGACTATGTCTGCTGAATACGTTACTATGGACTAGACCGAATAATAATTGATCGAGTTCCCATAGTAACTAGTTAGAGCAGATTGCTTTGATATCTGAGTTTGAGTTGACCGACTCAATAGCTGAATGACAGTAATTATTTGATAAATCGACTGTCTGATGACTCGTTGCTATGGACTAGCTAGACTGATAACTGATCGATTTCCCATAGTAAGTAGTTAGTGGAGATGTCTGAATCTGAGTTGCCTGACTCAGTCGTGACTCAGCAGCCGTGTGTATGACAGTAATTGTTTGATAAATCAACTATATCTGATGCATATGTTACTATGGCCTAGACTGATAACAGATCGAGTTCCCATAGTAACTAGTTAGTGCAGATAGCTGCAATGTCTGAGTGTGCGTTGCCTGACTCAATAACACCTCAGCAGGCAAGTGAATGATAGGTGTTTAATAAATCGACTCTCTCAGCAAATGTTTGCTGAATACGCTACTACGGACTAGACCGAATGATAATTGATCGAGTTCCCATAGTAAATAGTTAGTCCCCAAGATTCACACCTAGCCTGGCGGAAGATATTCCCTTTCGATATGATATGTATTGTATGTATGTATATGCTCACGACTATATTCCCCGAGGGGGTAGTCAGAGATGTTCTGTAACCTCAGAACATCCACGTTTCACCAATAGTACCGAAACTCTGTCCAGTGTGACGGGGGGTGAGCCCATCGCCACTTATAATGGACAGTGGGTACAATACATGCCTCGAAATTGAAGCATGCAGGTTTCCTCATGATGTTTTCCTTCACCGAAAAGCCAGTGGTGTTACAAATCGTACATAAATTGCGAAAAACTCATTGGTACGAGTCGGTCTGGACGGGGATCGAACCATCGCCTCCTGCACGGCAGGCCAGGTTACTCGCCACTGGACCACCACGGCTTCCGTCTTCGGTCTGATAATTCCCTTAAAAACTGTCAGCATATTAATATGGACTCCTTAAACCTAAATCTACCGAAATATTCTGCCATCAATGTTTATTTACATAAAAATTTATGTTGTGGTCATGCAGAGTCGCCGCATGACGTCACGCGTTACTATGACGTCACTAATCCATTAAACTGGACGTAAACATAATCAGGTCGAAGGCAGATTTTATTTTATAGTTAATTTTATAACTTTGCCTATTAAATCTATCCTTTGAGCGATTAGTGTTTTATTTAATCTACAAGATGGTTTTAATGCAGTACATTTAAGGGAATATAATTCGGAGCGTGCTCCATACATACGAAGTCTGGTGATATTTTCAATACTAACTAATTAAAGTCAATGACATTTTTCTGAAACATTCTAGAAACTACTCTCTATGCTTGAATGAAGTCAGATTTTCGTCAAAATGTATAGTTACAGTGCCTCAAAGATTTTCATACAAATCTTAAATTAATCCTAGCATTAAAACTGTACATGGTCATACAATCATAGAGAGTTTCTAGATTTTTTCTGAAAAATGCCATTGAATTTAATTGGTTAGTATTGAAAATATCACCAGACTTCGTTTGAATGCAGCGCTCATTAGCGCTTTCTAATAAACTTTTCTTAAAGGGGATGTTTCAGCCCATCAAACTGGACAACTTCATCGATGGGACCAATGTCCAAGAGTGGTATTTTTGAAAGTCACGCGTTCAAATAAGCAGTATAAAATGATAAAATTACTACGGAGATTATGCCTCTTTCTGCTGCTGTTTTGAATGTGTGACTTTCAAAAATCGCACTCCTATTCGAATCCAATTTCAGCTGTAATCACATTGCAATCCAATTACTATTCAACTGTGCTGAATTCCGCATCGAGCTAAACTCTATGTAACTGACAGCCTTTAACGTCTGAGCGATCTGTCAAAATGGCTCTAACGGCTGTCAAGAGCAGTATCGCGATTAGCGCAATACCAAATGTGTCAAAAGTTAAGGTTCGTACGTAGTCCAATCACGGTTCAATCACCGAATATTGCAGCCCATACAAAACTGCGAACTACTTGACCGAAATGTGATGGGACAGAATTTTTATACGATTTCAATGTTGGTCCTCTAGTGAAAGTTGTTCAGTTTGGTGGTCAGATCTTCTCCTTAAAAACTGTTAGCATAATATTAAGAAGGACCCTGTATAATTAGGTAATTTGAAATTCACAAAGCAGTAACACCTACGTGTGTAAATTAATAAAGCGCCCTCTAACAACATTTTCACACAACACGATTCGCCTTTTTATCTCTCGCGGGTGTAAAAATTTGCAGCAGTACGAACTGAGATACAAACCTATAGAGTTAAATAGTTCTTCAAAATTAAACACAGATGGCGCTGGAAGCTGTGGTACGGTTGTTAAAAGAAAAGTTGGGATTTAGTTCGTGAAAATTCAGTGTAGATGGCGTTACTTGTAGTCAAAACGTTAGCTATATCTGTTTTAATACAAATTATTTCATTATTTTAATCATAGTACACCGCATTAGCATTTGTCTCATGAAAGACTTTTTCCATCCACTAGTTGTGTGGAGGAAATCACTTTTAGTGATAAGGCTGCCTTTTGTACCGTTCTTATTCGTGTATAATTGTTGTTTTTTGGTGTGCAAATAAAGAATACTTATCTTATCTATATCATAGACAAAAAAATGAAAAGGATAAACGAATTGAAACGATTGAAATCTCGTAAAGTACAGACTACAGAGGCACTAATTAAGCACTATATGGGCACTATTTATTGACACTAACAATCCTATCCTGATTTCTTTCATGTGTACGTTAGCTGTACGGACACGAAATTCTCATGATTACCTATGTGAACTCTACCAATGCGCATTGGGAACGCGTGGTGGACTAACGCCTATACACACCTGAGGGTAGGTCTGTGCCCTACAGTGGGACGTATACAGGGTGTAAGTGACAGCCTAGCAAATGCTGAAACGGTGAGTTCAGACCATCATAGTTGTGGGGACGTCAACACCCACAAGTTATAGCAACGAAGCTAACAGATGGCGCTACGGTCGCACTCGCAAATGTCTACGTAATACAACTTGCGAAGTCACATTAGTAACCCGTTAACCGCTACACATAAGGTTCACAATCGTAAACAAGACATGAATCGCGCAAGAGCAATAATCACAGAGATTCGATATATATACAAGGTCCAACTAAGATCTGTTGGACCACGGCCGGTCCCCAGGCTTCACACCTAATCTTCCCTTTTCACCGGAGGAACCTTCCACAGTAGTTCCTCCACATAGTAAACAACTTTTACTATGGAGCCACCCTCAGAAAACGCAAAAAAAAATCTGCTGTTCCATACAAAACAGCTGTACCTACTCGACTCAAATGTACCAATTGATTCTTTTTCAAGTTTCCTGAGGGTGGCTCCGTAGTGAAAGTTGTTCAGTTTGAATTCCACTTTTCAGTATTTGCTAGGCTGTCACTTACTGGTGAAAGTGGTCCTTCTTAATTTGCTGACACTTTTTTAAAGGGATGATCAGACCATCAAACTGAACAACTTTCTCTATGGGACCAACATCAAAATCGCGAAAAAAAATCTACTGTCACATACATTTGGCTCGAGTAGATTATGCAGTTTTGTATGGAGCAGCTGATTTTTGTTTTGCGATTTCGATGTTAGTGCCATAGAGAAAGAGTTTCAGACTATCAAACTGAACAACTTTTAGTATGGGACGAACTTTTTATAGCCGTGGTGGTCCAGTAGCGAGTAACCTTGCCGGCCTTGCAGGAAGCGATGGTTCGATCCACGTCCAGGCCGACTCGTACCAATGAGTTTTGGTGGTCTGAACATCCCTTTAAAAAAGTGTCAGCATATTAAGAAGGACCCCGTAGGGCTTGATGATTTAGGTACTATAGATTTGGTCCTAGCTTTAAGTTTAGCGTCGATTCAAAACCAAGGACAAAAAAAATGTTTAGACAAAATTTTTCGTTACGACCTAATTTAACTTTTAATGATTTTCCACATTAAAGTTTTGACCTAAAACATTAACTATTGCAGCTGTAGAATGAATAAAATCCTCCATGCTGCATTGCGCCAAACATTCTAGCTATTGTAAATAGTCTTAAGTTACCATAATAGCGGAACGGTATAAAGAAATAAGGCATTCACCTCGGCTGGAATAAATCTTTGTACAACCCGCAGAATTTAAGAGTCCTTTTACCGTGCATTGACCTCCTCATCACAATATTAAAGATTTCTCAATAATTAAGGGAATATAAAATATACAAACATACATACAAATGAAGTCTGGTGATATTTTCAATTCGGTTAGTATTTTAGTCAATGAAAATTTTCAGAAATAATCTAGAAACTAATCTCTATTTTTGTATGGAGTAAGATTTTCGTTAAAATAGTTTTAAAGTTACAGTGCCTCAAAGATTTCCATACTAATCTTAAATTAATCTTAGCACTAAAACTATATTTTAACGAAAGTATGACTTCATACTACATAGAGATTCGTTTCGAGATTGTTTCTGAAAAAAATCATTTACTTTAATTGGTTAGTATTGAAAATATCACCAGGCTTCGTTTGTACGCAGCGCGCATTTCCGCATTCCGAATTTTCTCCAAAGAAAATTCTCCAGAAAATTTATCCAAAATCCAAATCTTAAAACCCAAACCATAAAATCTAAATCTACAATGAAGGTGCTAATTCAACTAACTACAAACAAAAAAGCTATTTTTAACCGACTTCAAAAAAGGAGGAGTTTTATTATAGAATACTTTTACAGGTTCTAAACATTACACTTTTAAGAATATCGAAATAAATATAGGTAGAAGTGGCGGGTTATTTTGCATTTGTTTATACCCTATTAAATTATTGTATAAAATAGTTTTATGTCTTTTGTCAGTTTCAGTACCGTAAAACCATACATCTTTAGTTCTGGGCGCAAGTGTACAATTTTCTGTTGTGTCTCATTTACCCAAATTGCTACAAATAGCGCCATCTCAACAATTTTTCTGTTAACTTTCTCTTTGTTTACGATAGGGGTAATAAAAAAAATGAAAAATGAAAAAAGTTTATTTCAGTTTCCTTAAATCTAATACAAAGACATCGCAGGAACCATCTTTTGAGTAGCTATGAGTTACTCGTTACAGAAGGTTCCGCTCTTCCAATAATGTACATAATGAAGTAAGTTAGGAACACTGAGTTTGAACATAAAAGAAAAAAGAAAAAATTAGATAATAGCAATTGTTACATGGTTTTATGTGTAGCGATTTAATACGAGAGGTCAACTGGACCATCCTGGACTATAACTTGCATCCTAGGACTATAAATGGTAGCTACCGGTAGCTTTTTTTATTTAGCCTTTATTATTCTTAAATATTATGAAGAGGCACCAATGAACGGTAAAAGGACTCTTAAATGTAAATATTATTCTCTATCTTGTCTTGAAAAA
This sequence comes from Agonopterix alstromeriana, assembly GCA_963924505.1. NCBI lineage: Eukaryota > Metazoa > Arthropoda > Insecta > Lepidoptera > Depressariidae > Agonopterix > Agonopterix alstromeriana. The sequence goes on along the minus strand of OZ004685.1, from coordinate 9,927,159 downwards.
ATTCGTATCTATATCCGAACAATTATAGAAATTTCGGTAGGTGTGAATTAAATTATCCTAACGTAAGTGCCGAGTTAACTTATGCGAATGTCAATCTAACAAGTTGGTAACACTGTCTGTACAATATTGTATCATACTGCGCAGATTCAAATAATAATTCGTCTTTGAAATGGATTTTCCAAATTTACCATCGATAATAATGATGTAAAGAAGACAATGAAATCAATAAAACAGCAAACTATAAAACAAATTCAGTTCAAATGTCAGTTTTCGCGCCGAAACGTCAAACGTCAATCCGCCATTTTGATTAAGCTTATTGGCGCTTTCTCGAGGGTTGTTCAAGGATGTAGGTTCGGATGTATCGACGTCTCCCTCTTTCCTTGTTACATAATACGGAAATGGGTGAGGAGTGTTAACTTTCGGAGTAGGTTCCGCATGCGGGTAGGGCATTGGGGGGTGGTTATTGATTTTTCGCCGAGTTTGCGGCAGTCGCCCGTCACGCCGGTCCCCAGCGCGAAAAACAGCTACACCGCGCTTCGCGTTACCAAAAACTCCATTCTTTTATTCAAAATTCCTTTTAAAACACACCCATTTGAGTTATTTAACAAAATACGTTCGAAAATCTGTTAATTTTGTGTGCAAATTTGGTGCTGGAAGAGAATTTTCGTAAGTGTCAATTCCATCTGTCATTTTTTTGTTTCAAGGCTCCATTTTAATCAGTTTTATGCGACGATTGGGGTCTTTTATTACATTTTTTGTGTGTCCCTAACGTTGGGGATGGGCGAAATATGAATTGGGGTAATTTTTCTGTGAAATTTAGGAATAATTAAAATCAGCTGATTGGGTCTTCCCGAAACGTCAAACAGCAATTAAACATGATTTTTTTGACAAAACAAATGACATTCTTTAACAAAAACTCGTTAATATCATTAATTAATTAAAGTGTATAAACATTTGTAAATTCCACTTACCGCATTGTCGATAACGATTTTCGGCTTAATATACCTATTCCTTTTAACCGTACGAAACACACTCTTCATCTTGTTCACTTTTTAAAAAGCTACAGATTAAAAAATATAGTTTATAAAAAGTTTTAATCGCACGTTCAAATCTCTTCGAAGGCAACTCATCACTGATTTAGATGAGCGTCCCCTACATTAATCTATAAGGATTCAGGCAACGATCGCTATAGTATACGACCAGGGTTTTCTAGGACTACTATGTCGTGCAGTATATGACGTCATGGATCGTTACTGCCACATTATTGACAATGATGACGTCATTTGTCCTTGTTTAAGAACCCGTGCAATTATGCCGAGATTAATTCCGAGACGCCTGGGTAAGCGAGGTAAATGGCACATTCGTGTCATTGAGGCTGTGTGGTTTTTGTCCTTTGCCTAATGGACTGTGATACTGATTACGTTCTGTCGTTTTGGTAAACTACATACATGAGTTTAGGTATGTAAGTATAAGCCGTGGTGGTCCAGTAGCGAGTAACCTTTCCTGCCGTGCAGGAGGCGATGGTTCGATCCACGTCCAGGCCGACTCGTACTAATGAGTTTTTCGGAATTTATGTACAATTTGTAACACCACTGGCTTTTCGGTGAAGGCAAACATCGTGAGGAAACCTGCATGCTTCAATTTCGAGGCATGCATTGTACCCACTGTCCATTATAAGTGGCGACGGGCTCACCCCCTGTCACACTGGACAGAGTTTCGGTACTACTGGTGAAACGTGGATGCTCTGAGGTTTCAGAACATCTCTGACTACCCCCTCTGTGAATATAGTCGTGAGCATACATACAAGTATGTATTGTAGAATTTAGAGAGCGTTGGTGGTGCGTTGCGGAGAAGTATGGAATCTCAATCTTGAGGTCCGGGTTGAAAACCGCACTGACAACATACCATGTACCAATGAGTTTTTCTAACTTATTTACGTAATACCGACTGATCTCAAACTGTGAAGGAAAACATCGTGAGGAAACCTGCACACGCTAAAGAAGAAGTTCCGATGCGTATGTGAAGTCTACCAATACGCATTGGGCACTCGTCGTGAACTAACGCCCATACACCCTCCATGTGGGTGGGTGTGGGGATGTTTGATTCTTCATACAAAATATGTCAAATTAGCTGTTGGATAATCTAACTAGAACTTATCAAAAAGTGGTGTAACAGGCCCTACTCTCACATATTCTTAGAACAGCTTTAGTACCGTCCAAGATATGTGAGATAGTATATGTTTCAGATAAATAATAGTTATTTGTTATACAAGAGTGCAAAGTTGCTTTTAAACCGCGTGCTCAATTTTAATGACCGAGCAAGCGAAGGATTCAAAAATTAGAATCCTGAGCGTTAGCGAGGGAATCAAAAGATCACGAGGTGAAAAATCTTTGCACTCGAGTGCAACACGTAACTTTTCATCTCACCTCAGCGAGGAAATGACTAAATGCATAGCATAAGCACAAGCTCACGACTATATTCCCCGTGGGGGTAGTCAGAGATATTCTGAAACCTCAGAACATCCACGTTTCACCAGTAGTACCGAAACTCTGTCCAGTGTGACGGGGGTGACCCGTCGCCACTTATAATGGACAGTGGGTACAATACAAGCCTCGAAATTGAAGCATGCAGATTTCCTCACGATGTTTTCCTTCACCGAAAAGCCAGTGGTGTTAAAAAAAATGTTGTATGATAGATTCGGCGCCATGGAGGGAGAAGTAAATAGGTTTAATGATGTTTTGAATTCACAAACTTAGTGCACACGATGTTCTAAATTCAATTTACTTTATCCTCTAGCGGATAAAAACGGCTTTTGCACTCAGATATCTATGAGCAAAAATACTCTTTCCGAGAATATACTTTTCATCCCCCCAGGATGAAAAGTATATTTGCTAATCAGAATTGTCCAGAAAGCTAAATAGGAATCGGAAAATATCTTCGTTCTTATTTGGAATTATGTATAGCTGGAAACTGATAAATAAAATCGGAACGTCTAGAGCGTGCGTTTAAAAAAATGATTGTTTATAAAAAAAACTTCCTGCTTCTTCTGTTAAAACAAATCAAAATTTATTTCCTGTTATGTATAGTCTAATTTCATTTGAGAGATCATCGTACGAATTCGTAACGCAAACATAAAAGCACTTTTCAAAAGTATTGATTCGTCAGCTTTTAAAAATCTTTTGACATAAAATCTAAAAGCTTAGAAGTTTGAACTCTATTGCTTTAGGGATAAAGCTTGTTAAATCTGTTTTGGTACTTGTACGTACAGCGGTGAACGCAAGATCTGATGCCAATAGCAATGTTGGATGTTAGCCAAATCTATGAAATAGGCATAGATGCAGTTGTAACGCTAAAAATCCACAGGCAAGGCTACACAGAGTGTAAAATATTAAACAGGGTGCTTCAGAACAACCTGAACAACTTTCACTAGCCAACATCGAAATCGCGTAAAAATAACCAGCAGTTCCATATACAGGGTCCTTCTTAATATGGTGACACTTTTTTAAGAGGATAATCAGACCATCAAACTGAACAACTTTCTCTATGAGACCAACATCGAAATCGTGAAAAAAAATCAGCTGTTCCGTACAAAACTGCAAACCTACTAGTGCGAAACGTATGGGACAGCAGTTTTTTTTTCGCGATTTTGATATTGGTCCCATGGAGAAATTTGTTCAGTTTGACGGTCTGATCATCCCCTTAGAAAAGTGTCAGCATATTAAGAATGACCCTGTATGTATTTGGGTCGAGTAGGCATTGATATTTTCTGTCTGTGGAACAGTTGATATTTTTTCGCGATTTCGATTTTGGTTCCATACTAAAAGTTGTTCAGGTTGATGGATGGAAGCACCCTATTTGATATGTAATGGATTTAATTTTTATTTCAGGGTAAAATAATTTGTTTTAACTCTCTACACCTTGAATGAAATTGATTTTACACCCTGTATACGGTAGGGTGGCTTTAACAAAATGTTTCAAACGAAAACCAACAACGAAGTCTTCAACATTATGACCCTTGTCCCCAAAAAGGTGATTAGACCTCATAATAACAGTGTCCTTATATCGCTATTTATTATTAGAAGGAAGAATGCTCTAAAACGGTAAAGGAAAATATCGTGAGGAAACCTGCATACGCTGAAGAAGAAATTCTGATGCAAAGTCAAAGTCAATATAATGTATTCAATATAGGAGCTTGCAGCACACTTATCAAACGTCAAATCTTTTTAAAGCTACCACCGCGTCGGAACGTGTTGTCGCTGTAGAGAAGATGCGGCCAGAAACTCTACAACATAACACGACTTAATAACTATTACAATATAAATTCTTAAGCTAAAGTTATGTATACAATAATACATAGTCTATTCAAAAAATAATTGATACTATACAGTAAAGTAAATAAACTATAAGCTAGTGACCTCAGACCCAAGCATTTTGATCATTTGTGATGTGATTTGTGATGTGTGTGTGAAATCTACCATTTCGCATTATGCACGTGCGGTGGACTGACGCCCGTACGACCTCCTTGAGGGTAGGCCTGTGCCCTGCAGTGGGACATATACAGGATGAAATTAACATCATTAGCATTTTTTATAAACTAAGAGTGTACCCATCAAGCTGAACAACTTTTACTATGGGAGCAAACCGATCGAAGAAACAAAAAAATCCGCGATTCCATACTAAACTGCAGAGCCTACTCGACTCAAATGTATGCAACAGCGGATTTTTTTTTTTTCGATCGGTTTTCTCCTATAGCAAAAAGTTGCTCAGTTTCACGGGTAGAAGGATGCTAATAATATCAAATTTACCTTGTGTAGGCTGACGACTTTGACTAATTATTATAAGGACTAGCCTTGCGGTAGCATTTCCCCTCTGCCACGGTATAAGCACAATTGATATTGTGCATTTACTTTCAATTTTACACCTTATCACTAAACGACAGCCTATAATTGCGAAATAATAACTTCGAACTTAGAACGTTTGGGGTTCACACGAGACTACTTTCATGATTTTTAACATTCTAAATTAGAATCTAAAGTTATGGGGAATAAAATCCAAAGTTGTGGATTTCATGTTACCTCGCCCCCCGCAAAAAGTGGCAGAAATGTTTGTTAGTAAAAATACACGCGTAACCAGTCCACATATAAATAGTCAAAGGCTGATGATGATATTTGCAATTACCTCATAGTTACAATTACCCCAGGAGACCTTAAGTAAAAATCAAACAGCTTTCTCGTCTTGTAAAAAAATCTGGTAGGCTGTATCAAAGTAATAAGCTATCTTGTCATAACATATTGTTTTTGCAAGTGACCCTTTTTTACTACTGACCAAAAGGCGAAATGAAAGACATTCCACGTCAATATTTCTTTACCGTTCTAAGTGTGGTTTTACAGCCACGCTGACCGCCCGCGCTGATGGTCAGCGCGCGGTTCGCACTATGGAAATTGTGGGAACCGCGCGCTTACCGACCGCGTTTCACTGTGAAACAATCCAAAAGCCGCGAAGCTCGTGGCCCGCGACGCTTACGAACCGCGCTGGCGAAAGCGTCACTGTAAAACCACACTTAGTCATTTAGGTTAGTATGAAATAAAAATCGTTATTCCTTATCACTGGCCTTCGGAACGGCGCAAACGACCCGTTAACGACCGCAATGGCCTGAGAGCGGACGCCTAAGATCTAATTACTTACCTACGTATGTACATAGCTGAATATTTTATACAGGGTGAAATTGATACCATTGATATCATTAGCATCCTTTTAAATTATGATCTCTTAATATTTTTTTACATAATTCTCGTGAAAAGTAGGTAGGTACCGTAAGATATGACACTACAGGGTGAAATTGATATCATTAGCATCCTTTTAAACTAAGAGTCTACCCATCAAACTGAACAACTTTCACTATGGGAACACAACAATAAATGATTCTTATTCTTATTCTTATAACAAACCGATCATCCAGACCAATAAACTCGTCAAGCCCTGATAAACCAGATACAATACATAAACAATTGTTATCGGGTATACACGTTCCACTGGGGTCTGACTAGATTATAACGTGTAACCTTTGGCATTAAACCTGAAATGTTTTAAAACTCTATTTCACACAGTCAATGCCCGTACATAAATAACGTAGAAGGTCGAAAGGAGTCTTGTATATTTAACAGCGACCATACCTGAAACTAAACAGAGATAGCCTTTAAAACTTACAAAGTTATTCCTACATACATTGGCTGATGGAGCCTGCTAGTTCTCGAGTGGCGACCGGAAAGCGCAGCGTGGGTAGACCCCGCACAAGGTGGACCGACGACCTGGTGAAGGCGGCGGGAACCCGTTGGATGAGGGCAGCGCAGGACCGGTCGTTGTGGAGATCTGCGGGGGAGGCCGGCAGTGGGCCGTCTGTCAGCTGATGTGATGATGATGATGATACCTACATACATGTACAGGGTCCTTCTTAATATGCTGATACGTTTTAAGAGGATGATCAGACCGTCAAACTGAACCACTTTCGCATGGCACCAACATCGCAATCGCGAAAAAAAAGATTTGGATTTAGGTCGAGTAGGGAGTTTAGTATGGAAAAGCTGTTTTTTTCTTGCGATTTTGATGTTGGTCCCATAGAGAAAGTTGTTCAGTTAAATGGTCTGATCATCATCTTAAAAACTGTCAGCATATTAAGTTGGGCCCTGTATTCACGACTGTGTCCCATTCGTGTGTGCAGAGGCGATTGATCACTTTCTTGCCGTTTCTACAGCCATAAGTCGCTTTCACGCTCACTTCACGCTAGTCGGTTTCGAGTACATTATGGGCATATCTATACACCACCTATCATAGGTCAATCTACTATCACTCATCCTTTCCGTATTATGTCTTGTCTAGACTTATCACTGCTTCCTTACGATCCATAAACCGTCTCTAATCACACTGTTCCGTATCCGGTCATTCAGAGTCATATCACACATCATCATCAACAGATAGACGTCCACTGCTGGACATAGGCCTCCCACAGGGATTCCACAACGACCGGTCATGTGCCCCCAACCAACGGGTTCCCACCGCCTTCACCAGGTCGTCGGACCACATTGTGGAGGGCCTGCCCAAGCTGCGCTTTCCGGTACGCCGTCAACACTCGAGAAGTATCAGGCTCCATCGGCCATCGGTTCTGCGAGCAATGTGCCCTTCCCATTGTCATTTCAGTTTAGCAATTCATTGGGCCATGTCGGCTACAATCTGGCGCTATCAAATAGAGTCCGGCATCCGCAAATCCGGTATTCATCAAGTTTGCCATTTCATCTCCCGTATCCGATTCCATCTCTCGTCGTCGTATGCCCTAGGGAATTTTAAATACTGAAATCGCTACTACATATTGTATATGTTAGACCCTCACGTCTCTTGAAACCAAACTAACTACGTCGTCCCCTCACGTAGACATACTAACTTTTTGCCATCGTTATTTACTTTTAATACACAGAGCATGGAAGAAATGCAACGGCGCGTAGGTTTCTGCCGCGCGGGACAGAGACCGGATTTGCCGCCCCTTCTCTCGGTATTTCATGTATACACGGCGACACATCAAGCTACGCAAAACCAATATAAGCTGGCCGCGCGACGTTATACATTACTATACCTACGCGCGACCAGCTTATTTTGGTTTTGAGTAGCTTGATGTGTCGCCGTGTGTACAGAGAATGATGATGATCGATTTTAACTACGGCGACTGCTAATTTTGGATTCAAAAGTAGAAATTAGCAGCAGCGAAAAGCAGTAGAAAAACGCAACCATAACGGCTATTTTCATTAAAATAAAAATCATGATATGAATGCATAGAAGATTATCTAATGAGAAAGATTATGAGGATAATATCAATTATTTTATTAAATAGACTTTGTATTATTGTATATATAACCTTAGCTTAAGAATTTAGTAATAGTTATTAAGTCGTGTTATGTTGTAGAGTTTCTGGCCGCATCTTCTCTGCAGCGACAACACGTTCCGACGCGCTTGAAAAAAAGATTTAGCTCCTATATTGAATAAATTATGTTGACTTTGACTTTGAGGTTCCCATATTTGTTATTATAAGGAGAACCACCTTTCGAAAAGAATTTCAGCATTTTCAATGTTTTTAGTTGGTTTATATTACTATACGTACTAGAGTACGTGCTGTCTACTCTGTATTTTAGTCTCGGACACTTTATTCGGGTATTTTGTACTACACCCGGCGTCCATAGTGTTCTGCGTCAATGCCTGAGCATTTGAGATTCATTGATATTTTATACAAAGTACTTTTAAAGTCAGCGTATTTTGTTTTCTTCGCTCTGTGTTCTAACTTTTAACCCTCAAGAAGCAATGTTCCAACATAGGCAATTCTCCCAAATGTACGGCTGTCTACAGCCACCCCGAAACGCCTGCAATTTGGCTAGCTTCCACAGAATGAGTGTGCAATTTTATGTTTTCCACTATAAGTGGAGGAATCTGGGAAACTTTCAAAAGTCGCGTTATTGCGAACTTAGGTAAGTATAAAAGATTGATTTGTGGTGGGGTCCAATTTTAAGAGAAGTTTATTCCGAACACGCTAATGCGCGCTGCATACAAACGAAGTCTGGTTATATCTTCAATAGTAACCAATTAAAGTAAATTAAACTTTGCAGAAACAATCTAGAAACAAATCTCTATGCTTGTATGTTGTTCGATTTTTGTTAATATATACAGTTTCAATGTTAGGATTAATTTAAGATTTGTATGGAAACCTTTTATGCACTGTACTTTAAAACTATAATACATTTTAACTAAAATCTGACTTCATACTAGCATACAGATTAGTTTCTATATTGTTACAGAAAAATTTCATTTACTTTAATTGGTTAGTATTGAAAATATAACCAGATTTCGTTTGTATGGAGAACACCAACGGTAATATAGGGTATATTACTGAACTTACGGTAAATCCCAAAATACCTCAGAATCTTCTTTCGTGTCAGCGTGCATGATCATCATTCATGCTGTAGCGGAAAGGTTAGCCAGTCAACAATGATCGTATCAAGGCCGACTGCAAGCCCAAGGTGCGCCACACAAACTCGAGTTTCGTCTCTCTGGGAGAATCATCCTCACAAAAGTCTTCCTTCCTTAGGGAAAGTTATTAAGAGTAAGCATATGCTCACGACTATATTCCCCGAGGGGGTAGTCAGAGATATTCTGAAACCTCAGAACATCCACGTGTCACCAGTAGTACCGAAACTCTGTCCAGTGTGACGGGGGGTGAGCCCGTGGGTACAACACATGCCTCGAAATTGAAGCATGCAGGTTTCCTCACGATGTTTTCCTTCACCGAAAAGCCAGTGGTGTTACAAATCGTACATAAATTCCGAATAACTCATTGGTACGAGTCGGTCTGGACGGGGATCGAACCATCGCCTCCTGCACGGCAGGCAAGGTTACTCGCCACTGGACCACCACGGCTTGCCTTACCACTGGCTTGTTATTAAGAGTACACCCTTAAAATTTAGTTAGTAATTAAAAACTAGTGGCGTATTGAAATCTGACAAAAATATTTACTTGCTTGTCGCTATAAAAATCGTCTTTTGCGATTATCATTATATGTGAATATCTTATTTCGCGTATGTGCTATTATGAGAATGTAATGTCCTGCTAATATGATGTTTTGAGAATATCATACACTGCGACGGAGCGAATCGCAGGGGTTCGAGTAATCGACCGATTGCGGTAGAAAGTACTACCCGTCATAAAAACTTCTCAAATTAGCTCGTTTTTGTCTTTTTTCTTCCAAGTTTTTATGTTTCAATTCAATCTAAAATCTTTTCATCAAGTTTTTATCTCCTTGATAAAATCAAGCGATACAACACCGTACGATGAACTCTCAAACTAAAGAATTCATTTACAAAATGGAAATTTTTCTAAGATTGAATAACATTTGAAAGGACTGGCAAATTGGCTACGCGCCAAACTTCCAGACGTAAATTATCCATACATTTAGAGTCTGTCAAATTATATGAATACCGAATGCAGCAATTCTCGAAGAAAGCCTTTGACATTTCAACTTTTGCAAGATGACGTTTGAGTTTCGGAGCATATTGTCGGTCTCTCGAGAATCTTGAGCAAAGTTTTAGGTTGAATTGTTGAATGGGAACGTCGAAGACAGTTTTTGACTAGAGGAGGAACAATTGGCTATTTGACAGTTTTCGGAAAGTTATTTTAAAATATGCGTAGGTTTATTTTATACCTCTTACAATTATCTTTTTCTTAAAAAGCGTTATTTATTCGAAAAAAAATAATATTATTTTTCATTAAGTAATTTAAGATTCGCGTGAAAACAGCCGGTCACGTAATATTTCTAGCTGTTACGTCACATCACAATAAATAAGTAAAGCTAACTACGACGCTTCAACTCACATGACGTTTTATTGTTTGAAATGTGACGTCACACGATGCTCAATCATGGCCGCCCGCGTTTCAGTTTTTGTAATCCACAGTTAAAAACAATAATTTATTTTTCAAAAAATAAAATATTTACAATTTACTTTATTGCAAAAAACATATTTTATGATTGTTGTGCACCTATAAGCTACTTATATTTAATATATTTTATATGTTATCGTTACAGTTGTCAAATAGATAATTTAGGGATTAGGCATTTCAAATTTTCGAGAAAATATTATTCAAATATTATTTATGTCTATGAAACTTTGACTAATTATTATAAGGACTAGCCTTGCGGTAGCATTTCCCCTCTACCACGGTATGAGCACAATTGATCTTGTGCATTTACATTCAATTTTACACCTTATCACTAAACGAGACAGCCCATAATTGCGAAATAATTACTTCGAACTTAGAACGTTTGGGGTTCACACGAGACTACTTTTTATGATTTTTAACATTCAAAATTAGAATCTAAAGTTATGGGGAATAAAATCCAAAGTTGCGGATTTCATGTTACCTCGCCCCCCGCAAAAAGTGTCAGAAATGTTTGTTAGTAGAATTACACGCGTAACCAGTCCACATATAAATAGTCAAAGCTATGAAAAAATATTATCAATTCCAATGTTTCCTCCACGATTTCTAGTATAGGAATAATCTATCTTCAGGGCCTAAGCTGTACAGATTATAGTGTGATATCTTACGATACCCTACCTTATAATGTTATTGGGCTGAATGAATCTTTCTCCGTCACAAAGTCATTCGAGCATTTAGTAATCTGCGTTGGCAAGATTATTTACACGAGAATTATGAATAGAAATATTAAGAGGAAACCGTGCACCGTGAGGAAACCTGCATGCTTCAATTTCGAGGCATGTATTGTACCCACTGTCCATTACAAGTGGCGACGGGCTCACCTCCCGTCACACTGGACAAAGTTTCGGTACTACTAGTGAAACGTGGATGTTCTGAGGTTTCAGAATATCTCTGACTACCCCCTCGGAGAATATAGTCGTGAGCATATGCATATTAAGAGGATATAGCTCGTACGGAGCTACATTCAAAACGAAGTACCGTCCTAGTTTGAACATTTAGTAGGTAATTAAAGTAAAATAAAACCGGTCAAGTGCGAGTCGGGCTACTCCCGGACCGATGTCGACCGCCCCGACCGCAACAACCGCAATGTCTAAAATTGCCATACAACAGTTTGCTGTTCTTATAGCTTTGTATGGCAACTTTAGACAGTCTTACTATAACGTATGGGTATTGAACTAAGGTGAAGAACACAGTATAGAAAAAAAACGGTACACTTGATAATTTAAAATTTCATACTATTTTTTTATTTTATTTTTTCTTACGGCGGGTTGTGATCTGTAAGACTTAGGTTTTTAGGGTTCCGAAGTCAACAAGGAACCCTTAAAGTTTCGCCATGTCCGTCTGTGCGTCTGTCCGTCTGTCCGTCTGTCCGTCTGTCCGTCTGTCCGTCTGTCCGTCTGTCCGTCTGTCCGTCTGTCCGTCTGTCCGTCTGTCCGTCTGTCCGTCTGTCCGTCTGTCCGTCTGTCCGTCTGTCCGTCTGTCCGTCTGTCCGTCTGTCCGTCTGTCCGTCTGTCCGTCTGTCCGTCTGTCCGTCTGTCCGTCTGTCCGTCTGTCTGTCCTATTTTTGTTTAGGGTACCTACCTCCCTACACGAAAACTGGGGATGTAATTGTTTTTCTCGTCTATCCTATGGTGTGGGGTATCGTTGGATAGGTCTTTTAAAAATATTTTGGGTGTGGGAAAACCATTTCTCGATTTAGGGATCCGTTTAAAGTGTCGTCGTCGTCGTCGACCCCACGTCAAGACCACAACATGAATTATTTCAACTACGAATAAAAGAGAATCTCGTAAGAAAATCGTAACATTTTAGTAAAATTTAAGATGACAACAATTTCATGGATTCGCTTCTAAAGTGTTTAATTTACTAAAACGTTATCTTACTCACAAACTTAATTAACGTTTCTGTAAGTGCGAGAGAGAACAAGATAAAACATTTTAGTGCTCCGAGTTTAATGACCGGATTATGTAAAGTACAAAGATTCCTACTTATTTACTATACTCCATTCAAAATAGCAACGAAATTTTAAGGCTATTTTGCATTACAGAAACAGAGATTTGGGGGGGTTCCGCACCACACCACCACACAACATATTAACTTAGAAAAAGTTTTATTTTCTCCGGGACCTTTAGTGCGAGACCGACTCACACTTGGCAGGTTTTTATTATTTTTTGTTATACTGTAGAGTTTGCTCTATAATCACACCAAGTTTGACACTTGTATGTATTACCGTTTTTACGATAGAGCGAGGAGAAAAAACAATGTTAAAAACTATACTCCATTCAAAATAGCAACGAAATTTTAAGGCTATTTTGCATTACAGAAACAGAGATTTGAAACACTTCCTCTTACTTATTCTTAGAACAGCTTTAGTAACGTCCAAGATATGTCGGATAGTACATGTATCCAATAAATTAATTACATTTGGTAATCAGAATTGGCCAGAAAGCTAAATAGGAATCGGAAAATATCATCGTCCTTATTTGGAATGAAGTATAGGATAAGATAAGACTTTCATTTTATTATTCTGTAAAAATGTAAACATAAATAACCGGCCTAAAGCGTGTTGCTAACAAAATATATAAAATTACTCAACAAAAAAAAAACGGTCAAGTGGGAGTCGGGCTACTCGCGCACCGAGGGTTCCGTACAACAACACAATATATTAATTTACAAAAAAAAAATCATTTTTCCGGGACCTTTAGCGAAAACTGACTCACACGTGGCCAGTTTTTATTATTTGTTGTAATACTGTAGAGTTTTTACTATAACCACACCTATACTTCATTCCAAATAAGGACGACGAGATTTTCCGATTCCTATTTAGCTTTCTGGCTAATTCTGATAACCAAATGTAATTAATTTATTGGATACATATACTATCCGAAATATCTTGGACGTTACTAAAGCTGTTCTACTGTATAATAGTTTAAAATTAAATATTTTGAATGTAGGCTCTTTTGCCACCATTTTAGCCGCCCCTACGTCGGACAACGTAGGCTTAGTAATAGGGTCCCGTTTTCACCCTTTGGGTACGGAACCCTAAAAATGTCGTCGCCGTCGTCGGTGTGCGTCCCACGGGACATAGACCCAAGCAATACTACAAACATACTTATTTGTTCAGACAGTAATTACATACATATATAAGCTCACACCATTCTCCCATGGGGGTAGGCAGAGACGACGACCCCTCACACACTACGATTCTGACACTTCTTTTAGCATATCCAACATTCACACATCCTTTCATGCCCTTCCGATGGTTTAGGGTGCCACACATTTATTGTCCTTTTTACAAAAGACCATGAAATGTATGCATATGCATATGCTCACGACTATATTCCCCAAGAGGGTAGTCAGAGATATTCTGAACCCTCAGAACATCCACGTTTCACCAGAAGTACCGAAACTCTGTCCAGTGTGACGGGGAGTGAGCCCGTCGCCACATAATGGACAGTGGGTACAATACATGCCTCGAAATTGAAGCATGCAGGTTTCTTCACGATGTTTTCCTTCACCGAAAAGCCTGTGATGTTACAAATCGCACATAAATTCCGAAAAAACTCATTGGTACGAGTCGGCATGGACGGGGATCGTACCATCGCCTTTTTCGGAATTTATGTACGATTTGTTTAACACCACTGGCTTTTCGGTGAAGGAAAATATCGTCAGGAATCCTGCATGCTTCAATTTCAAGGCATGTCCCCACAGTACATTACAAGTGGCGACGGGCTCACTCCCCGTCACACTGGACAGAGTTTCGGTACTACTAGTGAAACGTGCATGTTCTGTGAGTTCAGAATATCTCTGACTACCGGGGAACATAGTCGTGGGCATATGCTAATGCATGCATGCTACCTTTCCACCTCTATTACTTCTCCCTCCACGGGTAGGGGCTAGGTAGGGAGGCTGATGATGATGTGTTGGTTTCTAACTGGAGTATGATCTTGGATTTATGCACAATGACCCTGACTAAGCCAATTTAACTCGCAAAACGCTTTAAAATCTAACAGAATATAAAAAATTCAGGCACTCATGCAGTCTACGAATATACGAGGTGACTTTATGAATAAATAATTGAAACTGCAGGCTGCCTCGAATCCAGGTATAAGCGCATTGCAGTAAGTAACTCTTTCCGTAGAAAAATGGTGAAATATTACACTATATCTGGGGCTGTCTTTTGTAGAGTCGACTGTGTCTGTGGTAATTTAAAAACTTACTTCTTTCATTTTTTTCGAAATCTTCAGCGTATGCCTAAAGGGGGTGCTTCAGACCATTAAAATGAATAATTTTTACTTTGGGACCCATATGCCCAGGGGCGGATTTGCCCCTAGGCCGGCCGGGCGGCTAATCGTGACAAAGAATTATTCACTGATGATAACAAGAAATAACTCAAAGTACCTAAATATTCTAAAGGCTCGCGCACATTATTTAAACTTTGAATCGATTTCGGTGAAAGTTGGCAATAAAGTAGGTAAATTCATTATTTAGTATATATGAGGGGTGCTGAAAGGAGCGGCTAGTACATACTAGATGGCCTGGGACCTAGGGCGGCCAAGACAGCAAATCCGCCACTGCATATGCCAGATTCCTGGTTATTTCACACATTTTGATCGAGTTTGACATTGAAATTTTCTTTGAAACAGCAGATTTTTTTGGCTATTTCAATATTGGTCCTATAGTAAAAGTTGTTCAGTTTGATGGTCTGAAGCAGACCCTTTTGTAACGTAATCGTATTGTAAGTTAACATCCTGTATGTATGTTTGATTAAATTAATTCGGGATAAGGCAGAATTAGATTCACCTTGTTCACTAGTAGGGCTAGCATGCCGCGCACGAAAATGACAAATCAAGGAACCCGTCATACGTGCTCATTTAGGCATGCGTAAAGTAAATATAACCGGTCAAGTGCGAGTCGGGCTACTCGCGCACCGAGGGTTCCGTGCCACACCACCACACAACACAACATAATTAACTAACAAAAAAAAACGTTTTTCTCCGGGACCTTTAGCGCGAAACCAAGTCAGTTGTTATACTGTATAGTTTGCTCTATAATCACACCAAGTTTGACGCTTGTATGTATTACCGTTTTTACGATAGAGCGAGAAGAAAAAACTTTGATAAAAACTATTCTCTTGTTGAGAACCCCCATTAATTTTAAAGTTTTTGACTTATTTATTATTCGTTATAGTGCAGTAGAATTAAATTATCAATTTGCATAAATTGTGGTACTAATGATAATTTCCCCATCAACAGAGTTATGTATGGATATGATTACCTTAAATTTGCAACCGATTTGGAATTACGGAAAATGGTGAAAATTGGGAAAAACCTTAATTATTTAATAACTCCAAAACAAAAATTGTGGTACTAGTTGCGATTATACCATTTATTTAGAGAACCAGTACCTACCTTCTCAGGAAATTTGGAGCGGTTGCGACATACGGAACCTACCTAAACTTGTAAAACAGATTTTTCGTCTTTAACTCCTAGGCATAATTTGTGGTACTAGTTGCGAACTCTTTGACAACTTGTATTAGCCTTCGACATTTAGTTTTAAGTTCGCAACCGGTTGCGACCTACGGAACCCTAAAAAAATACTTTTTTCGAAATTCTACTTCGGGCAAAATTCGCGTAGTCTGGATTATTGCTTCTATCATATTTATAAGTCGAATTCTATCTACCTTGTAATCGCAACTTAAGAAAACATTATGGAACATTGTCTATTTCATAAATAAAAACCGCGGGTGATGCGAGGGGAATGCGTGCGGCGCGCGGGGGCGGGTTGCAGCTTGTGCGTGGACGCGGGTGTTTCTACTGATTTTCGTTCGATTTCTAACAAAAATTTCTCGATTCGAGCGCTCGACGCAATTGGCCAACTTTTAAAATAACTTGCCAGGTTAGGACGATACATTTTGATACAGGGTGTAAACTCAATGTTGACATAGAAAACAAAATGTACCGCAGAGGTCTGATGGAAAACGGTGTTTTCTGTGAAAAGTATGGAACTAATTCTTTATTTTTGAATTGTCGACTGTAAAGTCTATTCAGAATTGACAATATAAATTTTTTTAACCACTTAATTTTAATAAAAAATATAAAATAGGTTATAAAATAAGAGATACGTATTTTTCTGATTTTATTTTTGACCGATATTTCTATTTTTAATTTACTTTTGAATTTTATGAAAAACGTAGGATTTATGCCTAAGATACCTTGGCCGCAATAACATTAAAAATAAAAACTGTCAAATACAATAGAAAAGCCCAGCAGGCAAAGGAATAAAATCTCATTCAACCTCTAAAATAATTAAGTAAAATAATGGATAGAAAAATCTGATAATTTTGATACAAGCTTTGAATCACTTAATCTCCAAACGGTTTCCTTATTTTGATACCTTTCTTAAAATGAAATGTTGTCAAATGCGTAACAAGTATTTTCATGAAAAAATTTACAAATTTGTAGTAACTACATCTAAAAGTTGAGCGCGGGGTGGCGAAATTTTCAAATGTAAAAAATTATTCCAAATCTCGAAAACTATTAAACTTTGATTTTTTTATTGTATTTTTCCCTGAACAGTTATAAACTCACCTATCTTCTGTATTCGGCTTGACGTTGAATTTTGGGACACCATGTATACATTATGTACGTATAAACACAATGTAATTAATTAATTATGTATACGTACGCGTATGTTATTATGTATGTATGTGTGTATATACATTTTGTACGTGCGCACTTTTTCAACGTGTTAATGAATAAGCGCAAAACCTCATACACCCCATCTGATTAATAACAAAATAATTAGAATGAAGCAATAATTTCATTATTTTGATACTTAACATTTAAAGTTATTCGCATTTTAAGTTTTGAGGCAAAAACGATTTATTATCATTTCAGCAATGAATGAAAGCATGCTCATAGATACATTTTAAGAATCTTGTTTTGGTAGTAAGTCGGGTGAGGGTAGAGGTGGGCGCCGCGCCGGGTTACCCGTGCCGCCGCCGCCGCCTCCGCCGAGTTAAGGTACTGCCGGCGTTAGTTGCCGGGCTAAACTGTACTTTACATGGGCTCTCCGCTGACGGCGCCAGTCGCTCATTTGGTTGCCGGCGCTGGTTGCCAAGCTAGCTGCCGGCGCTGGTTGCCAAGCTTGCTGCCGGCAGCCAGGTTGGGTGTCGGTGCTAGTTACTGTCATAATGTTAAATGAGGTTTTATGTTTTTAAAATGAATAAAGGTCTTCTGGAACTGGACTTCAAACATGTCAATGGTGTTTTAATAATTATCTCCAATTTAAATCATATAACAGTTACATGCCTAAACTGGGCTGCAATCGCAGGAAATATTCGGTGATTGAACCGTGACTGGACAACGTACGAACCATAACTTTTGACACATTTGGTATTGCGCTAATCGCGGTACATCTCATCATCTCAGCTCATGGCAGCCGTTATAGCCGTTTTGACAGATCGCTCACACGTTAAAGGCTGTCAGTTACATAGAGTTTAGCACGATGCGAAATTCAGCACAGTTGAATAGTAATTGGATTGCAATGTGATTAGAACTGAAATTGGATAAGAATAGAACTTCGATGTTTTAACTTAGCGCAATCGGGCTCCAGTACTTTACATGGGCTACTCCACATGCGAAAACTTATCATTTAAAATTGAAATTGTGACACTTTAATTGTTGTATGTTTCTTCGCCCCATATCACGAGAACCGGGACGAGTTGGGATTTAGTTCTTATTGTGATAGATTCTGGAAAAGTCCGTCTATAAACTACTTTAAGAGAGAGGCGTCCCAAATGAATCAGTTTTTCTGAAATGTAATAAATAGTTCACGTTTAATACAAAAAAATCCTATAAGTTATAATATCTTTGAAACTGTAGCTTTTTTGAAAAGTGTGTCATACAAACGTTGTAGGAAATGATAAATTGCATAGGATGCCAGCCAAAAAAAGGTTCAAAATCCCTAAGTCCACTTTTTATCCATTTGAAAACAGTGTGCGGCGCTGGTTATCCATATAGCTAGCTTGCCAAGCTAGCTGGCGGCAGCGCCCCGGTTGCCAAGTTAGGTGCCGGCGGCGCCGGTTGCCGAGATACCTGCCGGCGCCAACAGCCAAGTTCGTTACAGGCCTAAACTACTTTACAAGGGCTACTCCTTCGCTGACGGCGCGAGTCACTCATTTTCTTGCCGACGCTGGTCATCCATATCAGTGCCGGTGCTGCTTGCCAAGCTAGCTGCCGGCAGCACCCTGGTTGCCGAGTTAGGTGCAGGTGTCGCTGGTTGCCGAGATTACTGCTAGCGCCGAAAGCCAAGTTGGCTGCTTACAGGCCTAAACTACTTTATAAGGGCCACTCTCCGCTGACAGCGCTAGTCGCTCATTTGGTTGCCGACGCTGGTTTTCCATATCAGTGCCGGCGCTGCTTGCCAAGCTAAATGCTGGCAGCGCCCCGGTTGCCGAGTTAAGTGCCGGCGGCGCGGGTTGCCGAGCTGGCTGCCAGCGCTGACAGCCAAGCCAAGCCAGCGCTTATTACCGGTTTAAACTGTAGAGCGGGGTTTCTACACATAAGATAAAAGATAAGATAAAGATAAATATTCTTTATTTGCACACCAAGAAATAGAAAAATACAATTTAAAACAAGAATAAGAAGGGATACCGGGATTAGTCTAGCGATTCCTGCTAATACGAACCCCGTTATTTTTTTTTACAGTCAGATTGGTTTTTTTGAATGCTGAGAGATCGCGTTTGTAGTTGTAATAACATGAGCACGTTTTTTTCTTTTTGTTCTCGTTATATTTCTATTATATATTTCTGGCTCCTGGAGCTTCAAGATAAACATTTAACACCTATAGTGTGAATTTACAAACAAAAAAAAATATTGTCGCCACGGCGTAGAGCCGGCGCGCCGCCGCCAGCAAATTTCAGGTCGGCGCCCACCTCTGGGTGAAAGTGCCCGAGCGGTGGGTTTTTTTTTTTTTTTTTTTTTTTATTGTTGTAAAGCGGCTATTTGAGTCTTCTGCAGACTAGTATCACTTCGACCTTATTTAGATCTTTTGTGATCGCCACAATAGTTACAGTTCACTGCTAATACCCACTTCCTTTAAGAATTGTAGGATTTCTTTAGCAGTGAAAGATTTTACTTCACTCGGATGAACAAAGTGTTTACCCAAGTGTGCATATCGTTTGTGCATTAGTGGGCCACATTCACAAAGGATGTGAATGGGGGGTTCGTCCTCCTCCAGACATAATCTGCAGAGTTTTGTGTCCCTGATGCCTAGGATTGTAAGGTGTTTGTTCAGCCTACAGTGCCCCGTCAGCGCCCTCACTATAATGCGCAAGTTTGTCGTGCTGAGCGCGATTCTCTCCTTTGCCATTTTGCAGTCGTATGCCGCAATTAGTGCCTTGGAATGGTTTAGTCCTGGCGTATCCATCCAGTGATCAGTCGATTTTTTAAGACATAAGTTCCTAAGCGTTAAATTGAATAGGCTTTTAGGGACCCCACAGAACGGCTCTGGTCCATACTGCGTGCCACCAGCACCATCTCTCGCTAGCTCGTCGGCCCTTTCATTGCCTACGATGCCCGAGTGCCCAGGAACCCATCTTAAAATTACCTTGTTCAATGCACCCAAGGTATTGAGGAGAGTCAAGCAGTTTTCCACTAGCTTCGAACTTATTGTGTCGGAAGCCAGCGCTAATAGAGCTGCTTGACTATCGGAGTTTATGTAGATAGTATGGTTGACGTAGCGCTTTTGCAGATTTGCCTCCGCACATTTTAGGATGGCATATACCTCTGCCTGGAATATTGAGGCGTACTTTCCGAGATTTGTTCTTTTCATAAACCTCGGACGCTCTCCATATACTCCACAGCCTACGTCATTTCTAGACTTGGAGCCATCAGTGAACCATATAAGACTGCCGGCTTTCCAGTGCACATTGTCACTTAGCCAGTCAGTTCTGGATGGTAGCTCCACAGTAAAGCGTTATATACATACGTTCTTAGGCTGCATAACATCTGTTATCATGCCTAGAATAGGAATTGCCATGACTGAGTCTTTAAAAGATCTCAAGCCTTCGGAAAGCCAGTTCGCTGTGGTCTGAGAGGCGATTCTGTGCATACTGGCCATTGCCACTCTTTGCACGTGTAAATGCAAGGGCAGCAGCCCCAACAGTGCATTTAGCGCCTCCCCAGGCGAGGTGGACATGGCTCTGGTTGCTATTAAGCAGGCGGTTCTTTGTAGACTGCTTAGCTGGGTGATTGCAGTCCGCTGTTTGGTCTTCCTCCACCATACCACAGAGGCGTATGTTACTACCGGCCTCACAATGGCGGTGTACAGCCAAGGTTGTTCTGGGTCTTAGTCCCCAGTTCAGCCCTGCCATACGACTGCATGTGCCCAAGGCAATTTTGGCCTTCTGCAGTACATTTTCTAAGTGAGGGTTCCAGGTAAGCTTCTGGTCAAAGGTTACGCCCAGATATTTAACTTCCGTGGAAAATTGTATTTGATTGCCATTCAGTGTAGGCTGCACAAGCCTGTTAAGCTTTCGCTTGTTCGTAAACGGCACTATAACAGTTTTACCAGGATTAACCGATAATTCGTTTTCTCTACACCATGCACTTATGGTATTGAGAAGCTCTTTGTATAATGGTTGATATCATGTATTGGCTATTGCACCTTACTGTGATCACTAAGTCATCAGCGTAGCCTTGAGTGTCAATTCTGAGGTCAGACATCTTATGCAACAGCTGGTCCACAGCAAGGGTCCATAATAGGGGCGATAACACCCCACCTTGCGGACAGCCCCTTGTCGTGGCCACTTCCACCGTGGTAGAATGAAGAGTAAGTTTTACTCTTCGGTTTGAGACCATTGACTTAACCCATCTGATCGTGATCGGGTCTACCTGTTTCAGTTCGAGTCCCATGACCAGTGTTCTGATCGGTGTATTGTCAAAAGCTCCCTCAATATCTAGGAATGCACACAGTGCAATTTGTTTGTCCTCCAGTGCCCTTTCTATTCTGTCGGTCAGGTCGAGCAGAGCAGATTCCGTAGATTTACCTCTGCGGTGGGCATGTTGGTTGGGGTGGATGGGTCTGCTAATTAGGACCCCATCTCTGATGTGTCTGTCCAGTACCTTTTCCATTGTTTTCAAAAGAAAAGAGGAGAGGCTTATTGGTCTAAATGACTTCGGCAATGAGAAGTCTTTTTTTCCAGCCTTAGGTATGAATATAACCTTACTCCACTGTTCCGGTATGTGACCGCAGGCATAGCTTGCTCTGAATATCTTGAGCGGTGGGTTGAGATCGAGTTCAGTAAATTTTAAATTTTACAAACATATTATTTAATATTTTGATAAAATTGAAAAGTTAAAAACATGATAATTCGATTCTGCTCTCGATTCTAAACAAACTACTTTCGTTCTGCGTTAATTCATTAACACGTTGTATAATGTGACTATGTACACGTTTTCTGTAACTGACTATACGTACGAACGATGTGTGCTGGCTGTGTACAATAACGGTTTTAATCCGTCCATGTGTAGTATAAGGTAAGTCTAGTAAAGTCACAGAATAGGTAATAACGAGTAGTAGTAACGAGCCGTGAACCCCCGCGACATCCCGCGCGTCTCACAACACCCGCGTACACGCATAAGCTGCGCTACCCCCGCGCGCCGCACGCATTCCCCTCGCATCACCCGCGCTTTTTATTTATGAAATAGACAATGTTCCGTAATGTTTTCTTAAGTTGCGATTACAAGGTAGATAGAATTCGACTTATAAATATGATAGAAGCAATAATCCAGACTACGCGAATTTTGCCCGAAGTAGAATTTCGAAAAAAGTATTTTTTAGGGTTCCGTAGGTCGCAACCGGTTGCGAACTTAAAACTAAATGTCGAAGGCTAATACAAGTTGTCAAAGAGTTCGCAACTAGTACCACAAATTATGCCTAGGAGTTAAAGACGAAAAATCTGTTTTACAAGTTTAGGTAGGTTCCGTATGTCGCAACCGCTCCAAATTTCCTGAGAAGGTAGGTACTGGTTCTCTAAATAAATGGTATAATCGCAACTAGTACCACAATTTTTGTTTTGGAGTTATTAAATAATTAAGGTTTTTCCCAATTTTCACCATTTTCCGTAATTCCAAATCGGTTGCAAATTTAAGGTAATCATATCCATACATAACTCTGTTGATGGGGAAATTATCATTAGTACCACAATTAATGTGAAATGATGCTTTATTTCGTGCTAATTCTACTGCACTATTAAGAAATCAGCCGTAAACTAAACTAATATTCGGTGAAAATTTCAACTATCAAGCTATTACGGTTCAAAAGTTACAGCCCTAAATAGGTAGGGCGGACGGACGGACAACGTAGGCTTAGTAATAGGGTTCCGTTTTCACCCTTTTGGTACGGAACCCTAAAAAGAAGAGTCACATCTAGATTTTTGTCGTTTTCTCGAAAGCAACACGCTACCTTGGCCCAAAGGCAATAAAGAGTTTCGTGAATGGCATCCAATCTTTTCCACTGAATTACACAAATTATTTACCTACGTACAAACTTTAGTGCAGTGTTTGTGCACGAAAGCAACGTTTAAATAAGAACTTTAACCTTTTGACCGTCGAGTTATGCTGTCACTCAATATAATGTACCTTATGCACGCAAAGCCTGCATAGGCGACGCGACGTAGATTCTCATACCCCGAGAGACCCTGTGCCCCGAATGATTCAAATTCAGATACGCACCTCAAAAGTTGAAACTAGGAACCCTGTATACAACGTGTTAATGAATAACCTCAAAACTAGAAAGTAGTTTGTTTAGAATCGAGAGCAGAATCGAATTATCATGTTTTCAACATAGGAAATTTTTTTTGGAAGCCGTGTTGGTCCAGTGGCGAGTAACCTTGCCTGCCGTGCTGGAGGCGATGGTTCGATCCCCGTCCAGGCCGACTAGTAAAAAAGAGTTTTTCGGAATTTATGTACGATTTGTAATACTACTGGCTTTTCGGTGAAGGAAAACATCGTGAGGAAACCGGCATGCTTCAATTTCGAGGCATGTATTATACCCACTGTCCATTACAAGTGGTGACGGGCTCACTCCACTGGACAGAGTTTCGGTACTAGTGAAACGTAGATGTTCTGCAGTTTCAGAATATCTCTGACTACCCCCTCGGGGAATATAGTCGTGAGCATATGCTATGCTAATTTTTTATCAAAACATTAATTTATTTGTTTGTAAAATTTTTAAATTTACTGAACTCTGTCTCAACCCACCGCACGGGCACTCTCACCCTACTTACTACCAAAACAAGATTCTTGAAATGTATCCATGAGCATGTTAGCGGTTTCGTTCATTCAAAAAATCGTTTTTGCCTGAAAACTTGAACTGCGAATAACTTTAAATTTTAACTAATAAAAGAATTAAATCATTGGTCCAATGCAATTATTTTGTTATAAATTAGTTGGGGTGTATGAGGTTTGTAATCTGCTCATAAAGCCCTTTCATTTGATATCCCACATGCTATGTCGGAATGAAAAAAAATATCTTTGTATGGCCATCTTTATGACGTCACATTCTACCCCCACAGTCTCAGCGCTTGTCATCTCATATATTCCAAATCACTGAACGCATTAATACGATATAGAACGTGTTAATGAATAAGCGCAAATATTCATACATCCCAACTGATTTATAACAAAATAATTAGATTGGAACAATAATTTTATTATTTTGATAGTTAACATTTAAAGTTATTCGCATTTGCCGTGCCGTGGATTCATTTTAAGAATCTTGTTTTAGTAGTAAGTAGGGTGAGTGTGCCCGTGTGGCACACGGCTACACGGGCACAAGGCCCGAGGGTTAGGGTTATGGGTTGAGATCAAATTCAGTAAATTTTTAAATTTTACGAACAAATTCTTTAATATTTTGAAAAAACTTAATTATGTTCAAAACATAATATTTCGATTCTGCTCTCGATTCTAAACAAACTACATTCTAGTTTTGCGTTAATTTATTAACACGTTGTATAGATTGTGAGTCGATTTCTTTTAGTAAGATGTCAATGGTCTTGATTAACTCAACTCTTTCTATTCCAGCAGCGAATGCCCCAGGAGCCCAGCCTTGTCAGGGCGTAGTACTAGCCCAAGAGATCCGCCGGCCAAGGAGGCAGCCCCCAGATGATCGGCTCATTCTGGAACCTGTGTCGCGCGTGCCCTTCCATGCCAGTTGATAAGGTAAGAAACATTTATTGAGGAGAAAGAGAGCTAAGTCTCCGTATAACAGAATAAGACAGCAGGATTGCATACCTATATCTTACATCGTCGATTTTTTTATAGTGTCTTTAACGGCTCTGGATACTAGTCCTATTGAGCCATTCGTTATTTTTTTCCTTTACATTCTTTATTTTGATGATGGGATGATAGATGACGATGAATCTGTGGTCGATTTCGTAAGCTCGCGCGTTGCCGCCAAAATGACCATGTACGAGTTAACTTGAACCAAAACTTATGTTCTGTTATCGTATTTATTTGAGATTCCTGTTACGTCGGTCGCTTTACGCAACTGTTTGATACACAATCCGCGCGAAATTATGTCACAAATATCACTAAAACCAATTTTTTACGAATTTCAAATACGACGAAACATAGCAAGAGCAATGGTGCCAAGCAAAACAAAACTCCTACATCTTCGATTTGCCTCAGTGTTGCCACCTCACCTCCGGAACAAGTAGCTAAACCGTACACAAAATACTGGAAATTTCACTGTCGCTAAATTGGCTAAAAATGGTTGAACAAAGTAAATTAAAAAACACAATTACAGGGTACCTTGAGGGCTGATTATACCCATGATACTGAACAACTTTACCTAAGAATAAGAAACCTATAGGAAATTCGCAAAAATTTACTTTCCTTACTAAATGCAATCAACTGATCGAACGATTGTATGAAAATTTGAAAAGAAAAATGCGAATTCCCTATAGGTTTTTATGGGACAGTTGTTCAGTATCATGGGTACAATCAGCCCTCAATGTATGGCAATTATGTATATTTTTAGAATAAATATTGAATTTAGAGTTAGTTATTTTAAACCTAGTCTATTTCTATATTAATGTTTTACAATGCTCAATGTAGAGAATAGCCTCTCGACTACTGCGTTTGGGTGAGAAAATACGGTAAATAGTCATTTATTACCAAATAAATAAACGAAAAAATGTGGCAAGAAAAAGTAGCTAAAATATTAAGCCAACGAATATATTTTTTGTAGTTAACGAGTTGAAAATGATGCTAGATCTAGGAAGAAGTGGCCAAAGTGGTCACACTGGTTTGCCTTAGTTCATTACGCCTCCACGTGTCGTAGTTATATATTTCTAGCGCAGTATCTACAACAAAAATGAGTTAAATAAACAGAAATGCTCGTTTTACCGAACTGTAAATCCAATAGTGAAAATTTCTAAAACCTTTATTTTACCTTAGAATACCATTATTTTATACAAAGTTCATTATAACAAGCTTATAAAGTACCTAATATGACTGAAATAAGCTAGAAATCGGGGGGGAAGTTGGTTGGCTGTCCTGTAAAATTTTCCGAGGTCACGTTGCAGGGTTTGCCCCGAACACTTGTCTTTCGCGTGGTATTCGCGCGGTTCGCGTCTCAGCCTACCACGAGGCCCCGCAATCCTTCTCAGTTGTGTTCTAACTCAAAAAAATCCTCGAGATTGGATAGATACTCCCTCAAACCACTTGACTCTGGCGTAAATGCGGTGCTAACGCACAAGCAAGAAGTCCATTAATTACAAATAAATTTAAAAAATTCTGAAATTAGTTTCGCCCTTCTGCACCGGTGACGACGAGTTTTCAGTTTGATATTCTGAATCACCCCCTAAAATATGTAGCATTAAGTTTACACCCTGTACAAGCGACACCAAAATAAAACGGGATGATTTTTACGTGCTAAACCCCGGTAAAGTTTGATGGTTTAATAAAACATAACGACTGATTCCTCTCCCAAACACTAATCTATTTCCTTTTAGCTTCAAGCCTAACATTTTAATCTAGACTTTCCAGGTCATAAACTATTAACCTAGATCGATCGGTTTCAGCCTAAAACGTTGTATATTTTGTAGACGCCCACGTTTTTGGGGCTTCATTTAATAAGTACATAGTGTTGGACTCGTCGACGTGGATTACTTTTCTATTTATAAACTTAAAATTACTGTTATGCTATGTCAAGGCTGGCCAAACCCAGGCCCACGGGCCACAAAGTGGCCTGCCAAGGCATTTGAATTTGCCCGCCGCAGCAGTCCGGCCAGCCGGCCAATATCCAGACTATATCTATCTATACTAAATTTGTATCAGAAAAACCTCTTCATAAAACACATTAAGAGGATATAATTCGGAGCGCATTCAATACAAACGAAGTAAATGAAAATTTTTAGATACGATCTGTGATATTGTGATATTGTTTTCTTATCTAGTTTAGTAGTCCGAGGACTAGAAATAAATTAAATATGATTTGCTTTTTTGTGTATAATTTTAGTAGTTGAGTAACTAAAAACCTCTAACTAAAAGTAGTGGCCCGGCGCCGCCTCAACTTAAAAAAATTTTCCCGCCTAGAAAATCTATTGGCCAGCTTTGTGCTATGTTATGTTATGCCAGGTTAGAATAGACCACCGCATCAGGAAGGAATAGATTCTCTTCCCATTAATGTTGGAGAAGGTGGCTAAGAAAAGACATACTAGGCAGGATTTATCTAAAGGGACAAGGGGACGTACAGAGACCATTGAAACGGTTTTCTAGCAACCACGGTACTCTAAGCCATACTAGAGAATTTAAATCGTTAATCAACAGGTATCCTTTCCATGCTCAAGCTCCACCTGAATTCACTTCACAAAAACAAGAGAATCTTATTGAACTCTCTTGCGACAACAGTCTGAAAACATAGCTTGTTCAGATTTGGTGGAATTTTGGATAGTGGTAAAAATGTATATCCAGTTTCTAAGTCCAGTTTCTGATTCCCTTTCCAACATTATTTTTATGAGAAACTGAATTTTTAGCCGTAGCTTTAATAAAGATCTAACAAAAATCAATGTAGAGGAAGAAAATTGAGAGTATCAATATCAAGTCTTAGGCTGCCTGTCCACTGGCTGGCTGGCTGTCTTAGGCTGCGGAGCGGAGAAACGAGGGAATGTTAGCCAATGGGATTGCATAAAATCTCCGCTCCAAGATTTTTTGCAATCCTATTGGTTGATATTTCTTCATTTCTCCGCTCCGCAATTTGAAAACTGTGTCAAAAAGCTCACGCGTCACAAATCTGTAAGTGCGTCGTGAACTGAACGAGTTTGGAAACCCTGTGTTACCGGATGGACGGACGTGTCAAGTGTAAGGTTATTATCTTTTCACCCACAAAAATACTGCATAAGAGACCATATCCCTCAGTCGCCTCATACGACACCCATGAGAGGAAATGGGTGGATTATGGCGGCAACATACTAGATTATATCTTATACAGAGTTTTAAGGTAAACAGTTGCATTACTTTAAGTTGTGATTGTACCCATGAGACTGAATAATTGTACCTAAAGAAACCAATCTTCTGGTTATTCTGTGGGGAGCAAGCCCTGGTATCAGAGTTTTTTCAGACCGCCTTTACGGCCTCTGATGTGTTTTTTATGTAACGACTACTACCACGAGACATAGTAGCCGGGACCAACGGCTTAACGTGCCATCCGAATCACGGAATCATTTCTCATTTCAGAAACCAATTGAACGTTTGTACGAAAAGTCAACATTTTTTTGCGAATCTCCTATAGGTTTCATAGGGAAAGTTGTTGAACATCATGGGTACAATAACCCCTTAAAGTAATGCAACTGTTTAAGTCAAAGTCAAAGTCAAAGTCAAGTCAAAGTCAAAGTCAATATAATTTATTCAATATAGGAGCTTGCAGCACACTTATCAAACGTCAAATCTTTTTTAAAGCTACCACCGCGTCGGAACGTGTTGTCGCTGTAGAGAAGATGCGGCCAGAAACTCTACAACATAACACGACTTAATAACTATTACAATATAAATTCTTAAACTAAAGTTATGTATACAATAAAACATAGTCTATTTAATAAAATAATTGATACTATACAGTAAAGTAAATAAACTATAAGCTAGTGACCTGTTATCTTTTCACCCACAAAAATACTGCATAAGAGACCATATCCCTCAGTCGCCTCATACGACACCCATGAGAGGAAATGGGTGGTTTATTTTACGCGGCAACACACTAGATTATATCTTATACAGAGTTTTAAGGTAAACAGTTGCATTACTTTAAGTTGTGATTGTACCCATGATACTGAACAATTGTATCTAAAGAAACCAATATTTTGGTTATCCTGTGGGCAGCAAGCCCTGGTATCAGAGTTTTTTCAGACCGCCTTACGGCCTCTGACGTGGTTTTTATGTAACGACTACTACCACGAGACATAGTAGCCGGGACCAACGGCTTAACGTGCCATCCGAATCACGGAATCAGTTCTCATTTCAGAAACCAATTGAACGTTTGTACGAAAAGTCGACATTTTTTTGCGAATCTCCTATAGGTTTCTTAGGGAAAGTTGTTCAACATCATGGGCACAATAACCCCTTAAAGTAATGCAACTGTTTACCCTAACACCCTGTAGATGCTTATTGCGCATGCACTCCAATTACTCAAGCACGTCTTATTTTCTCTCAAACTGAAGGTACGACCACAAAACCACTCCACTCAGTTTTATCCTCATTTCTAAATGATCCGCAACACAGAACATTCGACATGTCAGGCGAACCAGCTATCCGACTGACGTCTTTTGACCTTCATTTAGTTTTCAGACTTTTGCCTTTTATTAAATAGACTATATATTATTGTATACATAACTTTAGCTTAAGAATTTATATTTTAATAGTTGTTAAGTCGTGTTATGTTGTAGAGTTTCTGGCCGCATCTTCTCTACAGCGAAAACACGTTCCGACGCGGTGGTAGCTTTAAAAAGATTTGACAAAGCTCCTATATTGAATAAATTATATTGACTTTGACTTTGACTTTGCCAATTTTGGAACGGAACACTGAAAAAACCCTGCACACACTAGCAATTTCCCTTCGATGCAAGAACTGTGATTTTAAAGGCGATATAATAAGATGTTGGTGATAAGGGATGGCATGGTTTGCCGGGGGACTCTGCGCAAACGAAGATTGACGAGGGGAATAATTTTCCTGGTCGTATTGTACTAGGAGCGTGCTCCTTACAAATGAAGTCTGGTGATATTTTCAATACTAACCAATTAAACTCAATGATTTTTTTTTAAACAAACTAGAAACTAATCTCTATGCTTGTATGAAGTCAGATTTTCGTTAAAATGTATAGTTTTAAAGTTACAGTGCCTCAAAGATTTAAATACATATATTAAATTAATCCTAGCATTAAAACTGTATATTTTAACGAAAATCTGACTTCATACAAGCATAGAGATTAGTTTCTAGATTG
This sequence comes from Agonopterix alstromeriana, assembly GCA_963924505.1. Taxonomy (NCBI): domain Eukaryota; kingdom Metazoa; phylum Arthropoda; class Insecta; order Lepidoptera; family Depressariidae; genus Agonopterix; species Agonopterix alstromeriana. The sequence goes on along the minus strand of OZ004685.1, from coordinate 9,897,131 downwards.
TTTCCGAAAAATTTCATTGAATTTAATTGGTTGGTATTGAAAATATCACAGACTTCGTTTGTATGCAGCGCGCATACGCATTCGGAATAAACTTCTCTTAACTGTCATTTGACTTAATTTAGGCATGTTGGTGTGCCGATGAAGAATACAATAGCTTTAATTTAGCTAATCACTCTATAAACACTTAATTAGGAAGTATCGTCCTGTTACAGTCCTAGTACTTGATAATGGCCGTTTGTTCAGTGACGGATTTGTCCTAAGGCCCAGTAGGGCCTAGGGCGGCCAGATATTAGGGGCGATCAATCGTGAAAAAAATAACAGATGATAACAAGAAATAACTCAAAGTACCTAAATATTCTAAAGGATCACATTATGCAGTTGAATAAATAAAATCTAAAACCGTTTGAAATTTTTGTTTTTAGTAGTGTATGTATGTTTTATTGAAATGTGTAATTGTCCCTGAAACCTTGGAAAATATTACAAACTAGCAGCTATTATAGTTAACAAAATTTCTGAGTCGATTTCGATAAAAGTTGGCAATAAAGTAAATTCATTATGTAGTCTATATAGGGTCCTTCTTAATATGCTGACACTTTTTAGGGGATGATCAGACCATAAAACTGAAAAACTTCCCTATGGCAAAAACATTGAAATCGCGGAAAAAAATCTGCTGTTGCAGTCAAAACTGCAAACCTACTCGAATGGGATGGCGCATTTTTTTCCGCGATTTCGATTTTGGTTCTATAGAGAAAATAGTTAGTCGTGTTGTAGTTGGTTGGTCTGATCATACTCTTAAAAAAACTGTCAGCATATTAAGTTGGACCCTGTATGATGGGTGCTAAGAAAGGGGCGGCTGGTAGCCTGGGGCCTAGGGCGGCCAAGACTACAAATCCGCCACTGGCGCAGTTAGATTAGTATGTACTCTAGGTACAGTCAACATTAAAAGTAAATGATAAAATTCACTTTCAAAATGATTACTTATCTAATATTATATTCGAGCCGTGGTGGTCCAGTGGCGAGTAACGTTGCCTGCTGTGCAGGAGGCGATGGTTCGATCCCCGTCCAAGCCTACTCGTACCAATGAGTTTTTCGAAATGTATGTACGATTTGTAACACCACTAGCTTTTCGGTGAAGGAAAACATCGTGAGGAAACCTGCATGCTTAAATTTTGAGGCATGTATTGTACCCACTGTCCATTATAAGTGGCGACAGGCCCACTCCCCGTCACACTGGACAGAGTTTCGGTACTACTGGTGAAACGTGGATATTCTGTGGTTTCAGAATATCTCTGACTACCCTTGGGGAATATAGTCGTGAGCATATGCTATGCTATGCTACTATATTCGTGCTGGTAATTTTATGACGCTCTTTTCACAGAACGTTTAAAATTTTGTTAAATTTCGTTCTGTTTCAAATTCATTTACATTTCATTACATTATGAATTTCCCCAAAGTTCACTGACTTTAGCTGTTGACTGTACATGGCAAAGTAGGAAAGTATCGATTATAAACAAATTACTGTACTACAAGGACAATGTGTTTCTATTTTAATATATAGGTATATAGGATTATGTAAGTATTTCTATCTGTAGTGGTTTATATCGCCTGTGATTCCTTCTTTGAGTAGATTTCCTCATTTATTTCCGTGGGTCCCGTTCGAGACGACTAAGCCACGGTTTATACAGAAGAGACGTGTGGCGGTGGCGGGTAATCTAAGTAACACAATATAAACCTTATAGTACGTAACATAGCGTCGTTTTTGTCGTAACGGAGATTCGCACCCGCGCCTCCATGTGACGTCGCCTGGAGGCGCGGGCGTAATTCTCCAAACGACGCTATGCTACGTACTATAAGGTTTATAATTGTGTTACTTTGACTATTCGCCACCGCCACACGAGTCTCTTCTGTATAAGCTGTATTCGCCCATAAAAATATGTTACAAGGACCGTTATCCGATAGTTGCCTCGTACGTTACCTACGAAATAAAATGGTGGGGCAGGAGGATGATTATGATAATTTTAACACATATACACAGATAATCTAAACAGTTCGGTGACTAAATGACTAACTGACAGATAACCACTAAAGAGGGAAATATGTTTTTAATACAGTCTGCAGAGGATGTAGAGGTGCCTATGAATATATTTTTCGAAAACTGAAAGGGTAGAACAGGGTGTTGAACTTTTTCAAAATCCACGAGGACTACTAAAACTACTAAAAACTACTAAAATTCGTATTGAATTTCGGTTCAGCTAAAAATGATTAATTCTTCTTCTTCTTATCGTGTGGGCAGCAAGCCCTGGTGTCAGAGTTTTTTCAGACCGCCTTACGACCTCCGACGTAGTTTTTATGTAACGACTACTACCACCAGAGATAGTAGCCGGGACCAACGGCTTATCGTGCCATCTGAAGCTCGGAATCATCTTTCTTTCAGACAGTCAGGTGATTCAGCCTGCCATGTCCTAACTAACTGGGGAAAAACGCACAAAGTGACATATCACTAGGTGTCCCCCGTGGGGATCGAACCCACAACCGTGTCAAGAACACAATGAATGCTCTTAACCATTAGACCATGGAGGCAGTTAATTAATTAGGTACTTTAAAGTATTTTTTTTGGTTAGGTACAGGAAAAATTACTACCATTTTACCAAAGCTATCATATCAAACAATGCTTGCAAAGGGCTTCCTGTAATAACCGTTTATCCCTTTTTTCCGGATTCCGGATATACGACGGCATCCGGACCACATCAGTTTTTCCGAGACATTGCCGGAACATTATCATTTTATCCTTTGCAGTCACGCATGCACGATCCAGACTAATAGTTTTACTATTTCTAGAAAAGTACTACGACGTACTTTTGGGGTTCTCAGAATCTTTACTACAAGTAAGTAAAGAAAAATAAAAAAAAAAAAGATTTTTTTTTTGTATTTAACATGACCAAGTGGATGACTTCCAAACTCAAAAATCTTTATTTAACTGAAAACGAGGGTGATGTAGATTCTATCACCAGGTCGAAACGTGTTTTCGAACTTAAAACTACAATACACCCCGTATTGTAGTTTTAAGTTCGAAAACATTTTACATAATTTTTAAGGAAGTTTTAGACCATCAAACTGAACAACTTCTAACATGGAACCAATATGGAAAACGAGAAAAAAATCATACATTTTGGTCGAGGGGCCATTGTCATTTTTATGGAACAACCAAATTTTTTCCGCGATTTCAAAATTGGTCCCATATAGTAAACGTTGTTCAGTTTCATGATCTAAAACACCGCCTTAAATATGTAACGCATTGAAGTTTACACCCTGTATACGTTTCTTAAACTAAGGTTATGTAGGTATAATAAACAATAGTTACATACAAAAACTCACGACCGTAATCCCTTTCGAGGTACAATAGTTACTCTTACATAGTAAATATTTTTGACTTTGAGCGCAGATATCTCGAGACAGAAGCATTATACCAATTTAGTTTCTATGGAAGTTTTGTTCCATTGGACAAGACCTATCCAACAACCCCTCTTTCATTTTATGGGATGGTTGAAAAAAATGTGTTGATTCATAACTATTAATTTTCTGTTTTTGGGTTACTGTTATCTGTCTTCATGCCAAATTTCGATTCAATAGGTGCAAAAATGAGCAAGTTAATGAGGTGGGGCTTAAAAACAGACAGACAGAATGGACGAAAGTATAAGGGTTCCTTGTTTGACTACGGAACCCTAAATAACAAATATTTTCCCTTTATCGCCTTGTAAGACGCCACGGAATGGGCTATTTTAGCAATTATCATATAGTGTACATATAGCGTAATAAAATGCTATAACACCTTTATAACACTAATAAAATGCTACTATACCACTCCACTACTGGCTCACGGTTATTTATGAGAGTAGGCTTTTTTGCACAATTACATTGCCAGAATCCTTCAGATGCACCTTAGAATTAAAGAAAAATACCTACCTAATGTTTAAGAGAAGTTTATTCCGAATGCGTAAATGCACGCTGCATACAAACGAAGTCTGGTGATGGTGATATTTTCAATACTAACCAATTAAAATCAATGAAATTTTTCAATAACAATCTAGAAACTAATCTCTATGTATGCATGAATTTAGATTTTCGTTACAATATACAGTTTTAGTGTTAGGATTAATTTAAGATTTATATGGAAGTCTTTGAGGCGCTTTAACTTTAAAACTTTACATTTTAACGAAAATCGGACTTCATACAAAGATAGAGATTAATTTCTAGATTGTTTCTGAAAAATTTCATTGACTTTAATTGGTTAGCATTTAAAATATCACTAGACTTCGTTTGTATAAACAACAAAGATGTTTCTAAAAAGTCATTGCCACGGCCCCATCCCTTGCAGGTTAAATAATTTAACTTAGCACAAATAACACAAATGTATCCAAACACAAAAGGAAAATAAAGAAATCCCAGGAAAACGGTAGCAAAAATTCATCCAATATCATTTCCGCCACAGAAATTTCCCCAAAGAATTTTCAGCCAATAGCAAGCGAGGAATCTCAACGCTGATTGGTCGGTTCAATTATCGTCATGCGGCGGCTCTCCCATTGGTCGTTCAGTGAGAGCATTGACCTTCAACTGTTACCTTGAACCTTTGAAGGTTTTCGAGAGGGATGTTCATTGTTTTATTAAGGGTAAGTGAAATGAGGCGTTAACATTTTCGAACGATTGATTTATAACGGTAGGATTACGGAAGGCACTTCTAGTGAAATGTGGATAGAATATGTCTAATCCTATGGGGAATTTATGGATCGCTTTTAGCTATAAGACCGCCTTTTTTGTACCTACTCGTAATTCTTTTTCTTTATTCCAATGTTTGTTCTGTTTTGTTGTGCAAAAAAGGATAATTGAATTGAAAGTAGTCGTGTGTCGTACAGGGTGAAATTGATATCTATCTACTAATATGATATACTCTACCCATCAAACTGAACAACTTTTAATATGGGAGCAAAAAAAATCAGCTGTTGCATACATTTGAGTCGAGTAGTCACTGCAGTTTAGTATGGAACAGCAGATTTTTTTTTTTGCTCCGATCGATTTGCTCCCATAGTAAAAGTTGTTCAGTTTGATGGGTATTTAGGCTTAAACGTATTTAGTGATGGTTCTACCCTTCACACTGCTCGTACAAATGAAAGTGACAGCATCATATTTAAACATGTTTAAGCCCATATCCTTTTTAGTGCAAGCCAGTCTTAGTTTTAAGGCCCGGTTATTCGAGTGCAAGTCTCTTTCTTACAAGCATAAGTTTGCAATTAGCCATCCCGCTTCAATTGAAGGCAGGTCCGAAAAATCGTATTTTTCATCAATATCTTTTCTCTTGGGTGGTGGCGGAAAAAACTAGCCTGAGAATAATTTAAACAATGTCATTTCCAATTTTTCAGTGTATTTTTTTTATTTGTAGAGTTAATCATTTAAAAGTAAAACTTGAAAAATGGTAATAAACTAACCTAATTTTGCATGCTTTTATGACCGATAGAAGTAATAGGTAACTATCGTGTTTTGAGCTACAGAATAATCAATAACAGTTCATGAACAACAACATATATTTTTTTTCTAGATTAAAACAACGACTATTTCATGCCTTAAAACTTAACCAAAAACAGGTCGATTTGGAAGATCCTGCCTTTAAGGGGATATAATTCGGAGCGCGCTCCATACAAACGTACTATGGTAATATTTTCAATACTAACCAATTAAACTCAATGAAATTTTTCAGAATCAATCTTTAAACAAATATCTATGCTTGTATGGAGTCCGATTTTCGTTAAAATATACAGTTTCAATGCTAGGATTAATGTAAGATTTGTATAGAAATCATTGAGGCACTGTAACTTTATAACTATACATTTTAACGAAAATCTGACTCTGAAGCATAGAAATTTGTTTTTAGATTGATTCTGAAAAATTTAATTGAGTTTAATTGGTTAGTATTAAAAATATCACCATAGTACGTTTGTATGGAGCGCGCTCCGAAGTAGATTCTCTTAAAGGATGCTAATGATATAAATTTCACTCTGTATACTAAGCTTACATGTAATTTTAATTGTGAGTACACACGGCGACACATCAAGCTATACAAAACCAAAATAAGCTGGCCGCGCGACGTTATACGATATGCAACCTACACGCGGCCAGCTTATGTTGGTTTTGTATAGCTTGATGTGTCGCCGTGTGTACACAAATTTCACTCTCACTCTTAATTTTTCCTCTCACTCAACTCCTCTAAGAAAAATCTTTTAGAATTAAGCTCGCCTTTGTAACATCAAAAGTAAATGATGAGGAAATTAACATTCATAATTATTCGTTGTTATAATAAATTCTATTAATTTTATTTCTAGTTAAAGTGAAGTTAATTTAACGCTCTTTCATGTAATATAGCTAGGTATAACCTTATAACATAGTACAATATACATTATATCATAGTCAAAACCTCCTCCTCCTCCTCCCATAGAAAATAGATCGGCTGATCCCTTAGACTACTTATATGAGGACAAGTTACGCGTGTAATTCTACTAACAAATTTTTCTGCCACTTTTTGCGGGGGGCGAGGTAGCACGAGATACGCAACTTTGAATTTTATTCCATTAGTTTAGATTCTAATTTTGAATGTTAAAAATCATGAAAAACTGTGTCGTGTGCACCCCAAACGTGATAAGTTCGAAATTATTGTTCCGCAATTATATAAGGTTTAAAGTTTCTTGTAAATGCGTAAGATCTTTTGATCTTGCACGTTGGCAGAGAGGAAATACTAAGGCGAGGCGGGTCCGTATATAAGTTGTCTAAGGCTGATCCGCACTTTTATATGGGAGCTCCAAAATTTGTTTTCGTTTTTCGACCCATGTTCCTTAGGGAAAGTTGTTTCATTGTCTGAATACACCCTTAAAAGGAAAGACCCTCGTTATGTTCCAACCAGTATAAGGTCTAACAAAATTAGCTAAAACTATTTTAAGGGGATGATCAGACCACCAAACTGAACAACTTTCTTTATGGGACCGATATCGAAATTGCGAAAAAAAATCAGCTCTTCCATACATTTTAGTCGAGTTAATATGTTTGCAGTTTTGTATGGGACAGCTGTTTTTTTTCACGATTTCGATATTGGTCCCATAAAGAAAGATGTTTAGTTTGATGGTCTGATTGAAATGACCCCCCCCCCCCCCCTCTCCCTTCCCATTCCCATTGGCCCTTGAATTAGTTTCAGCTAATTTTGTTAGACCTTATTATTTTTTATTTTTTCGAGTTCATTACGAATTTCGCTAAAATGTATTAACTTTTGCTGTTGACTGATGTGATAAAGATCACCCCATTCTCCGTCAGAAACCTTATCCTTTAGTCGCCTCGTTCAGCACCCACGGGAAGACATGGGGCCATTCTAGGTTTGAACCTCGTCGCATATTTACCAAAATTAGCTTCCATAAAAACTTCATTTCAAATAAGGACGAAAAGATTTTTCAATTCCAACTTAGCTTTCTAGCTATTTCTGGTTTGCAAAAATAATTTATTTATCAGAAAGATATACTATCCGACATAATATCTTGGACGTTACAAGCTGTTGTAAGAATAAGTGAGAGGAAGTGTTTCAAATCTCTGTTTCTGTGATACAAAACAGTCATAAAATTTCGTTGCTATTTAAAATGGAGTATAGATGACAATTGATGGATAAAAAGTAGGATGACTCTTAGACGCGCAGACTTTATTTAAGAGGATATACTCTCTAGTGTGCTCCATATAAACGAAATATTAAAATCAATAGAAACTAATCTCTGCCTGTGGTTTATCAGATTTTCGTTAAAATGTACTTATAGTTAAAAGGAAAACAGAGAAGAAAACTGAAAGATAGTAACATTTAAGAGAAAGAAGATAAAAAAAAATTAGAAAAAAAAAAGAGAAAGAAGAGAGAGATGTGTTGATAAAAAGTAATTGTATTGTATTGTATTGTACTGTGTATAGTTTCAAAGTTGCATTGGCTCAAAGATTTCTTAACCAATTTTTGATTAATCCTAGCATTGAAACTGCACGGACAAACCACAATTAGTATCTACTCGTAGATTGTGTTTTAAATAGTATTAAAATAGGATCAAACTTTTAACTTGAAACGGATTAAAAATAAACGTTACTGCAATATCAAAAGCTTCTGCCCACCCCAAAAAGAGTATTTTTATCCGACAAAGGGTAATGTGTTTATTTCATTGTTCACTGAAGTTAAAACTCCTTGTGGCGAAAGATTAACTTTTAAAAACGAAGCAAAAATTCTAAATCCAGCATTATACCAGATTATGCTCACAAAAATGTTGGCTAGAAATCTGAAAAGGTCGCACTTATGCTACTTCTGCTTACGTAAAAGAGACATAAAACGGTCCCTTGAGTTTTAAACGCGTAGCATCATAAAAGCGTTGACTTTTGCATAGAACAGACCACAGATAAAACAGACGTGGAATTCAAATTCAGGTCAAAAATTTAGGTTAAATTTCGTCATTCTCGAACAAGTTCAATGCCGATGTTAGCGCGATAATTTTCTAAGGAATCTGGATCTAAGGATAATTGATCTAAGGATCCATTGTCCAGATTCCTCATCCATGATGGATTTATGGTGGTCTCTGGTGACCAGAGGGCTGGCAGCTTCCTCGGCCAGCGAATTGAGTCTGGCCATACAAAGAGGCAACGCTGCCAGCCACCTAGGCACCTTGCCGTCAAGCGGCGGCAATTTAGAAGTTATTGTACAGGGTGTTACCAAAGTAAAAATACAAATTTGAAACTTTTGAGGGGGTTATTTAGACCATCAAACTGAACAACTTTCACTATGGGACCAACATCGAAATCGCGATAAAAAAGTTTGCTGTCCCATACATTTAGCTCTAGTAGATTTGTAGTTTTTTCGCGATTTCGATATTGGTTCCATAGTGAAAGTTGTTCAGTTTGATGGTCTAAACCAATTAAATGTTTATTTGTATTTCTGTAACACCTTGTATAAATTTTATGTTGAGGGTTATGTATATTTGCATCTCTTTTGTTGTAAATAAAAAAAATCTCAATGATCCTTAATACCTAAATAATTTTGATATTATGGATCATGGTTTTATTTTTCGATACAAACAAAACTGACAACTATTTAATAAAAACTCTGATGGATTTATTGAGAACTTAGAGTGAGGCTACCAAAGGCTATGTAGGTACTATATACGTTTCATCATCTTCATCATCCAGTCGCTCCCCGTTACCTTTTATAGGTTATCGGTCCAGCGGGCAGCAGGGCCTCCCACGCTACGCCTACCAATACGTGGTCTCCACTCTAGAACTCTGACACCCCATTGGTTGTCAGCTCTTCGGCAGATATGACTGACTCATTGCCACTTTAGCTTGCTTATTTTTTGAGCTATGTCACTTTAGTTCTCTGACGTATCACCTCATTCCTGCTTCATTCCTTCTGTGAACTCTCAGAGAAACACCAAGCATAGCTCTCTTCAAAGCTCGCTGAATGACTTTTAACGTTTCCGCACCATAACTGGGAAAACGCTCTGATTGATCACCTTCGTTATGGGGCATTGTGGTAGGGCCGTTATACTTACTTATTTTGACCAAATCTTATGCTGATATTGTGTTCTGGTCTTCATGAGCTATGGTAGGGTCATAACAGATTAATCATTACACTATCAATTATTGTGCGGCGAGTTCCTTATACTGTTTTTATTGCGAACTCATTTCGTCTTTTAGGTATTCTATTTTTGGGACCAGTATCTTACTGTGTGTTTGTTCCTTGTTTTACGAGTATCACATAATTTTTCGAATTTCATCCGGAAATAGCTGGACTACTATTTCCGGTTACGAAACGGTTATTAATTTATCATAAATTCATAACTCAACTCAACCACGCCCATGTCCTATTTTCCGGCATACAATGGTCACCCTAGATGGGGTGACCAAGATTTATTACATACCTAAATTGAAGGTAATATTTCTTTTTTTGGATCCTTTGTCGAAGCTAGGAACTGTGACGTATTTTGCTGAAACTCTTTCTATTGTTGTTTTTGGTTTATCATAGAGTCACAATAAGTATGTTTACTGCTCTTTGTTACAACCTATTGGTTTCTTTTGTGTTTGATCTGTGTATCTTCTAGGCTTATTATTATGCTAATGAGTAGGTACACTCACCCAAAACCAGTTGTCAAAGATTTTTCTTTTACCGAGTGTCATAAGACAACGCGGGTTTTGTATGGAAGGTTGGCGCCTTAGTTTTCGACGTTGATTTTAGCGCGGCCATCAACCAAACTAAAATTCAGAATAACAAACAAAACATGTTATTGCATGTATATCCCTAAACTCAGTCTGAACGGAGATGTAAAGGCTTAAATTTGAAAATTATATTCATTATTTTTACTTCAAGCCTTTATATCTCCGTTCGGACTGAGTTTAGAGATATCCTTGTCATAAAGTTTTGTTTGTAACTTTATTATGAACTATATAATATTCAAGTTAGATTGATGGCCACGCCAAAAAAGAAGCGAAAAGAAAAACGGCGCCATTTTAAGTCAGCGACTTTTGAACACCGAAAGCTGTGGTGGTCCAGTGGCCAGTTACCTTGCCTGCCGTGCAGGCGAAGGTTCGATCCCCGTCCAGGCCGACTCGCACCAACGAGTTTTTCGGAATTTATGTACGATTGTATTGTATTGTACCCACTGTCCATTACAAATGGCGACGGGTTCACTCCCTGTCACACTGGACAGAGTTTCGGTACTAGTGAAATGCGGATGTTCTGTAGTTTCAGAATATCTCTGACGACCCCCTCGGGGAATATAGTCATGAGCATATGCTTATGCTTATGCTAAATAGTTCTAGGTACATTTTTGAAGTGTCAAGGGTGTGCTAGAGTCAAGTACAGTAAGTACCTAATTGACTCTTTCTTACGACAACAAACACAATAAACTTCTACTAAACTAAGACTAAACTCAATAACTTAATCAGAAACTTATCCAGTCTTAATAAACCACAAATCAACTTGACAATGGTCCGATATAAAAGTGCTGCATCCAAAATGCCTGCGGCTGCCAGATCAGCTAACTTTCGGTGCCAAAACCCTCGTTCTGTTTTCATAGGAGTGGCCAAAAAGTGTAAATGAGTTTTGTGATAGTGGGCAGTTTCGTTCACGCCTCTTTTGTCCTCTAAAACAAAGGGTGTGCAAGAAATTAAGAGGATAGTTTTTACTGCGCGCTCCATACAAATGAAGTCTGGTTATATTTTTAATACTAACCAATTAAAGTCACTGTAATTTTTAGACACGATCTAGACACTAATATCTGTGCTTTACATTTGTCAGATTTCCGTTAAAATATATAGTTTTAATGCTAGGATTAATTTAGTAATTGTATGGAAAACTTTGAGCCACTTTTAACTTTGTAACTATATAGGGTCCTTCTTAATATGCTGACACTTTTTTAAGGGGATGGTCAGACTATCAAACTGAACAACTTTCTCTATGGGACCAATGTCGAAATCGCGAAAAAAAAATCTGCTGTTCCATACTAAACTGAAATCTTACTCGACCCTCGAGTTTACCACTTTGTCGGCGTGATTAATATGTAAACCCATGTCAAATTACAGCTTTCTAGTACTAAGCGTCTTAGAGCTAAGCGGACAGACGGACAGACTGACGGACAAGGCGAAACTATAAGGGTTCCTTGTTGACTACGGGATCCTAAAAATTACGTCATAAAGCAATCCATGTGATGTGAGCATGATTATTGAAATGATCAAAATGCTTGGGTCTGAGTGTCACTAACTTATAGTTTACAGTATAGTATCATTTATTTAATTAAATAGACTATGTATTACTGTATACATAACTTTAGCTTATGAATTTATATTGTAATAGTCATTAAGTCGTGTTATGTTGTAGAGTTTCTGGCATCTTCTCTACAGCGACAACACGTTCCGACGCGGTTCTCACCGATCCCAGCTACCTCTCACCGATCCCAGCTACCCAATCCGCCGCGTAGCCCCAGCAACGTCCTATGCCGAGGTCCGTACCCCCCTGGGGTGCCTCTAGGTCGGTTGCTTAAGTTTATTCAATTGGCTCGGTGACCCTTCTGGTCCCTCCAATAATCCGCAGTAAAAAGCAGCATTCAAAAAAAAAATTTAAAAAAAAAACCGACGCGGTGGTAGCTAAAAAAAAGAATTGACGTTTAATAAGTGTGCTTCAAGCTCCTATATTGAATAAATTATTTTGAATAAAACATTAAGAGTTTGAGATTGTATTAAAGGTGTTCAGTGTTCACACATAGTCGCGCACGTGAATGTGTATTTCAAATACGTTAATTGCTTCAGCAGCGTGTCGTTTTCATCGAAACAGTAAACAAAAGATTGATATCTTTTGTGCAGTTCAAACCCACATGCAAGCTTTCACCTTTTTATATTAGATGCTTATGGAGCTGACATAACCTCAGGGTTAAAAGCCCCTATACAGGCTCCAACTTAATATACCGACGGCTTTTTAAGAGGATGATAAAGTCCAATAGCCGTGGTGGTCCAGTGGCGAGTAACCTTTCGTGCAGGAGGCGATCGTTCGATCCCCGTCCAGACCGACTCGTACCAATGGAATTTTACGGAACTTATGTGCGATTTGTAACACCACTGGCTTTTCGGTGAAGGCATCGTGAGGAAACCTGCATGCTTCAATTTCGAGGCATGTATTGTACCCACTATCCATTATCAGTGGCGACGGACTCACCCCCTGTCACATTGGGCAGAGTTTCGGTACTACTGGTGAAACGTGGATGTTCTGAGGTTTCAGAATATCTCTGACTACCCCCTCGGGGAATATAGTCGTTAGCATCTGTGTATGTGTGTGTGTGATAAAGACCATCAAACTGAACAACTTTCTCTGCCAACGTTGAAATGCTGTCCTATACATTTTGGTCGGGTAGGATTACAGTTTTATATAGGATTTTTTTAAATATGCTGTCGGTTTTTAAGGGGATGCTCAGACCATCAAACTGAACCTCTTTTTCTATAGGAACAGCATCAAAATCTCGAAAAAAAAATCAGCTGTTCCATACTACATTGTAAATCTACTCGACCTAAATGTATGAGATAGCTATGAGATAGTTTTTTTTTCGTGATCTCGTCCTTGGTTGTTCAGTTTGATGATCCATTCATCTCCTTAAAACACCACCCCAGCTAGAACAAAGAAAAAAACCTACTACTTAAAGATCTTTTTAGAGTTCAGTACCCAAAGGGTGAAAACATGACCCTATTCATAAGCCTACGCTGTCCGTCCGTCCGTCTGTCTGTCCGACCTATTTAGGGCTATAACTTTTGAACCATAATAGCTAGACAGAATGTGTGTTATTATGGCGGATTTGCTAACAAATAATAAAAATGACAAAAAGTTTCGGTTTATCGTAAAAACTGGCATACGTCATCATCATCATCATCATCATCAGCCCATCATCGTCCACTGCTGAACATAGGCCTCTCCCAAGGCGCGCCACAAAACTCTGTCCTCGGCCTTCCTCATCCAATCGCTCCCCGCTACTTTTTTTAGGTCGTCAGTCCAGCGGGCAGCAGGGCGTCCCACACTACGCCTACCAGTTCGCGGTCTCCACTCTAGAACTCTGACACCCCACCGGTTGTCAGTTCTTCGGCAGATATCACCAGCCCATTGCCACTTCAGCTTGCTAACATACGTACAAGCGTCAAACTTGGTGTGATTATAGAGCAAATTCTACAGTATAACAAAAAACCGGCCAAGTGTGAGTCGGTCTTGCACTAAAGGTGCCGGAGAGAAAAACACTTTTTTGTAAGTTAATATGTTGTGTTACGTATGTGTATAGTACGGAACCCTCGGTGCGAGAGTAGCCCGACTAGCACTTAACCAGTTTTTATTATACCCTGTGAAACATACCTACAAATACATACATTTAGATGTCCAGCCAGACTCTCCCATTTTATAGACTTGATAAAAATCCACACCCATCTGCGCTATCATATCATATAGTCCAAATATAGATTTCAAAGTGGTGCCACCACGCGATGGTTGCCAGCTGTCCGATATATCCGGACACATCCGGCTTTTCCCGGACTTTTACCCAGAAATTATTTTACCGCATATAACACCACTAACAAAACTATGGACTTCGCCTGAAAAAAATTATTTTTAATCACTTTTAATAACGATTTTTACAACGTCCGGATATGGAAATTAATATCCGGCAAATGACGTCACAGGTCCGGATTTCCCATTTAAACTGGCAACCCTACACGACGGTCAGTGCGTGCGCCCCAGACTGTGGTATTGATCTCACCACCACCTGCCTACGAGCGACCACCACTCCCACCGTTCTACTTCTTACATTCTAGTCGGCCATCGCCCCGCGGCACGATACCACTTTGAAACAATTTTAAAACAAAACGCAAAAAAAAAACAAATAGAGAAAAAAATAAAGTGTCAAAATTCGCGCTTTAAAACGTGCGTGTTCATTTCAATGGCCAAATTTCGTAACATAAAAACACTAGTTCTGTAACTTTTTTACGAAATATAGTGTAAAGACTTCTAGGTATTCAACCACGTTTTTTTTTCTTGTAAAAAGTGTTAACACGTTGTTCCCGATTGCTTGATAGAGGTGATTCATAACGGCCTAGTTTAGACGACATTATCTCAATTTACAGTCATAATTGCGTACTTCACAGGAATGCAGCTTGTTAAAACTAAATTGGACTCAATTTTTACGTGAAAAAGTAGAGTTAAAACTTTAGTTTGCGAATAAAAGAGCAAGTTTACATTTTCGTTAGTTATTTTTAGATTGAGTTTTTGTTTCTTTTACAAATATACTTTCGTCTAATCGAAAATGTTTTTTTGTTAGTTTCTGACTCAATTATATAGCCAGTATTAAAATTTTAATGAAACTATTAGCCGTCAACAAGTTAACTTTTATAAGACAGTTAGTAATATAGATTAAAAATTCACGGTATCGTAACCAGATTATCCAAAGATACTTTCACAACAATAATCCGCTATCTAACTGGAATGCAAAAAAGGAAACAATTATCAGCAAGCTATCAGATGCAAATCACGCCAATCTAAACCCCTCTAGACAGAGCAGGATAGGAAATATACCTATCTCTATTGGCACACTAACTCAACGAAGCGTAGTATCTGATTTTTTCACCTATCAGCTGATTTAGTCATTTCCAAGATCCGATGCGGCTAGCAGTCTTTAAAGATGCTAGAAAATGCATGGGAAATTTGAATAGCGTCATAGTTAATAGTGAGTCAGTTTACGCCTGCGCGGCAAGCGAGCGAACGTTTTAGAGCAATTATTTATTTTTTTGCCGCACAATTTTCTAAAATAACAAAAACGCCGCGCTTGCCTAGAAAACGAAACGAACGAGATCTTTTTTCGAAAACTTTTTGTGTGATTCTTTTTTTTTAGTGATCGATCGAGTTTTTAGTAAAAAGTTTTTTGTAACGTGCCAGTGTCAGTGAGATGGTGTCGTGATTAACTTTTTTTCTATCGTGCAATGGAACGAAGTGTTTTGGCTGACACGAGGCACGTTCATTGGGCATCTGAAGTGAGTATGTTTTAGGTTGAATATGCGTTGACCTTTGCCCTTCGTTACTCAGTAACTCGCATACAAAGTGGTAACGAAATGAACACGACCTGAACACCGTTAAGAGGGTAACGAGCCTGCAGTGCTGCCTCCAATCGTATTTTTTGTTAATTCTAAACTATTATCAATTTTCCTATTATTAAACTATTATCAATTTTACTATCTAAACTTTTATAAAACTGTAATAGAAGTGTGGCTTTACATTGAATAATCGAATTTTTACCGTGCCGACAGGCTGTCAAACTGTTCCAAAAACGGTTTCATTTGACAGCTCATGTATGTTTCTCTATACTAAAGTATAGGAACTTTATGATTTTACCCGACAGTTTAATCCTATACTAGGCTATGCTAGGCTTGCACCAACATGCTTTGACTATTTATTTTAAGGACTAGCCTTGCGGTATCATTTCCCCTCTGCCACGGTATAAGCACAATTGATCTTGAGCATTTACATTCAATTTTACACCTTATCACTAAACGAGACAGCCTATATAATTGCGTAATAATAACTTCGAACTTGGAACGTTTGGGGTTCACACGAGACTACTTTTCATGATTTTTAACATTCAAAATTAGAATCTAAAGTTATGGGGAATAAAATCCAAAGTTGAGGATTTCATGTTACCTCGCCCCCCGCAAAAATTAGCAGAAATGTTTGTTAGTAGAATTACACGCGTAACCAGTCCACATATAAATAGTCAATATATAGTTAAATATTTGTTGGTGCAAGAACATTGTATATATTTTATATTTAGGCTTAAACGTTTTTAGTGATAGTTCTGTCTTTCACACTGCTCATACAAATGACAGAGACAGCATCATATTTAAAATTTTAAACATGTTGAAGCCTAAATAGTTTTTGGTGCAAGCCAGCCTAAGTGCTCACGAACTGTACAACTTTCGTACTGTAGAAACGGATTTGCCTGTAATTTGTTAGTTGTCTGTAGGTAAGGTACCTGGCTTACTTTGCGTGTTCAAATAAGGCGTGTGAATTAGGCTAGCCATAGAATATCATCATTTTAATAGTGTGACTGCGTGCAGTTAACTCAAATTAACTAACTATTATTATTTGTTTATTTATGGATATTATCTGATCTAGATAGTGAAAGTTGATATTTTTATTAGTTTCTATTTCAGTATTTGTTTATTTTGTTGTACTTTTATTCATATTTTATTCAATCAAGGACAAACATTGACGTAAAACACTATGAACGCCGGCTCTAGTACAAAATTCTAAAAAAAGTGTCCGAGACTAAACTACAGAAATCTAAGTACGTGTAGTAATATAAACCACCTAAAAACGTTGAAAATGCTGAAATTCTTTTCCATGCCACTCCCACTCACAAGTCTCTTTTGTCTTATGACGTACCTTTAATAGTAGAAGGAGATGGAACTATAGATATTTGTTTATGCGGATGTCCACTTTTTTTTTAACTAGTGTGTGTGAAAAGAAACCGTAAACATAAGGCCATATGTCACTTGGTGCCTTTTGTCCATACTACTTGACACCACACACTCAAACCTAAACGTCAAAAAAAGTGGACACTTTACAATTGGTATAGCTCACTCTAGTCTTGAAGAGAGATCCTTCCTCTTAGGTACCTACTTATATCATTCTTTCATGATGTAAACAAAACACTTCAATATTACTTCAGTTGAAGTGAAAACGATTAGGTATCTAAATGTAGTGACAACACACAATGTTGTAAAGTTTGAAACATCAAATCAAATCGAATTAAATGTTTATACAGGTTGTAACCAAACACCCTATACTGCATTCCAAATAAGGACGACAAGATTTTCCGATTCCTATTAACTTTCTGGCCAATTCTGATTACCTAATGTTATTAATTTTGGACGGTACAAAAGCTGTTCTAAGAATAAGTGAGAGTAAGTGTTTCGAATCTCTGTTTCCGTAACGCAAAATAACCTTAAAATTTCGTTGCTAATTTGAATGGAGTATAGTAATACTAAAGGGGGTACTTCAGTCTATCAAACTGAACAACTTTCACTATGGAGCCAAAGTCGAGAAAGAATAAAAAAAATCTTTTACATTTGAGTCGAGACTGTACGGTACTGCAGTTTTGAATGAAAGAACGGATTTTTTTTCGCGATTTCGATGTTGGCTCCATAGTTAAACTTGTTCAGTTTGATAGGCTGAATCACCCCCTTATATATTACGAGGTTGTTTTGTTACCTAATTGATAAGATAAGATAAATATTCTTTATTTCTAAAAAAAATTTCTACTTTTCATACAAAAGTTCGATTAGCTGATTGCATTTACTATGGGAAGTATACCAAACCTTTTTACGAATTTCCTACAGGTTTCTTAGGGAAAGTTGTTCAGTATCATGGGTACAATCACCCCTTAAAGTAATGCAACTTTTTACCCTAACACCCTGTATAATGTGGAGGCGTTAAACATTGAGATCTACTTATGAAATAAAAATTATCAGGGGTCCTCAGCAGGCAAGCCTGAAACCTGGGGTACCACTTATCTGTTTAAGTAACTTTTTTAAATAAACTTCTTGGTAAGTAGGTATTTAGGTACTATAACAATTTAACAATAAAATATTTCCCAAAGAACAGCGTAGTAACTATGAAATAATGTGTGGTACAGCTAACTCACAATGACAATGACTTATAATCAAAACATTGTAACCATCACACAGGCCCCAAGCAATAAGATCAAGCAATAAAATTTTACCCGACTGCGCGACGCAAAGGAAGGGCAATAATGTGTTTATCAGACTATGTATGTATGTTTGTATGTAAGTGTGTTTCTTTGTGGCACACTATAGAGACCAAACGCGTGGACCGATTTTAATGATTCTTACGTCAATCATTTTGTTTTAATCTTGCGAGTGTTACTAAAGACTAAAAAGTAATCAAAATTCAACATGGTGACTAACAGACGCCATTTTGTGAAAAATAAAAAAAATATAGTTGACGAACTATGTCGAGTGGTGTGTCATTGAATAGGCATTTGAAAATCATATTTAGGTTTCTCTTCCCATTTTTCATTTCGAAATACCATTAAGGATCTATAACGATTTAAAGTTGAAAAAACTAAAAAGTGTAAAATAAAAAGTATGTTTAAGAAATCAAAATACCCGTCTGCTCTACACAAAAAGCGAACTTTAAATAAAAACTCTAAAGAAAAAAAACAAGTCCAGTAGTCTAGAATTCTGTTAAGTAATATTGAAGCAAATTTTCCGTACAATAGGAAATTCTTAAATTTACTTATTTTTTCCTTTTTCAGAGAGTCAAGCATAAAGTTAAGTAACTCGGTAACATTTCAAGCGGTACACTTACTTCATTATCACTGTATATCGCTCAATTTATTACAAACCTTAACCTCCATCAATAAAGACTGTTATCGCGTACCACGGTGGAATTTCATCAACCTAGATTAATGTAGCAACAAGGTACTAAAGCCTGTAACAATTTGTCTTGACGCGGTCTAGTCATTTGTCTCTTAGCTAATCTTTGTGAGACACCCCTATTGTCTTAGATCAGGGTTTCTTGGGGTAAGATTGACGTTGGGGTAAGATCTTTTAAATGATTACAATACAAGAAATAAAAATAAATTAGTATTCCCACATTTTCGACTTAGTAAGGTCAACACATCTTTCATGGGGCACTATGTTCGTTATTATAATAAGATACCAGAGAATATTCTTAACTTGACGGACAAAAAGTTTAAGTCCCATGTTAAACAAGTCCTCTGTAACAAAGGTTACTATAAACTCGATGATTATTTGAATGACCAAAATGTCTGGTTTTGACAATGTTAGCACGTTATTACATAGTAATTTAATATTGAATTTATATAATTGTACTTTGTATATTTTGTTTTGTTTGAAAGAAGTGTGTTGTAGAATTTCTGGCCGCATCTTCTCTACAACGGAACACCTTCCGACGCGGTGGTAGATTCAAAAACATGACGTCAAAAATTTATCTATGTGATATTATTTTGAATAAACAATTTTGTCTTTGACTTTGAATGAAAAGAACCAGCGAATTAGGAATATAGACCAATTGGTTCTAGGTTAAGCCACAGGTCCGGGACTTTTGGGTTTGACATGATGACGTTCGCACATGCGCACTTGGTGCAAATTGTCTTTGATATGTGTAGGATTGACTTACCACACATCGTATGAACATTATCTACATTTTGTTACTTTTTATTGTTCGTTCTGTTGTTAAAAATAGTATTTGAGCTAAAGAATTACTAAAAATGGGAATTTAGCGTTATTTTTCAACGTTTTTTATGCACCGAAAAGACTCAATTATATGTAGTCAAATACTACGGGTGCGAAAGCTTCACCATTGACCTTGAGGTATTCCCTTGCTCGGCTTCCCTCAAGCTTCCCAGAAAGTGTGAGGTGAGGTGGGGTATATGAAGTCAGAGGGGGGCGGGGAGTGACACAGCAGATTATTTTTCTGCTCCGATCGTTTTGCTCCCATAGTAAAAGTTGTTCAGTTTGAT
This sequence comes from Agonopterix alstromeriana, assembly GCA_963924505.1. Classification (NCBI taxonomy): domain Eukaryota; kingdom Metazoa; phylum Arthropoda; class Insecta; order Lepidoptera; family Depressariidae; genus Agonopterix; species Agonopterix alstromeriana. The sequence continues at coordinate 9,877,002 of OZ004685.1, read as the reverse complement.
GGGTAGACTCATAGTTTAAAAGGATGCTAATGATATCAATTTCCCCCTGTAGGTATTATAGTCTCTTTCATGCGAAACAGATTTGAAGTTGATCCTTTAGGTTCTTGACTTGACCCAAATGTACGGAACAGCTGATTTTATTCGCTATTTCGATGTTAATCTTATAGAGAAAGAGACTCAATTTGATGGTCTGTTCCCCTTAAAAAACCGTCAGCATATTACCCGACCCTGTATTATTTCGCCAACCCCAAATAATGAGATACATGCTGGAAGATGAAGCAGTTATTAAACATTTAACGCAATATTCAAAAACCTTTATCACAACCAAACACGAATTTGACATAACCAACACGCAATTTGACATATACATCACGCATTGACAAAGACATCACGCATTGGCAAAAACATCACGCCATTTTAGACACAAACAGACTAATAACCAAGCCTAGTCTAGTCATGTTCAATTAGTAATTGTATTTCTGTTTAGCACGATCTGTGTTGGCATTAAATTAATTGGAGTTTTGATTTACAGCTTTATTATTAAAGCGAAATAATGCTTTGTGTCTTTTAATAGCAAATTATTGGTCTACGTCACTCTCAACATCAGTTACAAACTAAGATCTCTACACAACGTATAGCTTTTAAATTACTTTATTTGCAAAAAAAATACGAAATACGAAATACAAAAAAAAAAATATTTAGACAATTATACCGCTATTTTACCGTGTCGAAATTTTCAGGGGTTCAGACCATCAAACTGAACAATGTTTACTATGGGAGCAAACCTAAAATAGCTAAAAAAAATTGCTGTTATACATTTGAGAGTTACTGTTAACCAGGGTTGGAAAAAAAACAGTTTTTTTTAAATTTTATAAAACAAACAGATCAAAATGTTTTAAACAAGTGTTTTTTTTTTTTATGTTTTTTTTTTCTTTTTTGTTTAGGCCATTAATTTCAAATAAATTAGACCTATAATATTTGATTTCTGGACTAGGTATTTTCAAATTCGCCATAATAAATTCAATATGTACAAAAATCTGTCAGTGGATAAACATTTATTTTATGTTACGTATCTCTAATCAATAATGAACGCTTTACATTCTAACAATTCTAACTAATCTTCATTTTTAATAGGGGAAACCCCAATATTCATATTATTTTATGTTTAAAATAAGGGTAATACCCTAGTGTTAGTGGGTATTCCTATTTCAAAAGTACAAAAATATAATATAGCAGTACAATAGCATAGAGATAGACTCAACTGGTTTTATGTCAAGCTATTTAGAGTCCTAAATATTAATTTATTTCCATTCATTCGCAATGAAAAGTAGTTTTAAACCTTGTTTTTTTCTTAATGTTTTATACATTGTTTAAAACTTGTTTTAATCGGTGTTTTTAAACACTGAATAAAAAACACGGTTTTAATTTAAACTGTTTTAAACACTGTTTTAAACACGTGTTTTAAAACAACTTGTTTTAATCATGCCAACCCTGCTGTTAACAGTAGATTTTCTTTCTGCGATTTCAGATTTGCTCCTATAGTAAAAAAATTTCGGCTTGTTGGCCTGAACCACCACTGAAAATTTCGAAAAAAATTATACAGAATACCTATAAAAATATAATCCTGATTTAAAAGGAGTGATCTCTTTTTATGATTGTTTCGACGAGAGGAATTCTAGCTGGCGATGGAAAAAATGGCGGTACCAAGTATGTTCTAGCTCCTCTTGCAATGTCAGAGTAGCCTTGATCTCTTCCGGAGCAGCTTGACTCTGAACATCCTTTTCAGCCACAACTACAACAGAAAGGGGCTCATCATCATCATTGGCTTGAATGTCGAGCACCATAGTATCTGTCAGTATACGCGCGACAGCGCTCGTGAAAGGATATGCCCGCAACAATTTTCAATACCGCTAATCCCGCGGGACCCCGCATCTGTAATCCCGCATTGAGCGGGATTGAAAAATCGTGCGAGATCTGGGTATTTCGGGGTCTCTGTTATTACCAGAGGTCGGATTCTGCCGGTCATTCCAGGACCGCATTGTTGTTATGTTGACATGGATTCGATATTTTTTATAAAAATGTGAATGCGTAGAATTATGAAAAATTGACAATGCTAGTAAATGTTAATACACAGTAGTGGATGTTAGAGTAACGTGGTCACATTTAAGGGGATATAATTCGGAGCGCGCTCCATACAAATGTACTATGGTGATATTTTCAATACTGACCAATTAAACTCAATGTTATTTTGCTGAAACAATCTTGATACAAATATCTATGCTTGTATGGAGTCAGATTTTCGTTAAAATGTGCAGTTTCAATGCTAGGATTAATTTAAGATTTGAATGGAAATCTTTGAGGCACTGTAACTTTAAAACTATACATTTTAACGAAAATCTGACTCCATACAAGCATAGAGATGTGTTTCTAGATTGTTACTGCAAAATTTTATTGACTTTAATTGGTTAGTATTGAAAATATCACCATAGTACGTTTTTATGGAGCGCGCTCCGAATTATATCCTCTTAAGCTCTGGAAGTCCTAAAGCAATTTTTTATTGTTGCTGGACTAACCGAAGGGGCCTAAACAAAATTAAAGCAATGTTGGAAATGAATTGCCGTAAATTGTGATGTCAATCGGACATCACATTTCTTTACCTCTCATAGTCATAAATCTCTCATAAATTAATTGCGAATGAGGTTAAAGGTTTATTTTGTTTCATGGAGATTTGATGGCAAGGAGATCAGTTTTCTGTCTTTCATTCGTTGTCCCATTATAATTTCTAAATGGTCCATATAAACATTTCAATGCGGTCCTGGAATGGCCGGCAGAATCCGACCTCTGGTTATCACCGAGATTGGTAGCCTACAATATTCCAGTGAAAATGTCGTAATTTAATAATCTTTATAATCTGTCCTTGTTTCTTTTTTGTACCTACTGTCCTTTATTGTATCCCCAATATACAATTTTATGGATAGCTACCGAAGGACACTTTTTTCGAGAATTTTGTATGTGACTCGGAATTTTGTATTTTTACCGGACTCAGTTTTATATGTATTACCAACAGTGTTCTTTTTACATAATACGAAATATGGAATTGAATTGAATGGTCCTAAAGGGTAGGTAGGGTAGTAGGGTTGCCACCACCGACAAACGAAAAGAAGTCTGTCACAAGTCCCTGCCAGCAGGGTGTAAAAATGTGTTATAGGTATAGAAAAGATGAAATTTACTTTCAATTACGATATTTTTTATGCAGATTACAGACCTTTGCTGCAAAAAACATGGAATATACAAAGTATATAGGATGCAACTTAATATGCTGACACTTTTTATGGGGATGATCAGACCGTCAAACAGAACAACTTTCTCTATGGCACCAACATTGAAATCGCGAAAAAAATATCAGCTCTTCCATACAAAATTGCAAACCCACTCGAGCCAAATGTATCGGACAGCTGATATTTTTTTCGCGATTTCGATGTTAGTCCCATAGAGGAAGTTGTTCAGTTTGACGGTCTGATCATCCCCTTAAAAAATTGTCAGCAATTAAGAAGGACCCTGTATAATAACCAGATAGGTACCTACTTCAAATCCGACAACAAGGCCTTTAAATAACCTTTTTTATATCTTGATTTGATACAAAGATAAGACTCTTACTTTGGAGTACAATAGCGTGTAATGTTAATTCCCATACAATTTCCCCACTTTCACTAAAAGTGAAACATGCCTGGGAATACCATCGATTGTTCCCACTATTTATGAATACACAATTAATTAGGCCCGTCGCAGACTATTGTATTATTTTAATGTAGATACAAGTATTATAAAACTTTGTGTCAGAAAATTTTAGTATGGCCCAATGAAATTCTATACATCAGACTCACCACGTCATACAACAACAGAAGAGAACGGAACCAAAAAATGGCACATGTCTCTTTATCACCTTTGTATGTATCAGTTATGCTCGGCTGTCATACATTGCCGCTGACATTCCAGTCCTTTAAAATCTTTCAAATGTATTCGGTCACAAAACAGTAATGTAAAACTATTAGGCATAACTTAGTGTTCCCGTTAATAGCGCACTGAAGCGAAGTCCTTGTGTATAGAATGTCATTTGTACGGCTACATAATACCTATAATTATAAGAGTACAACATGGATATAAACCAATGGATGCCAATCCTCCTTACAAGCATGGAAACACGAAAATTTACCATGGCTATCGGTAATGTTCAACCTATTTTCATGTTTCACCGCTTGTAAGGCAGTCTGTTCTCCAATACCATCTAAAGTTTTGTGAAATATACTGTGGAGGAACTACTGTGGAAGGTTCCTCCGGTGAAAAGGGAAGATCTTCAGCCAGGCTTGGTGTGAAGCCTGGGGACCGGCCGTGGCCCAACAGATCTCAGTTGGACCTTGTATATGTATCGAATCTCTGTGATTATTTCTCTTGCGCGATTCATGTCTTGTATACGATTGTGAACCTTATGTGTAGCGGCTAACGGGTTACTAATGTGACGTCGCAAGTTGTCTTACGTACACATTTGCGAGTGCGTCCATAGCGCCATCTGTTAGCTTCGTTGCTATAACTTGTGGGTGTTGACATCTGTAGAAAGTCCCCACAATACTAACCCTATTTCATTAAATTATCCAAGATTTCACGATAGATTCAGAATTATTCAGAACTCGAATTATTACCCTGCCCATAATCTCCTTGAAAACCACCAAAAACGGTTTCATTTGACAACTCGTGTCAGTTCCTCTACTCCTGAAGGGTATAATAACTTTATGAGTAAGACGAATACCTATTTCCAATGTAAATAAGCTTTACTTTCTCGGAAAATCTCTCAATATAATCGCAGCGACTTCAATAGCTAGTGTATTCAGAGCCTTACAATCAGCATGAACGTTGATGTAATAATATGTCTTGCCTATAATTAGTCTCCGACAGCGTTTAATTATGAAAAGAAAATAAAATGCTAGAACCCACATATTTCCTAAGAAAGCTAAATATTTCATTATTGACATCGTTTTGTAAGTTATTTAAATTTGTAGAAGAGATTCTGAACACCCCGAAAGGGACTATGTTTGTGAGTTTATGTACGCAGACTGAAATGGTGAACTTGGTCTAAGTTCAAATTATAAATTAACAAATTGCTCCCTAAACTTCGGGAAACGGGAAAAACACGGACACTTTCGATCTGACAGCAAAGTTTTTAAGATTGTAACGCCATCTTTCAACAATTAAAAAAATATATAAATCCCTCATTGAATCATTAAAAATCCTGTTACATACCTACAGGGTGTAAGGGACAGCCCTCCGCAAACTGAAACGGTGAACTTAGACCATCAAATTGAACAACTTTCACTATGGAGCCTACCTCAGGAAAAACTGCTGTACCTACCCGACTCAAATGTATGGGACAGCAGATATTTTTCTCGTTTCCTGAGGTAGGCTCCATTGTGAAAGTTGTTCAGTTTGATGGGTAGACTCTTAGTTTAAAAGGATGCTAATGATATCAATTTCACCATGTATTCTTTAGTGTCAATTCGTGTTTTAGACCTACTGATATGTACCTAATTCTACAAAGTATAACTTAATTAGGTATTCTAATCTACTTTAAACATTCCCTAGCTAAGTGCTAAAGTACACTGGGATCTCAATTAGGTCAAATTAAAACAGGACACAACTTGAATACTAAAAAACCACAAAAAAAAACAAGTCGTTAATCCATCTAGCTAGATCTTATCCAGAAATTAGGTCAGGTAGATTTCTAGACAGACACGTAACATATGTGGTACTCAAGTTTTAGGGCCCCTTGTAACATTTGGGCCCTAAAACTTAGATTTAAATGTGCCTAGTTTATTACCCGACTGCGCCAGAACGAGGGTAGCAACTTTTTTTGCTTTTTTAATTTCATTTCAATTAATTTATTTTTGTAGGCCCCTCTTAATCCGTTTTGTGAAGGCCTTTGCTCTGTAGTGGGTTCCAATAGGCCATAACTAGCGGGTAATTTTATTTAATGACATAAATTGTATACGAGGTGTTACAAAAGCAAAAATAAATATTTAAAATTTTTTAAGGGGGACCAACATCGAAATTGCCTAAACCAAAAGTCTAAATCAGCTCCTTAAATGTTTGTATTTTTGTAACACCTTGTATATTGTGATACAGAAAGTAATCCTATATTGAAAAGTATGGGATTGCTTTCTGTTTGCCTGAAATAAATAGTTTTTTTTTATTCATTACGGTCATGAGTTTTAAGTAATACATATTTAAAACTGATGACCGTTATAGGTGGCCAGAACCTTTGCTACAACTACCAACCGTCTATTCCTTAGTCTTATTTTAAAAGGACTTTACTATTAAATGTTTACTGATTACAATAGCCTGCAGCCTCACGCTTATTTCTAAAAGAAGGTAGGTATGTGCTTTACATTGGGAAGTATTATGACGACTGGTGATGATGATGATACAATAATAGTTCAGGTAAATATTATTTGTTTCTTAACGATACAAATTTTCAAAGTACCGAATTTTATACAGCTCTTACCCTATGTAGGTACTATCTAGATTTGGGCCATACTTATTTTTGTACCGGGGCCTCAGAGGCGTCGCTAGGGTCAGCCCTAGCTACGTCTCTGGCAGAGAGTAGAGTGCCTCGTAGAGCAGGGCATGAAAATGTTGCTAGAGTTGACTAATGGCGCTCTTTGTAACTCTACAACCACTCTACATGGCAATGGTATAACTGTGCGACTGTTTCTTAAAATAGAGCTGGTTTTTTTATAATACGCAATATCTTCTCGTTCAAAATACCGCAGTGTCTCAAGACGAAAGTCTTTGACTAGTGTGCACTGCCAGTGATGAAATGTGGAACAGAGACGTCGTCGCTCACTCAAGGCCTCATAAAAAGGTTTAAAGTCACCCAAAGGGTAATGTAGAGAGCTATGCTCGGAGTTTCCCTGCGAGATCGAATCAGAAATGTAGAGGTCCGCAGGAGAACCAGAGGAGCTGCAATTTTGACGTTTTTAGGGTTCCGTACCTAAAAAGTAAAAACGGGACTCTGTTACGAAGCCTACGTTGTCTGTCCGTCCATCTGTCCGTCCGTCCGTCCTACCTATTTAGGGTTGTAACTTATGAATCGTAATAGCTAGGCAGTTGACATTTTCACATAATGTGCGTTATTATGGCGAATTGGCTAACAAATAATAAAAATGTCAAAAAGTTGGGTGTCCTCATTCAAGAATCTAGTTTTTATCAACGTTTTTTCTTCTCGCTCTATCGTAAAAACGGTAATACATATAAGCGTCAAACTTGGTGTGATTAAAGAGCAAACTCTACAGTATAACAACAAAAATAATAAAAACTTACCAAATGTTAGTCGGTCTCACGCTAAACGTCCCGGAGACAACAAAACTTTTTTGTAAGTCAATAAGTTGTGTTGTATTGTGGTACGGAACCCTCGGTGGGCAAGTAGCCCGACTCGCACTTGACCGGATTTTTTTCCACTCATCTCTCTTAGCCGTCATTTCAGCCTAGATTTTTAGATTGGATAGAAAATCTGATAACTTTTAAAAGTTTTTAAAGTCCCGCGTTACTTCATGTCCCTAACTTTCCTAATTATTCCCTATCTGAAATTCGTTAAAGAATCATCTCATCACAAAGTATAATACCGATAAATTGTAAAGTTAAAGTCTCAAAGTTTGGTACCAACAATAATAAAAAAGTTTTCGGGTTTACGATCCCTGAAATCTCTGCCTAACATTAAGGCGGGATTTTGATGGAGATTATGATGTAGAACGAAAAATATTTCCGAAAAAATTCACGTAGGTACCTAATAAATTATGTTACTTCGTTGAGTAATTTTAGAAACACCTTTTTATGTTTTTTTTTTTTAAATACATAACCTTAAATTATGTAATTAATTTATCCAAGCCATCTGCTACTAAAATACAATCTTAAGAATAAAAGGTAAATAGGTATGTATCCCTTATTCGTAAGAGGAGGCCTTTGCCCTGCAGTGGGATTCTACAGGCTATAACTTACTTTTAACTTACTTACTTTTAGGTATGTACATAATTTACAATCTTAAAAATAGTAGGTAAGTATAATACAATCTTAAAAATTTAATCTATCTTACGACAGATAGAAAATCTAAAAAAATAAATCTAATTTGTCGGGTAAGATTCTGACACATTTTGCCGACACGACAGTTGATTCTCCGTCGAATGGTTCGCCTAAAGTACATTTCGTTATCGAGTGTTTCGACAACAGAATCTTTCGCCTGTGAACGATTCGCCGACAGAAAGCTTCGCTTTTGAATGTTTCGACGGCAGAACCTTTCGACAACGAACGATTCGTCGTCAGAAATTGCTTGAATTGCTTACTTCATGCTATAATAACGTTTATTTCTAGATTAATTATAATCATAATACCTTTATTGCTCTCAAAAACAAATGTTTTGTGTGTGTGCAGTTGTAGTGTTGATTAAGTACAGAGTCTATGTCATTCCAAAGGGTTCAAGCTATCTTCTGTTATGTTACATAATTAACAATTCTCAGGGCCTGTTTCACCACTTCCAAATAAGTTCTTGTTAGCTTATCCGACAGCTCATTTGACATATTCTTCATACAAAATATGTCAAATGAGCTGTCGGATGAGCTAACAAGAACTTATGCAAAAGCGGTGAAACAGGCACTTACGCCGTTAGCAATGTATACTCAATACTCAATACTCAATATTTTATTGCATTCCATAATGTACAACAAGGTGTTAACTTATAAGCTAAGAGATCATTATGGACCCTGTAGGGCACAGCAACATTACAAATAAGTAGTATACAACGTGTTAATGAATCAACGCAAAACTAGAAAGTAGTTTGTTTAGAATCGAGAGCAGAATCGAATTTCCATGTTTTCAACACATGTAATTTTTTCAAAATATTAAATAATTTGTTTGTAAAATTTAAACTTTACTGAACTCGATCTCAACCTACCGCACGGGCACACTAAGGGTGAGTGTGCCCGTGCACTTACTGCCAAAACAAGATTCTTAAAATGTATCCATGAGCACGTTAGCGCTTTCATTAATTGCTGAAATGATAACAAATCAAACAATCAAACTTTAAATATTAACTGTCAAAATAATGAAATTATTGTTTCAATCTAATTATTTTGTTATAAATCAATTGGGGTGTATGAGGTTTTGCGCTTATTCTTTAACACGTATAAGTAAATACATATTTAAGTTCCTACTGTTTGATTATATGCATTGTTCTGTATACAGATAGATTTATACAGATAAATATTTGTTACTTATTTGTTATTCTTGATTTTAATATATTTTTGTATGGAGATACTTAGATTGAACCCTGTGGCAGGAACAGGTATATATAAAATAAACGTAGCTTGAAGTAAATTTCTGTCGACGAATCGTTCGTTGTCGAAAGGTTCTACCGTCGAAACATTCAGAAGCGAATCTTTCACAGGCGAAAGAATCTGTTGTCGAAACACTCGATAACGAAACGTACTTTAGGCGAACGATTCGACGGAGAATCGACTGTCGGCGAAATGTGTCAAAATCGTCGGGTAAGGCGGAACGATCCGTGTTAAGTGGATGTGCGTCCATAATCTTAGCTTGCGCAATATCTGAGATACCTAAGTATCTCGATGAGCAAAGAGATAATGTTACATCTCAAACATTATCTTAGTAAAGATGACTAAGATAGTGGCAAAATGCATTATCCAGTTTCGAAATAACCGATTATTGTTTATCTCTGAAGTTGGTATTGTGTTTTTGGTGGCCTATCATTCAAAATGTAGGAAAGTTCGATACTGATTGTTCTCTTTCCTAAATCACACATACGAGCTCATAAATTCACGACAGCAATCCCTTTTTGCGTGGACAGAAACTTTTTTAAAACACGGTCTTGAAACTAATCTCTGTATGGTTTGTCAGATTTTCGTTAAAATTGTGTAGTTTCAAAGTTACTCAAAGGGTTCCATACAAATCTTAAATTAATTCTAGTATTGAAAATGTATATTTTAATATAAAATACCTACAGGTAACGGACATTAGTTTCTTTATCATGTTTTTTTGACTTTTTTTTGACTTAAATTGGTTAGTTTTGAAAGTAGGATACGGAAGTTTCGGAACTACTAGTGAAACGTGGATTTTCTGCGTTTTCAGAATATCTCTGACTACTATTAGGAATATAGTCGTGAGCATATGCTATGCAATGCTAAAAATAGGATCAAACTTGGTTTGTGTGCGCTGCAAGGATTAACCTCTTAATGTATGTAAACTGGCCCAAAAAAACATAAATATAACAGAACGATTAATCACTCCCTAACTCCATACATTCTATACTCCATTTCAAATAGCACCGAAATTTTAAAGCGATTTTGAATTACAGAAACAGAGTTTGAAATACTTCCTCTCAATTATTCTTAGAACAGCTTTAGTAACGTCCAAGATGCATAGAACAATACCTAGTTCGCCATAATGGATATGTCGGATATCTTTCTAGTAAATAAAAAAAAATTTAAATGCAAATGCAAAATGAGAAATAAAACAGTAATGGCCAGAAAGCTATACAGGGTGTTACAAAAGTAAAAATAAATATCTAAAACTTTTAAGGGGGTTATTTAGACCATCAAACTGAACAACTTTCACTATGGGACCGACATCGAAATCGCGAAAAAAAATATCAGCTGTCATACATTTAGCTCGAGTACATTTGTAGTTTAGTATGGAACTTCAGATTTTTTTCGCGATTTTGATATTGGTCCCATAGTGAAAGTTGTTCAGTTTGATGGTCTAAACTACCCACTTAAATGTTTATTTGTATTTTTGTAATACGTTGTATAGGAATCGGAACATCTTTTCGTCCTTATTAGAAATGAAGCGCAGACAGTATTAAATTCTTTAACCTAATGTTTTTCGCACTAATCCTTGATAAAAGCATACGACATACTAGCGTGCAGTTGAAACTAGGTTCTCTCTTACCATATTTATTTAAATTCGTTGCAAGTTCCAGTTTAGCGACTAATCCCTCAGGCTCGCTGGACTACATTGTCTATCGTTTTGAATAGCCACCGCTGTTGATCCTAGGTATAAAGTACTGTTATTAATTACTAAAACTGTGCCCACGATTTCGTACCTCTGAAATACGAAGATAATGAAATACTAACTGTTACTCGAAATTAAGGGAATATAATTCGGAACGCGGCCATACAAACGTAGTCTGGTGATATTTTCAATACTAAACAATTAAAGTCAATGAAATTTTTCAGAAACAATCTAGAAACGAATCTCTATGCTTGTATGAAGTCAGATTTCTGTTAAAATGTATAGTTTTAAAGTTACAGTCCCTCAAAGATTTCCATACAAATCTTAAATTAATCCTAGCATTAAAACTGTATATTTCAACAAAAATCTGACTTCATACAAGCTTAGAGATTAAGTTCTAGATTGTTTCTGAAAAATTTCATTAACTTTAATTGATTAGTCTTGAGAATATCACCAGACTTCGTTTGTATGCAGCGCGCATTTACGCATTCGGAATAAACTTCTCTTAACCCATAATTATGTGTAGGGAACGTGGCCTTCCGGTGTTTTATTCAGCTCCGCTGGAGAGGTTTTTGTGGACTGTAGTTTTTCTGGTGGCAGGAGTGGTTCGAGGTAAAGGAAAGTCTTGTTTGTAGCACTGGAGGTTTATTTTAGTGATTTTTACAACAGAGTTAGTTACACGCACAAGCACCGTACCAATATGGAAGGCGGAAACGGAAATAAAACTTTTTAATTACTACCTGAGATTACTACATTTTATGTTGGTGTTGCCAACATTATGTTTTCATTCAAATCGGGAGTTTTTATGTGATGCTTGCACAAACTAAAAACCGAAAACGAGAGAGGTAAAATCCGAAAATTATCTTCATGCAATTTGTGTAGACTATCATAATATTTTTACAGATAAACGTAGTTATTATTTGAATTAAAAATATCGGGAAATCAAATAAGTCATTTCAAAAACACAGTAAGATCCTGGTAAAATGGTAAAGATACATTTTAGAGCGATGAAAGATACGGAAAAGAGCGCCTCAATCATGAGGCGGCGGTTCGATTCGTGGCCTGTATCACTAAGTTCTTCCGAATTCATGTAAAATTGTATTTATAATTTACTAGGAAAACATCGTGAGGAAACCTGCATTCCTGAGAATGAAAAGAAAATACCATAAGTTCGGAGGTATGTGTAAAATATGGGTGAGCATGGTGCGAACACAATAGACCAGCGATGGTCGCAGTGTTACATAATGACCCTCGCTTGCAATAGCCCAAACACAAATCAATCAATCAAAGATACTTTTGTCTAATTCTCAAACATCGATTTCGGTACTTATACTCTATTCAAAATAGCAACAAAATTTTAAGGCTATTTTGCATTACAGAAACAGAGATTTGAAACACTTCCTCTCACTTATTCTTAGAACAGCTTTAGTAACGTCCAAGATATGTCGAATAGTGTATGTATCCAGTAAATTAATTACATTTGGTAATCAGAATTGGCCAGAAAGCTAAATAGGAATCGGAAAATCTCGTCGTCCTTATTTGGAATGAAGTGTAGATAATCTGTGTTTTAAGATAACATTTTATTTAGTATAATACCACACCCACCATCGATCCTAGCACAAAACTAATTTCGTATATTTCAAGTGTTATCTACAGCTCAAAGTTTAATAAACACTTGCTCCGAGATTTTCCACCCTGTATATTTACAGGGTGTTCTACATGCTACGTCGTTATTTACAGGGTGTGTCGATATCTAAACGAGAGGAGAGGTTATTGCGGTTCAAGTGATGTGCCGCGAAAATTGCCCGGCTCGACGGATGAGTGGGTTTAATAGAGATGGGATAGATTATCGATAGAATTTTGATAAGGTTCTGTGTGAAAGTATGTGTAACGTTTATCTGGCAGTAAACCTTTAGATGTTTTTTCTCAATTAAAAATATACAGATCTCGTGTCATCCACGAACATCGGGTAGGTACATTGAAAATGAATTTGTCAATTGAACTGAAAATTTTTCTACAATTTTCAAACGTGCAACTTCTGAATAACCAATCAGTGATACGCTCCTCCAATATTTTTTTTAAATAAAGCCCAAGGTGGTATCTCTAGGGTTTTTTTATTTTTATCGATATCTCATTATGTTTTCAAGATCTGAATTTTTTCTGACCGAAGCCGGGCGAAAAACGACAGATTTTTTCTAATTTTTTCGATTTTGCATGTCGTGGCTAGTCACAAGTGTGGCTTTCGCTCTATGAAAAGAGCGTATACAGGGTCCAACATAATATGCTGATGGTTTTGTAAGAGGATGCTCAGACCATCAAACTAAACAACTTTCTCTATGGGACCAACATCGAAATCGCGAACAAAAATCTACTGTTCCATACAAATCTGCAAACCTACTCGACCCAAACAAATGGGAGTCCCATAAGCAAGTTGTTCAGTTTGATGGTCTGATCGTCCCCTTAAAAACCGTCAGCATATTAAGAAGGACCCTGTATAGGTCCTTTAGTATATAGCGAAGGCGAGTCGCGCGCGAGTAGATACCATATTAGAGGGGCAGGGGTCCAGGGCAGAGTGCCTTAAAGACTCCCGGCGTTTTCTGAATATAACTTTATCAATATAAAGTTATTCAAACTTCCTTCTACTTGTTTTTGTGCTTCGAGGTGTAAAGTTTCGTTTACAATTCACAGTTAAAGTATTGTGGTTAAAATTCTACCTATTGCTGCTTTTCTAGTTGCTCGTTATCGTTTCAAAGATGTTGGAAAATTGTTGGTCAACCCAAAAAGGAGGACTCCGTTTTTCTTTTATATTATAAATTGTTAACATTACGCCTGCCACACACATACGGAATTCCGAATCAGTATTCCGATTTCTGTATATGGATTTTCCCCCTCCAGAATTCCGGATCGGAATTTCGTAGGTATGTGTGTGGCAGGCCTTAATAATTAATAATTATTTCCTTCAAATATAAACTAATAATTCGAAATGCAAAGTTTTAATTTGAAAAAGACAAGTCAGCGAATGAACGTAACTATGTCTCTTTATTGCAAAAATATTCAATTTTCCAAATTATTTTGGCGTATTCGACACTATGGATATACGCTGGTAAACTTGCACTTAAGTTTAGTTCAGTCCCTCAAGCACGAATTCTCTACTTACGCGTAACTCGGTTTTTTTTCCCATACCACATGTCATGGCAAGTGTGACTTTCGCTCTCTGAAAAGCGCATATACTGGATCCAACTTAATATGCTGACAGTTATTTTAAAGGATGATCAGATCATAAAACTAAACAACTTTCTCTATGGGAATCTATCGAAATCGCGAAGACAAATCTGCAAACCTACTCAACCCAAATGAATGGGAGAGTTGATTTTTTTCGCGATTTAGATGTTAAATAAATAAATATCTTGGACATTGTCACACAAATTATCTATTTACATTTAAAGTACCAGAATCTAGCCTGGACTTGTATTATGATGACTAGACAACGATATAGAATACATAATATAGATACAAACATCCATGACTCGGGTACAAATATTCATATTCATCATACAAATATTTGTCCCTTACGGGATTCGAACCCACGACCCTCAGCACAGCAGGCAGGTTCACTACAGACTGTGCTATCGGGCGTGTTGGTGCTAAAGAGACCTTAATTATGTGTACCTCATTGCTCATCACTCCCTATAATATGATTATTTGCACAAAACGCAAATAATTTCACTCATAATCAGGTCATACGTTTAGTATGTCGAGTCAAACGTGTTATTAATTCAGTGGGTGAGCAAAACTGTAACACTGTTGTGACCATCAAATCTAATGTTTTCGGGACCAACAAAGAAGCATTTTTTTCCGTTATACGATAGGATTTGGCATAATATGACGTTTCATCGTATCCGCAAAATCGAAATTCCTTCTTCATTTTGCAAAGATTACATATAAAAATGGTCACACATGTTTGTTAATGCATTTAACTAATTTATTAATTTATTTCTATTTTTAGGATGCCTGTATTTTACCTATAAGTCCCAATACACGACATAATGGGTCTATACTACGAAAATAATTTGCAAGTGTAAATTTATTATATGGTAATAATTGAATTAAATAAAAATGTAATGCATATTATTTTATGCAATCAATGTGTTTCTGGATGTTTTTTTTTTGAGCTACGCCGCGCCTAATTTTTTCTTTTGTCAATTCCCGTACTTACCTAAGAATATCACGAAGAAACCGCTTTTTAGCGACAAGTCTACCTACTTTTAATTCATCAAATCTCTCGAAAAAAAATCAGAATCTTGTTTTTTTTCTTCTTTTATCTTTTTTCTGTTTTGGTCTGCAATAAACTTTAAGTTGAACTGAATTCAAATTAATTAGGTACCTACCTAATTCAACGTACAATAAACTCTAATCTATTGTCACTCCGTCAAAAATTGTTTCACCTTTAACCGACTTAAAATCATGAATAAACCTCACCCAAAAATCACAAGCCATTCCTAATTATCCCGCAAAACACAGATTTAATAGTCACTTCATCATTCATTAGCCGATATTCTTTAGATTATTATGTTTTTGTAAATTCATAAATAATTATTACGACAATTAAGTACCTAATCCACCGTACGACAAATTCAAATGCATTGTCACTCCACCCCGTCACAAATTGTTTCACATATAACCTACTTAATCATAAACAAACCTCACCCAAAAATCACAAATCATTCCTAATTATCCCGCAAAACCCTGATTTAATAGTCACTTCCAACCGACGCTCACTGAATCATTCATTAGCCGATGTTCGTTTGATGACCGTCGCCGCCTCGTGCTCTGAATGTTTTGTTTGACAATTTGACGATAAACTGCCCATTTCGAGCTGTGATGACCCAGTAATATTGCGTTCCTTATTGAACTGTTGTTATTGGAAATTGAAGTGGATGAGGCGGATTAAAGGGGATATAATTCGGAGCGCGCTCCATACAAACGTACTATGGTGATATTTTCAATACTAACCAATTAAAGTCAATGCAATTTTGCAGAAACAATCTGGAAACAAATCTTTATGCTTGTATGGAGTCAGATTTTCGTTAAAATATACAGTTTCAATGCTAGGATTAATTTAAGATTTGTATGGAAATCTTTGAGGCACTGTAACTTTAAAACTATACATTTTAACGAAAATCTGACTCTATACAAGCATAGAAATTTGTTTCTAGATTGATTCTGAAAAATTTCATTTAGTTTAATTGGTCAGTATTGAAAATTTCACCATAGTACGTTTGTATGGAGCGCGCTCCGAATTATACCCTCTTAAGAGAAGTTTATTCCGAATGCGTAAATGCGCGCTGTATACAAACGAAATCTGGCGATATTTTCAATACTAACAAATTAAAGTCAATGATAATTTTCTAAAACAATGTAGAAACTAATCTCTATAATGTATAAAGTCAGATTTCGTTAAAATTCAGCACAGCATTCAGTTGGCAATGTTTTGACCACCGTCGATATAATAATTATGGTGTACATACATAATATAATACAAATTATTATATTTTATTGTACTTATTCACTTTTATTTAACTTTTTGTAACGCCAACCCGTATATTCTCTGTTACATTTCCTTTGCCAAAAGGGCGCCTGGAAGTAATCGCGTTAAAGCGATAAAAACGCCTTATTGGTGCCATGATTTGTCGCCTGCGCCCGCGGCATGATGGCGCGATAAAGCTCTATCGCGTCCGAGCTCCCTTTCTTTTTGCGCGCGAGAGAACGAGTTAGCAGGCGCGATAAAACGTTTATCGAGGCGCCATGCCGCGGACGCTGTTGTATAATGTATTTTTATTTGGTGTAAATAAAATAAACTTGGTTTATTCATTAATAATAGTTCATTCTTTTTGTAAATTAAAAACATATTTTATTCAAAACACTGTATTATAATTATAGTTGGTCAAAGTCCAAGATAAAAAAAACCTTTGTATTTTGGAATTCGAAACGAATAGTGCCACAAACTTAAGAAAAAACTTAATTTACGCAGAATAAAAATTTTACATGAGAAACGTGAAAATACATTTTAAATCCACACAAAAGAGTCTTAATATTAACATAATAATATTCAAGTAGTGGAATTTTCACTTATCTGATATTCTGAAGCATCTATGCATGAAACTATTCATGAATATATTTTCTTAACATCGTTGCTAATAATGTACCATATTTAATTGTATGCTAAAGAGACTTTTGGTTACAAAAAATTATTTACAAAGCAACATTTACATAACAAAAGCATGTTATAACAAATACGTTAAGTATAAATAAATAATTTAGGAACAAAATAAAACTATTTGTAACTCCAATGCATTACGTAAGTTTTTATTACTTTAGTGTTTTTCCGTTTTCTTTGATTCGTTTTGTCAATTTGGCAAACAAATAATGTAAAAGATATCCGCTCTTTGATTTGAAGTGTTGTTTACAACCCTTTCGGTTTCACGCACAATTTTTGAAATTGATTATAAAGATAAATTTTATCGATATTTTTTATCGATAACCGGCTACGACACTGGAGAGCTCACGAACTTATATAGTTTACGGACCAATATCAGCGTCGAGATAGACGAGATAGGTACCGATCACGGCTTATCTACACTTCTAGACGTAGAGGTTTTTAAATCACCTGAACTTGCCTCTAGTAGGCATTTTACTTCTTGAAAAATAAGGTTACAAATTGTAGATAAGTAGTGTGTTCTAGAACACTACCACAGAATAAATACTATTACTACCCGTACAGAAGAATCACTTCAAATAGCACCTCTCTCTGCACGGCAATAAGGTGCAAAGTTATTCGCACCCGTCCTATCGTACAATTCGCGAATATCCTACCAACCGTCACAACGTCACACGATCGGTTTGCTCCCATAGTAAACGTTGTTCAGTTTGATGGATAGACTCTTAGTTTAAAAATATCAATTTCGTCCTGTATGGGATATCTGCATTTTTTTCGCAAGTTCGATGTTTGTCCCATACAGAAAGTTGTTCAGTTTTAATCATAAATAATGATGTGATAGTCTGATCTCCTAAAAGCTGTATAAGAAAATTAGGTCTGTACCTTAAAACTCACAAAATACGTGTAGATTGGGTCGTTTTCGTATAACTAGCCATATGTATAGGACAGCCCGATAGCACAGTCGGTAGTGAAACTGCCTGCTGTGCTGAGGGTCGCGGGTTCGAATCCCGTAAGGGAAAAATATTTGTATGATGAATATGAATATTTGTACCCGAGTCATGGATGTTTGTATCTATATATGTATTCTGTCTCGTTGTCTAGTCATCATAATACAAGTCCAGGCTAGATTCTGGTACTTTAAATGTGACTAGATAATTTGTGTGACAATGTGCAAGATATTTATTTATTTATGTAATGCCCAATTTAAAGGGTTCATGTTTTATAACTACTATACCTACCTAGCATGAGACCAAAATGTTACAACGTGAGAGTGCAATAAATGATTTCTATTTCTATTTCTATACATCGTCATATCCAGCACTTCATTATTAATTTGTTACCCAAGACTGAACCCGTGTGAAGTCAACCGCGATTATTATATACAATATTTCTATCAACTCTACAACAATAAAACCCTATATTCCACTAACAATAGACAAGTCTCTGCCTCCGTTGTCTAATGGTTAAGAGAATTGGGCTCTTTATTTCCACGGGTTCGATTCCCACGGGGGACACCTAGAGATATGTCACGTTGTGGGTTTTTTTTTTTGGTTAGGATATTACAGACTGAATCACCTGATTGTCTGAAAAGAAAGATGATTCCGTGCTTCGGATGATGGCATGTTAAATCGTTGGTCCCGGCTACTATCTCTGGTGGTAGTAGTCGTTACATAAAAACCACGTCAGAGGCCTTAAGACGGTCTGAAAAAACTCTGACACCAGGGCTTGCTGCCCACACGATAAGAAGTATACAATAAACGTGTAATTTACTTCTTTTGGTTTACAAAAATTACAAAATATTAGGTGTTTTTTTTTTATGTTGTCTTAATAAGTTTGTACACAGGAGGGTGTGTAAACTTTTATGCATTAGGTTCATACTTTAGAGTGTTTGAAACTGAACAACTTTCACAATGGAACCAACACGAAATGGCGGAAAAAAATTGTGTTCCATAGAAAATTGCCAATGGCTAGGTTAGGTAATCGTCAAAACGTATGAAACAGAAGTGATTTTTTTTGCAATTTCAATGTTGACTTCAACGTGAAAGTTGTTCAGTTTGATGGTCTGAAACATCCTGTAAAATATGTAACGCATTTAATTTTAATCCCTGTTTTTTTAATGAAAATAATTTGATTTGATTATAAACGAGTTGAAACGAAATCTGGAAAAATCGAAAAGTGGAGTAGGTATGTCCCATGAGTATTGATGGACTTCACAAGCTATATTTAGCTTTTTAAAATTAAGATTTACTTTCAACACTGATTAGATTGAATTACAATTAGTCTGACAGTCTGTCTCGATTAACGCTGCCTAATGGAATTAAATCGATCCTAGTCCTGCAGCATTACGTCGTAAATTTGTCCTATACAGAGGAAAATAAATAGTTAAGTATACAATATTTTTCTTCCAATTGCAGGAAGAAAAATTCATATTTTAGCGGAGGACCTTTTGAAAAAGTTCTCGTACGACTTATAATTTTTGATTTTGTATATTCTAACTTAGTGTCTACAGGTTGATAGGGTAAACAGTCGCATTAATTTCAGGGGTGATTGTACCCTTGATACTGAACAACTTCCCCTAAGAATCATGAAAACAAATTTTGATCTTTCCATACTAATTGCAATCAGCTGATCGACTGTTTGTATGAAAAGATTCCGTTTGTTCCTTTGGGAAAGTGGTTGTGATGGTTCGTTCCCCGTCCAGGCCGACTCGTACCAATGAGTTTTTCGGAATTTACGTGTGATTTGTAACACCACTGGCTTTTCGGTTAAGGAAAACATCGTGAGGTAACCTGCATGCTTCAATTTCGAGGCATGTATTGTACCCACTGTCCATTATGTGGCGACGGGCTCACCCCCCGTCATACTGGACATAGTTTTGGTACTACTGGTGAAACGTGGATGTTCTGAGGTCTCAGAATATCTCTGACTACCTCCTCGGGGAATATAGGCGTGAGCATATGCTATGCTATGCTACGACAAGATTTCGGCACTGACACTCTCTCTCTCTTGTTACAGCTGCACTCGGAATACCGCAGCACATACCGATGGCACGAGTTCAAACAGCAGCAACAGCAGCACGATGGTGTGGTCAAGCAGCCCGCGCCGACGCCGCCGTCCGTGCTGCCCATACCACGGGGTAAGTTGTTCTGTGGGGCAAGTTGTATCACTTAGCAAGTTGTAGTTCAAACAGCAGCACAAAGGTGTGGTCAAGCAGCCTGCGTCGACACCGCCGTACGTGCTGCCCATACCACGGGGTAAGTTGTACTGTGGATCAAGTTGTATCACACAGCAAGTTCTAGTTAAAACAACAGCAACAGCGGCACGATAGTGTGGTCAAGCAGCCCGCGCCGACGCCGCCGTCCGTGCTGCCCATACCACGGGGTAAGTTGTTCTGTGGGGCAAGTTGTACCACAAAGCAAGAGCTTAAAATGCATCAATAGTAGTAGGATGGTATGGTGAAGCAGCCCACGCCGACGACCCACCGTCCGTGCTGCCCATACCACGTGATAAGTTGTACTGTGGATCAAGTTATATCACATAGCAAGCAGCCTACGCCGATGCCATCCTCCGTGGTGCCCATACCACTAAGTAAGTAGTACCGTGGGGAAAGTTGCACCACAAAATAAGAGTTCAAAATGCATCAACAGCAACACGATAGTGTGGTAAAGCAGCCCGAACCCACGCCGCCGTCTGTGCTGCTCATACCACAGGGTACGTTGTACCGTGGGGAAAGTTGTATCACACAACAAAGTTGGTGTTCAAACAGCAGCACGGTACGATAGTGTGGTCAAGCAGTCCGCGCCGACGCCGCCCTCTGTACTGCCCATGCCACGACGTTAAACTGTACCGTTGGGCAAGTTGTGCTACGGGGCAAGTTGAGTTTTATTTCAAAGCCTAACTTATTGTTATATCACGCTTTGTTATACAGGATGAAATTGATATCATTAGCATCCATTTAAACTAAGAGTCTACTCATCAAACCGAACAACTTTTACTATAGGAACAAACCGATCGGAGCAAAAAAAAATCTGCTGTTCCATACTAAATTGCAATGCCTAGTCGACTCAAAATGTATGCATGTTGTTTGCTCCTATGTTGTTCAGTTTGATGGGTAGACTCTTAGTTTTAAAGGATCCTAATGATATCAATTTCACCCTGTAGAAACAATACGTGGATTTTCAACTATAAACACAGACATTATCTACATAATTAGGCATAAAGAGTCGTCCATAATTGGCCACCAGAGTATTTCCAATTACATTATAGCCCAATTGGTTGGATAAGTAAATGGTTCACAATTTAATGACTGGAGGGTAAGACTAGAGGCAAGGTAAAACACCAATTGTCAATAATGAAGTTTATTTGGGTCAGTTAAACACGACCAAGTCTGTAAAATAAAAAATAGAGAATTCGGAGGATTATTGACTTTTTGTAGACTTGTAAGGGACAGCCAAGCAAATATAGAAGCGGTGAATTCATACCAACAAACTGAACAACTTTTACTATACCGCCAACCTCAGAAAACGCGTAGAAAATAAGTTTAATACATTTGAGTCGGATGGCTAAAGCAGTTTTGTATGGAACAGCTGATTTCGTTTCCTGAGGTTGGTTCCATAATGAATATTTGTCAGTTTGAGGTCAGAATTCACAGTTTCAGGATTTGCCAGATTGTCCCGTACACACCCTAAGCAGGAAAAGTGAAGAAAGCAATATAATAATGAAATCTTCTTTCTTATCATCAGATCTGTACTTACCTTATCAAGATTTATTACAATATTATGTCCTTTCTACAGGCCCAATGGAACCGGCGATGCCTCGTCGCAAGAAGTACCCGGGCGTGGCGTACAAGTCCAACGAGTTGTTCGACCCTGCCCCGGTTGACGACATTAGACCCCAACAGACTTCTGCCTTCGATCGCGCTAGGGTAAGTTACTGATTAAGTTCTTTTAAAAGGACAACTCAGATTTAGCCCCCAAAGACCATGAAATTTAATATGGTTGTTTTTACAGAGTGCGCAAAGGAACGATGCAGACCGTGCTGGCCGACGGAGCAAGTCGGAAGGACCGAGGCAACCACGGTGGACTGACACCGTTGAGCCCAAGGTACTACATAAAGCACATGCTAGATACTTGCAATTCATTAGATAAAAGAAGAAGGGCAGAAAAAGAAGACGAATGGGAAAGAAGGGAGAAGAAAGGTTTTGAAGATGGAGAATTTGCTCCTGGTGGGTAATATAGAAAAGATGGGATTGGAAAAGCAAAGTAAAATTTTTTCCTTTTAGGTACTCAAAAACTGGTACATAAAAGCTACTATTAAGTAGTACCATTTGGAGACAATATGTAGAGTACAACTCAAATTGTTGTGGTATAAACAATGTTTAACTCAAAAGGTCGTGCTTCCCATATAAAATGTAATTGTGACCATTTGAGATACGCATGCAGCCAGAACAACAAAATTTTAATGAAACCAAGAACAAGAAAGCTATATTTATTTTATGAAATTTTATCTATTATAGCAAAAACTGTGCTGGTACCTAGTATTATACCCAATACGTTATCTTTCTTCCAAAGAAAGCATGCCACGAAGCCTAATTAGTTCATATTCCACCTAAACACCAAAGCAATAAAGTAAATTGTCCCTCCAGGCGACCACAGCCCTGGGCGAGACCTTAGCAGCCAAGGAACCTGACGTGGTCAGCACAGAGTACCGGAACCAGTTTGCCTGGCCGAAGGACACCACTGACTCCGCACCTAGGAAGAGCATCTCAATGGGAGCTTTGAAGAAAGCTGCTGTTGCTGAAGGTATGCCCAAATTATGATTAAGAGAAGTCAGCGTAAAGGCACGCTGCGTACAAACGAAGTCTGGTGATAATTTCAATACTAACCAATTAAACTCAATGAAATTTTGCAGAAACAATCTAGGAACAAATCTCTATGCTTGTATCGTGTCCGATTTTCGTTAAAATATACAGTTTCAATGCTAGGATCAATTTAATTTAATTTAATTTGTATGGAAATCTATGAGGCACTGTAACTTTATGTAAAATCTGACACGATAAAAGCATAGAGATTTGTTTCTAGATTGTTCCTACAAATGTTTATTGAGTTTGATTGGTTAGTATTGAAAATATCACCAGACTTCTTTTGTATGGAGCGCGCCAACAGTAAAATCCCCTAAGTTGAAATATACAAGTTAATTTTCCTCCTTTTTGGAGTCGGGGTAAAAATCTGCAATTGTTGCAGAACTACGCATATTTTTGATAAGTACATATTGATATTCTTGGACCACTATGAGCTAAAACCTCCTTATATTGTGCCTTTGAAATAATTGAAGATTTGGAAAATCAAGTCATAGATTTGCCATGTGGTTCCGGCTTAGAATGGACCACCCCAATTCTTCCCGTGGGTGTCGTACGAAGCGACTAATGGAATTAAAGGTTTCATTTACACTGTTTATGTGGGTGAAAGGCTTCGTCATGTATGGGTCTGAGTGTTGGGCCACAAAAGGGACGGATGAGAAACGATTGCATGCAGCTGAGACGAGAATGTTGAGATGGATGTGTGGTGTAACTAGAATGGATAAGATAAGGAATGAGTATATTAGAGGAAATTTGAAAGTAGCACCTATGACGGAAAAATTGCAGGGTAATAGATTATCGTGGTATGGTCATGTAATGCGAAGAGACGAGTGTCATATTACGAGACGAGTGTTAAGTATGAATGTGGATGGCTGCGGTAGGAGAGGAAGGCCGAAGAAAAGATGGGTGGATTGTGTGAAAGATGATATGCGTAAGAAAGGAGTGAGTGCTGAAATGACGGCTAAGAGAGATGAATGGAAGAGGATGACATATTGCGCCGACCCCAAATAATGGGAAATGGGCTAGAGAATGATGAGGTGGGTGAAAGGCTTGCCACCTCTCACCAATTGACACGTCATTCCATCCTGAAACTTTAATTGCTAAATGTGAGCATTGCTACAACCTCCGATCAAAGTAAAATTAATGGATAGGCCTTACGCCTCTAAATATTCTACATATTTCGTTCCTACTATAATAAACTACAGCTAATCAAATTTACTTGCCTCGTCACTTTCCCAACTTTCTAAGTCCTAGAATAAGTTGCAAACGATGCAAACAATATGCTAATGCCAACAATACTCGTTGAATTCCCAACGCGCCAAAACTTTTAGCTGTAATACATAAAACATTGAAACAGTCTTTGCTCGATGCCTGAGTTTATACCCTATTTGAATATAGCAAAAGTTTGCTGATGTTGGTTGCATAAAGTAAGTCAACAACGAGAAATTATAGCATCAAACTCTCAAACTTAGTGCTTTAAAAGTTGCTCAGTTTGATGGGGTCCCGTTTGTTATAATGGCTACATTTTACCTTCATGCGAAAGTGTTTTGATTACAGTATTAAGAGAAGTTTATTCCGAAAGCATAAATGCGCGCTGCATACAAACGAAGTCTGTTGATATTTTCAATACTAACCTATCTAAAAATTTCTATGCTTGTATGAAGTCAGATTTTCTTTAAAATATACTGTTTTAATGCTAGGATTAATTTAAAATTTGTATGGAAATCTTCGAGGCACTGTAACTTTAAAACTATACATTTTAACGAAAATTTGAGTTCATACAAGCATAGAGATTAATTTCCAAATTGTTTTTGGAAAATTTCATTCAGTTTAATTGGTTAGTATTGAAAATATCACCAGACTTCGTTTGTATGGTGCTCGCTCCGAATTATATTCCCTAAAGTACCTACTACGCTTTGATTCACGTTGACGTACGACCTACGTTACCTACTCCTTTGATATTTCTTTCTCCCAAGATCCACGGACTCCTCCAATCTATATAATCTTCTATTTTAACGGACATATCTATAAGAATGGATTTGCCACGCTTTGTTTCTAGTTTATTCTAGTGACTTTGATGTAAGCTATACTTTAATTAATATTTCTTTTTGCCAAGAACAACCTTATGCTCCATTCCATTGTAAACTCTCTCACTAAACTCTCAGACTTAGTGCTTTAAAAGATGTTCAGTTAGATGGTGACCCACATTACCTTCATCCTAATATACTTTGATCACAATGGTATACCTAAAATTAGTATGGTACCTACAAGTAAGTACCTAAGCGTAGTTAGGGTGGGTTTAAAGAGTGATATTTCTTTCTCCCAAGAACCTCTGACCCCTACATCTACAACTCTTCTATTTTAATATAGTATATTAATATTTATTAGCCACTCAAAGATACGTCGCATATTATTACTCGGATCACTGCACTAGGCAACACCTGTGTGCGTAATCTTAGATTTTGCATCTGCGTGTCGTTTCTTAGGTGCTGATATCAAACTGAAACTGTGTCGAAATCACAAAAAGAAACTGCTGTCCCATACATTAGGGTCGTGTATTTTTGCAGTTTTGTATGGAACAACAGATTTTTAAAGGATTGCGATTCGATCGCAATTTGCGTTTGAAAGACCCTGTATTTTTATATAATTTCCCAACAAAATATAGATTAACACATACAAGAGAGATTGCTGCAGACAAGTACCAAGGGCAAACTTATCTTTGAAGAGATTTTTCCAGCAAGCCCGAGAGTCAGGCATAAGGTGCCCATTTGAAATAGGTAACGATAAATTGTTAAAATATATGACTCGGTATATACCTATTACAAATTTAGTCATATCTTGTTTGCCTTGTCGTGAAGTTAACAATGAATTCTATAACTATTCATTCTGAAGTTCATAATAATCTACTGCGTCTAAACGATAGAAAAACTCATTGCCATACAAAAAAAATACGACTACCTAACTCTACAAGTCCAAATATTGTTCCTATTGTGTACAGACTTGCAGTCTCGAGGTCATTTTTTATATAAAACTGACAATGGTTACATAAGATGTGATTTTCTGGCTTTATTCAGTGTTGTAGTTTCTTTTAGAGTGCTAATTCCGTACAATTTTTTTACCTTCATTGTAAAATAATCATAAAGGTATTATACCAGGAGTACCAGGAAAAGAGGAACTGACATAAATTGTCAAATGAAACCATTTTTTGGGAATTTATCACCCCCTATTAGCCCAGTAAAAATTCGATATTTGTGTATAATTGTGAATCTAACGTGAAATCGTGGATAATTTAATGAAAAAGTGGTAGTATATTTCACAAAATAATCTAGATTTTCACTTTAGATTCACAAATTATTCACAGAGCTCGAATATTTACCCTGTCGATTGTGTCGATAAGTTCCCAAAAACGGTTATATTGCCTCGCGTCACGTATCTCTTTCTATTATACTGTGGTGCCGCTAGGTACCTCTCAGCTGTCAGTTCCTCTATTCCTGGTATAATACCTTTATGAAAATAATAGAGATGGTGATCGTGAACTCAGGGATTTGCAGTGATATCATAATTAAAGTTTAAGTTAATCAAACAAGGGAAACAATACAGTAAAATAAATCTTGAACAATCTATGGAAAACGTTATCGATATGTATGGTGGGTTTGTGGTTTCTTTTACCAATAAACACCACGTAATAAGTACCTATAGGTACAGAGTCCTACTTTATATGCTGACACTTTTTTAAGGGGATGATCAGACCATCAAACTGAACAAATTTCACTATGGGACCAACATATAAATCGCGTAAAAAAAATCTGCTGCCTAAAGTATAGCCAAATGTATGGGACAGCTGCTTTTTTTTGGAGTTTTGTATGGAGCAGTAAATTTTTTTTTTGCGATTTCGTTGTTGGTCCCATAGAGAAAGTTGTTCAGTTTAGTGGTCTGATCATCCCCTTAAAAAAGTGTCAGCACATTAAGAAGGACCCTATATTTTCCAATATTTTTAACCTTGTTTTACCTAGAATACAGTCAAAAAAGAAGGCTACAAAACAATAAGAACTAATTTCGACGTACAACTATTCACCTACACTTACTTTGAATCTAGGAATATTCCAATCTCAATCTAAGCCACGGTTTATACAGAACATACATGTGGCGGTGGCGGATAATCTAAGTAACACAATATAAACCTTATAGTACGTAACATAACGTCGTTTTTGTCGTAAAGGAGAATAGCGCTCGCGCCTCCAGGTGACGTCGCCTGGAGGCGCGGGCGTAATTCTCCAAACGACGCTATGCTACGTACTATAAGGTTTATAATTGTGTTACTTTGACTATCACCACCGCCACACGTCTCTTCTGTATAAATCGCGCCTTAGGTAGGTATAATTTTTCTTAGCTAACTAGAAAACGGTGATACGGAAAGAGCTTGCGACTCAATTACGAGGCGGGGCGGTTCGATTCCTGCCCTGTGCCAATAAATTGTACAGAATTTATATACCGACAATTGTATTTATCATTATCACTAGCTCGGCGGTGAAGGACAATAAATCGTTAGGAAACCTACATACCCGAGGATGAAATGAAAAGAAAATACCATAAGTTGGTAAGAGGAGGCGAACACAATAGACCAGCAATGGTCGCATTGTTATAAGCCTCGGCGTGCAATAGCCATACCCAATAGCTAGGAAGTTATGTGAATACTTCATAATATGCGTAAATCGTTTTGTAAATCAAGCAGTCTCTATCGAAATCGTTTGAGACAGACATCTTACAGTTGTCATCAGATATATCATAGCAAACAAGGTGGTCAAATATTTCTAAGCAGGTCTAAATTTCAATAATTTCTTTACATATAACCAATCAAAAATATCTGAAACAATAGAACATCAAATTTAACTACGCAGCTAGGGTCCCGATCATAAACATCGGAGCAGTTTAGGAAAAAAGACCTTACTCCATTGTTTTAAATTTCAATTTTAAATAACAAAAGAAAGTAAAGAAATAATTGGAAATAAGTTGTTCCGATATTTATGACAAAATACATGTTTAGATATAATTGGTTACATTTACCGTAAAGAATTTATTGAAAATCAGCACTGCTCAGAAATATTTGAACACCTAGTATGCTACGATATATCTGATGGCG
Organism: Agonopterix alstromeriana; assembly: GCA_963924505.1. Classification (NCBI taxonomy): domain Eukaryota; kingdom Metazoa; phylum Arthropoda; class Insecta; order Lepidoptera; family Depressariidae; genus Agonopterix; species Agonopterix alstromeriana. The sequence goes on along the minus strand of OZ004685.1, from coordinate 9,848,718 downwards.
ACTGTACTCGTTTATTATTTTCACCGTGAGGAAACCTGCATGCTTCAATTTCGAGGCATGTATTGTCCCCACTGTCCATTATAAGTGGCGACGGACTCACCCCCGTCACACTGGACAGAGTTTCGGTACTACTGGTGAAAAGTGGATGCTCTGAGATTTCAGAAAATCTCTGACTACCCCGTCGGGGAATATAGTCGTGAGCATATACTATACTATATATACATAGTCATCGTCTATGTAATTGTCATTAATAGGAACGTATACAAAATTCCAGGGTCAGTAGAGGCAGAACCTCTGATGAACCACGTGGATGGAGATCACGACGAACCCAAGCGTTACATCGAAGACTATCTATGGAACGGGCAGAAGCCCGGCGTCCAGAGGTTAGTTCCATACATTGTTGTTACGTATCGATTTTATTACAGATAATTCAATCCACGAAGACACGCTCCTAGTTTTTAGTTCTATGTTAAGTGCACTATAAATAATTACAACTAATTAGTGCGAACGATAGAAATAAAACGCCAGCAGTACACTCGGCGACACATCAAGCTACGCAAAACCAAAATAAAATGGCCGCGCGACGTTGTACGTTATGTACCATCCGCCCGATCAGCTTATGTTGGTTTTGTGTAGCTTGATGTATCGCCTTGTATACATTGTAAACGATTGGGACTAAGAGCGGAGCGTGTCTTCGTCGAACTATATATATTCTATAGCTTTCTGTCTGTCTACTTCATGTTGCATTTTAATTTGAACGAATTACGTCAACTTGACGTCATTCTGTTATAATTAATTGAGGTTACTTAGAAATTTGTTAGAGGTAACAAATTTATTGAAAACTGAAAACGAGCGACCAAAGCATTGAAACTTTTACGAAATGTAGATGTAAATATATGGATATAACTATGAGTATGTATGGATGTAACAGTAATAAGGAGCGTATATTCATACTAAGTAGAAAATTGTACAAAACGGTTCATACATTGACGTAGAATACTGTGGACGCCGGGTCTAGTGCAAAATACTCGAATAAAGTGTCCGAGACTAAAATACACAAACCTAAGTACGTATACTAATATAAACCAACTAAAAACATTGAAAATGCTGAAATTCTTTTTCTCCCCCCATCGGGGCACGGCGCTTGCCGCGCGCCTACGCGTCCGCGTAGTTGGCTAATAAGTTCATACCTGTCTTTTTCTGACAAGCGTACTTACGTTTTATATATAAAGAGAAGCTTCTTTGACACTGGTGCCACAGGCACAAAAATATATGACCATAATTCTTGCACTGTGCCCTAAATATACACAAAATATTCTTGGCATAAATTTTTTTTCATGTATAATAAAATTTCTCGTAACAAATTGGAGAGATACTCTTTTGAACAAGTCTTCAGTTTCTGTAATTTAATTAGGTAACCTCTCATGAGAATGTTCCAAGTTTCCATGAATTTCGTAATGATCATGAAGTAGACAAACTTAAAGAATAACATAATTATATTTATTACAGTTCAGAGTTAATTTAAATATAATATTAAACATAGCTTTTGCTTATTCATCCATTTTAATGCTTCTCATTCTATATTATAATTATAGTTTATAGATTGTTTCAAATATACCTTTACCTTTTCTTTACTCAGCATGCCATTGGTTTCATAAAACACTGAATCAAATTTGATATCATTTTAAAAGAAACAGTCTATAATATTCACTCAATTCACTTTTACACGTATTGTATATGTAATGCTTTGCTTTGGGCTAAAGCAGCTTTATTTCAATTTGTCACTTACCAAAATTATCATTAAAAACTATGGTGTCATCAGAACTAAGCTTTCGACACCCGTCAACACAAACACAGTTAAATTATTTAAATCACACTAACATCACACAAGGTTTATGATTTCTATTTATTTCATTTTTGAAAAATCCGTCAAATTCCGGACATACATGATAATACATTCATGAAAAAATCTTAGTAAATATTGCGAAGTATATATTTTTTTATTTTGGAAAATAACATTTTCAATTCCATGACTTTTCAGGTGAAGAAAAAAATGAGAAAAATGTTTTGTTTTTTTGGGGGAAAAATCACAGCAGTAGCTTTTAATATCTCAGTGTTTAGCTTTGTGTACTAACTTGGTGTTAAAGGACACTTTTTCCAATATATCTTTTCATTATTTTCTATTATAATTTCTTGGCCAAGCTTGCTCGGGCAAACTGGTATCACTCAAAGAAAGATTCGGACGAATACATAAAAATACCGTACCAAGTGATTCAAATGAATGGTACAGATAGGTACCTAATTGTACTTACATAATGTATACTATATTTATATATTTTACGATTCTAAAAGAAAACCTGACTAAATGATTAACCCAAATGCCATAAACACTCAGCAAATGAATTATCTAATGAGTCCGCTAACGATCGTAATAATTCCAAAACTGTATAACCTCAGAAAATATTAAAGGGTGTAAGAGACACCCCTCCTCAGACAGAAATGGTGAACTCAGACCATCAAACTGAACCACTTTCACTATTGAGCCTACCTCAGGAAACGCGAAAAAAATCAGCTGGTTGATACAAAACTGCTCGACTCAAATGTAAGGGACAGCTGATTTTTTTCGTGTTTCCTGAGGTAGGCTCCATAGTGAAAGTTATTCAGTTTGATGGTCTGAATTCACCGCTTCAGTCTGGGCTGTCTTTTACACCCTATATAATATTTTCAGGGTAAATCATGCAGATAGATAAAAGCAAAACAAATCAAGAAAACCGTTGATATTTTATCAACCAATAAATTTATTTTGGACAAACAAATTAACTGCAGCTATTCCAGTTGCACTTCTGTCAATCACAGATCTACAGTTTTTTTTAACACCGTGTTTTATTGTTAAACTTATTGGGCCAATGCTATTATAACCTGTTCTAATATTTCTCTATCAGCAAAAAAGTTTCCTTTACACACCTGTTCTGCCCCTACTCTTTCTGACCATAAAACACTGGGTTCTGCAGAACTAAGTCTAAATTTCGTTTTTGGTATTTGCTTACTAACTTCCTCACGGTGGCGGTGACTAGGCTTAGTTTAGTCAAAACTAATAATAGTACGGAATGACAGCTAATAGATTTTTTAATATCAATGTGTCCTGCACTTATCAATGTGAACGTTCAAGTTTTTGTTAGATTGTATGTCAATGTATCACCTACACTTCTTAACACTACTTTTAAGATTAGTTTCAAAGAAGTCAGTTACTGTCTCAGTCTTCCTAGACTCTTCCAGGACTTGACATCCTAACACCATTGCGAGCTTAACAATTATTTATAGCATGTCTACCTTACTAACGGCGCGAGCTGTTTCTTTTGCCGCATCATCATTTGAAAAAAAATCCCTCCAAACGTCTAAGACATTGAAATGGAATTTTGCAGAAAATCGACGTTCCGTAGCGCGCTATCGGCCCTCATATCCAACGGGGAGGATCGTACCAAAGATAATAGGAAACGTTACAAAAGCGAGTACAAAAAGAAATTTAGACCGTTCTCTCAGTACGTGTACGAGGCGTCTAAAGGGACATTTACGAAATGCAGGGGTAAAGGAAAGTCGAATGAAGAAACGAAAGAGGCGTGCGAGAGGATGTTGGACGTGGCGGGGGAGGGGCGCGGCGGGGGTGCGGGCGCGGGGGAGGGGGAGGCCGAGGACAGCGCCAGCACGCTGCGCGCCGCCGGCCTGCAGCCGCTCGGCCGGCCGCAGGGCGACTCCTGGTACCGCGAGGTTCTGGACCTGCGCAAACGCGCCGGCGAATATAAGGTCTGAGACCTATTTACAATCAACGTAGAATAGATCTGCTACGTTTTCTTTAATGACGATAATACCAACAGATTGGAGAAGTCAATTCTTTATGGTCCCAAAGAATGCAGAGCAAAGAATTCTGATGATGCGTGGTGATCGGTGCAAATGGGAATTGAGCGTAGTGAAATTGAATCGAATACGTTAAACCGGCTACGTGAAGAAATGACCCTTTTGGATTTCAGATAATACTGATCAGATCAGATTTGAGTTTTCATAACATCATCCAAATAAAAACCAATCAAAAAATTTTGACAACATTCCAAACCAAACTACAAATTACTTCCTTTGTACCTCCAAACCTTTTAAAACTCACAAACTTAATCTGCAAATTACTTTGTTATCCCTAAAATCTTTAAAAATACTGCCCCATAGAAAAAACCAATCACCGACTCTTTGTTCTGTATTCATATCATTACTCTATAATAATCTGACAATATACAATATTCAAGTCGAGCCACACAGTAGCCAAAAGCTTGCCATAATCATGCTTGTCGTTCAATATGACCATTATTCGGCAGTACCGCGGCTGGGGAACGGAGCTAGCTCCCGAACACATCACTCAGCTTTACAATAAACAAATCGAGTTGTGGTACCAAGTGTCACGCCGGTCCTCGTTGTCTGCCCTATCACTCGCTTCCACCAATCACAAGTAAGTGATGCACTGAATCGTTTGACCGGCTCGAAAGACCTCGAATTTTCATTTTAATTGGTACCAATTGGCATGGGCGTGCTTTAGGTCTCAGGGAGCCAAATCTGGATTTTCTTGTAGGTATTCATAATTGTGGGTGCTCCAGGGTAGGGAAGGCCAGATCCAGGGTGCAGCTGATCTCTCCTGCCCCCTATCCTGGGTACGCCCATGCTGATTGGCATTAAGTACCTATCATAGCACTGCACTGATTATGAGTGAGAAGAGCAAAGAGTGCTGTGATTTTCCCGATATTATTAAAAGGTTTTTGGTTCCACTAGTTATGTTGGTCTTTCAAGTCGAATTTATTAGATTCATTAAGTTTGTTTAGTTGCAAAAAGGCTGATGCAAAGAATGCAGCTTGGATGGCAAATCGAGCCACATTCCATACCCAGTTGCTCAATATTGTAGCGTAGTACCATCAGCCAATTGAACCAAATTATTTATTTATTTTATTTGCTGAAGTATTATAAAGATTTTCTTTTCTTTGCGACATAAGCTAAACTAAAATACCTTTGAGGATATAAACTTTAATTTGCTATTTAATGATAATAATGTATTAACGCTTGTATTTTAAAAAGTATTCCTTGATATCAGGACTATTTTAAAAACACATTTTATCTCATATTCTGTAAGTTAATACACCTAAACCATCATCAGGGCATTGCCTCGAGACGAGAAGGATGGTAAGGAGTCGAAGGGTACATCTCCTAAGAAGTACCGGTCGTTCCGCTCGGCTCCACATCAGTCCATCCACGCGAAGCTTCAGGAGACGAAGGCCCAGGAGCGTTCCCCGCACAAGACCTCGCCCCAGAAGCAGAGGAAGAAGCTGCAAGGGCACAGCTTCGATGAAGGTGCTACTCAGGAAGGTAAGAACAGTTTTAAATCACAACTTGCGCAATTCAGTGCATATTAAAACCTGTCCCTGTAAGTATATTTACAAACTGGTTCAAAGAAAGATAGACCTTCACAACAAGTGCAGCCCTACCCAGGGATGCAAGGGGTACAAAGTAGTATCCTGTCCTAGTAAGTGATTAAGCTCTAAAACTCACCGACAATTTATCAGCTATAATATGTTTTTGTAGGGCTGGCTTGTCAATATTGTCATTCAACCAAGTGGAAACAGTGAAATTTGGATTTGCTCTTGGATTTGCGAGCGGTAGGGTAGTGCTTGCACCTGGGCGTCCGATTTTCTAGAGATTGCCGCCAGCTGCTGCACATCGTCCTTCTGCTCTTGATAAATTAATTGGAATCTGTGCAATAAGACATTCACGTGATTTCTTAGTAACTTTGAGGTATACCTACCTACCTTTCTGGAATAATCAAAACTTCACACCATCATTTTCAGGAGCAAAAACGGAGCCAGCAGTGTTTCGGTCGCCTCGCCGGCGGCCTCGCTCTGCCGACCCAGCTCCAGCGCCCGCGCACTCTATCAAGCACTTGCCCAACAGCCACGAACCCCATCCAAGACCTGCTAAGCCTACTGGTAAGTTCAGAAAATTATTATCATCACAAAACAACCCAATACTTTACAGTAAATTTATGGGTCCCCTAAAGCCTAATTTGGATCTTCAACTCAGACAAAAGTCATACACGATCGTGTGTCTTCTAATTTGCTCTACTCTCATAAAATATTATTGGGCATTAGCAGAATGAAGTAAGTATTGGAAGAACAATCTTTATTACCTACTTACTTTAAAATCTACTTGTGAACCGAGATGCATAAGACGCAAGGCATTGATATAATAATGTCCTAGGCACTGATAAAATAATGTACTAGATTATGATCCAGACCAGATGGATTACAATTTTTTTTAGATTGCTGACTTGGGGACCAACCAGGATCCGTAATAAAAAAAACTGAAAACATATTTTTATTCAGATTAATTCAAAATTTAGTGCACTTAAAATCAACCAATCGGACTGGTTTTTTCGTTGCGAGAGTACAGAGTTAATAAAGTACAAGCATACATTTTCAAAAATTGTCATAGAAAAGAAATTAATGTTCCTCAAGATAGAGATAAACAAAAAACCGTTTCTTGTAATCTGGTGGGAACTGATTATTTTCTGGCGGGTCCGTCTGATCTGGACCATCCTGTACCTATATCCAAGACGCTAATAAAATAATATCCTATGGAACATTATTCTGGGTCACCATGGTCACAATAATTTTCATATAACTTATTTACAAGTATATCATTGCTAATCTTTTCTCTAAATCTAATTTTCATTTACTTGTAGAGAAACTTATTAAGTTCTTTAAATCTTCGTAATAATCTTGTTAATCGATGTTCTAGTTTAAATATAATCTAATACATTAATGTTGTACTCCTGCCTGATGCTTGTCCCCATCCTTTCTGGCTGTAAGAGATATTGGCTCTATTCTTCCTTGATTTTTATATTAGGGGATTTTTGTTCTATAATAAATTTTCGTGTGAGTCCAGAAGTTTCAATAAACCCTAGGTGCTATTCTATAAATTGTTGTTATTTTAACTGTAAATTCTCCAAAAAGGAAATAAATAAATGATGTCAGATGTCTAATCAGCAAAGCATATTTGATATCTTTCGAGTTCACTTTTAAAATTCCAGGTTATGCTTTATAGAATGGCATAGCTGACCAGAAAATAATAACCGCTACAATTGAACCTCATATGAATGTAAAATGTTGCAAGTAGACAAAAATTGTATCCAATGACTTTCCACAAAGACCAAAAGAAGACCTTGACCACCTAAGTGTATTTGGAGATAATAATTTTACTACAGACTATCGATTTCATAAACGTTCTCTTGAAAAATGAGCAAACGAGTACAAATTCTGAAATAGGACCAAGGTTTGGTGATCTAAAAAGCCTGAAATAGCAAAACATTTATGGCGATTGATTTACTGGCGTCATTACAAAAGCTGTTAATTTCAAAAGTAATAACCATTTAGGTAATCTCAACCCAGAGCCAATTCTCGCTAGCCAAAAAAGTTTAGTAGAAACATTTCTTGTAGGTTTGCCGTTGAGTAGAGGAGGTAGTAGTAGAGTTAGGTCAACGTCCCGAGGCGGACGATCGCCTTCAGTGCCGAGCAAAACCGGGGCAGGGGCTACTGGGGCAACTGGGGCAATGGTCAATGGGGCGACCGGGGCACCGGGCCGGGGTCGTCGCAGTCGGAGCGTCTCAAAAGTGGGCATAAAATTGGGTGCGTACTAAAGTGACTGTTGCGTCGACGCTCTGTATTTTTTTCCTTGAATGGGCAAATGGCTTTTCGTTGGTTTTCCGTCTCTTATGCTTTTGTGAATTGAGGTTTCTTGTTTTTCTTTTCGAATTGGCTTTTTAAGTTCGATTTTTCGGCCTGTTATGTGACTTTATTTCGGTAGGAAATCGGAATGGAAAATTTAAGGGCTTTTTTCACGTTACTCTGTCACAGATTATTTATGAGATTAAAAATGAAAAACGCTCTTAAATTATATTGTTTCATTATGCTTTTCATTGTATCTAAATTCTGTTCGAAAATATCTGAGTTCCGTTATGCCAGTGCGTCTACGCAACTAACCGTCACAAAAGAATCGCATTGGCACCAAACCTGGGAATGGCTTCAACACGACACCGGTGTGTTTGTATGTTCGTCTTGTCCGTGTGATACACCTCTTACCTGCACCGTGACCACTGTAGAATAAACTTTCGGTGTTAATGTATAAAAGTTATTTTAGTGACAACAACAAAATGTTTCGGCAAGTAATATATTAACGAAAAATTTAAGGATTCTCTTATGAATGATTCTAAAATAATACAGATTTTGATAGCTCTATTTATAGATTATAGAAATAGTTTGAATGTGTGTAAGTATATATCTAAATAAACCACAACCCTAGTTACTGTTATCACAGAATAGATTGATTTACGGCTCGCGGCGGGCCAGTTACCCCTACATTCGGAGCGATGTTTCTACGAAACTGCTGCTCATTCTCATATGTGAACGTTCACATATTGCCGCACGTTACGCATGTAGGGGTGGACTGGCCGCCACGCCGCCTTGTATGACGCTGTTTTTCTGGTAGGATATCTTTTCGGTGCTGTTATAAAATCGTCAACAAATGAAAAGACAATTTTTTATTTGCATGCAATGTGTTTATTTTTCAAACTAGATATTTAGCTGAATGCTGAATAATGTTCACTGTGTGTTAGTTTTAGGACAAATAGTGTGTTTAGATATGTTAATTGTTACTGTAATTATTTTCTAGATATGGATCTCTGTCTTAGATGCTCCTATTCTAAACTACCTACCTATAAACCTTTCTAATATTTTCCCAAAAAATTTAACTTTCCAATTGACCGCAAATATTTGTGTCGACATTTAGACCAGCACTGACTTTTAGACCGTCATAAGCCGATATTAAACTATTATAATCACATATTATATCCTTATCATAGACTAATCGAACAATTTGAAATGTAAGCCATCCACCACATAATCTTTTCACAACAAACTATTTGCAGAGTTATGTTTCACTAGCGTTTAATTACCGTGACCTGTCTATACCTACAGACAGTACCTATTTGTAATAGTGTAATATCGGCTTTATAAAAAAAGAAACACGAAATTTTAAATTCCCGCCAAATTTTCCAGACGACGAAATCCCGTCTCACCGGAGCGCCTCGGTCGCGAAGGACCACTTCTTCGACGACACCCCTGTCGTGAAATCGCCGCCGGAACCGACCCGGGTCAAATCCCCGGAGCAAATGAACATGCGGTCCCCTGACCCGGTCAATTGGACGGTGCCTTTAGACACTGGGAAGACCTTTACGGTTACCCAGAACGTTAAAAGCGGTGAGTTCAGGCTTTTGGGCCGGTTGGTTGGCAGTAAATGTAGCTAGACGTAGCATAGTTTTTCGGTATAAGGGTGTGGAACTGACTTTACAGAAAAAAAAGAAAAGGGTTGCCATGTGGAAATATTTGGGAGAATTGTAAAATTAGTTTCACTTTATATTGTTTAAAGGAGTATCTTTTTCTTGGGTTGTGTGGTTGAATTGTAAATTTGTGCACGGAATTGGTGGTATAGCTAAGAGCTGCAAATACTAAACGGGCAGGAATAACGTTGATTGTTTGATGACAATTTTAGGGTTGACGCAATTATAATCGGTATGAAGATGAAGTCTTGTAAAAGGTTTGAATTGAACAAGATACTCTTTATGATAAGCTCTAAAATACAGTATTCTTAAAAGTATTAAATTTAAGATCATTGACTTGTTACTATTTGTAGGTAGGCTACTAAATAAGGAAATTAACTTCATTTGTAAGCCATCACACTTTCATGCCACACAAACACAATGTAGAAAAGTTGTTTCATACTCATTTTCACTTTTAATTATTTTTAATTAAAGTGTGAATAATTAATAATAGCAACCCCACTAGTGTGAAACAGCGTAGTAAGCTTGCAACACTGACACCTTAAACAAACACAATTTAAAATCATGTGCAAAATCATTGTACATTAAAAACCGAGTTGGTGATAACCCTGCGATCAAAACTTATTAAAACACTCATTAAAATTAAATCATCGTTTTGTTTCACATTCTACATCTTTGTGTTTGATAACATCACAACAATTATTTTTGATTTGAACACTGTTCTCTGTCCACAGAAATAATTAAGGGACACAATATTTTGGATGAATATCATTATTTTCCCTGACCTGCCAGTTCCATAAAAAAAAAGTCATTTTTTCACAACTGTGGACATAGAACGTAACGTTCACAGTCTCACTTCATCCGTCCATACAACTCGCTCACCATATTTCAGATGAGAACATTAAGCGCCCTAGCTCTGAGTTTAAGGGTGGCTCCGTGGCGGAAGATGGCGCCTTCGTGAAGCCAGCAGGTACGACGAACACAGCCACCGCCTAGACCATCGGCCATACACGTTTTAATGAGTGTGACAGACAGCCATGCGACAGTGAACTCTACTCAACGAGACTCAAAGTCTAATAGAGATCACTGCCACATAAGCACGACACACCATCGACACCAGAAAAAATATATAATCTGTTTTATATAATTATATCTATTGAATAGTTCATGATTAAATTGTGTTAATCCAATAACTGAGATGCTTTTATTTATTTTGACCGTACTCCGGTGAGGCGTCTACCACGTATGTATTCACTCGTTTGTGTGTGTCTGTTTTGATGTTTGCGTCACCTGTCATTGTATGGCACTTGAATTCTATTATTTTTCCCATCTCATAAATGTTCACTTTTGCATGCTGCCTGTCCTTTTTTTCCATCGGGAAGATGCCTATTAGGTGTCTTTCTTGGTCACCAAATAAATCATAATGTGTAAATAGTTTGTTAAATAAATACATTTAATTATATCTGGCTTCAAGGGTTACAGCGCTTGTAAAAATATATTTATAGTTTACAATGGCATCTTTACGATTACCTTTTTCATTAGTGAAGCTACTAAACAAGGATAGATATAGACATAGACTCATTTAGAGCGTTTCATGCCATTTAATAATTTCCCATTAATTGTTGAGAGTTTTAATAAAATTATATGCATGGATGGTTCCCTGTTGTCGACATCGAGTTATAGAATTTTAAATATATCCAAATTAGACGAATTTATATGGAACAAGAGAGCATGAAATTACAGTAGGTATAGTAAAGATAGCATGATTTAAAAATTATGAGATACAATAATTTTATTCAAGTTTACAAAACATTATCTGAAATTTGTATGGGTAATAATGTAAAATGTAGGTATCTCACAATTTAATTAATACTAGTAAATTCCTATTACAAACTATTTATCTATTTACGTAAATGTAACATAAATTACATAGTGTTTTCAATGAAGAAAATGTAAGTACTGTTGTTAAAGAAAACAAACCATGTAGACATCCTATATTTCAAGCACATTAGTGGATAGCTAGGTAATTAAAAAAATTAGGAACCTACTGATCACTTGTTTTAGGAACTCAATTACGTATAACATACGGTTGAGAATTATTGGTTGCTCAATACCTATTTATTTGGGTCCCTATATACGCCCCTAGTTTTTTATTACTAACAACATTTTAAGGGTGTATTCAGACAATGAAACTAAACAACTTTCCCTAACGTACATGGGAAAAACGAGAATTTTTTTTGGACCTCCCACACAAAAGTGCAAATCAGCCGATCTATTTTCTATGGGAGGTCTAAAAAACTAGTTTTTCGACTCATGTTCCTTAGGGAAATTGTTTTCTTTCATTGTTTGAATACACTCTTAAATTTTTTGTTAGTAATTAAAAACTAGTGGTTTACTTATGTCTCTTTATTAAACAAGTGATGAATAGAAAATTAGGTACTTAAATGTATTAATGTGCTTTTCGTTGTAATGATGGAAGTTTCAAAAGATTTAAATACCTCTATAACAGTTGTAGGCTGTATGATATTATTAAGATTATCATTTTAATTTTTAAATATGTGTCGCGTTTTGTAGCAGTGTACGTAGAATAATTTCAATCAGTCAGTTTGAAATCAGTCGATTAACAGGCCAGTGAAGATGCAAATACATCTGTGAAACATCCTAAAACAATGAACTTTTGAAACTTCCACATCGCTCTAAAACGCCACATCCAATTAAAGATCTATAACCTTATTCCAGAAATCGCTCCGATTCATCACCAGCAAATGTCTCCGATTCGCTCCTTGAAGAAGAGCGAGTCTCCGACAAGCCTTAGCAAGAGGACTGACAAGACTCCTACAACGCCCACTAGCCTCACCCCAATCGATGAAACCAGGGCCTTAGATATGAAGCAAGTGAACGGGATGAACGGCATGAACGGGGTGAACGGGGTGAACGGAGTGAACGGATTGAACGGAGTGAACAGTAATCAGTTGACTCCAGAAACACCAACTGAGGAACCTATAAAAGAGAAAGAGGTATTGAAGAAGTCGACTGAGGCGACTCAGGTAGCGCCAGGAGTAGTTGATACAACTGTTGTGAATGAGCCAGGGAGCGGCCTCACTGCAGCCGAAGTCCTAGATAGAGCTCGCACGAGATTCGATAAATTCTGGGGCAAGAAGGAAGAGGACAACGTTTAGTCGAATCGAAGACAACAGCTTTTGGTGAATCGTGATTATTGAAAGTGTTGTTTTATTATTTTATTTATTTTAGCTGCGAAAAGGATTCTAGCAATTCATTGAAAACTATAGCACACACAAATAACTTTTCGTAACGTAAATAAATAGATACCTAATATTGACTAATTAATCTTCGTAAGGAACAAATTTTTACATTGTCACGATTCACTGCCGAAAAAGCTGTCAAAATCAAAGTAGGAAAAATTTAACTGATAAAATTAATAAGAAAAAAAAGCTTTGCTTTATAACGACGACTGTAATATGTATTTATTAATTTAAATATTTTAACATCATGAATACGATCACTGTCTATTTAATAGGAGTGTGGTGGCTTGTGATAGTAGTTGGTCAGACGAATTGTAGGTAATTTTAATAATTGATTACTTGAATTATTGGGTTTAATGTATTTATAAATGTGAGAATAAAATTTCAATCTCGAATAGATAGGTCCCAAGAGTTTCTCTTATTTTCAAAGTTGATAAAATCACTCCGTTTATTTTATGTACTTACCGGAAATATGATTAAATTAATTCCTTAAGGTCACTTTATTAATCGGCTTCTGTTGTTTAGCTTTTTATTCAAATCACATAAATTTCGAAAAAATGTTAAGAAAAAAAAAATTTTAAAAATGTTATGAAATGAGACATAACAATTTCCGTTCTGCGTCTTGAAACTGACATAAATCACGACCGTTCAAAAGTTATCAGTAAGATTTTTTTCTGTATAAAATTGTAGTCGCATTAAAAGTACGTATAAATCAACAAGGGCAAAGTATACACAACACAAACATGCCGTCCAATGTAGTATTTTTGGCAAAATAATAATTTATTTTAATACTTCTTCGGCTTTTTAAACATTAGGTAAAGTTATATCCAAAATTGTGTTCCATGACTTCAGAATGAATTAAAAAAAATACCAATCATAGTCGAGACATTTTATTTTTAATTTTGGCGCGAGCTTTTTTTTCTCTGATCTCGTTTCAAACTTTTCAAGAAACTATAATTTTAGTTCACAAAACTTTACCAAAACAATGGAATCAAGAAAATATTGCCGTCTGTGTCTAACAGAATCCGATTTCAACGTTTCTCTATTCGGGAACTACTGCCGCAAAGTCGGTATGTCGGACAAAATACTAGTTTGCTTGAAAATTGTAATCGAAGAAACCGATTTCCTGAACACTATTTGTTACAAATGCGCAAATAATGTCGAGAAATATTACGACTTCATTAACTACGTTAAGAAATCTCAAAAGAAAATTGGAAACAGCGAGAAATTAGATCGAAGAAGTTTAAGCATCGAGGGGTCGCCCAAAAACCACGTGAACCGTCACGTCACTTCTTACGTTCGCGAGCAAGTATTCGATGCCAATTACACATTTTCGTTCTTAGAAGTACCTGAAGAGAAAAAGGCGACTCAAACTTCAAGTCCGTTCTTTTCGTATTTTTCGCCCCCAAATGTTTTAGTGAAGCAATCAGAAAATGAGTCTCTGTGGAAGACGCCGCTGCGTCTGAGCCAGGACTCAAAGAAGGATGTCAAACGCGAGGAAGGTTACAAAAGACCACGAAAAGATATGCCTCGTCATCACTCTAGCGACCTTTTTGAATCGCAGTCCCAAGATTTAGACGAAGAACCGAGAACTTTAGATTGGAAACTAACGCCCGACGATAACATAATAAAGAGAGTCAGGGAAAAATGTTTTGGACGGGCAGATTTTTAAAATTTTTTGTCTGTTGTAAAACTATTTATTACTCACTTTTAAATAAAAGTGAGAAGTGATTGTTACATTCCTATATTCTACGTGTTATGTTTAAGTCCATAATTAATTGAAAGTTCTAGTTTTAAAATGTTTATTAAATTATTTATTTTGTAATATTTTCTATGGGACACCATAGAATCAGGGTAAAGATAGGTTACTGATGAATTGAAATGTTAAATGCCCATTTTATTGTTTGCTCACGAAATGTACTGAAATATCTTTTGGTATTGGGTAGATACGATAACTAAATGTAAACGGAACACTGCATTTTCAGAAAAATCTAAATGTAATTAATTGCATTTTTATTTTAATTACAAAAGGTTTCCAGAAAGCTTTTATTAAGCCTAAGGGGTTTTTAATCACTCAAAATAATGATTTTCTCGCAATAAGTATCGAAAATGTTGGTCAATCGACTTCGACTTAATAAACTCATTTTCTGGTCATCTAGTTTCTGTTACACATCTTGCATCCTTCCATGTTTTATAGTAAACCCTCTTATAAAGTGCTGGAAGATAAGCAAAGATGACATTATAATTATTATAAACTTTTTAAAACGAAATAATTTTGATGAAATGTTAAAAAGTATATTTTGTTAATTTATAACTAACTACTTGATTTATTATTACTTAAGTAAAATTGCATAATTTTATTTAATATAAAAATTGTTTTAATTCAGTAAAATTATAACAAAATATTTTACTGGGTGGAGACGGTGGAAATTCGCGAGAAATAAATGCAACAGGGCCCAACTGAATATGCTGACAGTTTTTTAAGAGGATGATCAGACCATCAAACTGAACAACTTTCTCTACGGACCAAGGTCGAAATCGAGCAAAAAAAACCAGCTATCCCATACAATTGGGTCGAGTAAGATTTCAGTTTACTATGGAACACCAGATTTTTTTTCGCGATTTCGACATTAGTCCCATAGAGAAAGTTGTTCAGTTTGATGGTCCGATCATCCCCTTAAAAAAGTATCAGCATATTAGGATGGACCCTATATGTTTAAAGAAACCTATAAAATGGTAAATCTTGTTCAAATATCATGCTCGCTTATCTTATTTAACAACAATTGGTGTGAACAGCCACGAACAAAAGTCTCAATGTCTAAATAAATAATGTCGTCCACCCAGTAAGTTCAAAATTGTGTTTTTCCTCGCACAAATTAAACGATATTTGTTCCAACCAATAACGCGTCCTGCCCAGTAAGTTAGAGTTTAGAATCCTCCATAGCTCATAATTAAACTATAGCTTTGCTACGGGTTTATAATAGCGTGTGTTTTCAGTTGTTTACATCAAAATGGACACCTAAATAAAATTTGAAAACCACTGTTTGTTTTTTCTTTTTCATACTTTTACTTAATCCATAGCCTTCCAATATCCTTCCTTGGCTATCATTGTCATGTATTTGGTATTATTAGAAAAAGATGTACTAATACTTAGTACTCTAATGATCCTAAAAATGCTTAAAGAACGATTGCCAAATAATATCCTGAGCATCTTTTTTGTTGTTGTTGGAAATGACTAATACAGCGTTGTTCAGGGAGCCGTTACTGCTTTTTACTGCGGACTATTGGAGGGACCACGAAGGGTCTACCGAGTCAAATGAATGAACTTAAGCAACCGACGTAGGGGCACCCAGAGGAGTACGGACCTCGGCATAGGACGTTGCTGGGACTACGCGGCGGATTGGGTAGCTGGGATCGGTGAGACCTGAACATCTTAGAAACCAGTAGGACTATTGTGGAAATTTCCGATAATATCGATAAAGGATCGAAAATAGTAAGTACATTATAAGTAATACAAGTGAGCTAAGTTGGTTATTACCAGTCGAGGCTGGATTGCAAGCTCGACCGGAAGACGAGAGCGGTAAACAGCCGAGACTGTAATTTAATTACCAACGCTTACGCGTTTCAAAAGACGTTTTTCGACATACGTGTTAGAGAAAAAAATGTCTTCACAATTATAGGATTAGACAAATATTCGTAAAAAGAGTGTTGCAAAATGTATTTATAGCTTTACTGGAAGTTTTTAAGTACTATTGTGTCACCTCTGGTCAACCCAACGTCCAATCGATGGCCAGTAAGACCGCGATAGAGCAGATTATATAGCCATTGAGTTTACTCTCTCACACTCTTACATTGTCCCATTAAATGTGGCAATATCACCATACTTCAGTAAATCTCTATCGCTCTTTCACCCGCCCGCGCTCGTGCCACGCATGCGGTACATGACGTTTGTTTGACTTGTTATCAGTGTCATCTCTAGTACTGCATATTAACTCAAAGCTCTGCTAGCTAGTGTTTGGGAAAGACACTTTTTTAAGGGGATGATCAGACCATCAAACTGAACAACTTTCTCTATGGAACCAAACACGAAATCGCGAAAAAAAAAAATCTGCTGGCCCATACATTTGGCTCAAGTAGGTTTGCAGTTTTGTATGGAAGAATAGATTTTTGTGCCATAGAGAAAGTTGTTCAGTTTGACGGTCTGATCATCCCCTTAAAAAGTGTCAGCATATTAAGAAGGACCCTGTATAGTACTAGCGTAGTTTATGGGATTACCAGAGGCTGAAAATGATAGTGAATAAAACAATAAATAAAAACAGTTAAATTCATGACTTTATTTCGAATTCATATTTCATCATACACATATTAATCTAGAGAAAAATATTCCCGCGCTCACTATAGACACATTTTTTTATTTTTAGATCACATTTAACATTTTTAAACGCTAAATTTTAGTTACTCCCGCAGTATTTTTAGTTATGGCAGGCTACATAAGGTTACGTGAAAGAAGAGAAAGGAATACTAATTTTTTTAAGCCAAGGTAGGGTTGCCAGATCTAAAAATAGGTATACGTTCATAGACGACCACCATTTCAGCATATTATTGATATTTTAATTTATTATTGGTCGTTGGAAAGCATAAAACTGTTATGTTGATCGTCTAAAATAACCTTTATAGAGTAGGCTACAAAGCTTACATTTTAAATGCACATTTCGCATGCATTAATAATTTTGAACATATTATTTTATCGGGTAGAATTCTTAAACAAATTTTTACAACAAAATTTCAAAGCAAATGGTCCCGAAATAATTTAGTGTTCATGCTCAAATAATACTAAGATTTTATTGTTTTTTTTTGGTCTTCGATTATTGATTATAATTATGATAAAACTTAAAATAATCGCGAGAGTTAGAGTTAAAAATAATATTTATATTGGGTAAATGTTTACACATTTTTTCTACCCTGTAATTCCATTCACGATGTAATGCGTAGTTCTAAAATAATAACCATTGAGTATTATATTAAATTAATAGAAAATAGTACTTAATACAATGAGTGGACTTTCTTTTCAAAAAAGTTGTTCCAAATTAGTCTTTAGATGTCTCTGACTGAATACTTTTGACAGCAAGTAAAATCTTGTTTTAGAAAAATGCATCAAAAGGTGATAAATATTTATCCTCTTTATTTGTATGACAATAAGGTTCACAAGTGTTCATCAACAATAATGTTCACAAGTGTTCATCAACAATGAGTTTCACAAGTGTTCATATACTTTTGATACTGACTGTACCTCCCAAATACCATCTTTATGTCGTAGTCAAACGTCAAATGTAACAGGCTTTTTTTTTCTAGAAAGTCACTCATAAATTTATCGTACATCGAAAAAAAGAAATAATAAGATACACGTAAAAGTCGAATAAAAAATTACATACAACTGAAAATAATAAAATAAAAGTTATGTTTATAATATTTTCTACAATCATTTTATCATCCAAAATAATGAATTTGATTAAAAATAAACAACTTATTCATTCTTGCATACCTACAAGAATAGACAAGTAATATATTTTAAAATAATCATTACTATTATAATTCGGCATTACATAATATACATAGATAAAACCAAAAGGGAAGATTCTAGTGACCAAAACATACAAAACTGTCATTTTAATTATTATTAAGATTTATTTTTTGCAAGTAAATTTCGGACAGACGCACGAGTGAGTCCATTTCGCCCATAGACTAAGAAACAATAGATAACGCAAATATTTATTGATTATTAACTTGTTCCCCCAATGGGAATATAGTCTTGAGTATTGCATGCATATGCATGCATGCTTAACATGTTATAGCCATGTTGTGCTGTTTCAATAAAAATTAAAGAACAAATATTGCAAGTGTATGGGATCTTCCCTTTTTTGGTTCATCTTAATACAATATTTTTCTGTTACAATATTAGTGAAAAGGGGAAAGAAGATAGGAAAGTGGAGAAATCAATATTTTGCCGTACATTTTGGAATGTTGGATGTTCGAAAAAATTATAAAACAAATTATGTGCCGGCTACACGGTAATTTATTAAGAGGGCTTTTACCGCTCAATGGCGCCCTAATAAGAAAATACAGGGTCCCAACTTAATATTCTGACACTTTTTAAGGGGATGATCAGACCATCAAACTGAACAACTGTCACTATAGGACAAACATCGAAATCGCAAAAAAAATTCTGCTGTCCCATAAATTTGGCTAAAGTAGGTTTGCAGTTTTGTACCTCATACCCTTAAAAAAGTGTCAGCATATTAATAAGGACCCTGTATAAGCTTTTGTAGAAAGTTTTAATTTTTTTTTTAATTTAGTAATTTTAATGTTTGTGTTTGTGTTAAGGCGTTACCATTAACCGGTAAAAGGCCTCCTAAGGCGTACCCACTAAATAGTAACACAATTTTTGGGTCATTTTTCTTTGTACAGTCATCAGATATATCGTAGCATACAAGGTGTTCAAATATGTCTAAGCAGTGCTAATTTTCAATAAATTCTATACAATAAATTTTACCAATTATATTTAAACATGTATTTTGTCATAAATATCGGAACAACTTATTTTTGTAAAACGACGGAGTACGGTCTTTTTTCCTAAACTAATCAGATGTTTATGATCACCCTGGCTGCGTAGATAAATTTATGTTCTAGGCGTTCAGATATTTTTTATTGGTTAGGTGTAAAGAAATTATTGAAAATTAGAACTGCTCAGAAATATTTGATGGCGACTGTACTACTGTGCGTACAGTTGGTTATAAATATGCTGATGATAATATTATAGTTAGTAAATATATAAAGAAAATATTTGAATGAAAGAATAACTATGGCACAGATGAAATTATTGTTATGGAATGTCAAGTTTCTACGAACATGTATAGAGTGCCACTGACCGCTAGATGGCACCACTATCAAGAAAGGTAAAAGGTTCGAAAGATTTGTTTTATCTGTAATATTATGTATACAATAAAGTGAATGTATACAGTATAGAAAAAAGCCGTGGTGGTCCAATGGCGAGTAACCTAGCCTGCCGTGCAGGGGGCGATGGTTCGATCCCCGTCCAGACCGACTCGTACCAATGAGTTATTCGTAATTTATGTACGATTTGTAACACCACTGGCTTTTCGGTAAAGGAAAACATCGTGATGAAACCTGCATGCTTCAATTTCGAGGCATGTATAGTACCCACTGTCCATTAAAAGTGGCGACGGAATCACTCCCCGTCACACTGGACAGAGTTTCGGTACTAGTGAAACGTGGATGTTCTGAGGTTTAAGAATGTCTCTGACTACGCCTTCGGGGAATATAGTCGTGAGCATATGCTATGCTATGCAATAAAGTTTTAAATAAATAAAGGTAGAGTAATACATTTTAAATCACAAAATGGCTACCAGTCTAGAAAAGCCCGATTCCCTACATGGCCAATTCAATAATTTATGAAAATGCCTGATTCGTAGCATAAGCATATGCTCACGACTACATTCCCCGAGGGGGTAGTCAGAGATATTCTGAAACCTCAGAACATTCACGTTTCACCAGTAGTACCGAAACTGTCCAGTGTGATGAGGGGTGAGCCCGTCGCCACTTATAATGGACAGTGGGTACAATACATGCCTCGAAATTGAAGCATGCAGGTTTCCTCACGATGTTTTCCTTCACCGTAAAGCCAGTGGTGTTACAAATCGTACATAAATTCCGAAAAACTCAAAACTCTCTCCTTGGCTAATTCGTGAAAGGGGAAAATTTTTGAAATGAGTCAATACTGAAAATGATAAATGTAATTTTATAGACAGAGTCTTAGAGTAGACAGCTGCATTACTATAAGGGGACATACGTCCAGGAATTACCTGAGAAGGGGTCTCTTATTTTTCGTTTTTCTACAAGATTTATACAAGTTGCCGAAACGAAAAAATACACAGTAGGTAAGCACTCTATTTTGTTAAACTTTAAGATATTAAATATAGATAAAAACATCTACCTTACAATCAAGTGGCACCATCTAGCGTCTATGGCAACCCAAATTTCCTTTGCCGGCAAAGAAACACTTCGAAAATATATAAACCTACAAATCGCTCTAAAATACTTAAAAAAAACAAATCACAAATTTAGGAAAACATAATAAATACAATTAACTAGTGAGAAAAAACAGCGAAAACGAACTACCAATCAAAAATACGCTAAAAGCCATGGACAGATTAAAAAAACTAACAAAACGTTTAAAACTACAAGTTTAAAAAAAATATATCACAATACCTACATTATCTAAATTACAATGAGATTAATAAAAAAAACATATTATTTAGGAAAAACATATTTTTTTTCGATTACGCAAGTAGTTACATCGTTTAAGAAGCGTGTCGGCAATTCCTTGACCTTTTTTTAACTAATTTTAAAACAATAATTAACAAACTTTACGCCTCAACATTATAATACTCGAAAAGAGAACTTTTCAAACGAAACTACCAAAGGGGACATTGAATTACCAACTAATGGACGCCCCGTGATACAAAATTCTCGACAAAAAATGTCCCAGACTAACCTACTATAGGAATATAAACAAACTAATTCAATTCAATTTTTGTTTAGTGGCATCCAATGTGTTATCACAATTCAGCCAATGTCTCGTTATGTGGAGAGTATACGAAGGAAAATGATCAGTAGTATTAATTAAGTCTAGCGTGGCAGTTTTGCCAATGTAAGTAGTTTATAATCTCAAGTGATTGTTTTAAGGTTAAAACACAAAAGAGTTCACAAAATGGTGGAGCCACGTGCAAGCCCAACGCGCCGATACGCACGCGTCCGTACTCCGCCAGACTTGCAGCGCGACTCCATAAACCAACTAGAAACTTTGGATAAGTTATATGTCAAGGTTGACAGTCGGAACTAAGAAAGCGTCGAAAAAAATTGCAACCAGTACTGGCCTCTAAACCCTATCCATATACACGCACACAGACATAATTTCTATGACGCCTCATGCACATAAACCTAAGAAAGTTGGCCCGTTTTGTTTTATACGGTAGAAGCGTTAGACTCATTCTAGACATATACTTTTTCTAAGCTAGAAACGTTGAAACTATTGAAATTGTTTTCAAATTTTTCTTGCGTTACTAAAGTAATATGAACAAACTAAAAACATTGAGACTGTTGAAATTATTTTGTCATTTTTCTTGCGTAATTTAACCAATTCATACAGCACAGAATGATAGACGTGCGCGTAGACGGTCGATCGAACGAAGACGCGCGTAATTGTTACTCTTTATGTTTTGTTACCCTTTCGGTTCGGACATTTTAAGCGCGGATCCGACGTCCAATAGTTGGTAGTTCAAAAGGGAATAACTCTTTTTTTTCTTACAACAATTCTAAAGCTATACACAGTCTAGGGAAGCTTACAGCGTATGTTTTTTTTTGTAAAATTTTTATTATTTTAAATTACACAACACCGAACACCGACATAAACGGATCAAATAGAAAAAGACCACAGACTGTAAAATACCAAAATAGGGATTAGGCGCTAAAAGTCATCTTGACAGCCATTTTCCTATTCACACGAAGTCACATTTCGAAAATAGACCAATTCGCAAAACAAAATCGCCATAGAATAGATACTAGTATACAGGTACCAACTTAATATGCTGACGGTTTTTTTATGATCCGACCATGAAACTAAACAACTTTCTCTATGGGACTAACATAGAAATCCCTAAAAAAACACCAGTCCCTACATTTTGGTCGAGTAGGATTCCAGCTTTGTATGAAGCAGCAGATTTTTTTTTCGCGATTTCAATTTTGGTTTCATGTAAAAAGTTTTTCAGTTTGATGATCTGATCATCCCCTGAAAAAACCGTCAGCATATTAAGAAGGACCATGTATGTAGGTACGGCCAGTCCCTGCCCCTCACTAATTTTAGCTACCGCACCTCACCCCCGCACTTCAAGGGTAACTTTAGGGTAGCCGAGCAAGAAGCACATACAGACGGCGGACGCGTGCGAGCGAGACAGCGCGTATGCTGACGTCATCTTGTTTCTGTTGCAGAACTGTTCAAGCGTGAGTTCGTTGTATTTAGTGCCAGGAGTGTGACATCGCATAAGATCCAACTTTTAATAAAATTGTAAAGCGAAGAAAATAAAAGTTCATACAAAGATGAAAGATAGTGGACCTTTTACGAAACAAGACATTTTGAGAAATTATTTTTATACGATTAAGAAAATTTGAGAATAAGACTATTTGCGAATATGACATTTGGTCTGTTTGCGATAAACTTCTGCGCCTGATCACAAAAGAGAACTGACCCGCTAGTATTATTTCTCTACTTACACGCGACTCGACATTTTTCCATGCCATTTAAATGTCGCGGCAAGTGCGGAGAGATCATTTTCTATGAAGCAAAGTCGCGTCGCGCGCGAATAAAAAAACCATATTACAGGGTAACATTGAAATGAGTCGAAATTTTTTTAGCGGTGAACAACTTTAAGTATTGTTTGCTCCCTAATTAGAAATTACAAAAAAAAAATTTGTTGTTCATACATTTGGGTAGATTGCAGTTTAATACGGAACAGATGTTTTTTTTAATTTCACTTTTTCTCCCCCATTTGATTAAAATAACGGTAGATAGGTGATGTTCTTGCATTACGTACTCGAACAATAGATCTCATTTTCATGTATGAGTGAAAAGTAATGCCTTGTGATTTCTTTATTTGTACAACGAGTAAAAACGCACGAAGGCCAATGCCTGGTAACTTTATTCCGCCTAAAATCAAAAAAATATCTCAATCACGCAATGCTGCTCGTATCGCGACTAAGTAAATTAGGCGACGTGGGCTCAATTTATGCGGTCCATGCGTTATAGGCTGGTCACCTATCTTCCGTTATTTTAATTTAATCAAAGTTGCTCCCATAGTTAAAGCTATTCAGTTTGATGGTCTAAACCACCCTTAAAAATGTTTCGACCCATTTCTATGTTACCCTGTAGAGGCAGATTTACACCGATAATTCAATCAAAACAAATCATTTCCATTTCTCCGTACGTCTAATTGAACACGCTCAAAATTCCAAAATATTATAGAACTTCGTTTGCGATATGCAAAATCAACCTTTACACTCATTCACATAACATTCAAAACTGTCCCAAACTTATGCTATCACTGTAGGAGCGACGTGAAATACGTCTGTCTCTTACTTTTCCCCGGAGGATGAACTTGAAGCCCTCCCCCGTCCCTTTCTTGCCTTTTTGTCGTCAACGTCTTTCTCGGTGGCCTTTTCGACGGCAGTGTCAGTTTGTTTCGTTGTTTGTTGAGTTGGTGGGTTATTGCCCTGGAACGAAATTGTTAAGATTGAACGATGACGTTCTATACACATGGACTCATCACGCCATACAATAACAAAGCCCAAACATGGCACATGTTTCTAATTGCACCATATCATGCAATGACATTGTACACCCAAAGACTCCGCATCGGCGAAAGTGGTATAAGCTTAATGGGGAACTCGCAGTTTTATATTTTTAGTGTATCATAAAGATTTAAGGCTTACATAATAATACCAAAAACAAAAATGGTAAAATATACACAAATAATGTATTTACTTTGACTAATTATTATAAAGCCTTGCGGTAGCATTTCCCCTCTGCCACGGTATAAGCACAATTGATCTTGAGCATTTACATTCAATTTTACACCTTATCACTAAACGAGACAGCCTATAATTGCGAAATAATAACTTCGAACTTAGAACGTTTGGGGTTCACACGAGACTACTTTTCATGATTTTTAACATTCAAAATTAGAATCTAAAGTTATGGGGAATAAAATCCAAAGTTGCGGATTTCATGTTACCTCGCCCCCCGCAAAAAGTGGCAGAAATGTTTGTTAGTAGAATTACACGCGTAACCAGTCCACATATAAATAGTCGAAAGTGTATTTATTGCAAATCAAGTTGACTTTTCTAATTCCGCGCCAAAACGCTCACTGCCATGAGCCTGAGACAGACCTATAACGGGTAAAGATAAGACGCGACAATTTAAAAAAAATGTGGTAGTACCATTTCACATTTGGACCAAAAATTGATGAAGCCTGGATGATGTCATTTCATGTTTCTATCTCCAGTAGTGGTTTAGGTTGTACGTTGTTCGTAAGTCAGTCGCTCAGTCACGGAACTGTTTTTATGTGTATATAGATAGAATGTAGTAACACATGTTGTAGAGTTCGCGAGAGCGACAACACGTTTAAAAAAGATTTGACGTTTGATAAGTGTGCTTCAAGCTCCTATATTGAATCAATTATATTGACTTTGACATACAGTCCGTTAGCACTTAGAACAGTCTTCAGTTGTCCGGTAAATCGGTTAATATTCGTACTTTGACTATTTATATGTGGATTGGTTACGCGTGTAATTCCACTAACAAACATTTCTGCCACTTTTTGAGGGGGGCGAGGTAACATGAAATCCGCAACTTTGGATTTTATTCCCCATAACTTTAGATTCTAATTTTGAATGTTAAAAATCATGAAAAGTAGTCTCGTGTGAACCCCAAACGTTCTAAGTTCGAAGTTATTATTTCGCAATTATAGGCTGTCTCGTTTAGTGATAAGGTGTAAAATTGAATGTAAATGCACAAGATCAATTGTGCTTATATCGTGGCAGAGGGGAAATGCTACCGCAAGGCTAGTCCTTTTAATAATTAGTCAAAGTATTCACATTAGGGCGTTTCTCAAGAAAACTGCCCGTGACGAAATTTAAGTCATATTTTTGTAAATGTTTATTCTAAGGGCTCACGGACTGTACTTGGGAATAATTTGAAAATTAACAAGGACCGATTTACTAAGATGACAGAGTCACTGATCGAATACCGTACCTTCTTCCGGCCATGTTTGTCGGCTTTCTTCGGTCGGTGTTCTTCCTCCTCGCGGTCCCTCGCACCCTTCCGTCCCATCACCCCGAGCAGCTTGCTGACCATGCTGTTCTTGCGGTACTCTGCGGGGTCTACGGGGTCTGGCGACTGTGGGATATAATAAGTACCATGATCAAGTTGGGTCACTGTATTAACTGTGTAGGAGAAATATTATGGGTAAGAATCTGGATTCTGGGTCCTTCGGACCATCAAACTGAACAACTTTCAACTAAGGAAACTAACAATCTGGGAAAAAATCTGCTCCATACATTTGGGCCGAGTAGCTAATGAAGTTTTTTATAGAGCAGCTGTTATTTTTTTTCGCGATTTCAATGTTGATCCCATGCATAGTGAAAGTTGTTCAGTTTGATGGTCCGAAGGACCCCCTAAAATATGTAGATAACGCATTTTAGTTTAACCCCTGTATACAGGTTGCTAATTACAGGCTGTTAGGGTAAACAGTTGCATTACATTAAGGGGGGATTGTACACATGATACTAAACAACTTTCGCAGAGAAACCAATAGCAAATTAGCAACAAAAATTTCGACTTTTCATACATTGCATACCATTGCATTTAGTATGGAAAGTCGATCATTTTTTTTGCGAATTTCCTTTAGGTTTCTTTAGGAAAGTTGTTCAGTATCATGGGTAAAATCACCCCTTAAAGTAATACAACTGTTTACCCTAACACCCTGTAATTAGCATACTAGCTTGTCGCCTGACTATATCTGCGTTAACTTTAAAAATGTATTCTGTGATAATCTAGAACATAATTATTCTGTATACCAAATTACTTCCCCGTTCAGCCGTTGCAGAGGTAATTTTCTTTTGTTCTATATTTAGAACAATTGTTTTCTAAAAAAAATAAAACGAAAAATAAATTCCGTACTTAATTAGTTCCAGGTCAGGCCGTAATTTGACTGGCCTAATGTCTAAAATTAATGTCTAAAAACCAAGTAATGTAAACATACCTTATTTGTATCCAGAGATTCCTGTCTCTTAAACCCTTCATTCTTCTTCGCAGCTTCAGTCTTCTTAGCTTCAATCTTCTCTTGCTTCTTAATCTCCGCTTTCTCCTGCTTTTCTAATTTCTCTTGTTTTTTCGCGTCCATTTTATCCTGTTTACTTTCACCCTTTTTAACTGACCCGGTTCTTTCTAGAACTTTCTCCATCTTAGTTTTAGATTCTTCTGCTTTTATTTCTGGGAGTTTATCATCTTTTTCTACCTTTTCTATCTTTTTTATTGAATCTTGTTTCTTGAGTTCGGGTTTTTCTTTCTTCTTGTCTTTTGATTTTATGTCTTCGTCCTTGAGGCTGGAATCTGATTTCTTTCGTGTTTTTGTTTGTACTTCTGCAGGTTGCTCTTGGGTTGTTAGTTTTTTAGGTTTTTCTTCTGTTGTGTTTATGCTTGATTCTAGACTTGATCGACTGTCGTCTGTGGGTAAATAATCTATGATTGAAAAATGTACAGTGAGATTTCCAGATTTAAAACATCTTTTTTATTTTATTTTATATAATCGGTTTTAACAAAAATTTAATCTCAAAAAAAATCTGTTGTTACATGCATTTGAATCCAGTAGGCATTGTAGTTTATTATGGAACAGCTGAAGTTCTTTTTGCAACTTCAGATTTGCTCCTATGGTAAAAGTAAAAGTTGTTCAGACCGTCAAAAATTATTGTTTCTATGCAATTATTTCGTTAAAATCTGTTGGGATTTATGAGATTTTGCGCTTATTCATTACCACGTTGTATATGGTGATATTTATACTTGGATTATTTCAATCAATTATTTTACAAACGCATAGGTAAAACACTCGTAAAATGTTTATTTTCATTTTGAATTACGATCCCCTTGCAAATGATTGATGCTAGTAGTATTTCATTTAACCATGTTTTAGATGTGTTTTCATAAAAAAAATATTTTGTTTCGACACATCACTCCGCACTTAACTTCGACCAAATGAAATTATTGTTTTTTTTTATTATATCATAAATACCTGATATACAACGTGTTAAGGAATAAGCGCAAAACCTCATACAACCCAACTGATTTATAACATAATAATTTGATTGAAACAATAATTTCATTATATGGATACTTAAAATTTAAAGTTATTCACATTTTAAGTTTGGAGGCAAAAATGATTTGTTAAAATTTCAGCAATGAATGAAAACACTACCGTGCTCATGGATACATTTTAAAAATCTTGTTTTGTTAGTAAGTAGGGTGAGAGTGGCGGTGGGATGAAATCGAGTTCAGTAAATTTTAAATTTTACAAACAAATTATTTAATATTTTGAAAAAAATTACCTATTTTGAAACCATGATAATTCTATTCTGCTCTCCATTCTAAACAAACTTCTTTCTAGTTTTGCGTTAATTCTGTAACACGTTGTATATCATAAACTTCTGATATTTATTATAAATATCGGATATTTTCGAATCCTGATCTCACCAATAATTTCCCTCGACGTATCCAAATTGGAGTTGTCAGCGGAGGTGTCCGCAGCAAACGACTCGTCCGACAGGGACAGGGAGGCGAACGAGGTCGATGCGTCGAAGTGCGACTTGTCCAGGCTCGTCTTAGGCGACGACGTGAAGATGCTCGGCGTCGTTTGCTTCGCCGGCGTCCTGGGAGCGGAAGTGGACATTTATGTGACGTTTCCGGCAAACAAGGAATCTTGTATTTTATTAATAACTAGAGTTTACCCGCTACTTAGTCCGCACAAATTGTATACCAGATATTAAGTTAAATTATAAACTATCAAAAAAAAGTTTCATCAAATTCGGTTCAGTCTTTTATGCGTGATGCTTTTACAAACATAGAAACAAACAAACGGACAGACAAAATTCTAAAAAAGGTTTGTTTTGAGTCAAGGATACCTAAAAACCATATGGTAATCTTTTTCATGTAAATATCTTCAATGTACAGACACAGTTCTATTACAGCTTTATAATAGTTAAGAATGCATATTTTCACGTAGAAAAGCGTATTTGCCAAATAGGCCATGTGAATTGCCAGCAATATACTAAATCAATTGGCTACGAAGATTGACGAAGTAGGTGATGGGAACTGTCAAGTCGATCGCAGCCCCCGACGGTTTGAAAATGGGGGTGAAAGTTTACATGAGAATTTCGTCGTGAAGAACAAGTTTAAATAATTCACAGGTCAGTAATGCGCTAGATGGCGCTAGTATCGTGCACATTTCCCAATACATAAAATCTCTTATTAATATTGAGAGACTGGGACCTTAACAGACTTGCGCCTGTGCCACATCGACCATAGCTGATCTTTTGTAAACGCCCTTTCTACAGTTCCCTATTAAACCCTACAGCAGTTAGAAATCGCAGTAGGTTTTTAACCGGGAGGTTTTGTATCTCATCTGGAGTCAGTACTTGTCTGCCAAGATGAATACTTCGTTTGTGCATTAGTGGACCACAATCGCAGAATGTGCAGGTGAGTTTCCATTTCCTCCGCAGAACCTGCAGCAGGTGGAGTCGCTTAGTTTCAAGGTGTGCATGTGTTTATTAAGTTTGCAGTGACCTGTCAGTGATCTCACTATTGCACATAGATTGTCTTTTTTAAGAGCTAGTAGGCTGTTCGTATGCTTGTGATTATACCCTTTGATAAGTGATTTGGAGTCAGTTCGAGTTAGAGGCAGTAACATATCTTACCTGTTAGGTAAATTCTTAGCATGATGCGTAGGAGAGTCTTTTTCCTCTGCTATCCTCGGCAGCGGGGGTTCATCAGGTTTGTCTTGAGGAGGTGGAGTAGGGGGCGCAGGGGCGGGGGCTCGCCACACAACCCCTCGCCGGGAACTACTGGCGCCTACTGTAACGGCCACACCGCCGCAGCATAGTGGAGAGATCGAGCATTTTGATTCCGCTGAGCGGGGGTGTAGTCTGCAAGATTTTTATTAGGTTATAAACTGAATTTTGGCGCATTTTCGAACGTTGTCATTAATATGGATACGCATCCGGTAGCAATACAGTGATTTTCTTATAAAACATTAAGAAAAGGGGCACAGATTATCAGATTCGAGATGCGCGCGCTTTAAGATTACAGCAGCGCACAGTGTACAGTATGCAACATAAAAACGCGTTATATAGAATCTATTATAATTGTTATTTAGTCGTAAGTTCTCCAAAAAGAAAAAAAAACAAGTGTGCGCGTGCAGCTAACAGTTGAGATAGACATGGCTCTTTTAAACTTATTGGATTTGTGTAGTAGAATGGTCACTAGAAGTATTGAGAATGAATAAAATGTCTCCCCATATTTAGTAAAAACACAAAAAAACTAATTAAATTATTCTGAATCTAATAAATCCCTAGAATCCCGGGAAAATCAGGGCGTATCCTTTTTTGATAACGTGTGTCCCCCATCTTTTTTTATGAATAAAAAAAGATTTATTTTTATTTTCTTGAACTTATACAAGGGAACATAGCCAACACAATTTTTACCGTGATTGTTAGCTTAATAGGTACCTACTAACCCGATTCTTTTCGAAACAAAAGTCTTGAAATATTAGTAACGTAAAGTTTTAAAATAGCTACATAACTGCTAGTTGCACATATGTTCATTAAAGTTAATCCTCCATTAAATCTCTTGCTAGCTTTTACGAAAGAGATTTAATGTAGGATTAACTTTAATGAACGTAC
The DNA here is from genome assembly GCA_963924505.1 of Agonopterix alstromeriana. Lineage (NCBI taxonomy): Eukaryota > Metazoa > Arthropoda > Insecta > Lepidoptera > Depressariidae > Agonopterix > Agonopterix alstromeriana. The sequence continues at coordinate 9,818,454 of OZ004685.1, read as the reverse complement.
GTGCAACTGGCAGTAAGACAACTAATAATGTACAGAAAATGAATGAAAAATATATAACGAAATTAGAACATACAAGCAAATGAAAGCAATCATGCAAAACGAATGAAACTGAAATCATTAAACATCTCTAAACTAACAGCCCCCTTGCAATCTAGTTTCAAAGATAAATGTAACAAGGTTCATTTTAACATGGAAATGGTCAGATCAAACTGAGAGCCTCGTCAGATCATTCTATGGAGTGCTGTGGGCCGTCCAAATATAGGGTCCTTTTTAATATGCTGACACTTTCGAAACTCAAACTGAACAACTTTCTCTATGGGACCAACATCGAAATGGGGAAAAAAAATCAGCACTTCCATACAAAACTGCAGACATACTGGAGCCAAATGTATGGGAAAGCTGTTTGTTTTTTTCGCGATTTCGGTGTTGGTCCCATAGAGAAAGTTGTTCAGTTTGATGGCCTGATCATCCCCTTAAAAAGTGTCAGCATATTAAGAAGGACCCTGTATAAAACCTTGTTACAAAACCTTGTATAAAACCTAGGCCATGGCGATCACTACAGGTCCGAAACTAACCTGTCTGGAGACAAAGCTCTCCTCAGCAGCGGAGATGCAGGGTCCCTGCGTGCCCACGCGCGTCGGTTACCACACTCCCTCGTCGCCAGGGGAGAGGGACTTCGCGCTTCACACCTACTGTTGTTATTATGTGTTTAAACTTTTGACCGCCATACAAAGCGAGCGCTGCTTGTTCCACGCCACCATACATTACATTATATACTAAGATCCGACCGTGAAATTATGCACCTATTTGGTGAACGAAATGTGATTTAAGGGTATATTTTCGTTCGTGACGTCATCACTTGACGTACAACGGAAAAAATCAGAAATTGAATGAGTTTGTTCGCCATTTTGTATGGTAATCAGACTGTTTGATTTTCACTATAATGTTTTCAAGAATATTGTGCGTTTCCAACTCATATTTCAAAAAGTCGATAAATTTTTTTTTTACATTTTATAAACTTTATTTTACGCAAGCTTTATTTTCAACCTTATAACGTAACCCTTCTAAAAATTTTCCTAAAGTAACCCCATTTTTGCAATTTTTCGAGAAAGAGTGTCTAGATTTTACGCGATTGCTAAAATAAATTATATAAAACATACAAAAAAACGATTCATTTGATTTTTAAGTAAAGGCAGGCCTTTTATAATAAACATAATACACTGGATATGCAATAGCATAATCACTGAAAAAATGTTCCTGAAAGTTGGGGTTTTAGAAAATATACCGTTAAGTGAAAGTTTTCACAAGGGTTTGGGAAGTGAATGAAGTGCCATCGGAAGGAGACGAATCTATACAACTGGAAAAACTAGGGTTGTCACCTCTCAATCTGTCGCAAATCTAGGGTTAAAAATGACTTCTTTGAACCTGGCAACCATAGAGTTGCGGCAAACTGAGTGTTGGCAACCCTAGTTTTTCCAGTTCTTTAGATTGGTCTCTTTCCGAGGGCACCTCAATTACTTCCCGAACAGATAGGTGGAAAAAATTGTCCCGAAAATCATAATGGTAAAGGTACTTGCGGCAAGATTTTGCTAGGCAACCCGGTGGCGTTGTATGAACCCTTGTAACCTTTCACTTAAATCACATTTCGTTCACCAAACAATTTGGTGCATAATTTTACGGTCGTATCTTAGAATATTACAAATAGAAACAATTCGTCGTGATATCCCCGACATCGGCGTACATGGCACTTTTTGGCGTTGTCGGCTGTGACCGAATTTGGCGATCAAAAGGATAAGCATAGAATAAAAATACTAGACTCATTTGTAACGACAGATTTCTATACTATGTTTTGTCGCAACCGCATATGCTCACGACTATATTCCCCGAGGGTAGTTAGAGACATTCTGAACACTCAGAACATCCACGTTTCGCTTGTAGTACCGGACTGTGTTTTATATTATAGATTAATCACAGATTACCTTATAGTTACATTAAGGCCAAACGCGAGTAAATTTTCTTCTTACATTAAATCCGTCCTTGTCATGTGATTTGATTTTAAAACTACAAGTGACGTATAAACCAAACAAATTAAAGATGTATAACTTCACAAGTCCAAGTCTTTTATGAACATGGTGGACCTGGTCTCCGGGTCCAATCTGCCTGTCCAGCGATGCCGTGGAGTCTATAGTATTTATATTCAAAGCTTTATGAATATGGTAACCGAGATGATATTCCCATGAACATATAAAATGGGGACACAATGCAATGACATAACGGTTTTGTTATACCAATAGTTAATCACAAGATGCATGGTATATAGACAATGGAATGGCGATAAAAGGTCCTACTTTCGCATTAGGGTATTTGACAGGTTTTTAAAAAGTGTTCCAAGTTAATCACTGATGTCTACGGACTCTATAGAAAGTGTATATTTTATGTTCCATTACATATAGTGCAATGAAACTAAAACAAAAAACGCTATTTAAATATCCCGCGAAAACGCTTTTCCTGACAATATACGTGGCTACAAGCAGGTGACGTCAAGATGACGTAAACTTTGTACGAAACTCACACTCTACACGCAACTGTTTACAAGCAGTTAACGTCATCAACCATTCGGTAAATCACAGTCGTTTTCCATCACGTGACTAAAGTAGACAAAAAAAATATTTTCTTTGTCGATTTGCTATTAAAATATCCAGTATTTTTCTTAACTGACTAAATAGTTGGTTTCCAAAATTCATATTCAATACGGATGTCATCAATAGATCCTATATATTACATGATGTCAAATACCCTATTCGCGTCTCTATTTAATTGAAGGGCGTTTTAAATTACTTTTCGTTTCCCATTATAATGAATCCAGTTTTTTTTTGTGTGGATGCTTCAGACCAACAAACTGAACAATGTTTAATAGGGAAACAGAAGTAGTAAAAATTCGCCTAGTATATTAAGGGTTTAATAAAATTTCCCTATTGCGTCGCTATTCTTTTGATTAACATTTCCAATGATATGCTGACACTTTTTTCAGGGGATGATCAGACCGTCCAACTGAACAACTTTCTATATGGTACCAATGACGAAATCGAGAAAAAATGTATGGAACAACTGTTTTTTTTCGCGATTTTGATGTTGGTGCCATAGAGAAAGTTGTTCAGTTTGACGGTCTGATTATCTCCTTAAAAATGTGTCAGCATTAGGAAGGACCCTATATGCATCTATGATAGGTTTCAATAACCCACTAACCTGGTAGGAGAAGCAGGCTGTGGCTGTGGAGAGGGGGAGGGGGTGCGAGCGAGAGGCGAGAGCGGCATGTGTTGAAGCGACGCGCGACGAACCTCGCCCGTCGTGCCCGCTACCAGCTTGTGCTTCAGCCCGTGGAGGGACGATGGCCTGAGAATACATGTCAAAGTTCAAAGTCAAAGTCAAAATAATTGTCATCCCCCTTACCAAAAACCAAAATGTTTTCACCGGGACCCTTAGCGCGAGCCTGACACACACTTGGCCGGTTTTTAGTTTTTTGTTAGAGTATGCACTATAATCACATCAAGTTTCACGATTTTATGTATTCCCGTTTTTACAATCAAGCAAAAACAAAAATCCTTGAAAATACACGTTTCTTGTATGGGAGCCCCCCTTAAATTTTTTCTTTTTGTAATTTTTATTATTTGTTAGCAAATTACACACATTCTGTGAAAATTTCAACTCTCTACCTACTACGGTTCAATAGATACAGCCCTTTAAAGCTAGGACGGACGGACGAATAGCGTAGGCTTATGAATAGGGCCCCGTTGACACCCTTTGTGTACGGAGCCCTAAAAAGAAGAGTGGCGCCATCTATTGGTCAGTTCAGTGGTACTTACCGCTGATAATGTGTGGTGGTATGTAGAGGACTGTCGGTCGCGGGGGACGAAGACGCGGGGGAGGAGGGACAGTCCCCGCTGCCGCCCGACACCATCTGACACACACAGACAAACAATATGACACAATAGATAAACAAATCCACTACTTAGCTCGATGCATCCTGTAACGGTGCGTTCCGAGACACGACAACAGCGCTATTAGCGATTACAGCGCTAAAACCCATTCCGTTTGCCATTTGCGTCATCGCGCTTAAAGTGCTGAAAGCGTCATACCAATTCGGAACGCTAGATATTGCGTTCACACTGTTCACATCACAACAATCAAATATTCCTATAATTTTCTTCACCACTAATCTATAGAAATATACATAATCAAACCCAATACTACAACAACCAAAAATTTACCACAACAAAACTGTCAAACACACTTTTGAAAATTCGCTCTAAAATTTACCACAGTAAAACTGTCAAACGTCACTTTTGACAATTGGGTATTTGACTACATACAATATATTTTATACAATAAAAAAAAGGTTAGAAAATAACGCTAACCTCTCATTTTCATTGAGTTTTTAGTTTGAATACTATTTTTAATAACAAGATAAACTTTAAAAATTAATGAAATGTTGATGACATCACAACTCAGAATTGAGTACAAATTTCATACAACGCGCACGTTTTGACGTCTGATAAAGAGTAGCTGATTTGACTAATTGTCAAGTAGCCTATTCTAACGCTCAGAGCTGTGAGCACTGTTATTGCAAGATGGCCTCGGTAGTAACGTCACGTTTTCTATGGTGGTCGCGCTCACGTCAAATCGGAACGACATTTATCGCGCTCGCAACGTTGTTGGCATGATTCGAAACGTAAGTAGGTAAAAATGAACATGCCATCTATTGAGATTTTAGAGAAGTAGGTAAAACAAAGATAAGTTAGCTTATTTCACAGATCGTTTGAAATATTTCGTATGAAGAATACAGGGTCCAACTTAATATGCTGACAGTTTTTTAGAAGGATGATCAGACCATCAAACTGAACAACTTTATCTATGGGACCAACATCGAAAACGCGAAAAATAAAAAAACAACCCACCACACATTTGACTCGAATAGGATTGCAATTTTGTATGGAAGAGCTGATTTTATTTCGCGATTTCGACATTGGTCCCATAAAGAAAGTTATTCATTTTGATGGTCTGATCATCCTCTTAAAAAACAGTCAGCATATTAAGTTGGACCCTATATGTCAAATTATCTGTCATATAAGTTAACAAGAACTTATACAGAAGTGGTGAAAAATGCCCTTAGTAAAATATCGTTCTTACCTGATGCATCTCCTGGCTGGCTCGCTTGGTGGATATCCTGCGGAACAAGGAGCATCTCCGTCGTGGCCTCGGTCGAGGCGGTGCTGACGCTCTCCGACCGCTGCCAGACCTCTTCCTACCTCCCGCCTGAAATATTCGTAGAAATTCACGATCTTATACCATTTGGGGTTGGTCAGAAACTATGCCACCGTCCAATACTATTGCACGCTATAGGAGTTTTAGCCCGCAGAATAAAACTGCATGAGGCCCTTATTGTAACATTCATAATTCGACGACAAACTTTGAATCTAGTCGCCTGGACACAATCTCATTGTGACAATGTCCACAATATAAGGTCTAAAAACAATTTTTGCTGAAACTATTTTAAGGGGATGATCAGACCATCAAACTGAACAACTTTCTCTATGGGACCAAAATCTAAATCGTTAAAAAAAACAGCTGTCCCATACATTTGTCGAGTTATGTGTGCTGTTTTGTATGGGACAACTGTTATTATTTCGATATTGGTCCTTTAGAGAAAGTTGTTCAGTTTGATGATCTGATCATCCCCTTAAAAAATAGTTTGCGCTAATTTTGTTAGAACTTACACAACGTGTTAATGAATAAGCGCAAAACTTCATACACCCCAACTGATTTAAAAATAATTAGATTGAAACAATAATTTAATTATTTTGATAGTTGAAATTTAAAGTTATTTGCATTTTAAGTTTTGAGGCAAAAACTATTTGTTTTCATTTCAGCAATCAATGAAAGCGCTATCGTGCTCATTTTAAGAATCTTGTTTTGGTAGTAAGTAGGGTGAGAGTGCCCAAGCGGTTGAGGTCGAGTTCATAAAATTTTACATACCATTTATTTAATATTTTGAAAAAAATTACCTATGTTGAAACCATGATAATTCGATTCTGCTCTCGATTCCAAACAAACTACTTTCTAGTTTTGCGTTAATTCATTAACACGTTGTATAAGAATGAGTACTACGTATACAAGGTGTTAGGGTACACAGTTGTATTATTTTAAGTGGTGATTGTACCCATGATAACGAACAACTTTTATTTCCCCAAGAAACCTGTTGGAAATTAGCAGATTTTTTTAGGACTTTCCATACTAAATGCTAATAGAACTTTTATATGATGGAGTGAAATTCTTTTGCTAATTTCCCTTTATTCCTTTGTGAAAGTTGTTCAGTATCATTAGTACAATCACCCCTTAAAATAATAGCCTTCTAATCCAAAGAAATCAAATTCGAAAATCATAAGAATTCTCACTAAAACACTTGACTCTAACAAAAATGATCACTTTAAAGCTTAATATTTCGTCAACGGATCCCTAAATCGAAAAATGGTGTTCCCACACCCACAATATTTTTAAAAGACTTATGCAACGATACCCCACACCATGGGATAGACGATAAAAAAAAATTGCATTCCCACTTTTCGTGTAGAGGTACCCTAAAAAAATATTTTTCAAGATATTATTTTATCACTTTGTCGGCGTGAGAAATATGTATACCCATGCCAAATTACAGCTTTCTAGTACTAAGCGTCTCTGAGCTAAGCCGCGGACAGACGGACAGACGGACGGACATAGCGAAACTATAAGGGTACCTTGTTGACTACGGAACCCTAAAAAGGGTAAATGTCAAATCTATAACAAAATACCTGAATAGTTGTCTGGTCTAACGGTGTCGCTCTCAACGTCGCATGCGGCGCCGCCAATAATAGCCTCAATACCTAAAACAATACAATTCAAAATCATACACAGCATTTCAAAACTTTTACAAAATGTTGAAAGTGTAATAATTACAGATCGGATATTCGGATGCATATTTACCTAAACATCATTTTTGGCTACGAAATTAAGAAAGCGGCTTCTAAAAATTTCCTTTTTTTAAAGAAATTCCGTATGTCAGGAAATCCGGTAATGCATAACTACTCGGATGCATAGTATTTCGATGCGACTTCTTAAAACTATTTGATTTAAAAAGAAAAAAAAAACAGAAAATTTTTGGTAAAATAAATTCCGGGATCGGGAATCCATAGTAAGGAGGCGACTTTTTAAAATGATAAAATGAAAAATAAAGTTAAAATTTCGATACAAAAGTGCACTCCATAATAGCCAACTCCTCAACTTTAGGTAAATATGCATCCGATTATCCGATCTCTAGTAATAATACATGTAAATAAGAAAATTAGCACGGAAAAAAAAAAAAAAATGAATAATAAATGATTCTTATTCTTATTCTTATTCTGAAACACCATGAACATGGATGTCAACATGAGGAGTGTTTCAAAACTTTCGCTCAAAAAGAGATAAAAGGTTTTTCATTTCTTTTCATGTTACCTTTGACTATGAATAGACAGGAAGCATTTCCTTCGAAATTTGGCTGCCTGTCCACTGAAGCGGAGCGAGGCTGCGGAGCGGAGAAACGGAGAAATATTAACCAATAGGATTGCATAAAATCTCTGGGCTGCCTGTTTATTGGTTAATATTTCTCTGTTTCTCCGCTCCACAGTCTCGCTCCGCTTCAGTGGACAGGCACCATTCGATTCGTAAATAGAAATTCCGTGGCGCATTGCGGAAGTCTGAACACTCAATCATCAGGGCCCGGGTTCGAATCCGCACGGACGACATGCCATGTACCAAAGAGTTTTTCTAACTTTTATGTACGTAATACTGACTGCTCTCAAACGGCGAAGGAAAACATCGTGAGGAAACCTGCATACGCTGAAGAATAAATTCCGATGCGTATGTGAAGTTTACCAATCCGCATTATGCACGCGTGATGGACTAACTCCCATGCACCCTACCTGAGGGTAGACTTGTGCCCTGCAATGGGACGTATATAGACTGATGATGATGATGATTGCCTCCATGCTCGATCGAATAATTCAAGCAAAAATTAGATATTAACTGGAACAATTTTATAAATAATTTAATCTGTTTGACTGACAATTTCGGCCATATAATATGTTGCCATATTCTTCTCACAGTATATTACAGTTCAGTTTAGGTAAATCAATTAAAATGAAACAAGATATGGATACGTACTTGTGTATGCAGCAGCCCCTGCACTGATTCACCGTTGAGCTGCGTGATGAGATCCCCGGCCCGGAGCCCGGCCGCCCACGCCGCGCCTTGCTCGCTCACTGCCTACAAACATAGTTTATTCAAAGTCAAAGTCAATATAATTTATTCAATATAGGAGCTTGCAGCACACTTATCAAACGTCAAATCTTTTTTCCCGCGTCGGAACGTGTTGTCGCTGTAGAGAAGATGCGGCCAGAAACTCTACAACATAACACGACTTAATAACTATTACAATATAAATTCTTAAGCTAAAGTTATGTATACAATAATACATAGTCTATTTAATAAAATAATTGATACTATACAGTAAAGTAAATAAACTATAAGCTAGTGACCTCAGACCCAAGCATTTTGATCAAATATTATTATCTCTGTCCATCACCGCTTCAGGATATGATGAATAAGTGACAGGAAACTATATTAGTGTACTTACCGATACAAGATGGTGCATAGTATAGTAGTCCGTATCGCCATAGTACACTCTAACTGTGTGTATCGTAAACCCGAACCCTCGGGGACCGCGTCGTACCACTATAGGTGGCTTCGATGACTGGATCAGACTGAGAAATAGTTAAATATATTTGAAATAAGTTTTTTTTTTTTTTTGTGAATGACGTATACAGCTTTGCTCAGGGAGCATTTACTGCTTTTTACTGCGGACTATTGGAGGGACCAGAAGGGTCACCGAGCCAATTGAATGAACTTAAGCAACCGACCTAGGGGCACCCCAGGGGGGTACGGACCTCGGCATAGGAGGTTGCTGGGGCTACGCGGCGGATTGGGTAGCTGGGATCGGTGAGTTGAAATAAGCAGCATAAGCATATGCTCACGACTATATTTGACTTCACGACAGAAAATCAGCGCTGAGCTCATTGAGTCCAGCATAATGCTGAGTCGTAGCCCTGTTTGCTGCTGCGGCACACGCTGCTCTTAATTTTTTTTTTTTTTTTTTAAATTGTGTGTTTAAATTTAGTTTTTCTATATAATTATGTCAGTGTGTTTTGTTGTGTATGCAAATAAAAATATTTTCTTTCTATTTTCTTTCTTATATTCCCCGAGTCGGACATATTCTGAAACCTCAGAACATCCACGTTTCACTAATGGTACCGAAACTCTGTCCAGTGTGACGGGGAGTGAGCCCGGGGGGTATTTGAAATACCACAGCGGATTAACGTTTTCATTAAAATTCAACATATTGGTACAATTTTGATCGTCGCTTTTATAGTCTGTTAGGAATCAGTGAGCCTTCTGATTCGTTCCGGTGCCCGGATTGTATGAAAGCTTTCATACACACAAACACAATTTACCGGGAGGACAGACCCCGCATGCCCTGCCCATCCCTAACACTTGTCTGTCAGGAACACATCTACCGGCACGTTTGAACATGCAACAATATAAATCCGACTCCATAAAAATTACACAAAAACTTGAATCCAAATGGCGTCGCTCTATAAAAATTAATTTCGAAACAAAATGTCGGAAAAAAAAATGTAGGTTTTGTTTTCTTTGAAGCATGAAACACACACACACACACACGCACACGCACACACACACACACACATACACATACACTCATACACTTTTTATTTATATTTCAAAATTGTTAATTAAATGGGTAGTATGGGTAAATTTCATCGCATATCTCCGTTATGTTAGTTGTAACTTCATTGTCTATAGGTACTTAAAATTTATTTATCACGATAATTATTTAAACATCGCTCACTCTGTCCTAAATTTGCAATTTTTGCGAGATTCTGGCTTGCCGCATGCGGGGTCCATTGTATCATGTGTACTGACTAGTTCTTTTTGTTAATAAATATATTTGTATTTGTATTTGTTGAGACACACCATAAGAATAGCTAAGAATGACAAATATTCATCAAGTAATCTACGCGCTAACGCATTTCAAATCGATTTTTAAAACCATTTGTAAACCATTATAATACGTACGAGTGGTTGGCGAGCGCGAAGGGGGAGGGCGGGTCCCTGCACGGCGAGGAGTCCCGCGAGGAGTTGGTAGAGGAAGTGTTCCCCGCACACGGCGACCCCGCGCCGCCGCCCAGAGTACTGTCGTCCGCTGGGAACACATTCAAACAAGTTGTTCACTGTAACCCGCACTGTGAACTGGATTGGTGGAGGCAAGTTAGTAGTCATCTTGTTGTCAAAGTATGTATGGTCCAAAGATGTTCGAATGATAAAGGATACCAATCTTCCTTACAAGCATGGAAACACGAAAATAGGCTATAGCAGTCGGTAATGTTCAACCTTCTTCGTACGATGTTTCAAATGTTAGGTTTGACCCTTTCTTTCAGAACAAAAATATAAACTGTTTCCTATTATCACTAGTTCGGCGGTGAAGGAAATCATCGTGAAGAAACCTGCATACCCGATAATGCAAATAAAATACCATAAGTTCAGAGGTATGTGTGAGCTTGGGGACAAGCCATAGTTGCAGTTTTACATAACGAACCTTGCTTGTACCTTATATAAGGTTAAATCTAATTAGTTGGCGAAACTTAACAAACGCATTTGGTATCTGTTACTAAGTACAATTGCGTGATAATGATCCGCCGCCCGGTCATATGATTTACAAGTCAATGTCCGCCCGCGCCCCGCACACTACAGCCTTACGTAAGATAATAATAATTTTGTTAATCATCAATACCAATTATAAACATTGATAATGCAATCTGTTATCGTCAACAAGTGCCCTGGTTCAGTTTCGCCAACTAATTTGAAATAACCTTATATTTTCTCGACCCAAATACCGCAGTGTCTCAAGACGAAAGTCTTTGACCAGTGTGTGTTGCCAATGATGACAAATGGAACAGAGAAGTGGTCGCTCACTCAAGGCCTCATAAAAAGGCTGAAAGTCACCCAAAGGGCAATGGAGAGGGCTATTATGCTTGGAGATTCCCTATGAGATCGAATCAGAAATGAATAAATTCGAAGAAACTAGAGTAACCAACATTTCCCAAAGAATTGCTAAACTTAAGTGGCAATGGGCGGGACACATTGCTCGCAGAAGATGGCCGATGGGGCCAAAGATTCCTCGAGTGGAGACCGCGTATCTGAAACCGCAGCGTGGAAAGGCGGCCCACAATGTGAACCTATAACCTGGTGAAGGCGGCGGGAACAGGTTTGATGAGGGCAGCGCAGGACCGGTCGTAGCGGCGATACTTGGGGAGGCTTATGTCCAGCAGTGGACTTCTATTGACCAAGATGATGATAAGACATACCTGGATGTATAACCAGCGATAAGCCAGAAGTACTGGCGGAGCGACGCATCGATTTCGGAGCGACGAGCGCTATAGGCTTCGTCTTCTCCGCCTTGTCCACTTTGTCGAGGCTCTTCTCGTGGCTTCTTGGTATATCCGATCTGTAGGATGAAAAGATTTTTGTTACGAAATAGTGAATGACCGAGTTTCCCAACCGTATAATTATGCACCTAATTGTTTAGTGAACGAAATGTTATTTAAGTGAAAGGTTACACAAGGGTTCATACAACGCCGCTGGGTTGCCTAGCAAAGTCTTGCCGCAAGTATCTTTATTATTATGATTTTTGGTCACTTTTTTCCACCTATCTGTTTGGGAAGTAAATGAGGAGTTCAATCTAAAGAACTGGAAAAACTAGGGTTGCCACCTCTCAGTCTGCCACAACTCTAGGGTTAAATATATAGTACGGACAGTCCCTGCCCTCCACCAATTTTAACCTGGTGAGGTTACACCATGTGCGATACGAGGGGGCCTTCTGGTAGAAGGCGTGCGTAAAATGTAGGCAATGGTGTATTCCTGTCGCACACACTCAATATCGCACATACATACCTTTTCTTGCCAATTTTTCCCATTGGTATGAAATTACAGCCAAGTATACAAGGTCTGAATGAATGAATGAATGAATGAAATATACTTTATTTACACCAAAAGCAAAATACAATACACAATAGGAAACAAAACTGACGTAACTGTTAGGGTCAATTCAAATTATGCTAAATGCTACCGGCCACGCAGTCAGTCTGCGAGGACCCCGCCGTCGACACGTAGCCGCCTACCATCTATACTTCATTCCAAATAAGGATGACGAGATTTTTTGATTACTATTTAGCTTTCTGGCCAATTCTGATTACCAAATGTAATAAATTTATTGGATACATATACTATGCGACATATCTTCGACGTTACTAAAGCTGTTTTAAGAATAAGTGAGAGGAAGTGTTTTCAAATCTCTGTTTCTGTAATCCTAAATAGCCTTTCGCTTACGCTGCTATTTTGAATGGAGTATAGTGAGGAGTTAATACTGACATGCGAACGAGAGCCAGCGACGATGATGTAAGCGAGGATGGCTGCGGCTGGGACAGCTGCGGCTGTCGCAGCGCGGCGCGGCGTCTCGCCGCCGGGGAGACGTCGTCAGAGTCCGTCTGCGATGACTCCGCTGTTGACACGTTGCCGCCTACCATCTGGTGAGGAGATATTAAGGTTCAAGGTTATATACAATGCTGATATATTGGAGTAAAAGAAAGAATCAACTGCTAATAATCTCGCACAAGATCGACCTAGGGAATGGGCATTAGAGTTCCAAATTGTAAAATGATAAACAGTTGCATTACTTTAAGGGGTGATTGTACCCATGATACTGAACAACTTTGCCATAGAGGAAAAAAGAGGAACCCATAGGAAATTAGCAAAAAAATGTTGGACTCTCCATAGTAAAATGCAATCAGCTAATCGAACATTTGTATGAAAAGTTGAATTTTTTTTTTGCGAATTTACTATAGGTTTCTCTATGGCAAAGTGTTCCGTAGAGAAGTATCGGCCAGAAACTCTACAATACACATCTTTTAAACAAAACAAAATATATAACTATTACGATTTTATTCTAAACTTAAACGTACAGGCGTCAAGGAATTGTGCAAGATATTGTGACATCAAAGTGCATTACTGTATATTCGTCATAAAGAAAAGAGTTTCTTTAAAAGTGCCAAAGGTTAAAGTGAAGGTGGTGTTACAAAAGCACTTTAATGGTAGTTTGTATCTGTAGCGAAGTGTAATCACCCCGAAAGGGTACCCTACTCCTTGTATGTGTAGGAAAGTTTGTCAGTGATGGAAGTGCCTAGTTTCAAACGCAATTTCTACATTAATATAATATGTGAAAATGGATTGTAAGAAATTACGATGAATGATTGATTTAATGACCATATTTTAGTAACTGACCTTATGTATATCTTTCGGTTCAACCTATTAGAAACATACAGGATTTAGTGTTTGTTTAAATAAAGAAGGAAAGGAGAAAAAATCCGGCATTACGTGTATCACTCAAGAAAATTGCGTCCTCCATTGTTCAATAAAAAAGCCACAAACATTTATCTCAAATTGACTATATTCTTTGAAAATAATATATACTAATTGTACAGGTTGTTAGGATAAACAGTAGCACAGCACTTTAAGGGGTGAATGTACCCATGATACTGAACAACTTTGCCACAAAACCTATAGGAAATTCGCAAAAAAAAATTTCTACTTTTCATACAAAAGTTCGATCAGCTAATTGCATTTAGTATGGGAACTCCAAAATTTTTTTTACGAATTTCCTATAGGTTTCTTTGGGAAAATTGTTCAGAGTCATGGGTACAATTGCCCCTTAAAGTAATGCTACTGTTTACCCTAACACCCTGAGGGTCCTTCTTTATAAACTGACGGTTTTTTTTAAGAGGATGATCAGACCTTCAAACTAAATGACTTTCACTATGGGACCAAAATCCCGAAATCAGCTGTTTTGTACCTAATTGCAATCCTACTCGACCCAAATCGATGGGACAGCAGATTTTTTTTGCGATCTCGACTTTGGTGCCATAGAGGAAGTTGTCCGGTTTGATGATCCTCTTAAAAACCGTCAGCATATTAAGAAGGACCCTGTATCTTAGTTTAACTCGGATATTAGTTATATAGGTACATGTAAGAGGTACATCGACATGAAGCAATTGCTTCAAACTGTCATGTTTGCGATTTATTTTAATGGACCATGTACGCACGGCGACAGATCATCCTACCCATAGTTGGACCTTATGTCCATGAACATAGAGTTCAACTATGGGTAGGTTGATCTGTCGCCGTGTGTAGGGTCATATCACCAGGTTCTTGCAAACATCATCCTCCTAAAAAACCGTCAGAATAGAGGATCCTGTATGTATTTCACAACTTATTTCTTATCTGTGTAAAACTTACGGGACATTTAGGATGATGGTGTAGGGGCGCTGTAGGGGTGGTCGGCGGTCCTGCACTATCTGGAGTGCCGGGCCAACTGTCCGTGCTCTGTTGAACGAAATTGTTTGGTATTATACAACGTGTTAATGAATAAGCGCAAAACCTCATACACCCTAACTGTTTTATAACAAAATAATTAGAATGAAACAAAAATTGCATTATTTTGATAGTTAAAATTTAGAGTTATTCACATTTTAAGTTTTGAGGCAAAAATGATTTGTTATTATTTCAGCAATGAATGAAAGCGCTAGCTTGCTCGCGGATACATTTTAAGTATCTTGTTTTAGTAGTAAGTAGGGTGAATGTGCCCGAGCGGTGGGTTGAGATCGAGTTCAGTAAATTTTAAATTTTACAAACAAATTATTTAATATTTTGAAAACTTGATAATTCGATTCTGCTCTCGATTCTAAACAAACTAATTTCTAGTTTTGCGTTAATTCATTAACACGTTGTATATATAGCTCCTTTTGGCTTTCAGCTAAGAAAGAAAAAACATAATCTTATATAAAATTAACTTACCTAAAATGTATAACTAAATGTAATACTTAATGAAACATACCTATGTAGAACTATATTTGGTCCGGGAACGTGAACCCCCTTAGCCAGATAGATATTTTTTAATTTTGTATTTGTATATGGCTTTGTTCAATAAATAAAATAAAAAATGTTTATGTTTTACTGTATTTTTCGCATGCACGTCTATGAGAAAAAGGCCCTGTTTCACCACTTTTGTTGTTTTGCTTTCACCACGCTTTTGTTCGCGCGGTTCGCGTTTCAGCCTGCCACGAGGCTGCGCAATCCTTCTCAGTTGTGTTCTTACTCAAAAACAATCCTCGAGATTGGATTGATATCCCTCCCTTACAACTACTACTTCCTCCCTCAAACCACTTGACACTGGAGGAAATGCGGTGCTAACAAGCAAGAATTCCATTTATTATAAACAAAAATATATATATCCAATAACGCATGCATTTACAGAGTGAGTAGATCAGCAGTAAATTTTGAATGAAAAATTTGTCAAACGACCTAAGCTATCAAGACCTTACACAGAAGTGGTGAAACAGGTCACACATTTTATCGAATATTTAGTCAGTAGAACTTTTTTTTTAATTTGCATTTTAGTTAAATTCATTGCAGGTTCCAAGACAAGAGAGATTAGAGTCATCGTATAATTGTCAATTGGCCGCTGTTAATCCTGGTTAACACGAGTTACATATCCGAAAAATACTATCAAATTCCGTTGCAAACCGTATTTCATTCATGATATGTTCTAGACGTACCCTAGAATCATGTGAGACGCCAGACACGTGGTAAAGTCGCCTCCACTGCGGTGAGGTGCTCGAGAACGCGGCGAATAGACCTGCCTCTTCACCAGGCTCATTCGCTTCACCTACCTCGTGTCAACTTCAATGTGATTCTAATACTAGACGTACCCTAGAATCATGTGAGACGCCAGACACGTGGTAATGTCGCCTCCACTGCGGTGAGGTGCTCGAGAACGCGGCGAAAAGACCTGCCTCTTCACCAGGCTCATTCGCTTCACCTACCTCGTGTCAACTTCAATGTGATTCTAATACTAGACGTACCCTAGAATCATGTGAGACGCCAGACACGTGGTAATGTCTCCTCCACTTGGGTGAGGTACTCGAGAACGCGGCGAAAAGACCTGCCTCTTCACCAGGCTCATTCGCTTCACCTACCTCGCGTCAACTTCAATGTGATTCTAATACTAGACGTACCCTAGAATCATGTGAGACGCCAGACACGTGGTAATCTCACCTCCACTGCGGTGAGGTGCTCGAGAACGCAGCGAAAAGACCTGCCTCTTCACCAGGCTCATTCGCTTCACCTACCTCGTGTCAACTTCAATGTGATTCTAATACTAGACGTACCCTAGAATCATGTGAGACGCCAGACACGTGGTAATGTCGCCTCCACTGCGGTGAGGTGCTCGAGAACGCGGCGAATAGACCTGCCTCTTCACCAGGCTCATTCGCTTCACCTGCTTCGTCCGTGTCCACTTCGCTGTGATTGTATCTATCACAACGACCTGCGGGGAACGCTTTGTTTAGTAGGGTGTTTAGAAAACAGTTTCTGGATAGATATTAAAATCTAGCATAAAAAAGTTAGGATTTTGATAATCACATTATATCATTATATCTTTGATTATATCAATGATTTGAATATCAAAATCGATACATTTCTGTAATCTCTGATGCAATATTTGCATTAAAACTAGCAAGCCTATACAAGGTGTTACAAAAATGAAAATAAACATTTAAGGGGGGGGCTTAGACCATCAAACTGAACAAAATTTCACTATGGGACCATCGAAATCGCGAAAAAATAATCACATGTTCCATACTAAACCACAAATCTACTCGAGCTAAATGTATGGGACAACTGATTTTTTTTTCGATTTCGATGTTGGTCCCATAGTGAAAGTTGTTTAGTTTGATGGTCTAAACAACCCCGTTAAAAGTTTTAAATGTTTATTTTTACTTTTATAACACCTTATACTATAGATCGTAATACTAATATGATTTCTTTAAAAAATACACAAATACAAAAATGACATCGCAAGCTAGAAACACAAAAAAAATATTGACAGCTTACTAGCTTTTTGTTCTTGTAAGCGAGAAAGAAAAATAAATATTTAAACTGTGTGAAATTTACTTTCAAAAGGAAAAACCTAAGCCACGGTTTATTCAGAAGAGACGTGTGGCGGTGGCGCATAATATAAACCTTACACTACGTAGCATAGCGTCGTTTTTGTCGTAAAGGAGAATCGCGCCCGCGCCTCCAGGTGACGTCGCCTGGTGGCGCGGGCGTAATTCTCCAAACGACGCTATGCTACGTTTATAATTGTGTTACTATATAAGAAAGAGTACTCGTATCTCGTACTACATACAGTAAAGAAACTCCCTGCCTCCCACCGACTTTTTACCTCACCCCCTCTGGTTACTTCGTGGTGACTTCTTCAATTCAATTATACTTTATTGCACACCAAAACAGAACATACATAAGCAAATGCATATTTCTGTCTCGCTCATCGACAGTATCGCACATGCCTGACTCTTTTAAATTTTTACCATATGTATGAAATGACAGCTATTAGCTGACAGTATCCAAGGTGTGGTACAGTATAACACAATTCACTGTACAAGCATATAATACATATTATTAATATATACAACGTGTTAATAAATAAGCGCAAAACCTCAAACACCCCAACTGATTTATAACGAAATAATTGCATTGAAACAATAATTTCAATATTTTATTAATTAAAATTGAAAGTTATTCTCATTTTAAATTTTCATACAATAATGATTTGTTTTATTTCAGCAATGAATGAAAGCGCTAACGTGCTCATGGATACATTTTAAGAATGTTGTTTTGGTACTAAGTAGGGTGAGAGTGCCCGTGCGGTGGGTTGGAATCGAGTAAAGTAAATTTTAAATTATACGAACAAATTATTTAATATTTTGATGAAATGTAACCTATGTTGAAACCTTGATAATTCAATTCTGCTCTCGATTCTAATCAAACTATTGTCTAGTGCGTTTATTCATTAACACATTGTATATTTTCATGAATGAATCAACCTTTAAATGAGGAGTACTTACTGTCAAAATAGCTGGTGTCTTCGTCGTTTTCGAGTTGAGGAATAAACTCAGCTTTCCGTCTCAACAGGTTGTTCCAATCCAACCCGTAGAAGAATCCGTGTTCCTGTGTCAATTAACATAACATTAGAGACGGGAACACCATGACCGAATAATACAGGATGTAAAATTAATTGCGTTACATTATCGAACAGGGTCAAGACCATCAGACTGAACAAATTAACATAACATTAAAGACGGAACCGCGACGGGCGACCCCCCCGTCACGCTGGACAGAGTTTCGGTACTACTGGTGAAACGTGGATGTTCTGTGGTTTCAGAATATCTCTGACTACCCCCTCGGGGAATATAGTCGTGAGTATATGCTTATGCTTATGCTAAAGACGGAAACACCATGACCGAATAATACAGGATGTAAAATTTATTGCGTTACATTACCGAACAGCGATTCAGACTATCAGACTGAACAACTTTCACTATGGAGCCTAAATCTTAATCACGAATAAAAATCGGCTGTTCCATACATTTGGGTCGAGTAGCCATTGACGTTTTCCACGGAACAGCAGATTTTATTTTTCGCGATTTCACTGTCTTATATTGGCAATAAAATATTTTTCAATCACGAGCGCACTCCCCGTCACACTGGACAGAGATTAGGTACTACTAGTAAAACGTGAATGTTCTGAGGTTTCAGAATATCTCTGACTACCCCCTTGGGGAATATAGTCGTGAGCATATCCTATGCTATGCTATGCTATGCTATACTAAAATATTTTTCTATTCTTCGATTGCACGCACTTTAAGCCAGAGCGAAAGAGTTTAATTTACCTTAACTTGATGCGTTCCCCCGGTGCCGAGTCGATCTCGAGGATTGCGAGCCAATAACTCAGTTATTATCGCCCTAGCTTCAACTGCTATGGGGAAATCCTCTTCCGAAGGCCATTCTATGTCATCTGTTACAGAAAAACACGGTTAAAATGCTAATGTCTAACTCATGGTGTTAGGGTAAACAGTTGCATTACTTTAAGATGATTGTACCCATAATACTGAACAACTTTCCCTAAGCAACTTATAGGAAATTCGCGAAGTTTTTTTTGGCCTTTCCATACTAATTGCCGGTAACTATCAATAATTACCAATAGGCCTCCCCCGCAGATCGCCACAACGACCCGTCCTGCGTTGCCCTCATCCAACGTGTTCCCACCCCCTTCACCAGGACGTCGGTCCACATTGTGGGGGCTCGCTGCGCTTTCCGGTACGCGATCGCCACTCGAGAACTCGAAGAACTTCATAGATATACGAACCGTTGACAGTGTGAGCGAACAACTCTTCAGGGGTGTCACCGAAGAATGGCACGCAGCCGACCAGGAACTCGTACAGGATCACACCCATCGACCACCAGTCCACCGGCTTGCCGTAGCCCTGACGAAGATTTCATAGTTGAGAAATACAATTAAACATGGTGGTACGAATTAACCCGCAGGGCAGCTTGTTGTGAGCTGTTGGTGAGTGGCGACAGCACGGACCCGATTCTCCAGAGGGCCCGGATTGATTTAGGCCTCACCTCCTGTCTTGACTTAACCGGCCCGCCAGGAGTGGAGTTGCAAGAGCGGAACCTATGCTCCAGGTTGGAAGTGTAAAATGTCATAACGCCGGGACTTGCTGACTGGTGCGCTTAGCAACGGGAACTGGCACCCACAGACTGTCGCAGTATAAGAAAGAGTATCTAGTACTACATACAGTGTGGACACTCCCTGCCGCCCACTGATTTAAAAAAAAAATCTATTTTTTTAAAATTTGTATTTATAATTAATGGACTTTTTGCTTGTGCGTTAACACCGCATTTCCGCCAGTGTCAAGTGGTTTGAGGGAGTATCTATCCAATCTCGAGGATTGTTTTTGAGTTAGAACACAACTGAGAAGGATTGCGGAGCCTTGTGGCAGGCTGAGCTGCGAACCGCGCGAACACCACGCGAAAGACAACTGTTCGGGGCAATCCCTGCAACGTGACTCAATTTCTAAATGTTTTTATTTATAAGGTGGGTGTACAAATATTTCAGTTTATGCTGTCCAAAATTAATCATATAAATTTTTGGTAACTGCAACATGTCATCACGCGCACCATCTACCCGTCATAAATTGTACCACACGCAAGAACTATCTTGCAGCCCTAGGCTCCGTTTTTCATATTGTTACGTCATCTTGTCATTTTCTGTCCTTTGTAGGCAGTAGTGTCCGTGGTGTGACCGTACAGTAGATGTTGCCCCGTGGTAGCTCCTTGCGAGCGGCCGTTTTAGAGAGCAGAACGCAGGCCTTTCAAAGGTCCGGGCCCATGAAATACCTTATGAAAATGAAATAAAAACGGAACGGACTCTCTAGTCTAGACGCTCACCTGTCTAAGTATGACCTCGGGCGCAATATATTCAGGGGTGCCACAAACTTGCTTATCAGAGAACTGCCTCGCCTCTCTATCGGCGTACTCTTCGTATAAATTCGTTGCCACTGTTCAGAAGAAAATTTATTTATTAAAAGGGAGAACAAATGAAATATGGATGAATATTGAAAGACGAAATGTGTTAGAAAGTTTTCAGCTACAAAAGGTCTGCTTTTCCGATTAGTCCAAATTCTTGCATGAAACACGTATCCAAATAGTCTAGCTTTTTGTATAGATCACATTTCCGAAAGGACTCATTTCCAGAAAGGTATTCGGTATACTGTATTTACATATTTAAATTTTTAATAATTTTTAACACAAAAAAAAATTTATTCCCCCTTTCTTTTTTATTTCACAAACGCCATATTAAAATAATATAGCCTATGTCACTCTCACAATTTTTACAAATCTAATGACACCTCATACGTTAAAATCCATCAAGCCGTTTAGGCTGTAGGCCGTGCCAAAGAAATAGACATACAAACATACATACATTCATATATACACACATACATACATATATACATACGCTCGAAAAACATAACCCTCCTTCTGGCGCAGTCGGGTAAAAAACGTCAAAAACAAATAAACTTACATGACATAAGACCCATCTTGCTGAGTCCGAAATCAGTCAGCTTTATGTGGCCTGTTGCGGTGATGAGCAAGCTGCAATCAATACACAGGTGTTACATTAGGCGATAATACTGATTCTGAGCTATATTTTAAATTTGGAGCTCGCAAAATGTATCCAAAAGTTCGAGCACTCAGGGTTGTCTGCAACTTTCGAGCAAGTACATTGTATCAAAAAATTTGTACTATATTTGATCGCGGTGTTTTCGAGTACGCTCACTATTTCTACAAATTTCTGGCTTCGCTCAAAGTTCGTAATGAACTTACGAGCTCGCTCAATGTCACCATATTTTTTTAATTACTCATTGCGTTCGAACATTTCTTCCCGCACACTCGGGTATCTAAACATTTAGAGCTCGCTCACGACATTTTTGTTCAATCAATGTTCTCTAAGATTTCGAGCTCGCTCAGCATGCCCAAAAATGTCGAGCTTATTTACACGCGTCACCTTTTCATACAGATACACACATTGTACGATGCCGTAATAGTGTGTAATCTACGGCCAGCACAGCCTCGGCGAATTAGTACCGCGCCATATACGGCGGAAGTAGACCGTTCAGGAGCAGAATGTTCGTCTCAAATTAGTACAATGATACATTCTGGAGATCTACTGCTTTAATAATCAGCCAAGGTTGAGAATCCTTTAATTTCTTTCTTGCTTGGATCTAGTATCCAAATCAGCCTTTGCTAAATTTCGAGCTCGTCCGGTGTGCCATAAATAATCAAGCTCTCTCGGAGTGTCCTAAAATTACGAGCGCGCTTGACGTGCCTTAAGATTTCGAGCTAGCTCACGCCCGCCTCTTTTTCTTGCAGACTAACACAAATACTTTACTTACTTATCAGGCTTGAGATCCCTGTGTACGATTCCGTAAGAGTGTAGATACTCTACGGCTAGCACGGCCTCGGCGAAATAGTGCCGAGCCATATCCGGCGGAAGTGGCCCGTTCAGGAGCAGTGTGGCGCAGTCACCACCCTCCACGAACTCTAGGATTAGGCAGAGGTGCCGCTTCGTCTCGAATGAGCAGTACATCGATACCTGAAGAAGACAACAATACATTACATTCAAAACTACATAGAAGGATTTTTCGAAATTGGGAAAGTCTATTTTAGACAAATCCTTTCTTAGCGAGCACCTGCATACAGGGTCTTTCTTAATATGCTGACGGTTTTTTAAGGGGATGATCAGACTATCAAACTGAACAACTTTCTCTACGGGACCAACATAGAAATCGCGTAATGTCTGGTCTGATCAACACCTTAAAAGACCGTCGGCATATTAAGATCCTATAGACGCTAAGAGAAACATAATTATGTGCTAAATATCAACTTTTTAGCATGTATAATTCTAGAGATTACCAAAATAAAGGTATTTGGAATGATACTTAAATTTAAGCAACGCCCCGAACGGTGCACGCCTTAAATGGCAGCATAAATTGTTAGTTAAAATTCCAGAAAACAATGCAATTTTCGCAGTAGCGTAGCGAGGGGGGCAGAGGGGGCAAATGCCCCAGGCGGCAGAGGGGGCAAATGCCCCAGGCGGCAGAGGGGGAAAATGCCCCAGGCGGCACTATACTAAGGGTGGCAAATTCTGGAAAAATATAGATTGATGTAGAGTTCTGTCTATCACCAATTTGTAGAGAAGAGAAAAGTCGCTTCGCTCGCTCTGACTGTTTTATAATTACTGATAACGCGCGGCTAACTTCGCTCGATCTATAGCTTTTACTTAGGTTACTTTGTACATGTTTTGTACGTAAAAGCTCTGGCCCCAACCGATTCGTATTGAGGAGAAAAGTCGAGCACGCTTCGCTCGCTCTAAGTTCTTATTTTTGCACGGATAAACCAAAAGATGTCTGACCACGACCCGAAAAGTGCTAAAAAATGTTGAGTCGGTTACACTTGCTCCGTTATTTTTGGGCTAAGCGTTCTTATAAGAATAAGGGGGCGGCAAAATTTATCTGTGCCCCGGGCAGCAGAAACCCACGCTACGCTACTGAATTTTCGAGTTGAGGGGATATAATTCGGAGCGCGCTCCATACAAACGTACTATGGTGATATTTTCAATACTCACCAATTAAAGTCAATGAAATTTTGCTGAAACAATCTTGAAACAAATATCTATGCTTGCATGGAGTCAGATTTTCGTTAAAATATGTTTCAATGCTAGGATTAATTTAAGATTTGTATGGAAATCTTTGAGGCACTGTAACTTTAAAACTATACATTTTAACGAAAATCTGACTCTATTTAAGCATAGAAATTTGTTTTTAGATTGATTCTGAAAATTTTCATTGAGTTTAATTGGTTAGTATTGAAAATATCACCATAGTACGTTTGTATGGAGCGCGCTCCGAATTATATCCTCTTAAAGAGAGTCATAGCCTATAAGATCCCATTTCTGGCCTGACCTGGCCGACTGGCTAACAAACGATCAGTTACATCATTCTGTTTTCTATTGGTTAACTCACCACAAAAGGATTATCAGCAAAACTGAGTATATCCCGCTCGGCGAAAGCTTGCTCCACTTGATTCCGCAGGATTAAGTTGTTTTTACTAATCTTCTTCATAGCGTACCTGCAACAAAATTAGATCAACTTTTTAGAACATTGGAATAACTTTTGTTGTGGGTGATGTTACATTTAAGGGCCTATGTCGTAATTGAAGCGAAATGGGCGTGTGATAGCTTATATTACTGCCTGATGCGAGAGAAAGAGATAGGACGGCGCGCGCACCTGAAAAGACGCAAGCGTAAAACAAACTTTATTTAATTGTGATTGTACTATTTATGTAAGTTCAATTCTGCTCTAATCAAAATTTATAAAATATCAATCTATTTTTATTAATTCAAGCCTCGTGTTTCTAATATTCACCGTTTAGCACTTCCAAGCGTTTATCGATAAAGACGGAGGCTACTTTGGCTTGTTTTCCTATCGAGAAAATGTGTCTTAATCGTGTTTTGGCTCTAATCAAAACTTCAATTGTATGCTTAATTTACACATATCCGCAAATCATACTTCTACTGTTAGTACTTCATGAGATATGATGCTTTGAAGAATCCTATTTTTTTCACATAGCCTCTTAAGGACAGGTCGCATCGCAATTCGTCTTCTTATTATCGTGTGGGCAGCAAGCCCTGGTGTCAGAGTTTTTTCAGACGGCCACTGACGTGGTTTTTATGTAACGACTACTACTACCAGAGATCGTAGCCGGGACCAACGGCCTAACGTGCAATCCGAAGCACGGAATCACCTCAAATCGGACGGAATCCGCTTAAAATTTCGTTGCTGTTTGGAATGGAGTATAGTATTATGTTATTGCGAATAAGCGGCGGCAGATAAATCGTACGCGGTTTTCGTTCGCTGTCTATATCTAGATTATATTCTTGTATCTGTTTTGTTGAAAATAAATTTAAAAAAACTTTCTTTTCAGATAATCAGGTGATTCAGCCTGCAATATCTTAGCCAACTGGGGAAAAATGCACAAAGTGACATATCACTAAGTGTCCCCCGTGGGAATCGAACCCACGACCCTCTAGAGCCCCATGCTCTTAACGATTAGACCACGGAGGCAGTTCGCAATTTATATTAAGGAGATATAATTCGGAGCGCGCTCCATACAAACGTACTATGGTGATATTTTCAATACTAACCAATTAAACTCAATAAAATTTTGCTGAAACAATCTTGAAACAAATATCTATGCTTGTATGGAGTCAGATTTTCGTTAAAATATACAGTTTCAATTCTAGGATTAATTTAAGATTTGTATGGAAATGTTTGAGGCAGTGTAACTTTAAAACTATACATTTTAACGAAAATCTGACTCTATACAAGCATAGAAATTTGTTTTTAGATTGAATCTGAAAAATTTCATTGAGTTTAATTGGTTAGTACTGAAAATATCACCATAGTACGTTTGTATGGAGCGCGCTCCGAATTATATCCTCTTAACTATCGCATACTAAGCCAAGACAGAGCGGGTTGCATTATTGCGCGACGGATTTTCGTCCGTGCGATGATGGTCATCGTAGTGTGCAATACCAAGCGAAACATTTTACAACGTATCTGCCAAAGAACATTATAAGAAGGGTTAGAAATGCAAAGTGCGCTTTTGCTTCGGAGACGGCTGTCGCCACTTGTCTTTCCGCTCACGCTGCTACAATTACTCATGCCCTCTCGCTCGCACCACGCCGCGCTCCTTATGGTGTTATGCAAATCATTGCATAACCTGTGGCAACACGTTTCACGCCCTGCACTTCTAACCCCTCTTATAATGTTCTGTGGTATCTGCAGGCGTTGTCGACGTTTTACGTCAAACTAAAAATCCGTTAAATGCGTTGCGTATTCTAGTCTGCAAGTACGCATTTCCCGCTGCTATGCGGCCCGCTCCGCCCCGATGCGGTCCATCGCAATATGCCGTTCCAGTTCTGGTTATACAAGCTAATATATAGGGTCCTTCTTAATATGCTGACACTGAATATCTTTCTCTATGGCACCAATATCGAAATCGCAAAAAAAATCAGTCGTCACATGCAAAAATGGAAACCTAGTCGAGCAAAATGTTCGTGACATCAGATTTTTTCGCGAATTCGATGTTTGTCCCTTAGAGAAAGTTGTTCAGTTTGATGGTCTGATCATCCCCTTAAAAAAGTGTCAGCATATTAAGAAGGACCCTGTATAAGGTCTAACAAAATTAGGTAAAACTATTTTAAGGGGATGATCAGACCATCAAACTGAACAACTATCTCTATGGGACCAAAATCGAAATCGCGAGAAAAAAATCAGCGGTCTCATACATTTAGGTCCAGTAGGTTTGTATGGAGCAGCAGATTTTTTTTTCGTGATTTCGATATTGATCCCATATAGAAAGTGGTTCAGTTTGATAGTCTGATTATCCTCTTAAAATAGTTTCAGCTAATTTTTCTAGACCTTATATTACCTTCACTCACCTCTGCCTGGTCTGTTTGTGTTTAACAAGGTACACGGCGCCGTAGGCTCCGTTCGATATAAGCTTGATCACGTGGTAGTCGCTTTCTGATGGAGGCGCGCCGTTAGAGTTCCCGTGCCCGCCGGGTGGAGACTGTCTGCCACGCGTTCTGTCAAGCCAAGCATTTAGAAATCACTGAGTTAATCCACAGAAAAGAGAACCTGTAGAAATAGCATGAGGATTATTAAGTTCGAGAAATAGCGTGACCAAAAAAACTAATAATATAAGCATAATCATATATGCTTACGATTATATTCCCCGTCAGTCTAGTCTATAGTCAGATATATTCTGAAACCTCAGAACATCAACGTTTCACTAGTAATACCGAAACTCTGTCCAGTGTGACGGGGGGTGAGCCCGTCGCCACTTATAGTGGACAGTGGGTACAATACATGCCTCGAAATTGAAGCATGCAGGTTTCCTCACGATGTTTTCCTTCACCGAAAAGCCATTGGTGTTACAAATCGTACATAAATTCCGATAAACTCATTGGTACGAGTCGGTCTGGACGGGGATCGAACCATCGCCTCCTGCACGGCAGGCAAGGTTACTCGCCACTGGACCACCACGTTTCTTTTTTACGTTTAACATAGTCAAATTAATGTCAACCTTATCTTCATAAGGCTTATCACTGAATCTTTATACAGGGTGTTAGGGTAAACAGTTGCATTACTTTAAGGGGTGATTGTACCGATGATACTGAACAACTTTCCCTAAGAAACCTATAGGAAATTTGCAAAAAATTATTTGGACTTTCCATACTAAATGCAATTAACTGATCGAACGTTTGTATGAAAAGTCGAAAAAAAATTGCGAATTCCCTTTAGGTTTCTTTGGGAAAGTTGTTCAGTATCATGGGTACAATCAGCCCTCAAGGTATGGCAACTATGCAAGGTAACACCCTGTATAACCAAATGAATACTTATACTCCATTCAAAATAGCAACGAAATTTTAAGGCTCTTTTGTATTACAGAAACAGAGATTTGAAACACTTCCTCTCACTTATTCTTAGAACAGCTTTAGTAACGTCCAAGATATGTCGGATAGTATATGTATCAAATAAATTAATTACATTTGCTAATCAGAATTAACCAGAAAGCTATATAGGAATCGGAAATATCGTCGTCCTTATTTGGAATGAAGTATAGTATAACAAGGATAGTATACGTACTTGGAAGGTGAACAGTTCTGAGGGGGTGGAGGCGGCGGAGGGGCGTGCAGCTCGGCGAGGGGGTCCCGCGAGAGGCCCAGCTTGTGTATTATGTACTGCGGCAACTCCGTCGTTATACCCTGCCATATACAATACAACCTTTGAATAAGAACACACATCTAGAATCCATTAATAAACATCATTTGTCCCAATCGTTTGCAAGAAGAATAGATAATTTACTGTTGTTAATTTTGGAGATATGTTTTCTTCCATGTCGAGATGGTATTTTCTACACTGGTATCACCGTTGTTTATATTTTGTCGCGGAGTTCGCTTGCCGCCATTATCATGTTCGGTGTTGTTGTATTTGTTATTCGTGAAAAATTGGTTTTAGTGATATTTGTGACATAATTTCGTGCGGATTGTGTACCAAAAAGTTGCGTAAATCGACCAACATAACAGGAATCTCAAATACATACGAAGAAAGAACAAAAGTTTTGGTGCAAGTTTATTCGTACTGGTGATTTTGGCGGCAACGCGCGAGCTTACGAAATCGACCACAGATTCATCATTTATCATCCCATCATCAAAATAAAGAATATAAAAAAAAATAACGAATGTCTCAAAAGGACTAGTAGTATCCAGAGCCGTTAAAGACATTATAAAAAAAAACATTTTGTCGCTCTAATTCCTGAATGGAGTATAGTTCATAGTGACGCCACAACATAACAGCAACATTACTGCACCTCTACCATCTCTTCCATACGATTATGGGATGACCTCACGATGCAATTACGTTGATGTTATAGTACAGGTAAAGTAAGCTAAAGAAAGTCCGGCCGCTGAAAGATTGCGTTTGACAGTTACCATAAAATTGTAAAAAACTGAATGAAAATATTGTTTACCTGTGCTCACTCTAGTACACAGGGCACTAGCTGCCCTTTTAAGTTCAAAAAGCTACTAAATAATGATCGGCATTTATAGTTTTCATTCAGTTTTTTACAATTTTATGGTAACTGTCAAACGCAATCTTTCAGCGGCCGGACTTTAATGACCGTTTGGTGGCAAAAATTGTACATCAATGAAACATTGTTTTTTATCTTTATTTTGGCAAGTACGTAAGTAAAGTAATGAAGATCTGCAGAGTACACTCAAAATTTTGGGGTCCTACCCCCTTTCTTTTTCAAGACTTTTTTACCAACACCCTCGCTGCACTCGGGCGCTAACTTCACGCCGTGCAATAGACTACTTAAATCACACGTATCGTAATGTACAATTATTTGTAGCATATGTATACAAGGTGTTACAAAAGTAAAAATAAACATTTAAAACTTTTAAGGTGGTTGTTTAGACCATCAAACTGAACAACATTCACTATGGGACAATATCTAAATCGCGAGAAAAATAATCTGTTGTCCCATACATTTAGATACATCAGACTTTTTTTCGATATTTCGATATTGGTCCCATAGTGAAAGTTGTTCAGTTTGATGCTCTAAACCACCCCCTTAAATGTTTATTTGTATTTTTGTAATACCTTGTAGAGGCTGACTAGTATACCTGTAACTGCCTCGCGTGCCCCTCGGCCGCCTCCAGCAGCCTGTAGAAGCGCTCGGGGTCGAACTCGAGGCACTCCAGCAGCCGAGCTGGTCGCGCCATGGCGAGGATCAGCCGGGTGACTAGTGGAGCCACCTGGTTGCCGGCTTCCGCTGATTTTTCTCGTGTCTGTAACAAATGGACGTGGATGTTCTGAGGTTTCAGAATATCTCTGACTACCCCCTCGGAGAATATAGTCGTGAGCATATGCTATGCATTCATGCTGTAACAAATATTCGTTTGTATTTTCAATAAACCAATGAATGAACTTAACAGGTCATTTAAACCAATGATTGGGTCATGCATAATGATGTGTTCATTATCAAGTGGAAAAGACAACTTCCAAAACGGGCCATTTTTTTGTACTATCGAATGATATGTACGGCGTCATAAAAATATGGTACTAATAGTTTGCGTAAACATATTACTAAAACTATATATTTCAACGATATATTTTGTCGTACAAACGGGATTTCATGAATTTCATGATGGATATTTCCACCGTTATTGTTCAAATTGTGCAATGATGGCGGAAAACAATCGAATCGGATTTAGTGGAAAGATCTTTTTTGCGCTATTTGTAATAGGGGAGCGGACAACTAGTCAAATTAGCAACTCTTAATCAATTGTCAAAAGGTACGCTTTGTATGAAAAATTATACTAGATACCCACAAGTGACGTCATCAACATTTCATTACTTTTTATACTTCGTCCTATTATTAAAAATAGTATTCAAGATAAATAATTACATAAAATGAGAGTTAAGCGTTATTTTCAAACGTTTTTTTTACTAAGAAGATAAAACTAAAATATATTGTATGCAGTTCGCTCCCCTATTACTTCGAGTTGTCATAATATTACTTTGAATATTTTGTAACACAAAACTACTTTATTTTTGGCTATTTTTGCAATTGGATTGTATTTCTATCATATTCTTCTATATTATAATGCGTATAGCAATGCTATCACATGCATATGACTATTTAGCCGAACGGCCCATACATGGACGCATGTTGTTTATGTTAAAGATCAAGAACCAAGAAGAGAAGACGGCAAAAGAAGAAGAAGATTATAAAGATTTCATTTCTTTATGACTTATAAGTGAGAATAGATTGACGAATTTATCAGACAAGTGCGAATGGTGGACATTGCCCTTACAACCTTGAGGATAGGCCTGTGCCCTGCAGTGGGAATTTTATAGGCTGATGATGATGACTCTACAGTGGATAAAATCTGATAATGATTAAAAGCCGTGGTGGTCCAGTGGCGAGTAACCTTGCGTGCCATGCAGGTGGCGATGGTTCGATCCCCGTCCAGGCCGACTCGTACCAATGAGTTTTTCGGAATTTATGTGCGATTTGTAACACCACTGGCTTTTCGGTGAAGGAAAACATCGTTAGGAAACCTGCATGCTTCAATTTCGAGGCATGTATTGTACCCACTGTCCTTTATAAGTGACGACGGGCTCACCCCCCGTCACACTGGACAGAGTTTCGGTACTACTGGTGAAACGTGGATGTTCTGAGGTTTCAGAATATCTCTGACAACCCCTCGGGGAATATAGTCGTGAGCATATGGTTAAAACTGAACTCACCTCTGCTAGGAGCCTGTCCAAACTATCAGCCATATCGTAGAAGTATGAGCTTGTCACTTGTTTCGATTCAGACTTGTGCAGACAGTCGCGCGCCATTTCTAACACCTGCAAACAAACAATTCATTTTTAGAAAATTACAGGATCATTATTAATATGCTGACACTTTTTTTAAAGATAATGAGACCATCAAACTGAACAACTTTCTCTAAGGGACCATAATCGAAATCGCGAAAACTAAATCAGCTGTCCCATACATTTGGCTCAAGTAGTTTGTTTTTTTTTTGCGATTTCGATTTTGGTCCCATAGAGAAAGCTGTTCAGTTTGACGGTCTGATCATCCCCTTAAAAAATTTCAGCATATTAAGAAGCACCGTATATATTCCCCAAAGTAATATTTCATTCACTAATCCACACTAGTATATAGCCCACTCTCTTTTAACCTTTGCCCCAAACTTACCTGAAATACTGAAGAGAGCTAGCGACTCAATCACAAGGCGGCGGTTCGATTCCTGGCATATACCACTAAGTTATACGGAATTTATGTACGGTTGTATTTATCATTATCACTAGCTCGGCGGAGAAGGAGAACATCGTGAGGAAACCTGCATACCCGAGAATAATAAAAAATAGTTCGGAATATGTGTGAAATATGGGTGAGCTTGGGGCGACCACAATAGACCAGCAATGGTCGCAGTGTTACATAACGATCCTTGGTTGCAATAGCCCAGCCAACAATAATAATAAACGTACCTGTCTTTGTACGAATCTCTCTATCGGCGGTCGATCTGGTTTCTTATCTAATTCAGTCAGTTCTTCGATCAGACCTCGTAATCTGAAAACGAAAAATTAATAAATAATAATACAGGATGTTAGGGTAGACTTTTGAATTACTTAAATGGGTGGTTATACACAAGATACTGAACAACACTGTCTGTTCATGTCATGTAGGTACTGATGGATGGACCCTATATAGTTGTGAATCTCACTTGTCATCCATAGCCCGCTGGGCGGCAGGGAACCTAGCGGCGAAGAGTGAAGACATGGCGGACACCGCGTCCTCCTTGGCACCTTCCGAGCCCGAGCCGGCGCCGCCTGGCGACCGCGACGGTGAACTAAAGGAGAACAAGGATTATTTATTCAGCACATCGAAAAAATACAATTAAAAGTTAAGAGAATACAAACATTAAAAAAATATACATTCTAATTTGTTTATGCCTTAATTTTTTTAGGTTGATTAAAAATCGTAAACACCACGGATCCGATTCTCCAGAGGGCCCGGATTGATTTGGCCCTCACCTCCTATCTTGCCTTAACCGGAGACAGGAGTGGAGTTGCAAGAGCGGAACCTATGCTCCAGGTTGCAGGTATAAAATGTCATAACGCCGGGGTCCTGCTGACTGGTGCGCTTAGCACCAAGAACCGGCGCCCGCAGACTCACCTCTCTACAACCTTAGCCGCTCCTAGTCATTGCCGCCTTGTCGCTCCACGCGAGCGGCAGTTTTGGGGGGCCCATTAAATGAGTTTGTGAATCACCGACTACCATTATTGACAAACCAGAGACATTTGTTACGGCAGGCGTCCCGAGTCTCTCCACAATAACCCAGATTTCCCGGCCCACCCAGTTCACCCCCATAACCCGAGTAATTTTCTGTCCTCTCTGCAATAGTTTCTGCACCGAACGTGGTTTGTCTTCTGTGCATTTATATAATGCATTCGACATCGTCAAAATCTCGGATGCCCCCACAATGTGGCTATCTGTAAAAGTCATTGCATTCGACGCTGTCTTGAATCGCAACGCTCGTTTCATCAGATTGACAAGGGTAACTAACCTCAGGCTTCGACTGCGTATGCGCCTCGCCGGGCTCTGCGGCGAGACAGCCCGAGCTGCCGTGTGCCCACTGCCGCCGCTGTCCGAGAGCGACGCCCAGTTGTTCATGCCGCTGCCTTGCGAAGAGCTGCAATTAGACAAATTCATAATTCATAATTCATTTATTCATTGTTAATTGCACACGATTGGTACCTGAGACAGACAATACGCGTCGCTGGCTCTGCCGCAGAGCGGGCGGCGAGGCTAAAGCGGGCGACATATGCCAACCTGGAGCAGGGGTATGATTTCGTGCCAGCCGCTTTTGAGACTGGAGGCCCTTGGGGGGTCGATGCCAAGGACTTTATTAGAGAGATAGGGCAGCGTATGAGGACTAAGGACCCACGCTCGGGAGCCTTTCTGGTACAGAGAATTTCTTTGGCCATCCAGAGGGGCAATGCGGCCAGTATCTTTGTGACCTTTGAGCCGGGGTTGCGAAGGGCAGTGCCTTTAGATAAGTTAGTGATAGTCTGACGAAGCTTGCATGCGGATTTTATGTTGTGTGTTGCCATTGACGAAGCTTGTAGCGGATATAGATGTATGTGATTAAGTTTTGACGAAGCCTGCGTTGCGGATTAGATTATTTTTGTTATATAGTTTTGAATTTGAATAAAATTTTGGTAATTTATTGCACACGTTACATAGGATGGTATAATTAATTTGTGGTACAGCAATCTGCCTCTTCAAGGCATTTAATGTCATATAATTTTTATTAAATATTTTACAATGTCAGAAAGCGAAATTTATTTAGAAATATTAAAAGTGTAATATATTAATGTAGTTTAAAGACTGTGTTTAGGATAGGTTACAATCTTAGTTATTATCATAATTTTATCAAATTAATATTAATTTACAAAATAATACAATTATCAAAAATCACAACCTGTCAAGAAGCCATTCCGTGAGTTTCCTTTTAAATTGCTTGGAGGGACAAGTTGGAATACACTTCGGGATGTTATTATATATCCGTACAGCCATACAGTTACAAAGGTTACATTATGTAACGTTGTATATGCATTTAGAAAGCGTCCGTGAATCACGTGATGCTATTTGGGGAGGCGGGTCACGTATGGGAAAAGGGGGTTTAAACAAACGTTATGATATATTTAGCATTCCAAAATTAGTCTAAGTACGATACTTGGCAAAAAATCGTCCACTCCCATTTTTACACATTTCGAAAAATTGTTTAAAAATAAATAAATATCTTGGACATTGTCACACAAATTATCTAGTCACATTTAAAATACCAGAATCTAGCCTGGACTTGTATTATGATGACTAGACAACGATATAGAATACATATACAGGGTCCTTCTTAATATGCTGACACTTTGTTAAGAGGATGATCAGACCGTCAAACTGAACAACTTTCTATATGGGACCAAAATCAAAATCGCGAAAACAAAAATCTACTGTCCCATACATTTGGCTCGAGTAGGTTTGCAGTTTTGTATGGGACAGGTGATTTTTTTTCGCGATTTCGATGTTGATGCCATAGAGAAAGTTGTTCAGTATGATGGTCTGAGCATCCTCTTAAAAAAGTGTCAGCATATTAAGAAGTACCCTGTATAGATACAAAAGTCCGTGACTCAGGTACAAATATTCATATTCATCATAAATATTTGTATATTTGTCCCTTACGGGATTCGAACCCGCGACTCTCAGCACAGCAGGCAGGTTCACTACAGACTGTGCTATCGGGTCGCTTATAGAAGCAAAGAGCAACAAAAGTGACTTTCCAATTTAAATCATCTGAATACGCCGTGAATCAGTCAGGCAGTCGCTAAGCTTCTTATGAATTTATGATAACTGTGATATAGTAAAAGCCAACAGGGATATTCAAAAGCGAAGACATTTCAAAACCTAAATGGCTAATAATTAAAACGCTCTGTACTGGTCTTACTAAGTAGAAGACTACATACTTGAGTGAGTTCTGATGCTGGTGGCAGTGGACGCACGGCGCCCGAGGTGGGGGCTCGCACGCCGCCTGCACTGCCAGCAGCCTCTCTTGCGACGAACATTGCGACTGAGAACAAAGGTACACAGATTAACACTTGTTTTTCACATTACAATAGATGCTATATACCTACATACTTTTGATAAATTTGTAGCGATATGTCATTGATATCTAATACAGGGTGAAATTGATATCAATAACATCTTTTTAAACTAAAACTGGTACAAATAAAAACTTACTTTATGTTAGGAATAGTTATGATTAGAATATACTAAGAATAAGGAGATCATAATTTCATACTTATAAACTCGTAACTACGTTGGTGACAACGTCGCGGTTCATAGATATACTTAAGAAAAAAACAGAAATTTGTCTATGATACAGAACAGTAACGCCGACGTTATACTAGGTTTAAGTTATTCCGGGTTTATTAGTAGACATTTTGCTTATTCTTAGTTTATTCTGGGTATAACATTTTATACCACGTTTATTTGTACCAGGGTAAGAGTGTACCCATCAAACTGAACCACTTTTATTATGGGAGCAAACCGATCGGTTCGGTAATGTCGTTTGGAGAATTACTCCCGCGCCTCCAGGCGACGTCACCTGGAGGCGCGGGCGCGATTCTCCTTTACGACAAAAACGACGCTATGCTACGTACTTTATATTGTGTTACTTAGATTATCCGCCACTGCCACACGTCTCTTCTGTATAAACCGTTGCTAAGCACCATATCCAAACCTATTTGCTTGTTTTTGTGTACTTGAACTATTTGTTCAATTACAAACACATTTCTGTTACGGTTTCATTATAGTCTAGAATATCTCTAACTGCCTCTTAAAAATATTCTGAAAAACAGTCGTCGGCATAATAACAATGATTAATCTATCCTTAAAATAAAAATCGTAGTTTTGGAGCATTGGTTATTGAAAATGTTTCCAGAAATAAATCTTTGTACAATTTCACTGAATGCAGAAAACAGCATACGGATTTTGGACCGTTTTCAACTCGCATAACACTAAAAAGCAACGAAAATTGCACTTTATCCCAAAGTTTTAAAGCACATATTCAAAAGGGGGAGTCGTCAAGAATGCAGGCAGACGGGAATTAATAAAATTTCACCTGACATCAAAAAGATAATGTTTGTTTTGCATCGGCCAAATTGTTTTGTTTGGTTTAGCGGAATTTGAGCGGGACAAACTATTTTTATCGGTTTTATTTCCGTAGATTTGAAATTGTATCTGGGCTTTCATCGCCCGAGTGCCCGAGCGCGTAGGAACGAAGTTAGATCATATTTTCAATACTAACCAATTAAAGTCAATGCTATTTTAAACATAGTAGATATTAATCTCTATGCATATGGCTTGAAAGATTTCCGTAAAATATACAGTTTTGATGCTAGGATTAATTTAAGCTTTGCATGGAAATCTTTGAGCCACTGTAACTTTGAAACTACATATACATTTAAAAGAAAATCTAACAAACCACTCGGGGTCTCTTCCAGAAGTCTTCGGCAGCATTAACAAGCTGGTGGGCTTCCTGGAAGAGCTTGGATGGCAGGAGTACGAGTAATAAGATATTCCCACCTCGCGCAAAATAGGCGCTCACGACGTCGAGTTGCGGCAAACGAGCCCGCTCAACAAATACCGTAGTTTTCCTAATAATTTCGCGAACGTAATAGTATCGTATCGGCAAAATTTCTTATCGTTACATCGCATCCCTACTACAAACCATATTGCTTGTACAAGTAAGGATTCGGCGACTAGTATTCCGCATTCGAGCTAAATTTCTCAGTAAATGAATCATAACAATTCTGTGTAGCTGTAACAGTTCCGAAACTCATTATCGCTGCATGACACAAAGAGGCTACTAAGTCAGCGAGAAGCGGTAAGTGTCATAAGCGGAGCGGACTATTCATTGCCATAAACTTCCAAAAAAATACCACCCGATTATGGAAGAAATATTGCACTGCAACTGTAGATTCCAGGACAAAGACCAAGAGGAAGTCCGAAGAGTCCGTTTAGTGTAGTAATAGTAAGTTACAAAACAAACGTTATTGTTATGAGCGCTTCGCCGATAAACTGTTGTACAGGTTGTACGTGGTAATTTATAAGACACCCATTAAATTGAATAAACAAATTTAAAAAAAAACTGGATGGATGAACTTCGCAGTGATATGACCGAGAGCGATGTCTCAGGAGACGACGTCAGTAATAGTCTTCACAGACCGACGCTAACGAACGCAAGTTGCTAATCGCATCCTCTCACTCACACGCAGGAACGAGACGTGCTTATGTAATATTGCATGCGTTCGAAGAGTACAGCAACATATTATAGCGGTTTTCTATGACGACCTTAACGGGCAAGGTGATGAGAACAGACGCGGAAGGCTGACCCCACCATATGGGATTAATAAGCCCGGAAGAGAAAGTGAGGGAGAGAAACTTACAGTACTAACTTCGCTGGCTCAGCGACCCAAAATGGGTCGTGACCTCTGAAACGTAAGAGCCCCACTTTTCCCAATACTGCAAAACCTCTCGCCAGTAGCTGGCTTGAAGCTCACGTAGGCCAGCCTCCACTAAGGCGCTCCAACGATACCTGGGGCGACCCACTGGACGTCAGTCAGTAGGTCGACTCAAATATGATCTCCTGACATGCCGATCCTCACCAAGCCAGCGGAGACGTTGTGCTTTTATCTCCCCAATATGATATTTGGGAACGGCCAGAGTTCTTTAATTCTGTAATTTTTGGATATTCAGCTGCCAAATCGAGGATGCCACCCTCGAAGGATCCAACTTTTGGACCCAGAACATATTTTATTATTTAATGGTACCACATTTTTGCGTTGTGTATCGTTCGCATTTGAGATTTTCACTCAATGCCCACTCTTAATGCGCTTATACATGGATGGACGCATATATACGATCTGGGCACCGCTATAAAGTCCGCAATACGCGCATATGCTTCATTGGCCACGAATATGTTAAGCAGGTGCAATCACATTCCCACGCTCACTTCATAGCCCGATCGAAGTACTATCGCGTGTACATTGACTCACGTTTAGACAAAAATAAACGTTTCCCAGCAAAATCTACTTATATCTGATACATTCGTTTTATCACAATCTATTCTAGATACAATTAGATCTACTGCATAAAATCTGCTGTTCTATATACTGCATACCTACTCGACCCAAATGTACGGGAAAGCGTGGTCTATATCTAAATACATTATGTAAATGCACCAGAACACAAACCACATTCGGTGCAGAGACTATTGCAGAAAGGGAAGAAAATTACCCAGGCTGTAAAAATCTCTAGCGCCCTATCTAGATACCTTATAGGGAAAACTAGACGAAATGATAAAGCGGACTGTAAAACTTAAAACTGGTATAATTCGGAAACAAAGGAAGACAAAATTTGTTACAAGTGCATTTTGCTAAGTAGATTCTATATAACCTCCAAAATGCCAAGTAATCACTAATGACAGGTGTCAAGTGACAGCTGTTAAATAACGACAGATAAACGGCTGTTTACGAGAATAGCTAAGTGCTACACATAATTATATAATAATATAAAAATAAAGATTAAAGAGCTTTAGGAGCTCGAACATGCTGCCGGCGTTGAAGACTTGTCTTCAATATTCTTCAGTGGGAGTGGACAGATGTTATTGAAGGCTCTACGAAGAACTCCTTTCTTCGTTTGAATGTCGGCGACTCTTGCGACGCCATCGTTACCAGGTAGAACACGGATGACGCGACCAAGCAGCCACATAAGAGGTGGGAGCGACTTCTCCTTGATTAGTACCAGGGTCCCTTCTTTCAGCTCTCCCTGTGATCTGCACCACTTTGTCTTTTGCTGAAGCCAGAGAACGTATTCGTTAGAAAATCGGTTCCAAAAATGTTGTTTCAGAAACTCTATGCGCTGGAAACGTTGTAGTGATGTCACTCTGGCATTGGAGACCTGTGGATGTGGCACAGATGTTAGTGATCGCCCTATAAGGAGATGTGCAGGAGTGAGTGGATAGAGATCGGAAGGGTCATCGGAGATAGGAGTAAGAGGCCTCGAGTTGAGGATCGCTTCCACTTGAATCAGTAGCGTCGACATCTCTTCGTATGTCAGGTGAGTCATGTCCATTACTCGTCGAAGATGATGTTTGGTCGATTTGACTGCGGACTCCCATAATCCTCCAAAATGAGGCGTGTATGCGGGTATAAATGAAAATTTAATACCTTGCTCCGTGATATCCGATGAAAGATCTTGACTGAGTATTTTTGATAATTCATGAAATGTACCTACAAATGTCGTGCCGTTGTCGGAAAATATGGTTTGTGGTTTTCCACGTCGTGCCGTGAATCGGTTCAGGGCTGCAATATAAGCTTCTTTGGTTAAATCGGATACAAGCTCCAGATGTACGGCCTTTGTAGCTAGACAGACGAAGACACAAATGTAAGATTTTATAAGCCTACTACCTCTACCTTTGCGGTCAGCTATCATCACCGGTCCCGCATAATCAACGCCGGTTTCAAGGAAAGGAAATTGCAGCTCTACGCGCTGCTCTGGTAAATTGCCCATAATCGGTTGAATAGTCTTGCCTTTAAATCTGGCACATTTTATGCAAGAATGAACTGTGCGCTTTGCCAAATTCCTTCCTCCCAATGGCCAGTAGTTGTGTCTGACGGTGGCTAACAGCAATTGTGGTCCTGCATGACAATACCTTTTGTGAAACGCATGAAAAATCAGCTCACATAGAGTATGTTTACTATCCAGCAGGACCGGATGCTTGACATTATAGTCATAAGATGAATTGGACAGTCTACCGCCGACTCTTATTAGCTTATCCTTATCCAAAAAAGGTGAAAGCGAGAGAAGTTTATTCTTTGGTGGCAGATCTTTGCTAGAGTTCAATAATTGGTACTCTTCAGAAAATGATTCCTTTTGAGCTTCCCGCAGGAGAAAATCACTAGAGCCTTTAAGCTCAAGGGGTGATAAGTTTCCAACAGCCTTAATGCTGCCTTTCTGACAGTTTCTGATAAATCTAAATATGAACGCAACGGTGCGTTGTAATTTAGAGAAACTTGAGTATTTCTTAACCAAGTCAGGGTAAAGTGCATGAACATTGTCACCTGCGATATGAAAAGATTTTACAATCATTTCAGGTAAGACGGACTCGTGAGCCTTATTGGGGTTAGAAGGCCACTGCGATTGGTCCAGCTTAAGGAATGGTGGTCCAGTCCACCATAATGACGAATCGCCAATCAAATTAGCGTTTAACCCACGCGACACCAAATCCGCTGGATTTTCTTTAGATGGCACGTAGCGCCATTCATGACCAAGCGTACGATCTTGTATCTCGCAAACACGATGGCGTACGAATGTTTTTAACTGAGTGGGTGTTGATGCGAGCCATGCCAGTACAATAGTGGAATCGGACCAATACACACACCCGCTATGTTTCAAGGTAAGAGCCGAGAGCACCTTCGAACATAACCTAGCACCTAGTAGAGAGGCACTAAGCTCCAAACGTGGGATAGTGGTTACTGGTTTGGTTGGCGCTACCTTACTCTTTGACGCTAGCAAATGGGTACCTACTGATCCGTCACCGCTACGGCTCCTGACGTAAATGCATGCACCATATGCTCTTTCAGAGGCGTCAGAAAATATGTGAAATGTAATATCCACCGGGAAGTGACATTTAATGCATCTGGGTATGGATAGGTCGTTCAAGCGTTGCAAGTGTCCAGCGAAATCAAGCCATGCGTTCCTTATGTGATTAGGCACTTCCTCATCCCAAGAGCACTTCGATATCCAGAGGTGTTGCATTATAAATTTGGCCTCTACAATGCATGGAGAGACGAGTCCAAGAGGATCAAATACTTGTGCGATTGTCGATAAAATGTTTCGCTTGTTGACTTTGTTTTGCTGCGGAACATTTATTGAAAAGGTGAATGTATCACTAGAACATTTCCAATGAAGTCCGAGAGTTTTTGCTGAAAATTCATTACTGCTTAAATTTACAGAATCCGACATGTCATTATGATTGCAAATTGCTTGTAGAATGTTAGAGTTATTTGAGTGCCATTTTCTTAAGTTGAACCTTGCCGACTGAAGTGTTTTTGTAACTCCTTGACACAATGCAATTGTTTCCTGAACATCGTC
Source organism: Agonopterix alstromeriana (assembly GCA_963924505.1). Lineage (NCBI taxonomy): Eukaryota > Metazoa > Arthropoda > Insecta > Lepidoptera > Depressariidae > Agonopterix > Agonopterix alstromeriana. The sequence goes on along the minus strand of OZ004685.1, from coordinate 9,777,927 downwards.
TCTACCAGATAAGAAATCATCTACGTAAAAATCGTGACAAATTGCGTGTTTGACATCCATGTCAGTAACGTCGTGTCCTAATTGTGAAAGACACCTTGTGGCTAAATAAGGTGCTGAAGTCATGCCATATGTTAAAGTGTTTAAGGTGAATGTTTTTAATGGTTCCGTGGGATCCGACCTCCACAAGATCTGCTGAAGGGAGCGTTGGGACTCTACCAGCTCTATTTGTCGATACATCTTTTCGATATCGGCCGAAACTACATATTTATGTTGACGAAATCTTAACAATATCGACAACAAGTCATCTTGGATGGTAGGTCCCACCCGCTGAATACTGTTTAATGATTTACCCGATGTCGTTACTGCCGAAGCGTCAAACACGACACGAAGTTTTGTGGTAGAGCTCGACTCTTTCAGTACCCCATGATGCGGCAAGTAGCATGAATGTTTGTTCAAGTGAGGCGAATTTACACTTTCACTCATATGGCCTAACATAGCATATTCATTCAAGAACTCTACATAGTAATGTTTCAACTTTGGTTCTCTTTCTAGACGACGTTCCAGTGAGAGAAATCTGCGCTTAGCCATTTTAAAGGAGTCACCTAGAGCATCTGGAGAATCCTTTAATGGCAAAGTGACGACAAACCGACCATCACTATTACGCTTGGTAGAGTTCATGAAATGATCTTCGCATGCGTGCTCTTCAGGTGTCTTTGTGTGAGTAGGGAGTATTGTATCTAATTCCCAAAATTTTGAAATTTTTGTATCCACTGCCTGCACTGAGTTGTTTTGCGTGAACATACAGACAGGTGATTGTTTATTTGAACTATTGTGAATACCCCCCGAAACTAACCATCCGAACTTGGTTTCGAAAAGAGTAGGTTTATGCTTTCCTAGCTGGATACGGTTTGCACCGATGACCTTCCAAAATGTCTCGGCTCCTACCAAAATATCGATAGAGGAAGGAACATGGAAGGATGGATCTGCTAAATAAATATTGCTTGGTATGTTTAAGCCGTGTATATCTATGTAGGTAGTTGGAATTGATGTAGTTATGTTTGGAAGAATGTAGCAGTTGATTTCGGTCTTATAATTTTCATTGCACGATTCTAATGTAAGTGAGCAAGATTCAGAACTATTAGAAACTTGACCATTAATACCTATCACCTTTGAGTTGGCAACAGAAGTCTGAAAGCTGAGTTTGCGGCAGAGATCTAATGTTATAAAGTTTGTTGTACTACCATTATCTAATAAAATCCTGGCGGTGTGACGTTCACCATTGACGTCTGACACCTTGACCACTGCTGTAGATAGAAAAACATGGCTTGAGTTCACACTTGATTGAAACTCTTTAGCAGACAGTGTAACATTTTCGTGAGTTTCATTTTCAGTTGGCGGGAGTGGCTCTACATGTAGCAGTGTGTGATGCTTGGCTCGACAGTACTTACAGTGACCGAAACGACAGACTGACTCTGCGTGACCATGACGAAGACAATTCAGACATACCTTGAATTCCCTTGCATTTTGAACGCGCGATTCTATCGGTAGCCTTCTGAAATCGGGGCAATGGTACAAATAATGATCTTTTTTACATGCAGGACATGATATGTTTTTTGCATTGTTAGTAGAGACAAGCAAACTTTTGTATTTGACATGAATGGACTCAGGTTTATGACCTTTACTGTATTTAGCTTCTCCTAACGTCTCCAATAAATCAGCTCTATTGGAGAGGAATTTCGTAAAAAATGATAGAGTTGCTATGTCAGTGAGGGAGTTTTTACGCTCTTCCCACTCTCTTTTTGTAACTAAATCTAATTTAGCTGACATGATGTGAATCACCAGAGTATCCCAATGATCGATGGGTTGACCTAGTGTGGCAAGTGCACGCAAATTTTTGTTTGTTACGTCGACTATGTTTCTTAGTGACTGACTGGACTCTCTTTGAATAGGCTCGACGTTAAACAAAGCATTGATGTGATTAGCAATAAGAAGCTTTTGGTTGTCATATCTCTCCGAAAGTAATTGCCAAGCGATGGGATAGTTATCTGCCCTGAAATCCAGGCTTTGAATGATAAGAGCTGCACTACCCTTCAGAGCAGCGCGCAAATAATGGAATTTGTTAATCGCATCGATGCTCGGGTTATCATGGATTAGTGACAGATATGTATCCCTGAATTCCAGCCAGTGCTGATAGCCGCCCTCAAAGTATGGAAGATAAATTTTTGGCAATCTTACAAAACTGTGCTGTCTTACGTCCACCGCAGAACTGGAGCTTGCATCTGGGTCTCGAGGAGCAGGCGGCGGTTGTAACCGTTTCAGATGATCATCCGATAAGACGCGAGCTGTGGCCACTAGCGAGTAATAGTCCTGTTCGATACTCTGCCGCTCATTAAATTGTTTTTGGTTGAGTTCGGGATCATCTGACTCGGACTCCACAGTTAACTCCTCTATCTCGCTCTGTAACTTATCAAATTCCTCATAAACCTTTTCAAATTTTTCGAGGCGTAACTGTAGCTCAGAAATTTGTAGATGACTGAGCTGCAAACAGTTTTCTTGCAAGGCTAAATAATTTTTGAATAAGGTAAGTTTTCCTTTTATTGATGATCGCTTTCTAACTAGTTCCTTTAGCCTTACATCGGCCATTGTGAATTTTGTATCAATATTTTTTATTTATTTATTTATATATAAATATATATATATATATTTTTTTTACATGTAAATATGATTATAGTATTTAGTAATTGACGCAATAAATACCTATGAATTTTAACAGAGTAACAACCTCTGTTATTAGTAGATATTAAACACGATTTTTAACGTTGATATTCCGGATATGATGCAAACAGAAGGTGTCTGACCATCTTCTCGGGCAGTGTAGTCTAAAAGTTACGATTTTTTTTTTTTCAAATCTCTGACTACCCTTTCCGATAATGTAGTCGTGAGGATGTAAAATTTTATTCACTACGTTGATAGGTTCAAAGCCTGTTGAGATAAAATTACAATCTAGTTACCTAGTTCCTACGAATAAAATGTTAAATCTCTGACCACCCTTTCCGGTAATATAGTCGTGAGGATGTAAAATTTTATTCACTACGTTGATAGGTTCAAAGCCTGTTGAGATAAATTACAATCTAGTTACCTAGTTCCTATGAATAGTGAGACAGCAAGGAGTAAATAAAAATAACTTTGCCTTTGATAAGTTATATGTTAAGATAGACAGTCGAAACTACGAACGCGTCGGAAAAAAATACTGAACTTTTGGTTGATAACCGTGTCGGTATACATGCACACTGAAATAAGTTGTATGACGCCTCACGCACACCAACCTAAGAAAGTTGGCCACTTTTGTTTTTATACGGTAGAAGCGTGAGGCTCCATCTAGACATACACTTTGCCAAAGAACTTTGGTAACGGTTCAATTGCAGGCGCAGGAAAAAAAAACTATCGCCGGTTGCCGACCCAGTAGGTACAATGTATCAAACAGCTGACTGACTTATTACGGAACATAAACCCTGTTTTAATTTGTTGTTTGATTAAACTCTAACTTGGTTTGTTCGGCTAACTGCAATGGTTTCCCTTTCAGAACCAGGTGTGAATACAATTCTGGGGTGAAGTGATTTAAGTGAGCGAATGAAGATGAGATGAAACTGGATTGATAAGTTAGTGATTCTAAGCGGTATCTACTTTATGTTGTCTACGATTTGATTGTCTAACTACTGATTTGTAATGAAACGAGAATGAAGTGATTATGACTTTGTTATGATGCAATGATGGATAAGTAGGTATAGATTAACTATGGTTGAAATATGGATGGATGAGAATAAATAGAAAGGAAAATGGAACGGGCTCACGGTCTTTGTGCAATCCAACTCCTTTCCTTCTTGCGGTTAATATGTTGATGTGTGAAGGTGGCTTATCCGTGTGCTTGCTTGCGTGGCGTGGGCTTCTGCTGTTGATTAAGCTTTGGTGATTGGTGACTGACTGGTCACGTCAAACTGTGCAAACTGCTTAGAAGCAATGTTCACCCGTGGAATGCAATGCGAGTGCCAACTGGGCACTGTTACACCTTGTAGTAGGTACTTATTATTATTGCTGCAGTGATACTTGTGTTAATCTTCTTGTCTTTGTCTTCTTCGTTTCAGATGAACTTGAAGGACCATGTAAAAATCTCTAGCGCCCTATCTAGATACCTTATAGGGAAAACTAGACGAAATGATAAAGCGGACTGTAAAACTTAAAACTGGTATAATTCGGAAACAAAGGAAGACAAAATTTGTTACAAGTGCATTTTGCTAAGTAGATTCTATATAACCTCCAAAATGCCAAGTAATCACTAATGACAGGTGTCAAGTGACAGCTGTTAAATAACGACAGATAAACGGCTGTTTACGAGAATAGCTAAGTGCTACACATAATTATATAATAATATAAAAATAAAGATTAAAGAGCTTTAGGAGCTCGAACACAGGCTATGGGAGTGAACTGGGTGGAAATCTGGGTTATTGCGGAGAGACTCGGGACGCCTGCCGTAACAAATGTCTTTGATTTGTCAAAAATGGCAAACTGTGACTCGCCAACTCATTTAATGGGCCCCCAAAAATACCGCTCGCAAGGAGCGACAACGCGGCAACATCTAATGAACGGCTAAGTTTGTAGAGAGGTGAGTCTGCGTGCGCCAGTTCCTGGCGCTAAGCGCACCAGTCAGCAGGCCCCCGGCGTTATGACATTTTACACTTCCAACCTGGAGCAAAGGTTCCGCTCTTGCAACTCCACTCCTGGCCGGCCGGTTAAGGCAAGACAAGGTGAAGGCCGAATCAATCCGGGCTCTCTGTAGAATCGGGTCCGTGGTGTCGTCACCAACAGCTCGCCACAAGCCGGTTAATAGAGTTTTCAGTATTAGTAAGGCTTGCTATGACAACTGGATACGTCATAGCAGCATTAATGCATGTTGATATATCGTTAAATTCTAGACTATTATTCTGTTAGTACTATCTAAGTCTATCTAGCTAGCTAGACACGTACCTACACCCATACCTCACCTGCATAATGGTCTTGTTTACGGCGCCTCAAGGTTAGACCCTCCTAGATTATATAACTTAGCCTTGAGGAGTTAAAATAAACACTTATTCTAATGAAGCCTATACCACAGAATAAATGCTAGTACCTACCGGTACAGAATAATCACTTCGAAAACAAATTATCACTGCACGGCAATAAGATGCAAAGTTATTCGCACCCATCCTATTGTACAATTCGCGAATAACCTACCAACAGTCACAACGACGCGCGTGCAAACAAAAATTAACCGAGTCATTAGACGTGAAATCTTCCTTTACATAGTCTCCCTCTTTCATTATTTCACGTGCTGGCAGCGTGACATCGCTAGGGCTTTCAAGTCTCGCATTGACTACTCACAAAACGGCGGCAAGTCTGATGAGATTTGACCAAGAAGTTTACATGGTATACCTAACCTATTGCCATTCACCACTCGGTGGGGATCGACCGTAAAGCGTACCTGAACTGTGGAGTGAGACAGGCCTGGTTACGGCACCCATCATAGGCGTTCGACAAGGTATGCCCGGTTCTTTCAAGGTTTAAGAGAACAAGGAAAGCTTGAACGAGAGATTGCCTTCTGTCTGCGAAATCCCTTATTTGTCCATGGGTTTTAATACCCATCCATCCATTCGTGGTTAAGAAAAATTTGTGACACGGCTCTGATAAAAACTTACCGAGAGACTTGAACTGCCAGGCGTAGTTCCGTATCCGGAAGACGGTAGCGACGCCACTGACCATCGACGCCCATCACTGGTAACAAAAAAAAACAAGTTATAGGTACAGTACGACCAGGAAAATAATTCCGCTCGTCGAGTAAGTTGGTGGTGGTTGGTTGGTTGGAGAGGTGGTCCAGTGGCGATGGTTCGATCCCCGTCCAGGCCCACTCGTATCAATGAGTTTTCGGATGAGAATATCTCTGACTAATATAGTCGTGAGCATATGCATGCATGCATGTATGCAATTTCAAACGAAAATAAATGTTAATAAGAATCTCCTAGAAAAGTTATAAATAGATTATCATATCATTTTCTCGCACTTATCCAATTATTTGGGGTCGGCGCAATACTTATTCATCCATCATCCATTCATCTCTTCATTCATACAGTCATAAATACATATCGATCTCATATCAATCGATGATTGGAAACTTGGAAAATAGCCCTACAGATTAGACCACAGTCAAAACTCTTTCATATTTCTCTACAGAACCATTTTTTACCGTATTTCAGCCTTTGACTAATTATTATAAGGACTTGCCTTGCGGTACCATTTCCCCTCTGCCACGGTATAAGCACAATTGATCTTGTGCATTTACATTCAATTTTACACCTTATCACTAAACGAGACAGCCTATAATTGCGAAATAATAACTTCGAACTTAGAACGTTTGGGGTTCACACGAGACTACTTTTCATGATTTTTAACATTCAAAATTAGAATCTAAAGTTATGGGGAATAAAATCCAAGGTAAGATTTCATGTTACCCCGCCCCCCGCAAAAAGTGGCAGAAATGTTTGTTAGTAGAATTACACGCGTAACCAGTCCACATATAAATAGTCAAAGATTTCAGCATACAAATAATGTTTTTACAAAAGATTAGACAATTAGTAAAAGAGAAAGTAAAGCGAGCGACTTCTTAGAACTAATCAGTTATAATATTTGTCATACTTACATATCCTTGTTTCTATTTTGGTTAGACATGTAACGGAAAAGCGAGTTATTAGAAAACAATACTTTTAAATATGCTTCAATTTCGAGTGGTGAACACACGGCGACAGATCCTACCCATAGTTGAACTCTATGTTCATGGACATAAGGTTCAACTATGGGTAGGTTGATCTGTCGCTGTGCGTACAATGTTTGTCACAGATACTTCATACAAAGTGGTTTCCACACTTGAATATACAACTTTAATTCTACACAACTAGCTGGACATTCGAAGCAACTGTTTTACCATTATACAGGGTGTAAAGACCATCAAACTAAACAACTTTCACTATGGAGCCAACATCGAAATCTCGAAAAAAAAACACCAGTTTCATACAAAACTGCAGTACCAACTCGACTCAAATGTGGACAGCTGATTTTTTTTTTCGCGATTTCGATGTTGGCTCTATAGTGAGAGTTGTTCAGTTTGATGATCTGAAATACCCACTAAACGCTCCAACAGGTTGTTTTTACACCCTGTACAGTGGGTGTTGGTGATGTGCGTGAGGCCAGCGGGACCCTTCTGCGGCTAACAGGGGCCCTGTACACAGTACCATCACCGAATAGAAATCCGACCAGAAAAACAGCTTCATACAAGGTCGCAGCGGTACACCACTACATAAGCATCATGCCAACACGTGAACGTTCACGTTCGAGAAGTTGGTAATTAAATAACGCTCACAGGCACATACATTGTAATGACCCTAAATAAGCGAATCTGATTTTATTTGGTCTTAGCTGGAGCGCAGCGAAAATCAAACATATAACATCCATGACAGAACTGAGATTCGAAACCAGGAACCTGGTTTGGCAGTCCGGAGTGGTAACCATTACTCCGACCGAGTCGTCAACGATGGTAGAAATATCACTGGATCGATCGCAGTTTTTATGGTAGGATATCTATTCAGTGGTACTATAGCTATGTCTTCACGCTGGACGAGAGCAGCGCGTGGTGTAGCGGGTGTGGGTGATGTGCGTGAGGCCAGCGGGGCCCTTCTGCGGGCGAGAGGAGGCCCTGTGCACAGTACTATAGCTACATGTCTACTTACATCTCCTTGCCTCGCTTCACGCTGGACGAAAGCAGCGCGTGATGCAGCGGGTGTGGATGATGTGCGTGAGGCCAGCGGGGCCCTTCTGCGGGGGAGAGGGGCCCTGTGCACAGTACTATAGCTACATGTCTTCTTACATCTCCTTGCCTCGCTTCACGCTGGACGAGAGTGTGGGTGATATGCGTGAGGTCAGCGGGGCCGTTCTGCGGGGGAGAGGGGCCCTGTGCACAGTACTATAGCTACATGTCTACTTACATCTCCTTGCATCGCTTCACGCTGGACGAGAGCAGCGCGTGGTGCAGCGGGTGTGGGTGATGAGCGTGAGGCCAGCGGGGCCCTTCAGCGCGTGAGCGGGGCCCTTCTGCGCTTGAGAGGAGGCCCTGTGCACAGTACTATAGCTACATGTCTACTTACATCTCCTTGCCTCGCTTCACGCTGGACGAGAGCAGCGCGTGGTGCAGCGGGTGTGGGTGATGTGCGTGAGGCCAGCGGGGCCCTTCAGCGCGTGAGCGGGGTCCTTCTGCGCGTGAGAGGGGCCCTGTGCATAGTACTATAGCTACATGTCTACTTACATCTCCTTGCATCGCTTCACGCTGGACGAGAGCAGCGCGTGGTGCAGCGGGTGTGGGTCATTTGCGTGAGACCAGCGGGGCCCTTCTGCGCTTGAGAGGAGGCCCTGTGCACAGTACTATAGCTACATGTCTACTTACATCTCCTTGCATCGCTTCACGCTGGACGAGAGCAGCGCGTGGTGCAGCGGGTGTGGGTCATTTGCGTGAGACCAGCGGGGCCCTTCTGCGCTTGAGAGGAGGCCCTGTGCACAGTACTATAGCTACATGTCTACTTACATCTCCTTGCATCGCTTCACGCTGGACGAGAGCAGCGCGTGGTGCAGCGGGTGTGGGTCATTTGCGTGAGACCAGCGGGGCCCTTCTGCGCTTGAGAGGAGGCCCTGTGCACAGTACTATAGCTACATGTCTACTTACATCTCCTTGCATCGCTTCACGCTGGACGAGAGCAGCGCGTGGTGCAGCGGGTGTGGGTCATTTGCGTGAGACCAGCGGGGCTCTTCTGCGCTTGAGAGGAGGCCCTGTGCACAGTACTATAGCTACATGTCTACTTACATCTCCTTGCCTCGCTTCACGCTGGACGAGAGCAGCGCGTGATGCAGCGGGTGTGGGTGATGTGCGTGAGGCCAGCGGGGCCCTTCTGCGGGCGAGAGGGGCCCTGTGCCAGGCGACGAGCAGCGACCGGAGCCCACCTGTAAAGGATTGAAAGAATTATGAGTTGCAATAGTATAAAGATCAGTGTATTATTGTAGTTGTTAGCATGTTCTTCGCCATTAAATTGTGAAATACCTCCAACCCTGATTTCGTTTTACAAAACAAGTATTTTTACGGATCGAAGGAGACAGCAATGTCTGGACCGCCCACAGTGGGCATCCATAGTCTGTCTACCGAACTGGGAAAAGGGCGTGTGTTTATGTATGTATGTACGTTCACAGACAAAAAGTACACAGAGGCATAGAATAACTAATACATGTTATGATTCACAAAGTGAAAGAGAGCTAAGGGACGAGAGGGATATATCGCATGGCTATGATATACCACCTGATGCTAAAGCCTACAACACACACGGGAGTTGTAATTTATAGCACAGTATCAAAACTCGTCGACATGTGCATCTTGCCCATCTTAACTGACGGTGCTCAGACTTGGTCTTTGACCGAACATCAGAAATCCAGTGCCAAGATTTGCCAACGAGCTATGGAGAGCAGCATTTTATGTGTAAATTTAACCGATTGGGTGCCCCCCTCGTCCCTGTAACTTATACAATACTGGAGTGAAAAATCAGAAAATTTTATAAAATACAGGGTCCAACTTAATATGCTGACAAATTTTTTAAGAGGATGATCAGACCATCAAACTGAACATCTTTCTCTTAGGGATCAACATCGAAAGCGCGAAAAAAAAATCTGTTGTCCCATACATTTCGCTCGAGTAGGTTCGCGATTTCGTTGTTGGTCCCATAGATAAAGATATTCAGTTTGATGGTCTGATCATCCCCTTAAAAAGTGTCAGCATATTAAGAAGGACCCTGTATAGCTTAAGGTAAGTACTTTCAGTGAAAATTATACCGGAAGCTGTAGGTCAACCAGTTTCGGAAAACTAACACTAAAATAGATTTGTTCTCTAGAGACAAATTAGATGACGTTGCACGAAAATAAATCGCGCTATCATTGTATTTCAAAAATTTCCGACCCGCTCTTGGTCGATTTTTTCAATTTATAAATGGATGGTAAGGTAGAGTAATAAAGTTAAAAATTAAAGCGTGTCAACTCGTATCTATGTAACAAATGATAATAACACTAAACATTGCACATTTCATCGCGTTCGAAGGCAATTATTGTTTACAACATTCGATTACCATCTTCAACTAGGGTTGCCAATGTTACCATCTAGCATTATCTGAATTTTCATTGATTTAGGTTTTATAATTTTGGTACAATTTTAAATAGTCCTGACCTTACCAGAGGCAACACCGCCTACCTTTATTCGTTCACCGTTTCCTCTACCCTAAGGTTATCTGGAAGAAATCGCTTCTTAGCGATAAGACTTGTATTTTACTGTTTATATTTTGGTGTTAAATAAAGTATACTTGAATGATTGATTGAGGCACGGAAAAATAATGTTATACAGGGTCCTTCTTAATATGCTGTCGGTTTTTTAAAGGGATGTTCAGACCATCAAACTGAAACTTTCTTTATGGAACAAACGTCGAAGTCGCGAGAAATCAGCTGTCCCATACATTTGGATCGAGCAGGATATGATTGCAGTTTTATATGGAACAGCAGTTTCTTTTCTCGCGATTTCGACCTTGATTTCAGAAAACGTTGTTCAGTACAGGCATATTAATTTGGACCCAGTGAATTATTCACTAAATACAGAACTGAATACCATTGATGGGTGTGCCAGAGACCAAAAAGTAAGAACTTTCCAGCCCAGAACATCTGTTATTTCCTTTTCATCTTAGGTTAGTAACTTCTCAGGTAGCAGCCCTACATTCAACCATCCAATCTCACACGCACACACATAAACACACCATTAAGTCCACACATACACACGGACGCCATAAAAGACCGCAATGTCAGTTAGTGGTCAGTCAGTAGGTCAATCAAAGTAGGTTCTATTCTAACCTAGACACGAATATCAGTTTGGTTTCGACATTTGATCTATTTTTAGTGTTCCGTACCAAAATTAGCAAATCGGAACACTTACGAAACGTGGATGTTCTGAGGTTTCAGAATATCTCTGACTACCCCACGGCGACGACCCCCTCGGGGAATATAGTCGTGAGCATATAATAAAACAAATAAATGTAATAGAACCACAGATTTATTTAAATAAGTAAAAACATCAATCACAAAAATATAGCGGTCAGCACAAGCTTCGTCAATAACACAGATACACAAATAAACAGACATAAATCAGCAACAAGCTTCGTCAAAACATTGAAAAACACGCTCAGTCAAATAACCCGCCCCTTGTCGAACCTGGTGCAAAGGAGCCCAAAACGCTAGCAGCGTTGCCACGCTGAATTGCAATCGCTAGCCTCTGCACCAGAAACGACCCAGAACGGGGATCACAATTTCGCTCCCTCAGCCGACGGCCAATCTCCGCAACGAAGGCCTTTGCCTCGGCACCCCAAACCCCCGTGGACTCAACGAATAAATTAAATATGCTATGCTGGAACACTTATGGAATCACCTCGGTCTCTGTCCGTCCGTCCGTCCGTCTGTCACAGGCATTTTTCTCGGAGACCGTAAGACACAGGAAGCTGAAACTTGGCACAGTTATAGCAATTAACGGTCCAATGACATAAATAAAGTCAAAAAAGCTTAATGTTTATATTGAGGGGTAGTTTTAGGGGCGGAAAGATATGAAAAACAAAATTTTTGTTTCTACTATATCGTGTCAGGTATCAAATGAAAGCTTATAAAAATACGAGCCTAAAAATATCTTTTAAATTCTTCTTTGAAACTTTGTTGAACAAAAATTTTTATTTAACCCAGAACAATTGCTGTCCCCACCGATATTTCAAAAACTAGAGCTACTTAAAATCTTTAAAAAATCACGCACATTAGAAATAAGGTGTAGATGGCGGGAAAATTATCAGGCTGGCACTAACTTGGATAGTTGTTTTTTCTATGCCTAAAAAACTGCCACCAGTGTAAAATGATCTTCAGTTACTATGACGTGACCATATACTGAGTGTCAATTTATAGTAGTGGTCGTCCAAGACCCATTTTAAACAACTGATAGTACGGAATAGTAATTGCCCGACTCCCGACTCGGACTTGGCCGGTTTTGACTTTACGGAACCGTACTTAAAGCTTTCAGATTTAAAGGTCATTTTTGCATTATCAATGATGAACTATTGTGAATGTGCCGATATGCATAAAGTTTAGTGCTGTTTTGAAACATTCTGATCATGGGTATTGGATCTATACTGGGAGATTTTTTAATCACTTACTTAGTTACTTTAGGTGTACTTCCGACCATCAGTCTGATCAACTTTTACTATGGGACCATCATTAAAATCGCGCAAAAAATCACCTGTTTCATTTTACTCGAGTATCCATTAACTTTTCTATGGAACAGCAGATTCTTTTTCACGATTTCAATGTTGGTCCAAATTGTAAAACTTGTTCAGTTTGGTAACTGTAACTTTTTTTTTTTAATTTATTTAATAATAAGTTTGGAAATACAATTTTTAATCATAGTCCTGAAAAACCATGTTTTATGGTTTGGCACTTCATTAGTGGAATGCGATGGAACCTTTAATTTACATCAAACTTTTTATTTTTAATGTCCAAATTGATATAATCTTTTCCCTGACTCCGGACCTTCAGACTTTTTTTTATAGGGCATGGGCCCACCACATTCCCACCGCTGCAACTCCTGTAAACCAGGATCAACAGCGGCGACCATTCACAACACTAGACAATGAAGTCCAGCGAGCCCTGGGGATGATTAATCTCTCTTGGAACCCGCAATGAATTTAATCATAGAAGATAGGGAGTATAAAAAGAAATATCCGACTTGCCTCCATTGCAAACGGGAGACAGGATTTAGAGCCAATTCCAGAGATCATTTATGGCAGAGTTGAAGACGTAAGCCGTGGTGGTCCAGTGGCGAGTAACCTTGCCTGCCGTGCAGGAGGCGATGGTTCGATCCCCGTCCAAGCCGACTCGTACCAATGAGTTTTTCGGAATTTATGTACTATTTGTAGCACCACTGGCTTTTCGGTGAAGGAAAACATCGTGAGGAAATCTGCATGCTTCAATTTCGAGACATGTATTGTACCCATTGTCCATTATAAGTGGCGACGGGCTCACCCCCTGTAATGCAAAATAGCCTTAAAATTTCGTTGCTATTTTGAATGGAGTATAGTTTAGAAGCCAGTACCGCCTTTAAGATTTAAGTTTATGCATATGCTCACGACAATATTCCCCGAGGGGGTAGTCAGACATATACTGAAACCTCAGAACATCCACGTTTTACCAGTAGTACCGAAACTCCATCCAGTGTGACGGGGAGTGAGCCCGTCGCCAGTTATAATGGACAGTACAATACATACCTCGAAATTGAAGCACGCAGGTTTCCTCACGATGTTTCCCTTCACCGAAAAGCCAAAGGTGTTACAAATCGTACATAAATTCCAAAAAACTCATTGGTTCGAGTAGGCCTGGACGGGGATCGAACCATCGCCTCCTGCACGGCAGGCAAGGTTACTCGCCACTGGACCACCACGGCTTATATTATGTAAATTTATGTTCTTATCAAAACCAAGAAGGACATTTTATATACCTATTTATTGTTCTTACACCTTGCCTCTTGGTAAAAATGGTAAGAGTTACATTGCATTCTCATACTATTGTATGAATAATAACATAAACATGGCATTTATCATAAGGTTCACAAGAATAGATAACTATTCTATAGTGATATGATTTAATGATATGAAGTCATCGGTGAGCTCATAGTATTAGTTCTATCGACTTTTTACTTTTATGAATCGTTTGTATAACTTTATTAAAACATTACCCACCTTTGTCTCCGCAGTCTGGTAAAAGGGGCTTCTACATGAATTCACAATATCAGAAGTAGAAACGCTTTCTTAACACTTAGCAGTCATTTCGTACACAAAAAACTTCCTTTGGGAAAGTTGTTCAGTATCATAGGTACAATCACCCCTTAAAGTAATGCAACTGTTTACCCTAACACCCTTTATTTTTCCATAGTGGATTTCTACTCATGACTGGATGTGGATCAGTGCATTCCATGGACGAAAGTATAAGGGTTCCTTGTTTAACTACGGAACTCTAAAAATGTGGACATAGGACTCTTAGTATAGGCACAGTACAGGTGAAATTGATATCAATAGCATTCTTTTAAACTAAGAGTCTACCCATCAAACTGAACAACTTTTATTGTGGGAGCAAACCTGTCAGAACAAAAAAAATATCTGCTGTCCCATACGTTTGAATCGAATAGGTATTGCAGTTTAGGATAGGATAGCAGATTTTTTTTTCTGACAGGTTTGCTCCCATAGTAAAAGTTGTTCAATTTGATGTGTACGGTATGTGGTTTCACACCTGTATTATGTCTGGAAATATATCAGTTTTTGATTTGACTCATGTATATCTTAGACCACAACAACATTAATCTAAACCTAAACAAGAAACGATAGCAAAACATTAGGTATAACACGACCAAACCAGTTACAAAGAGATCAAAACCCCTACAGCTCAAAAACTAAGCAACTAATAGTACGGCGGAGTTTTTGCCAACTTCGCCTTGGCTAAGATCTTTGACATTATGCATGAGTCATCGACCGAGAGCTAGGAAATTGTACCATTGGTGGATATGCCGTATGGAGACTGCTTATTGGTGGTCGGGAAATATTGTTTGATTATACAGCGTGAAATTGATATCATTGGCATCCTTTTAAACTAAGAGTCTACCCATCAAACTGAACAACTTTTACTATGGGAGCAAACCGATCGGAGCAACAAAAAAATCGGGTGTTCCATACTAAACTGCAATAGCCCAGTAAAGCTACGGCGCGCTTGTATGGCGCAAGTGAATAATTTATTTATTTTTAGTTCCGTAGTCAAGAAGGAACACTTATTTAATGACGTCCCAGATCTTGCCTCTACCATTGACTTAGCAACTACTGGACGTAGTGCTCGCGCTCAAAAGACAATTGCGCGCCAGTCTTCGTTTGATCGCTCGACGACGTGCACGTGTATAATGCCGATGCCGAACCGCTATGCTGTAAAAGTTTGAAAAAAAAACGTCGCAAGCAAAATAAAAATAAATATTCTAGTTGGTTTATGTTACTAACACGTAAACACGGCGACACATCAAGCTACGCAAAACAAACATAAGCTGGCCGCGCGATGTTATACATTACTCTACCTACCTACGTGCGGCCAGCTTATTTTGGTGTTGCTAAACTTGATATGTCGCCGTATGTACACACGGCGACAGATCAACCTACCCATAGTTGAACTCTATGTTCATGGACATAAGGTCCAACTATGGGTATGTTGATCTGTCGCCGTGCGTACATACGTTTGTACACACGTGTGTATACGTTAGTCTGGGACACTTTTTTCGAGAATTTTGTATAGGACCCAACGTCCATTGTACAATGTAAGTCAATGGCCTCTACCAACATTTCCTTCCACACACGCCTGATGAACCACTACCGCGTCTAATCTCTTCTAACATCGCAGACAAACGCAGTCGTGTTTCATGCCCATAACAGAACTCCGCATCGATTCACTCCACTCATATTATTATTTACAGTACGTACAAATATCTATGCATATGCTCACGACTATATTCCCCGAGGGGGTAGCCAGAGATATTCTGAAACCACAGAACATCCACGTTTCACTATTATAGTACCGAAACTCTGTCCAGTGTGACGGGGAGTGAACCCGTCGCCACTTATAATGGACAGTGGATACAATACATGCCTCCAAAGATACATCCAGAAAAGAAGGGAGACGTAATGCATTTAAGTTTACACCCTGTACTTACTTATATCTTGTCTCGCTACGATGTCAGGAGTCAAAGAAATAAAACCGGTCAAGTGCGAGTCAGACAACTCGCGAACCTAGGGTTCCGTACCATAACACATATGTATAGGTACGCAACATATTAACTGACAAAATAGTTTTGTTTTCTCTGGGACCTTTAACGCGAGACCTACTCACACTTGGGTGGTTTTTATTATTTGTTGTTATACTGTAGAGTTTTCTCTATAATCACACCAAGTTTGACCCTTGCCCTTGCCTTGACTATTGCCGTTTTTACGATATCGACAGAGCGAGAAGAAAAAAACAATGATATAACTAGTTTCCTGTATGACGGGGCTTCCTCATTTCCTTCCCTTGATTTTTAACTTTTTGACATTTATATAACGCACATTCTATGAAAATTTCATCTGACTAGCTATTACGGTTCAAAAGTTACACCGCTTAATAAATAGGACAGACAGACAGATACACGGACGGACGGACAACGTAGGCTTAGTAATAGGGTCCCGTTTTCACCCTTTGGGTACGGAACCCTAAAAACAATGAAAAAACTTTTTTTCCTATTCGATACGTGCGACGATCCGTTTTAAGACAGTTCATGCGATTCCCCAAAGGGGTAGTCCGAGATATTCTGAAACCTCAGAACATCCACGTTTCACCAGTAGTACCGAAACTCTGTCCAGTGTAACGGGGGGTGAGCCCGTCGTCACTTATAATGGACAGTGGATACAATACATACCTCGAAATTGAAGCATGCAGGTTTCCTCACGTTTTCCTTCACCGAAAAGCCAGTGGTGTTACAAATCGTACATAAATTCCGAAAAACTCATTGGTACGAGTCGGCCTGGACGGTGATCGAACCATCGCCTCCTGCACGGCAGGCAAGGTTACTCGCCACTGGACCACGACGGCTCTATGATGATGATGATATGAAAGAAATAGCGGGCAAAAGCTGGTTCTTTTCAAAGCTTCTTCGACTGTCGTATTATTTCCGGCTAAGCCTGTCGGACTGGTACACATGTCGTAACAAGTAATGTTTACAACTGTTACATTACAACTTACAAGTGGAAATAGTAATAAAAATATTTCGTAACTTGATTTCTTTTATGTATCAGATACAATCTTATAACCAGTAGTGGTCTTAATTGAGTTAACAAATTTTTTGCATTTTTGATTCGTTAATTTTAACTTTAGTAAATCTTAATCTACGTCCATACATATAGGATCCTTCTTAATATTCAACTTTTTTAAGGGAATGATCAGACCATCAAACTGAGCAACTTTCTCTATGGGACCAACATCGAAATCGCGAAAAAAAGTCTGCTGGTTCGTTTTCAGTTTAGTATGGACCATCTGATTTTTCTTTCGTGATTTCGATGTTGGTCTCATAGAGAATGTTGTTCAGTTTGATGGTCTGATCATCCCCTTAAAAAGGTATCAGCATATTAAGGACCCTGTATACAGGGTGTAACGAAACACCCTAGTAATACTTAAGGGGGTGATTCATACCATGAAACTGAACAACTTTCACTATGGAGCCAACATCGAGAAAAAATTTAAAAAATCTGTTGTCTTATACATTTTAGTCGAGTCGAAACTGCAGTTGTGTCCGAACTGTTAGCTCCCATAGTAAAAGTTGTTCAGTTTGATGGGTAGACTCTTAGTTTAAAATTATGCTAATGATATCAATTTCACCCTGTAGTATTTCAGGAGGCTTTTAATAAATTATCAAAAAAAAAAGGTTAATATTTTTAATGTAATGGTGCTCCCACACTGCTGTTAGAAAATGTTTGCAAACATTTTCTAACACTATAACATTTACTAACAAATGTTATAAATTGTTACATTTTGTTAGAAAATGTTAGATGTTACAAGTGCTCCTACACTGACGGAAAATGTTTACTAACATTTTATAACATTTTTAGCTCGCAGTTTGGTTTTGCGTTCTGGTGTCTACATGAAAATGGAAGAAGAAAGATAACAAATGTTTTATTTTGTTATTAAATGTTAGCTAACAATTTTGTTCAAAAATGTTTACTAACATGAAAACATTTTATAACATTTGTGATCAAATGTTTGTAAACAAATGTTTACTAACATTAGTTAACATTTTCTAACAGCAGTGTGGGAGCACCATAACGCGTGAAAGTAAGTGTAAACATATGAACACAATATTAAGGCACGTTCTGTATCGTAAACAAACATATTAACAGATTGCTATTAGTGGCTTGTGACGTCACGTGACGACCCACAACTAGTTAAGGGGGAGACCTACATAATCTTAATCTATACTTATACAACGTGTTAATGAATTAACGCAAAACTAGAAAGTAGTTTGTTTAGAACCCGTCGCCACATAATGGACGGTGGGTACAATACATGCCTCGAAATTGAAGCATGCAGGTTAGGTTATGCATGTTATTTTAAATGATAATATCTAAATTTCCATAGCAATGCCCTATCTCTCCCCAACTCCTGAGTTGAAGAGCGAAACTAAAAATACAATCATCGCCTTAACAGTAACCCATCAAGTAAACTTTACATAACTAGGCTTCTTAACATAAAGACGCATAACTAACGTAAAAAAGATACAGGTTGATATCTATATACAACGTGTTAATAAATAAGCGCAAAACATCATACACCCCAACTGATTTATAACAAAATAATTAGATTTTAACAATAATTTCATTATTTTGATAGTTAAAATTAAACGTTATTCACATTTTAAGTTTTTAGGCAAAAATTATTTGTTATCATTTCAGCAATGAATGAAAGCGCTAACGTGCTCATGGATACATTTTAAGAATCTTGTTTTGGTAGTCAGTAGGGTGAGTGTGCCCGTGCGGTGGTTTGAGATCGAGTTCAGTAAATTTCAAACATTAAAAACAAATTATTTAATATTTTGAAAAAAAATACCTATGTTGAAACTATGATAATTCGATTCTGCTCTCGATTCCAAACAAACTACTTTCTAGTTTTGCGTTAATTCATTAACACGTTGTATAAAAAAATTAATCCCTATTTCCCTTGGTCACGACATCACTCGAGAACGGCTGGACCGATTGCGATGAAACTTTGGTGGGTTGTTGTGCACATGCCAGGGAAGGTTTATAAACAAAAAAAACGGCCAAGTGTGTGTAGGGTAGGTGTAGGGTAGGTGTAGGGTAGGTGTAGAATAGGTGTAGGGTA
The DNA here is from genome assembly GCA_963924505.1 of Agonopterix alstromeriana. Lineage (NCBI taxonomy): Eukaryota > Metazoa > Arthropoda > Insecta > Lepidoptera > Depressariidae > Agonopterix > Agonopterix alstromeriana. The sequence goes on along the minus strand of OZ004685.1, from coordinate 9,758,811 downwards.
GTTGTAGATGTAGGGTAGGTGTAGTGTAGGTGTAGGGTAGGTGTAGGGTAGGTGTAAGGTAGGTGTAGGGTAGTTGTAGGGTAGGTGTAGGGGAGGGAAAATGGCAGGACAACGTCTGCCGGTTTAGCTAGTCACTACATAAAAATTATAATTTAAAGCCCCCGCCGTGTTTTTTGACCTACTGATTTTAAATGGGTTTTCATTAAGAGGGTACCGAACCTCCAGTGCTGCCCTCAAAAGTATTTTTTTAATCTATTAAAAATTATACAACATTTCAGACAAAATAAGAATGTCTTCAAATCAAGCAAAGATACAGCTTTTCGTGGAGAAAGTGCAAGGGGAAGCGTTTATATCCACACGGCGACACATCAAGCTATACAAAACCAGTAGAAGCTGGCCGCGCGACGTTATACATTACTCGACTTACGCGCGGCCAGCTTATGTTGGTTTTGTGTAGCTTGATGTGTCGCTGTGTACATCAAATTGGATTTAGTAAGAATTGATAAAATGTACATTCATTATTTCTCGCATTATTTATTAATTACTAGAACTTCGTAATTGTTTTATTATCGAAGATAAAGACATTATTTTTGTAAGATTTCTTTCTCTTGGTATAAAAGCCTCCCAACCGATCCCGGGATCATTATGAAATTGCAAACTACTGAATATTTATACTGGTAGACTCGACCGGGGATCCAAGGGCTGGCGCTTTCCTCGCTCAACGGATCAGCTTAGCCGTTCAGCGAGGAAACGCTGCCAGCATCTTGGCTACCCTCCCGCGCGGCCCAGACCTGCACCATATTTTAGGTTAAGTTAGTTATAAGTTCTCTATATTTTTAATTTACCTACCTACATTTATTTGTTTTGTGTTAATAAATTCTTAATATTTATTATATTACGGATTCCAAAAACAGGTCAACTCAACGCAAAATATTTTTTTCAAAATAATATCACATGGATAGCTTTCTGACGTCATTTTTGACTCTACCACCGCGTCGGAAGGTGTTCCGTTGTAGAGAAGATGCGGCCAGTGAGGTAAAACTACTAATAAAATATAGGTAATTTCACATAGTAGAATTGCAAACCACGAACTTTCCATATACCTTTTCATTTGCCATTTTAATAACTGGCATTACATACTATTATTTCCATATAGTTTTATATGTGTACACTGGAGGCCTAAGTTCCAATCCTCTAAGCGTCACATCGCTGTCAAAACATCGATGAGCTCATAAATGTAACATCCTTCTTGCATCCTCCAGATCGTCGAAGTTTTTATACAACATGTTAATGAATAACCGCAAAACCTCATACACCCCAACTGATTTATAACAAAATAATTCGCTCGAAACAATAATTTAATTATTTCATATTTTCAGGCAAAAATGATGAAAATATGAAATAATGAAAATATGAAATAATCAGCAATAAATGAGAGCGCTAACGTGCTCATGGATACATTTTAAGAATCTTGTTTTCGTAGTAAGTAGGGTGAGTGTGCCTGTGCGGTGGGTTGAGATCGAGTTCAGTAAATTTTAAATTTACTAACAGATTATTTAATATTTTGAAGAAAACTACCTATGTTGAAACCATGATAATTCTATTCTGCTCTCGATTCTAAACAAACTACTTTCTAGTTTTGCGTTTATTCATTAACACGTTGTATAAGTTTGACACATGACATAACCTTAGCGAATACCGAATCGACAGATCGCAGATGTTTCAACGACGAATTGTAGGTTGTAACGATGTTTGCGCTCAGAGAATTGCATTCCTGGCATTGCCTGCCACAGCGTGTACTTTGAGACTGCTTTGAGAACACACTGTACATGCTTTATAGCAATGTAATGTGATGTCAACCACAATTAAATAGTAATATTATGTAATCATGTCAGATGCATCTTGTATTACCGCGGTTTGATTGAAGGAAAACTGTTATTCAATATTCATGTTACATACTTTGTCACTGAGGAATTTTTTTCAATATGTTGCACAAATATCACTCTCAAAGACTACATAATAACGACTGCTTGATTACAAACGCAATCAGCAACGCACGATATTATAGTATAAGGGATAAGAGACATTTGGTAACCATCAGCTGCAAGGCTGATTCAGTATTCATAGGGTGTAGAGCATCTCAGTGATGGGGATGGACCAGGTCGTCCTGCATATCTCTGGTCGGTTCAGGAGTTACAGCCGTTCAAAGATCTGTATCAAATGAACGATCAGCTGCAAGGCTGATCATAGGATATAATAATGTTCCGTTCTTTGAACGGATATATCTCCTAAACCGACTAGTAGACCATGCCAGTTTTTCAACTGTGCGCATAGCTACAGTGAATATTATAATAATATCCTACGATCAGCCTTGCAACTGATCGTTCATTTGATACAGATCTTTAAACGGCTGTAACTCCTTAACCGACTGGAGTTATGCAGGCAGACCTGGTAGGGAAACTATAACCATAGGCACGTTGGCCCCATATTAAAAGGGCAGAAGTGGGCGCGATGGCCACATAGTAAAAGGGCAGAAGTGGGCGCGATGGCCACATAGTAAAAGAGCAGAAGTGGGCGCGATGGCCCCATAGTAAAATGGCAGAAGTGGGCGCGTTGGCCACATAGTAAAAGGGCAGAAGTGGGCGCGTTGGCCACATAGTAAAAGGGCAGAAGTGGGCGCGATGGCCACATAGTAAAAGGGCAGAAGTGGGCGCGTTGGCCACATAGTAAAAGGGCAGAAGTGGGCGCGTTGGCCACATAGTAAAAGGGCAGAAGTGGGCGCGTTGGCCCCATAGTAAAACGACAGAAGTGGGCGCGTTGGCCCCATAGTAAAAGGGCAGAAGTGGGCGCGTTGGCCACATAGTAAAAGTTGTTCTGTTGTAAGTACAAACAATCTAAATTAAAACTATAGGCACGTTGGCCCCATAGGAAAAAGGGCAAAAGTGGGCGCGTTGGCCCCATAACAACAGTTGTTCAGTTGTAAGTACAAAAAATTCTAAAACGATGTTACGAGTTTTGTATTCTGTTGACATACTTTACGCACTCATCCTTTACCCCCAATAAACATATTTTGCAAATATTTTCAATGTACAGACTACGGATAGGCCATGTTTATCCATCCAAAGCTGACACTTGACACAAATAAGCGGTCATTTGTCACAATCATCAATTGACCACAGTCGTATATCACGACACGCATCGTTAAATGTCTTGGCATCTCTTTCACGTTCATAGAAACAAAATGATTTTTGAATTAGGTTTCTTCTGCAGTGTGCACCCACAAAAGTGGGAGAAATAAATATACAGGTTTCTTCTTAATATGCTGACACTATTTTAAGGGGATGATCAGACCGTCAAACTAAACAACTTTCTCTACGGCACAACCATACAAAACTGAAAACCTACTCGAGCCAAATGTATGGGACAGCTGATTTTTTTTTCGCGATTTCGACTTTGGTCCCATAGAGAAAGTTGTTCAGTTTGATAGTCTGATCATCCTCTTAAAAAACTGTCAGCATATTAAGTTGGACCCTGTATGTTACCTTTACGTTATTCCATCCTGAAACCGCAAATGTGAATATAGCTACAAAAATATTACCCTCCTTCTAGCGCAGTCGGCTAATAAACGAATCTACCCCTACGATTAAATCAAGCAAGCTTTTCTGCGAGTGGTAAGTTCTTGGAAATTGACATACTTATTCCTAAAAGCGTATCGTAATAAGATAGTACTACCGTCACAAAGCGCCCCGTCATATTTTTGACTTTGAGCGAAGATATCTCGAGACCTTTGACTATTTATATGTGGACTGGTTACGCGTGTAATTCTACTAACAAACATTTCTGCCACTTTTTGCGGGGGGCGAGGTAACATGAAATCCGCAACTTTGGATTTTATTCCCCATAACTTTAGATTCTAATTTTGAATGTTAAAAATCATGAAAAGTAGTCTCGTGTGAACCCCAAACGTTCTAAGTTTGAAGTTATTATTTCGCAATTACAGGCTGTCTCGTTTAGTGATAAGGTGTAAAATTGAATGTAAATGCACAAGATCAATTGTGCTTATACCGTGGCAGAGGGGAAATGCTACCGCAAGGCTAGTCCTTATAATAATTAGTCAAAGCTCGAGACAGAAACATAATAACGATTTAGTTGCTATGGAAGTTTTGTTCCATTGGACAAGACCTATCCAACGACACCTCACTCGATTCATACCTACTACATTTCTGTTTTTGGGTTACTGTTCTCTGTCTTCTTGTCCTTCTTAATATGCTGACACTTTTTAAAGGGATGATCAGACCGTCAAAAACAGTCTGCTCTTCCATAAAAAACTGCAAACCTACTCGAGCCAAATGGACAGCTGATTTTTTTCGTGATTTCGATGTTGGTCCCATAAAGAAAGTTGTTCAGTTCGATGGTCTGATCATCCCCTTAAAAAAGTGTCAGTATATTAAGAAGGACACTGTATACAAGGTGTTACAAAAATACAAATAAACATTTAAGGGGGTGGATTAGACCATCAAACTGAACAACTTTCACTATGGGACCAATATCGAAATCGCGAAAAATAAATCAGATGTTCCATACTAAACTACAAATCTACTCGAGCTAAATGTATGGGATAGCAGATGTTTTATTTCGCGATTTCGATGTTGGTCCCATAGTAAAAGTTGTTAAGTTTGATTGTCTATGAACCCCTTAAAAGTTTTAAATTTTTATTTTTTACTTTTGTAACACCTTGTACATGCAAAAATGAGCAAGTTATTGAGGCGGGGCATACAAACAGACAGTCGATCAGTTCATAGACATCCACAGTATTTTTTACGTTACTTTCCATACACTTCGTATAACGATAACACTATACTATAGTATAACTAGGTATAGTACAGTACTCACCACAAGTGAAAGCCGGTGGTGCGGAGGCGGCGGCGGAAGCCTCGACGGCCGTCTCGACACCGCACATTGCTCCTTCTGCATTCATCATTTACACTTTAAACTCCTGTTAGTTTAAATTATGACTTGATTTCGGTTATCAACAGATTAGCACAACACGGCTAGCATGCCACCCACGACAAAGCGTTTAAACGAGAAAAACGTAATGCGCGCTCTTTCTGGCATACGTAAAATAAAAAAGATGGCGGCACATCTCGATTTTTATCGTTTTCTCGGGGGTAGCATACGAGGCCTACTGGACCGTGATGAAAAGGAATAAAACAGGAAGCATATTCGCTATGTGTATTTAGTTTCTTCAAAAACATGGTAGGGGGCTTCCATTAATTACGCGGGGGGTCGATTGGAATCTCACCCAATCTCACGTGGGAGAGAGATGGGGTCTCGCCAAATATCATGTAATATTTTTTTCAGCAAGATACAGTGTAAAAGTGGGTTTAGAGGCTGGGCCACACAGAGTGCGGCTGCGGAACGGCTGCGGGCCGGCAGTAGTTATATACTATTGAATTATATGCGAGGTGTCACACTAGATACAGTCCGGCGCGGTTGCGGAACAGCTGCGGAACGGTAGCCGCAGTGTGACACTGTGTGGCCCAGCCTTAATTAGGTAAATAATGCTTCTCCACTGAAATATGGCAAAATTTTAAATAATTCCTCACTTAATCAAGCACTGTTTAACGCATTTACACACAAAATAAGCATTTTGAAAATCTCATACGAGATTTGGAGGGGGATTACGACATCTCACCAAGGGTCGACCCTTGAGCTGAGCTGTTTAAGATCTTTTTTTCATTTCGTCCCACAGTTGGGCTTAGGCTGTGCCTAAACCATTCTGCTTTGCTTCGTGGGCATTATAAAAACAAATATTACCCTATAAAGTTAAAGTATACAGAAGATCACTGTTGGACAATCCTATTCAAGATAGGCAGACAGGGGTCAATTATTGACTTCTTATGGTGCCATCTTCTACCAGAGACTTGTTTGTGGCTTTTTTAGGGCTATATTAACCCTGAATACTGCCCGTATGAGACTAAAATGAATTAGGACTCACCACGTGGACGGACAGAGTCGGTGCAGATTTGCCGAGCGCAGATCTGCGCATACGAACAAGACTGCTGCGCGATGACTTGACCGCATCTGTTGACAACAAGAATAGAAAATTGGTCCACAATTTACGAAAATATCGGTAAAATACATTTAAAAAGTTGGCCGGAAGTTGGCAGAAGTTCGAAATTTAAATCGGGAGAAGTTTCACATCTGCCGGGCGTCCCGCGACGGATATTTTTTTTTTATTTCAGATGCAAGGCCTATAGCATACAGGGTCCAACTTAATATGCTGACAGTTTTCTTAGAGGATGGTCAGACCGTCATACTGAACAACTTTCTCTATGAGACCAATCGCGAAAAAAAATTTGCTGTCCTATACATTGGCTCAAGTAGGTTTGCAGTTTTGTATGGAAGAGTAAATTTTTTCTTTTCGCGATTTCGATGTTGGTGCCATAGAGAAAGTTGTTCAGTTTGACGGTCTAATCATCTCCTTAAAAAAGTGTCAGCATATTAACAAGAACCCTATACAACGTGTTAATGAATTAACGCAAAACTATAAAGTAGTTTGTTTAGAATCGAGAGCAGATTATCATGTTTTCAACATAGGTAATTTTATTCTAAAAATTAAATAATTTATTTGTAAAATTTAAAATTTACTGAACTCGATCTCAAACCAACACTGGGGCACTCTCACCCTACTTACTACCAAAACAAGGTTCTTAAAATGTATCCATGAACACGTTAGCGCTTTCATTCATTGCTGAAATAATAACAAATAATTTTTGCCTAAAACTTAAACTGCGAATAACTTTAAATTATAACTATCAAAATAATGAAATTATTGTTTGATTCAAAGCGGATATGGGAGGCTTGCCCAGCAGTGGGACATAAAACGGACTGTAAATAAGATCACAATATGTTAGTGTTACATTTAGTAGATTTTATACCAATCAATTAATAAGTGGCGACGGGCTCACCCCCCGTCACACTGGACAGAGTTTCGGTGCTACTGGTGAAACGTGGATGTTCTGAGGTTTCATAATATATCTGACTACCCCCTAGGGGAATATAGTCGCGAGCATATGCTATACCAATCAATTCCAATTAAACTGAGGAAAATAACAACATTTTATTTCTGAATTGCAGTTTGTGTATTTTCCTTAGTAGGTATTTCAGGAATGAGGCATTCCCGGATGTGCTCCCAGTGATACGGGTACAATCGTTTTACCGTGAATCAGGAACTATAGGTACTTGAGTTATGTCACTGAATAGGTAATAGTATATAGTTCTACATCCAGAACGGCCACTCCCCGCCCCTTCTGACTCCAGATACCCCACCTCACCTCACACTTTCTGGGGACACTTTAGGGGAGCCGAGCAAGGGAACGCAACGCGCGCGCCCGTAGTATTTGACTACATTAAATTGTCTTTTCAGTGCATAAAAAACGTTAAAAATAACGCTAAATTCACATTTTCAGTAATTCTTTAGCTCAAAAACTAATTTTAATAACAGAACGAACAATAAAAAGTAACGAAATGTAGATGATGTTCATACGATGCGTGGTAAGTCAACTCTACACATAATTGTCAAAGAAAATTTGCGCCAAGTGCGCATGTGCGAACGCCATCATGTCAAATCCAAAACGTTGTTTGAAGTGCTGGATCTGTGGTAGTAGAATGCATAATATTATCCTACTAACATAGTTATAAGACAATTGTTACTAACACAATATGGATGAATAATCTGAAATAAATGATTTTTAATTTAATTTTTTAATATTATAAACGCGAAAGTTTGTAAGTATGGATGGATGTTTGTTACTCATTCACGTAAAAACTACTGAATGGATTTTAATGAAATTTGGCACACAGATAGAATATGATCTGGATTAACACATAGGATACTTTTTTAATGTCTACGCAGACGGAGTCGCGGGCAACAGCTAGTAATTTATATTAGAAACTGTTTTGATTAAACCTCTATAAACTCCGTGTTTGCGTATTAATTAGAAAGGGCAAAGTTCACAACCTTTGCTAATAAACCGTGTAATCCTGTAATTATACTGATCCGATATTAAACAACAACAGCTTCTGAAACAATGTAATTATTTGCAACGTTTTCGTTATTCATGAATTACTCGATTGAATAAATACTACCTATACAACGTGTTAATGAATAAATATCTTGGACATTGTCACACAAATTATCTAGTCACATTTAAAGTACCAGAATCTAGCCTGGACTTGTATTATGATGACTAGACAACGATATATAATGTATATATAAATACAAACAACCATGACTCGGGTACAAATATTCTTATTCATCATACAAATATTTGTCCCTTAAGGGATTCGAACCCACGACCCTTGGCACAGCAGGCAGGTTCACTACCGACTGTGCTATCGGGCCGTCAAATGAATATGATTAATGAACAACTTTCACTATGGAGCTCGAAAAAAAATCAGCTGCTCCATACAAAACTGCTGACCTACCCGACTCAAATGTTATGGGACAGTAGATTTTTTTCGTGTTTCCTGAGGTAGGCTCCATAGTGAAAGTTGTTCAGTTTGATGGGCTGAGTTCACCGTTTCAGTATTTGCCAGGCTGCCACTTAAACCCTATACAACGTGTTAATGATCCCAACTGATTTATAACAAAATAATTAGATTGAAACAATAATTTCATTATTTTGATAGTTAAAATTTAAAGTTATTCGCATTTTAAGTTTTGAGGCAAAAATGGTTTGTTATCTAACATACTCTTGGATACATTTTAGGAATCTTGTTTTGGTAGTAAGAAGGTTAAGTGTGCCTGTGCGGTGAGTTGACATCAATTCAGTAAATTTTAAACTTTACAAACAAATTATTTAATATTTGGAAAAAAATTACCTAGGTTGAAAACATGATAATTCCATTCTGCTCTTGATTCTAAACAAAGTACTTTCTAGTTTTGCGTTTATTCATTAATTTATCACGTTGTATATATAGCCCAGTAAAGTTACGGTGCGCTTGTATGGCGAATGTAAATAGTTTATAACAGCAGATGTTCTGAGGTTTCAGAATATCTCTGACTACCCCCTCGGGGAATATAGTCGTGAGCATATGCATATGCTATTTTATTTTTTATCAGCTTAAAGTGAAGTTTATGTAACGCTGTTTTACGTTACATCTATAAAATTTAAAACTATAGTTTTGTTTAAGATAAATTTCATTTTTAATTGCGCCACGGTTCATTGACTTTTTCTGTTGACTGTACATACTCTTTCTTACTGCGGTTTTGTCCCATTGCTCAAGCAACGTTATTAAAGTTCTTAAATTCAAATAGAAAAAAAAACGATTTACGCATGTCTGTAGTCTCAACTAAGGCAATAAAAAATATTTAAAACCAGAATAAAGACATAAAACGCGTTAACATTACGTATGCTGTAGCTATAAAATGCCCATAAATAATGTACAATAGATCGTTTTGTCATATAGAAAATGTTAAACAAACAATAAAGATTTTATCGCAATGATAAATAGTTGTATTTAAATGTTAATCTTTCGAAACTGTGGGGTCTTTCTGAATATGCTGACGGTCTTTTAAGGAGATGATCACACTATCAAACTGAACAACTTTCTAAAATCGAAACCGCGCAAAAACAGTCTGCTGTTCTACAGGGTGTAAACTTAAATGTGTGGTTCAGACTATCAAACTGAACAACTTTTACTAAAGGACCAACTCTGAAATAACGAAAAAAATCTGCCGTTGCATAGAAAATGATAATTCAGCTACTCGACTAAAATGTATGAAAGAGTCGATTTTTAATATAAATTATAATTTTTAAAGCTGACTTTCCACTGTAGTCAAGCTGTACGAGAAGGTTTTTTTTTTACTCCTCCTATCTTCTTTGATTAAATTCATTGCGGGTTCCAAGACAGATTAGAGTCATCCCTCGGGCTCGCTGGACTTCATTGTCTAGTGTTGTGAATGGTCGCCGCTGTTGATCCTGGTTTACAAGAGTTACATTACAGCGGTGGGTCCACGTCCAATAAAAAAAAAATAGCTGTACGAGGATGCGCAGCGAAACAATACCTAGCTAAGCTAGGTAGCTAGCTAGGATAGCAAGCCTAATCCTGTATTAGTCACTTTGAAAAAAAAGTGGCCGTCGCAGGACGTACAGCAGATGTGAAATATAGAAATACCACACTCTCCCGATTTCGCACGCATTTTTAGAATATTACGAACTTTGCGCTTCAGAACAGCCGTGGTGGTCCAGTGGCGAGAAACCTTGCCTGCTGTGCAGGAGGCGATTGTTCGATCCCCGTCCAGACCGACTCCTACCAATGAGTTTTTCGGAATTTGTGTACGATTTGTAACACCACTGGCTTTTCGGTGAAGGAAAACATCGTGAGGAAACCGGCATGCTTCAATTTCGAGGCATGTATTGTACCACTGTCCATTATAAGTGGTGACGGGCTCACTCCCCGCCACACTGGACAGTTTCGGTACTTCTAGTGAAACGTGGATGTTCTGTGGTTTCAGAATATCTCTGACTACCTCTTCGGGGAATATAGTCGTGAGCATATGCTGTGATTAATGCTGATATGGAGTGATAAATTCCCAAAAAACGGTTTCATTTGACAACTCATGTCATTTCCTCTATTCCGTAAGGTATAATAACTTTATGCTCTCCCCATAGCCCGCCCGAACAACATATCACACGTAACATTGTATAATTCCTAACCTATCCACTCGACCCGATTACAGATTGTGACACACCTACCTACCGACACGCCGCCGCCGCTAGAATACGTAAATAAAAATACCTCGTTTATAAATAACGTTTTACATATTCTAGTATTTTTACGAGCAACTCTGTGAGGAATGCGCGATTTGATCAAGTGTTGGAGGTCAAAAGTAAACCGGACATGCTTCCTCCATATGCTCGCGTGAGCTTACGCTAGCCCGCTTTACATTGACGCTTTTATAAAGTAAACTAGTACAGATCACTTTACAGATGATTCGATGCATTGTGGGCTTGCCTAAGCCACGGTTTATACAGAAGAGACTTGTGGCGGTGGCGGATAATCTAAGTAAAACAATATGAACCTTCGTCGAATCGTTTGGAGAATTACGCCCGCGATTCTCCTTTACGACAAAAACGACGCTATGCTACGTACTATAAGGTTCATATTGTGTTACTTAGATTATCCGCTACCGCCACACGTCTCTTCTGTATAAACCGCGCCAATTTCAATGGTAAATAGCATGTCGTCCGTACGGATTCGAACCAGACCTCAAGATTAAGTTTCCATAGCTATCCGCAACGCCGAGTTTATATTGTGTACAGTATGTAATCTTAACTATTATAAAACTGTAACAAAAGTGTGTCTGTACATTGAAGATTTACACGAAAAAGATTACGATATGGTTTTTCGGTATCCCGGACTCCAAATCAACCTTTTTTAGAATTTTTGTCCGTCTCTTTGTTTGTTTGCTTTGTAACAGCATCACGCAAAAACTACAGAAGCTATTTTGATGAAACTTTTTTTGTTTGATAACTTATGATCTGTCGCGGGTAAACTCTTGATGTCAATATAAAAGTACAAAAGCTAGCAGTGGTGCAGATAAACGTCAAACAAAGATGCATTCTGCCTGCACAAAGATCAGACAGTCTCTTGTTTGTACCGCACTGTCACTTGCACGACCGCGCGAATTAATTACGTCAACTTTGAAGATGAAACCAATAGAGGAAGACGCGGCATTCACACGACACATGCCGAGTAGCCTCTACTTCCCATGTGTAGATCCCATTTTAATATGAATTTCTGAGAAATGTAAATGTATATAGGGTCCTTCTTAATATGCTGAAACTTTTTAAGGGCATGATCAGAAAATCAAACTGAACAACTTTCTCTATGGCACCAACATCGAAATCACGAAAAAAAATTCTGCTCTTACATACAAAACTGCAAACTTACTCGAGCCAAATGTATGGACAGTTGTTTTTTTCGCGATTTCGATGTTGGTCCAATAGAGAAAATTGTTCAGTTTGATGGTCTGATCATCCCCTAAAAAAAGTGTCTGCATATTAAGAAGGACCCTGTATTAGCATTGATTTTAAGGAATGACCCAAAAAATTATAATCAAATTATTAATGATTGCCCATAATTATTTTTATGGATATTTCAGAAAGTAGTAGGTATTTCGATTTTTTTTTTATATAATTTAATTATATTTTACTTGCTTAATTTGTTTCCATCTTACGACAGTGTCACAGGAACGGGGTATAGGGTCTATACTATTGTATAAAGTTAATTTAAAAGTGAACGCTTAGTGAGAGACAACATATTTCTTACTCATGTATAGATAGATAGGTAAATTATATCCATAATGAATCTTATTCCAACAGACTATGAGTTTTAACGTCCGCCAACAGATCTATGTTCTAGTATGTATCTCATTATTCCAAACTCGCACGACTAGAAAACGCCGTTAAATCATATCTCATCTCACGTTCAGTTAGACCTATATAGGGTCCATCTTAATATGCTGACATTTTTTAAGGGGATGATCAGACCGTCAGACTGAACAAACTCTATGGAACAAACATCGAAATAGGGAAAAAAAAAGCTGTTCCATACAAAACTGCAAACCTACTCGAGCTAAATGTATGAGACAGCAGATTTTTCGCGATTTCGATGTTGGTCCCGTATAGAAAGTTATTCAGTTTGATGGTTTGGTTATCCTCTTCAAAAACTGTCAGCATGTTATGTAGGAAAATACAGCGTCTTCCCCATTTTGGTTGTATCTAAGGTAAACCTGCTCCAATTCCTGTAAGTTTCCCTCCATTGTGAGAACGTTTTTGTTTCCTGAACGACATTGGTATTTTCATTGTACATTTAGTTTTATGCCTTTAGGTTGGCTAAATGTTTCTTTATCGAAGAAACTATTCGAAAACACGTAGAAGGACACGCGAATTAAGTATTGTTTAGATGTTCTGTTCAATTCTTTTTATGGAGCCAAAAACGAAGGTGATGTTGATTATACAGGGTGTAAGTGACAGCCTAGCAAATACTGAAACGGTGAACTCAGACCATCAAACTAAACAACTTTCACTATGGAGCCTACCTCAGGAAACGCGAAAAAAAATCAGCTGTCCCATACATTTATATGCAGTCAACATCATACAACACATATGCTGTCAATTCTTTAAGGGGATGATCTGACCGTAAAACTGAACAACTTCTTCTATGGCACAAACATCGAAATCGCGAAAAAAAATCTGATGTTCCATACTAAACTGCAAACCTATTCGAGCCAAATGTATGGGACAGCAGACTTTTTTAGATATTGGTCCCATAGAGAAAGTTGTTCAGTTTAATGGTCTGGTTATCCCCTAAAAACTGTCTGCATATTAAGAAGGACCCTGTATAGACAGTCTCATTATTGCAATCACAAAAATTTTAAAAGACTTTAAAAAATTCTGTCCCCACTTGTATTTCAAAATTTGCGTTTAAGCATAGCATATGCTCACGACTATATTCCCCGAGGGGGTAGTCAGATATATTCTGAAACCTTAGAACATTCACCAGTATCACCGAAACTCTGTCCAGTGTGACGGGGGTGAGTCCGTCGCCACTTATAATGGAAAGTGGGTACAAAACATGCCTCGAAATTGAAGCATGCAGGTTTCCTCACGATGTTTTCCTTCACCGAAAAGCCAGTGGTGTTACCCTAAAAAATATATTTTGCAAGATTCTATTTCACCACTTCGTGATTAATATGTATATCCATGTCAAATTACAGCATTCTAGTACTAAGCGTCTCTTAGCTAAGCCGCGGACAGACGGACGGACATGGCGAAACTATAAGTGTTCCTTGTTGACTACGGAACCCTAAAAATAGCTGTCCCCACTTGTATATCAAAAACTGCGCTTACCTTTCCTATAATAACAACACAAATCTATAAACAACGACAAACATTTCGACAGATGCGCAAGCGCAACAAACAGCCGCTTGCCATCAAAATACACAGCACGTGGGCAAGATCTCGGCTTCATTCCAAATATTTGTTTTTAAAGCTTTCTTCATGTACATAACATACTTGAAGATTCAAGGTACGCTTTGTACGACTGCGAGCTTAGACTACTTATATGAGGACAAGTTACGCGTGTTTTGCGGTTTTTGTTTCATCAATTTTTCGTTAAAATGTAGTTTCAGTAGCTCAAAGATGTCCAAACAAATCATTAATCCTAGCATTGAAACTATGTTTTAAGCGTCCACCGAGCTTGTGGTGCTGCCCTCAATCATACCTACGTTTTTTATTTCTATTGCAGCTAGAATCTTTGACTATTTATATGTGGACTGGTTACGCGTGTAATTCTACTAACAAAATTTTCTGCCACTTTTTGCGGGGGGCGAGGTAGCACGAGATACGCAACTTTGATTTTTATTTCATTAGTTTAGATTCTAATTTTGAATGTTCAAAATCATGAGTGGCGACGGGCTCACCCCCCGTCACACTGGACAGAGTTTCAGTACTACTGGTGAAACGTGGATGTTCTGAGGTTTCAGAATATCTCTGACTACACCCTCGGGGAATATAGTCGTGAGCATATGCTATGCTATGCTATGCTAAAATCATGAAAAACAGTGTCGTGTGAACTCCAAACGTCATAAGTTCGAAATTATTGTTCAGCAATTATAGGCTGTCGTGTTTAGTGATAAGGTATAAAATTTAATGTAAATGCGTAAGATCTTTTAATCTTGCACGTTGGCAGAGGGGAAATGCTAAGGCGAGGCGGGTCCGCATATAAGTAGTCTAAGACTGCAAGATACTTTTGTATCGACAAAAAAAAACTGGAAAAGTGTGTGTCGGTTGTACGGCTAGCATACGGCAAGTACAAGATAAAACCAGAGAGCCGCAAGAAAGTTAAGATATGATCTTAGGATCAGGGGGGCCTAACATGCCAATTCCCAGAAGACGAGAAAAGTCGAGATGTGTCTCTGTCTTGGATATTACGCATGCCAAAATGACCAAGTATGAAGATTTTATAGTTTTGACCAGCGCAGTAAAAAAAGTAACTAAGAAATAATAATAGTCCGAATATAATTCGGAGCGCGCTCCATGCAAACGAAGTCTGGTGATATTATCAATACTAAGCAATTAAAGTCAATGAAATTTTTTAGACACAATCTAGAAACGAATCTCTATGTTTGTATGAAGTGAGATTTTCGTTAAAATGTATAGTCTTAAAATTACAGTGCCTCAAATATTTCCATCTTAAATTAATCCTAGCACTAAAACTGTATATTTTAACGAAAATCGGACTTCATACAAACATAGAGATTAGTTTCTAGATTATTTCTTTACTGAAAAATTTCATTGACTTTAATTGGTTAGTATTGAAAATATCACCAGACTTCGTTTGTATGCAGCGCGCATTTACGCATTCGGAATAAACTCCTCTTATAAGACAACAGGCTGACTTTGAGCACAAATTACTTAAAGTCGGGCCAATTTAATAGGTAACATTTGACATCTATCTGTTTTAGCTTCGTGGTGAGGTGACCTACTTAAAAACATCGATTAAAGTGAATTAAACGATACGGATTTCAAACATATCGCGATTTGTTGGAACTACGTTTACTTAGATTTTTTGGATTACATCCCTAGTGTTAAAAAAGAAAAAGGGTTCACAGACGCAACATTGTAACGTCGTTCTTTAGAACAGAAATTTTTTTATGTTATGTTTAGAATGGTTTATTAGTGAAAGTAAATCGTAAAATTTCCTTCATTGGTCATTATTATTATAAATTGAAATCGTAATTAAAAAGAGTAAAGCAATTGTGCAGTTCTAACTTCGAAAAAATAAACATTATTCTATGCCCGCCGTTACAAGGTTACGTTTGATGAAGTAGTAGTATGAATAGATGTCAAACGTGACCTATTAAATTGGCCCGACTTTAATAGTTACGTTTGGGTATTAAAATTATCTTTCAATATTTCCTTTTGGGAAATAGTCTAATACGCTATGAAGATTCTGTTCAAAGAACAAGAACTAAAGCGTAATTAAAGTGTACAATATATAGTTAAATGATATACTCGTATGTAGTTCACTACCTTGGGTATTAAAGGTCCCTTCCCACGCAGGAAATGAAGTTAAGCTCACAAAACCTACGTTATTAGCATAGTATGCATTGCATGCATATCATATGCTCACGACTATATTCCCCGAGGGGGTCAGAGATATTCTGAAACCTCAGAACATCCACCTTTCACCAGTAGTACCGAAATTCTGTCCAGTGTGACGGGGGGTGAGCCCGTTGCCACTTATAATGGACAGTAGGTACAATACATGCCTCGAAATTGAAGCATGCAGGTTTCCTCACGATGTTTTCCTTCACCGAAAAGCCAGTGGTGTTACAAATCGTACATAAATTCCGAAGAACTCATTGGTATGAGTCGACCTGGACGGGGATCGAACCATCGCCTCCTGCACGGCAGGCTAGGTTACTCGCCACTGGACCACCACGACTATTTTATTCCGAATGCGTAAATGCGCGCTGCATACAATCGAAGTCTGGTGATATCAATCAATCAATTATACTTTATTTTACACAAAAAAATAGTATACAGAGAGTAAACAAACAGAAAATACAGACGGTACAAAAATATGCGGTCTTATCACTAAAAAGCGATAGTGATATTTTCAGAAACAATCTAGAAACTAATATCTATGCTTGTATCATGTCAGATTTTCGTTAAAATATACAGTTTTAATGCTAGGATTAATTTAAGATTTGTATGGAAACGCATTCGGAATAAACTTCTATTTAAGGTTGACTTTGTTTGGGCATAAATTACTTAATTGTCACGTTTGGGTATTAACATTATCTTTCACCCTTTGGGAAATACGGTCTAATAACGCTACGAAGATTTTGTTCAAAGAACAAGAACTAAATTGTAATTAAAGTGTACAATTTGTAGTTAAATGTTATAGTTCACACCCGTGGGTATTAAAGGTCCCATCCCACGCAGGAAATGAAGTTAAGCTCACAAAACTTACGTTATTAATGAAACACGAGGGGCTTTTGTAAATAAACAGACTGTTAAAATCTGGATTAAGAAACTGATCATCAACAATAACACTTCGATACTAAAATAAAATTAGTTATACAAGTTTTGTTTTATTTTTAAACATTTAAAAATGTTAAGGGGGTTGTTTAGACTATCAAACTGATCAACTTTCACTATGGGACGAAAATCGAAATCGCGAATAAAAAAATCAGCTGTCAGAAAAAAACACATTTTTTTTTCGCGATTACAAATAAACATTTAAGGGGGTGTTTGAGACCATCAAACTGATTAACTTTCACTATGGGACCAATATCAAAATCGCGAAAAAAAAATCGGATGTTCCATACTAAACTACAAATCTACTCGAGCTAAATGTATGTGACAGGTATTTTTTTGTCGCGATTTTGATGTTGGTCCCATAGTGAAAGTTGATCAGTTTGATAGTCTAAACAACCCCCTTAAAAGCTTGATATGTTTATTTTTACTTTAGTAACACCTTGTATTTTATTTTTAGTGCTTTTGCGGTAGGGTCTTCAACTCTGAAATAAATGATGTGTGAAATTGGCGCTCTAATAGCCTTGCTTTTTTTCTTATTGCTGTCTCCCGTTTGCTATAGAAAGAAGTCGGATATTTCTTTTTCCTACTTCTCCTATCTTCTTTGATTAATTCATTGCGGGTTCCAAGACAGATTAGAGTCATCCCCCGGGGTCGCTGGACTTCATTGTCTAGTGTTGTGAATGGTCGCCGCTGTTGATCCTGGTTCACAGGAGTTGCAGCGGTAGGAATGTGTGGTGGGCACAGTCCCGATAAAATAAAAAATATAGTAATTCATTAACCCATGGTAATTAGCGCGTTTATTGTAATGCGTGATGCCTAAAAGTAATGATTTCTTAATACGACTATCTAGATTAAAGTATTTAAATATTGTTAATTAGCCTTTCTTAAGAGGATATAATTCGGAGCGCGCTCCATACAAACGTACTATGGTGATATTTTCAATACTAACCAATTAAAGTCAATGAAATTTTGCTGAAACAATCTTGAAACAAATATCTACGCTTGTATGGAGTCAGATTTTCGTTAAAATATACAGTTTCAATGCTAGGATTAATTTAAGATTTGTATGGAAATCTTTGAGGCACTGTAACTTTAAAACTATACATTTTAACGAAAATCTGACTCTACACAAGCATAGAAATTTGTTTGTAGATTGATTCTGAAAAATTTCATTGAGTTTAATTGGTTAGTATTGAAAATATCACCATAGTACGTTTGTATGGAGCGCGCTTCGAATTATATCCTCTTAATTAGCCTTTCTTAACTCATGAGAGAAAGCGAAACATTAAAAAATAACTTAAATTTTCACTTTCGTTCAAGCAAATCTTTTTAAACTGATTGTGTTATACATTTAAATGATGGCCAGAATCACGTTAGGGGTGGCTAGAAGCTTCGCTACAACTACCAACTGTGTTTTGAAGCGGACAGTATCAGAAAGGCTATTCTTTAGCATATCTCAGGATGGAATGATGTGTCAATTAGTGTTAGGTGCAAGGATAATTGTCATGATAATTATACGTTGATAATTATGATAATAATAATACAATTAATTGATAAACCAAAAAGCTTGAGCTTAAATCATTTTTCTCACTGTTTTCTACTGTTTTTCATCATGTGTAACCTACATGCTTCAATTTCGAGGCATGTATTGTACCCACTGTGCATAAGTGGCGACGGGCTCACTCCCCGTCACACTGGACAGAGTTACGGTACTACTAGTGAAACGTGGATGTTCGTAGGTTTCGGAATATCTCTGACTACCCGGATTATAATCGTGAGCATATGCATGTATGGATACTGTCGTCCACCTCTCGTACCACCGAGAGGGGGTGAGGTCAAAATGGTTGGGGGGCAGGTGTCTGTACTGTACGTAGGTAGTTGTAATAAAGTGGTATAAATTATTGTTACAAAACTTAACGTAACGTGAAAGCGTTTAAATAAAACATGATAAAACAAAGGAGTCGGAAATGAAACGTGGAATATTTTATGAGACAGATCTTTTGTACCTAAAGCCAAGTACTGACGGAAAACAGTGTTGAATTATTTAGTACCAAGGATCGCTTTTTTCTTTGCCACCTGTTACCATCTAATAATATGAGTGATGAAACCTCAAATAAATGCGCAAGGTGAACTATATTTATTCCTAATATCTTATAAAGATTGTCAAAATAAGGCTAAATTTAATAACAAAATGTTCAAACGAAATTATAATCGAATAGAGAACAAAAAAGATATAAGCGATCGAATAAAGTTTTTATCATCTTCTATCTCTTTCATGCAAAACAGGTATTTGTATGGCACGTCGTCATGAATTGAATGCATATACGAGGTTATGACGTCACTTCTCTTATACAATGTGGTTATGAATTAACGCAAAACTAGAAAGGAGTTTGTTTAGAATCGAGAGCAGAATCAAATTATCATGGTTTCAACATAGGTAATTTTTTTTCAATATATTAAATAATTTGTTTGTAAAATTTTAAATTTACTGAATTCGATCTCAACCCACCGGTCGGGCACACTCACCCTACTTACTACGAAAACAAGATTCTAAAAATGTCCAATCCATGAGCACGTTAGCGCTTTCATTCATTGCTGAAATGATAACAAATCATTTTTGCCTCAAAATTTAAAATGCGAATAACTTTAAATTCTAACTATCAAAATAATGAAATTATTGTTTCAATATAATTATTTTGTTACAAATCAGTTGGGGTGTATGAGGTTTTGCGCTGATTCATTAACACGTTGTATAAGGGAAAAGATTTTCCGATTTCTATTTAGCTTTCTGGCTAATTTTGATTAAGATTTTTTTGTTGTTGAAGCTAGTTGCAGATTTGAAGCGTGTACCTACTTTCTTATAAATAAATGTATATTCGTTCAGAAAGATATACTGTCCTACATTTATCTTGGACGTTACTAAAGTTGTTCTAAGAATAAGTGAGAGTAAGTGTTTCAAATCTATATTTCTGGATCTGTATCTAAATAGAGTATACAAGGTGTTACAAAAGTAAAAATAAACATTCAAAACTTTTAAGCGGATTGTTTAGACTATCAAATTGATCAACTTTCGCCAAGAGACCAGCATTGAAATCGCGAAAAATAAATCAGCTGTCCCATACATTCAGCTCGAGTAGATTTGTAGTTTTGTATGCAACATCAGATTTTTTTTTGTGGTTTCGATATTGGTTCCATAGAGAAAGTTGGAAATGATTATTTGTATTTTTGTAACACCTTGTAGATACAAGAGCCTTTTTCAATGGTTTTCTAGTGGATCGCTTAGACCACAGAACATTATAAGAGGGGTTAGAAGTGCAAAGTAGGCGCGGATCGTGTCGCCACAGGTTATGCAATGCTTTGCATAACACCATAAGCCGTGCGGCGTGGTGCGAGCGAGAGGGCATGAGTAATTGTAGCAGCTTGAGCGGGAAGACAAGTGGCGACAGCCGTCTCCGAAGCAAAAGCGCTACTTTGCATTTCTAACCTCTCTTATAATGTTCTGTGGATAGCACGTGGATAAGACAAAATTTACCCTGATGTCGTGATAACAAGATTTTCTTGCGTTAAATTTTAGAAAATCTTTAACAGTTTACTGGCAACCATCATACACGACTGTCATACGAAATTTCTAAACAAAATTGTCTATGAACAACTTGTGACACAACAATTTTTAAGTAAAGCACGTTCAACCTTCGATCTCCGCATTTTTTTGTATAGTCGGCACAAAAAATTACGGAAACTGTTCACGCAATCTTGAAGCCGAGATTTTGTGGCAAATATCTAGGGTGAACTCAATTCTGAAGTAGGCTAGGTAGTGATTAATTGTATGTAATACAGCGAATAATATTAGACCGGTGGCCGACAACAACCAACCCTACCTTACACTTTTATTGAACAAATCCATGAGGTAAAATGTCGTATTTCTAGGGTCCACTTCTTCTCTCATACCGGAAAACGTGCCAAGCTGCGCCGCGGCCGACCAAGTTTTTTCTAAGTTATTTTTAGTCTACTTTAGCTACAAAATGGATTTGTTCAATAAACGTTTAAGGTAGGGTTGGTTGTTGTCGGCTACCGGTCTATATGGTATAGCTCACGAAAAAGAACGCTAGGATCAAATTTATTTATTTATAGCACAGTGTGACCTAAACCCGCACTTTACGCACGCTTTTCCGGGACCTAAGTTGTCTATTTCTGCACGGTGCGTAAATGAATCGACTACCTTCACATATGTAAAAAAAAATGAAACAAAACCCTTTGAAATGTCGTTTGAAGCTTGGAAATGCACAGGAAACAAATGACAAGAAGGGGATAGGTTAGCGATTCTCCTGCAAGAACCTTGTAGAAAAAGTGACAGCGACGAAATCAAAGAAAAACGCTGACTTAGTTCGTTTCGCGAAAATTTTAACTTAAAAGCGGGCGCTAAATCAAGAATTTAACAAATCGATTCAAAATCAAAATAATTTCAATGTTCCTTTTTGAATGTTTTCAATGTTTGATGATCCAATGACTGGTTTCAATGTTTTTTTTCAATAAATCAATTCGAAATCTAAATCATTTCAATGTTTCTTTTAAAATAGCAATCTAATCCCTCGGGGGGGCTGCCCCCCCCCCCCCCCAACCCTCCTGCTGCAACAGCTTTGGTACCGACCAAGATATGTCAGATAGTATATCATTCAGATAATTAAAGTATTTTTGCTAATCAGAATTAGCCAGAAAGCTAAATAGGAATCGGAAAATCTCTTCGTCCTTATTTGGAATGAAGTGTTGGCATTATAGGCTCTTATTCTACTTAGACTAAGGGCCTGTTTCACCAACGTGTTAAAATGATTTCTTTGATGTTTTAAATAAAACAATAACAACTATTACACGCATAAGTTAAAAATACATGGTGTTACAAATGTAAAAATAAACATTTAATACTTTTAAGGGGGTTGCTTAGACCATCAAACTGATCAACTTTTACTATGGAACCAACATCGAAATCGCGAAAAAAAAATCCGCTGTTCCACAAATTCAGCTCGAGTAGATTTGTTGTTTAGTATAGAACATCACATTTTTTTTCCCGATTTCGATATTGGTCCCATACTCAAAGTTGTTCAGTTTGATGGTGTAAACCACACCCTTAAAAGTGTATTTGTATTTTTGTAACACCTTGTATAGGTGACAAGATCCAAAAGTGAATTAGCAATGGAAATGAAAATCTCTCTCGAAACATTAGTCATTTAGAGGTCGACACCGACAGTGGGCGATTGCCCTCGATATTTTGACAGATCACATTGTGTCGACAATGTCGACTGATCGACAGGTTTCCATCGAGTACAGTCAGCTACAATAATCTCACGATCGCGATCATAATTGCTTTCGGGGTCAACTTTACTATACAGGGTCCTTTTTAATATGATGACACTTTTTAAGGGGATAATCAGACCGTCAAACTGAACAATTTTCTCTATGGCACCAACATCGGAATCGCGAAAAAAAATCACCTCTTCCATACAAAACTGCAAACCTACTTCAGGCAAATGTATGGGACATCTGATTTTTTTTTCGCGATTTCGATGTTGGTCTCATAGAGAAAGTTGTTCAGCTTGACGGTCTGATCATCCCCTTAAAAAAAGTGTCAGCATATTAAGAAGGACCCTATATAAATAGTCAAAGGTAAAAAACATAATTTATTTAGCCAACTGTACTCGTAGTCTACAGTAAATATTAACGGGGCCATAGCTTTCAACAGCCATCATCGTTTCCTATCTTAATTGGTTTGCAACATGCTTTGATGGCGCGATGGTTACGCCCGCACAACCCGACACACAACGGGCTCATAATTATAACACACTGGCCTAGCATGCGGCCGTTCTGTCACGAGCAGAGCATAAGCTCATGACTATATTCTCCGAGAGAGTAGTCAGAGATTCTACACTACCACTAGCATCTAGCATAAGCTCATGACTATATTCTCCGAGAGAGCAGTCAGAGATTCTACAATAGCACTAGCAGTATCCAAACTCCCCAAAGCACTGCGAAGACCACAGAAAAGCGGGTTCTTTTTTTAGTAGCGACGACAGTCACATCCAAGACATCATTTATGCCAGCATAAGCTGTGCTGTGCAAAAAGCCGTGGTGGACCAGTGGCGAGTAGCCTTGCCTGTGCAGGCCGATTTCGTTTTGTTTTTGAAAAACAACAGAAAACAGTGAGGAAAAATTTCGTGTTTGTGAGCTTCTTTTTTCGCCGAAAAGCCAGTGGTGTTACAAATCGTACATAAATTCTGAAAAACTCATAGGTACGAGTCGGCGTGGACGGGAATCGAACCATCGCCTCCTGCACGGCAGGCAAGGTTACTCGCCACTCGACCACCTTATTATCATGATAATTATAAGTTAATTGGAAAAACAATACGCTTGAGCTAGCTTTTAGCGAATCGTGAACGGATTCGTACACATGGTGTGGTGTGTATCCGTTATTATCATGATAATTTCATAAGCCGTGGTGGTCGAGTGGCGAGTAACCTTGCCTGCCGTGCAGGAGGCGATGGTTCGATCCCCGTCCACGCCGACTCGTACCAATGAGTTTTTCAGAATTTATGTACGATTTGTAACACCACTGGCTTTTCGGTGAAGGAAAACATCGCGAGGAAACCTGCATGCTTCTATTTCGAGGCATGTATTGTACCCACTATCCCTTATAAATGGCGACGGGCTCACTCCCCGTCACACTGGACAGAGTTTCGGTACTACTGGTGAAACGTGGATGTTCTGAGGTTTCAGAATATCTCTGACTACCATTTCGGGGAATATAGTCGTGAGCATATGCATACATGACTGATAATTTCAACGTATATTTATCAAAATAATTTCCATGATAATTACCCTTTCGAACCCTGATCATTGCTACGCTACGCTCGCAAAGGTCTGGAAGAAAGACAACCTGTAATAGGAGTATAGGCATAACTTATGGCGGTCATAAAAGCCTGTAATGTAAATATTTTTTAGTTCATGGCCTATCAAACTGTGGCTTATGCTCTTGACTTCGTTGTACGCCCTTCATGGTAATAAAACGAGTTTTGTTTATCGATTGATAATGATAATTGATCGTGAGTAATCGTGACTAGACTAACAACTACGTTCAACTTAGAATGTCCCGCGAATTAAAGCATATTAGTACTTATTGTGTTGGAACAAGAACTTTGTCTGGTCTTCGTAATGTGGAATGAACTGTACTTAGCAGGCCAATCTTAGTTATGGGACATAATTATGTCTGGACCTCGATAGCTGTGTTATATTCTTATAGAAAAGTTATATGATCTGAAAATATGAACCCCAAAACATTATAGGTGAAATTGATATCATTAAAGTCCGGCCGCTGAAAGATTGCGTTTGACAGTTACCATAAAATTGTAAAAAACTGTATGAAAACTATAAATGCCGATCATTATTTAGTAGCTTTTTGAACTTAAAAGGGCAGCTAGTGCCCTGTGTACTAGAGTGAGCACAGGTAAACAATATTTTTATTCAGTTTTTTACAATTTTATGGTAACTGTCAAACGCAATCTTTCAGCGGCCGGACTTTAGCATCCTTTTAAACTAACAGTTTACCCATCAAACTGAACAACTTTTACTATAGGAGCAAACCGATAGGAGTGAAAAAATGCTCTCGCCTACATTTGAGTCGAGTAGGCATTGCAGTTTAGTACGGAACAGCAGTTTTTTTTGTTACTCCAATCGGTTTGCTCCAAATTGGAAAAAGACTTAAAAATTTTTTTTATACTTGTAAAGAAAACCAATTAAAACAATTACTAATTAAGAATATACAACGTGTTAATGAATAAGCGCAAAACCTCATACACCCCAACTGATTTATAACAAGATAATTAGATTGAAACAATAATTTCATTATTTTGATAGTTAAAATTTAAAGTTATTCGTATTTTAAGTTTTCAGGAAAAAATGATTTGTTACCATTTCAGCAATGAATGAAAGCGCTAGTGTGCTCGTGGATACATTTTAAGAATCTAGTTTGGTAGTAAGTAGGGTGAGTGTGCCAGTGCGGTGGGTTGAGATAGAGTTCAGTAAATTTTAAATTTTACAAACAAACTATTTTATATTTTGAAAAAAAAAACAAATTTTGAAAACATGATAATTCGATTCTGCTCTCGATTCTAAACAAACTACTTTCTAGTTTTGCGTTAATTCATTAACACGTTGTATAAATCGTAATTAATAACAAATATTATGAAAAGAGAATATTAAGTTTCTTAGTAAGATTTTTGGTTTCTAGCCCAAATGGCGTAATCTCTAGGTCTGCAATAAATTTCGCATATTTATAAAATATGATTCCAGGCATGTAGTATTAAGAGGATATGTGAAAAAAATAGGATTCTTCAAAGCATCATATATCATGAAGTACTAACAGCAGGAGTATGATTTGCGGATATGTGTAAATTAAACATATAATTGAAGTTTTGATTAGAGCCAAAACACGATTAACAGACATTTTCTCGGTAGAAAAATAAGCCAAAGTAGCCTCCGTCTTAATCGATAAACGCTTGAACCTGCTAAACGGTGAATAATAGAAACACGAGACTTGATTTAAAAAAAAGAGATTGATATTTTATAAAGTTTGATTAGAGCTGAAATGAACTTACATAAATAGTACAATCACAATTAAATAAAGTTTGTTTTTCGCTTGCGTCGTTTCAGGCGCGCGCGCCGCCCCATCTCTTTCTCTCGCATCAGGCAGTAATATAAGCTATCAGACGCCCATTTCACTTCAATTATTTTTCGACATAGGCCCTTAAGATAAAAGATTTAGGCTAGATATGACGGTACTCAACCCAGACCAAATTTAAATAAACAAGTCTTAATTCTTTGCCCCGTGGGTCCATTTCACCTTGAATTCAGATTTCGAGGCATTGGAAAAATCACATTTGCTGTAAATATTTGACCCAATTTTTTCATTTCACCATATTTTATTGTCGTTTTGAATTTGTGCCAAAATGTTATACACTTTCCAGTAGAACTTAACTATTAAATGCCAATAGCGAGTTATTAGTAACATAACTTTTCAATACATAAATATCTTCGACATTGTCACAAAGATTATCTAGTCCCATTTAAACTACTAGAATCTTTAGCCACGGTTTATACAGAAGAGACGTGTGGCGGTGGCGGATATAAACCTATGGTACGGAGCATAGAGTCGTTTTTGTCGTAAAGGAGAATAGCGCCTCCAGGCGACGTCGGAGGCGCGGACGTAATTCTCTAAACGACACTATGCTACGTACTAGAAGGTTTATAATTGTTTTACTTTGACTATCGTCTGCACACGTCTCTTCTGTATAAACCGCGCCTTACCTGGACTTGTATTATGATGACTAGACAACGATATCATCATTCTCTTGCCCTTATCCCATTACTTGGGGTCGACGCAATATTTCTTCCTCCATTCTTCTCTTTTAGCCGTCATTTCAGCGCACACTCCTTTTCTACACATGTCATCTTTCACACAATCCATCCATCTTTTCTTTGGTCTTACTCTCTTCATGCAGCCATCCACAGTCATATTTAACACTCGTCTTCTAATATGACACCTTAGACCATATAACTATGGACGAGCTACGCGTGTAATTATACTAACAAACTTTTCTGCCACTTTTTGCGGGGGACGAGATAGCATGAAATCCGCATCATTGGATTTTATTCCTTTACTTTAGATTCTAATTTCGATTGTTAAAAATTGTCTCGTGAGAACCCCAAACGAGTAGTCTGAAGTTATTGATCCGCAATTATAGGCTGTATTGTTTAGTGATAAGGCATAAAATTGTATGCAAATGCACATGATCAATTGATCATGCAACGTGCCAGAGGGGAAATACTAAGGCGAGGTTGGTCCCTAGTTATATGGTCTAAGTATGACACTCATCTCTTCTCATCACATGCCAACACCACGATAATCGAAACGAAATTTAAACCCCAAATAACAAAACACTTTCTCTATTTTCTAATTGTTATTATTATTAAAAGAAGACGCAGTCTCTTTCACCAGAACGAGTAGGTGTTGATGAATCAGTCACTCATCAATCAGGAATTATAAGGTTTATAGAAACGAATGAAGGAGAGAGTTATCATAATAGACTGTTGTTTAGATACTATTAATTGATAAAAAAGCTTTCTTTACTACTAATACTGTGTGGATCTCGAACTATATTCCTTGGAATGTTTATGCCAATGTCCTTCCTCAGGGTTCAAACTATTTATACAACGTGTTAATGAATTAACGCCAAACTAGAAAGTCGTTTGTTTAGAATCGAGAGCAGAATCGAATTATCATGTTGTCAACACAACAGGTAATTTTTTTCAAAATATTATATAATTTGTTTGTAAAATTTAAAAACTGAACTCGATCTCAACCCACCGCACGGGCACACTCACCCTACTTACTACCAAAACAAGATTCTTAAAATGTATCCATGAGCACACTAGCGCTTTCATTCATTGCTAAAATGATATCCAATCATTTTTGCCTGAAAACTTAAAATGTAAATAACTTTAAATTTTATCAAAATAATGAAATTTATATTTAAATCTAATTATTTTGTTATTAAAACAGTTGTGGTGTATGAGGTTTTACGCTTATTCATTAAGGGGATATAATTCGGAGCGCGCTCCATACAAACGTACTATGGTGATATTTTCAATACTAACTAATAAAAATCAATGAAATTTTGCTGAAACAATCTTGAAACAAATGTCTATGCTTTTATGGAGTCAGATTTTCGTTAAAATATACAGTTTCAATGCTAGGATTAATTTAAGATTTGGATGGAAATCTTTGAGGCACTGTAACTTTAAAACTATACATTTTAACGAAAATCTGACTCTATAAAAGCATAGAAATTTGTTTGTAGATTGATTCTGAAAAATTTCATTGAGTTTAATTGGTTAGTATTGAAAATATCACCATAGTACGTTTGTATGGAGCGCGCTTCGAATTATATCCTCTTAACACGTTTTAGATGGGTTTACAACACTAATGTAATGTTTAAAGCTGGATACATTTGAAACTTGCAACAATGCGACCGCGCCTAGCACAAATGCATGCTCTAATAACTAACGCCTACACAAAACGAGACATTTTATCTACAACTTAGTTCTCGTAAGAATCAGGGCTTGTTTCACCACTTCTGAATAAGTTCTTGATAGTAAGTATATCTGGCAAAATGTTTGGCATATCTTTCGTACGAAATATACGTGTTAATGAATAAGCGCAAAACCTCATACACCCCAACTGATTTATAACAAAACTAGCAGCCCGTCCCGGCTTCGCACGGGGTAGACAAATAAATTTTAAGACTCATTTTTCTACACCTTCGGTTACATTGTTCAAATTTTACCACGGATCCCTAATTTTTTTCAAAATGAAATGTAGCCTATGTCAAATTGGAAGAATGTAGCATTCTATTGGTGAAAGAATTTTTTAAATCGGCCCAGTACTTTTTGAGCCTATTCATTACAAACATACAAACATACAAAAATAGGTACAAATCTTTCCTCTTTATAATATTAGTGTAGATAACTAGATTGAAACAATAATTTCATTATTTTTATAGTTTAAATTTAAAGTTATTCGCATTTTAAGTTTTCAGTTAAAAATGATTTGTTATCATTTCAGCAATGAAAGACAGCGCTAGCATGCTCGTGGATACATTTTAAGAATCTTGTTTTGGTATTAAGTAGGGTGAGTGTGCCTGTGCAGTGGGTAGACATCGAGTTCAGTTAATTTAAAATTTTACAAACAAATTATTTAATATTTTGAAAAAAATTACCTATGCTGAAACCATGATAATTCGATTCTGCTCTCCATTCTAAACAAACTACTTTCTAGTTTTGCGTTTATTCTTTAACACGTTGTATATGCAAAATTTTGTCAGATAGGCTATTAAGAACTTATCCGGAAGTGGTGATACAGGCCTATAAAGTTGTTACTTACCGATGCCGTGTTTTTGCTACCTTTATAAGTACTCGCTATAACTTCAGATCTGATTGCTTTGACAATTAAACTAAATGTTACCCTATGTTGTTCTGAAAACTTCATCTGAATTGAGTCAGTAGTTACGAAAACATTGCACAAAGAACGGCACATTTACAGACAGACAACAATTAAAAAAAATTCTTTGTCCGAACTTATGCCAAGTTTGAAGTCACAACGCGTCTCCCTGAACAAAGCCTTATATTTTAGGCTTTTTAGTAATTTCCCCCAACGGCGGGGTTTTTTAAATTTGTAATTTATTATTATTTCATAATTTTTAAAGTTACATGAAAACTACTGAACCGATTTTCATGAAACAAAGCTAAGAACAATCTCGCTAAAATTAGCTTTCTATTTAAAAAAACAGCATCGAAATCGATCCATACGTTTGGGAGCTACGATGCCACAGACAGACAGACAAATAGACAAATAAACAGACAGACCGACATAGGCGTCAAACATAATATAACACCCCTCTTTTTGCATCGGGGATTAAAAACCAAATTTGTTGATACAAATCATTACATGTTAATAGTTTTATAAAAAGTAAGATTTAAATCCGCAACACACTTCATCAAAATACCAAAAGATTCGAAACTGCAACAAACAATTCAATTCAATTCAATTATACTTTATTGCACACCAAAACAGAACATAAATTTGAACATTTATTATACAAGGTGTTATAAAAATACAAATAAACATTTAAGGGTTGGTTTAGACCATCAAACTGAACAACTTTCACTATGGGACCAATATCTAAATCGCGAAAAAAAAAACTGATTTTACATACTGAACTACAAATCTAATCGAGCTAAATGTATGGGACAGCAGGTTTTTTTTTCGCGTTTTCGATGTTGATCCCATAGTGAAAGTTATTCAGTTTGATGGTCTAAACAACCTCCTTAAAAGTTTTAAATGTTTATTCTTACTTTTGTAACACCTTGTACTATGTACAGATTCGTAAAGTATTAAGAGGATATAATTCGAAGCGCGCTCCATACAAACGTACTATGGTGATATTTTCAATACTAACCAATTAAAGTCAATGAAATTTTGCTGAAACAATCTTGAAACAAATATCTATGCTTGTATGGAGTCAAATTTTCCTTAAAATATACAGTTTTAATGCTAGGATTAATTTAAGATTTGTATGGAAATCTTTGAGGCACTGTAACTTTAAAACTATGCATTTTAACGAAAATCTGACTCTATACAAGCATAGAAATTTGTTTTTAGATTGATTCTGAAAAATTTCATTGAGTTTAATTGGTTAGTATTGAAAATATCACCATAGTACGTTTGTACGGAGCGCGCTCCGAATTATATCCCCTTAAAACTAGTGCCATTTATACTAACTAAATAAGCTTCCGCATTTGGTAATGTTATGTCTAATGTCTAAGTTATAAAACCTTGGTATTTAGACCACTTAGCCGGCATGGCACTAACTATAATGAATACGGCAGGTCAGTATAACAGATCTTTGTTGTTAAATCCAGTACGTGAGACTCACATTTTTCTGGGCAATAAACATTCACACTATTGTTTAAAAAACTGTTTTATTTTCTTTAGTCGAAGTCTTTGACTATTTATATGTGGACTGGTAACGCGTATAATTCTACTAACAAACATTTCTGTCACTTTTTGCGGGAGGCGAGGTAACATGAAATCCGCAACTTTGGATTTTATTCCCATAACTTTAGATTCTAATTTTGAATGTAAAAAATCATGAAAAGTAGTCTCGTGTGAACCCCAAATGTTCTAAGTTCGAAGTTATTATTTCGCAATTATAGACTGTCTCGTTTAGTGATAAGGTGTAAAATTGAATATAAATGCACAAGATCAATTGGGCTTATACCGTGGCAGAGGGGAAATGCTACTGCAAGGCTAGTCCTTATAATAATTAGTCAAAGGTCGAAGTAGATGAAGCCATTTACCTGCGTAAATGGTAATATACTATCTTGATGAGTATACTGGGTGTAAGGAAAAGTATTAACCTTTAAACCACATACTCTACCTATAAAACTGAACAACTTTTACTATAGGTTTTTTACATGTGCCGTTTTGACAGGAAAAAAGAATCTTAGCAAAAATGTCAAAACGGTACATTTTGTACTGATTTCATAATTCCGGTTGGAATTTTACCTAATCTTTCGTCCAATTAGTATAATAAATTAAATTATGTTTTAGAGTGTAATATCAATAACAGTTACCGTTTGTAGACCTAAAAGAAATTTACTCCTTTCATCTTTACAATATCACTTCACAGAAGTGACTAACCTCAAAGTTCATATGTAATCCATTCCACACAAATTGACAGCCGTAAAGTATTTAATATCATTTCGATGTCAGTTCAGCGGTTTAGTGTAACTAGAGCAAGTGTCAGGGGAAATGATACTAAATGAATGGGTGTGTTTATTACTTCCCTGTATAGGTAAAATGTTACTCAGATAGGTAAAATACTTAGCTCAACTGAAAAAAAAAAACGGTCAAGTGCGAGTCGGGCTGCTTGCACACTGAAGTTGCACACACATACTGTAAGAAAGCATATTATAAACTGGATAATTATTTAAATGATCAAAATGCTTGGGTCTGAGGTCACTAGCTTATAGTTTATTTACTTTACTGTATCGTAAAAATTATTTTAGACTATGTATTATTGTATACATAACTTTAGCTTAGGAATTTATATTGTAATAGTTATTAAGTCGTGTTATGTTGTAGTTTCTGGCCGCATCTTCTCTACAGCGACAACACGTTCCGACGCGGTTGTAGCTTTAAAAAAAGATTTGACGTTTGATAAGTGTGCTGCAAGCTCCTATATTGAATAAATTATATTGACTTTGACTTCGAGGGTTCCGTACCACACCACAACACAACATATTAACTTACAAAAAACGATTTTTTTTTTCTCCGGGACCTTTAGCGCGAGACCGGCTCACACTTGGCCGGTTTTTATTATTTATTGTTATACTGTAGAGTTTGGTCTATAATCACACAATGTTTGACGCTTGTATGTATTACCGTTTTTACGATAGAGCGAGAAGAAAAAGCGTTAATGAAACTAGTTTCATGTTGAGAACCCCCCTTAATTTTTATTTTTTTGGCATTGTTGTTATTTATTAACAAATCCACCGTAATAACGCATATTCTGTGAAAATTTCAAATGTCTAGCTATTAAGGTTCAAAAGTTACAGCCCTGAATAGGTAGGACGGACGTACGGACGGAGAGCGTAGCATAGCATAAGCATATGCTCACGACTATATTCCCCGAGAGGGTAGGCTACAACGGCGTAGGGGACAACGTAGGCTTAGTAATAGGGTCCCGTTTTCACCCTTTGGGTACGTAACCCTAAAAAAGAATGCACGGAATTTGAAAAAAGCCATCGGTCATTGAGTCTCATTAGAGAGGAAAAGAAAAGGGTATTTAAGTTTCATCAAAATCGGTTCAGTCATTTTTGCGTGATAATCGAACAAAAAAACAAATAACCAAACAAACAGACAGAAAAAAAATCCAAAAATTTGTGATTTCTAATCAGGGTTCACCCTCCGTCACACTGGACAGAGTATCGGTACTACTGGTGTAACGTGGATGCTCTGAGATGTCAGAACATCTCTGACTACCCCCTCGGGGAATATAGTCGTGAGCATATACATACATACATACATTCTAATCAGGAACACCTAATAACCATATCGTAACTTTTTTTTTCCTATCTTCAATGATCAAAGACAATTTCTGTTACAGTTTTAATAATAGTTAAGGCGATTAAAAAACATAAAATATTCTTCCAAAGTTAAGTGGAATGCATTTAGATAATGTTGTTTACAACGACCGCTGCAGTTAAAAACCGACTGATAATTCAGTCACTAGCGATAACATAGTAATCTGACATGCTTTGTATGTGATACCCTCCAAAATCTGTTTTTACATCCTACCTTTTTTAACGTGACGGAGCGCTCGTTGGCGTAGTGGAGCTTCGGTATTGGAAACGATCACCGAAGTTAATCATGCAGTCTTTGGATGGGTGACCGTTTAGTGATTTTTCATCTCGAGCGCTTCCGTGCTTCGGTAGGCACGTTAAGCAGTTGGTCTCGGATAGTTCCGTCAGATGGCGATGTAACTATTCGTTAAGCCAGGTCAGAGGTCCATTAAGGCCTTAGACTACTTATATGCGGACCCGCTTCACCTTAGCATTTCCCCTCTGCCAACGTGCAAGATCAAAAGATCTTCCGTATTTACATACAATTTTATACCTTATCACTATACGCGATAGCCTATAATTGCGGAACAATAATTTCGAATTTATGACGTTTGGGGTTCACACGACACTGTTTTTCATGATTTTGAACATTCAAAATTAGAATCTAAACTATTGGAATAAAATTCAAAGTAACGTATCTCGTGCTACCTCGCCCCCCGCAAAAAGTGGCAGAAAAGTTTGTTAGTAGAATTACGCGCGTAACTTGTCCTCATATAAGTAGTCTAAGATTAAGGCGGCTTGAAAATTCTCTGACAGTAAGAGATGACCACTAACTTGTCTCCACCAATCCGCACTGGGCCCGCGTGGTGGAGTATGGCTCACTCCCTCTCACCCTTATTCGTGAGAGGAGGCCTTTGCCCTGCAGTGGGATTCTACAGGCTATAACTAACTTACTTATAACGATCATTTTTATGTACAATAATCGTTTCCAGATGTCGAGGACCCAGGCAGACCCAGATAAAGTTGGCTCAGTGATTTGGATCAAATTTAATCTATTTGTAACACCACCGGCTTTTCGGTGAAGGAAAACATCGTGAGGAAACCTGCATGCTTCAATTTCGAGGCATGTATTGTACCCACTGTCTATTACTAGTGGCGACGGGCTCACTTCCCGTCACACTGGACAGAGTTTCGGTACCAGTAAAACGTGGATGTTCTGTGGTTTCAGAATATCTCTGACTACGTCGGGAATATAGTCGTGAGCATATGCTATGCTATGCTATGAATCTATACTTCATTCCAAATAAGGACGAAAAGATTTTCCGATTCCTGTAAAGCTATTTGGCCAATACTGATTAGCCAATATAATTTATTTATCAGCAAGATATACTATCCGACATATCTTGGACGTTACTAAAGCTGCTCTAAGAATAGGTGAGAGAAAGTGTTTCAAATCTCTGTGTCTGTGATTCAAAAAAAACATTTTAATTTCGTTGCTACTTGGAATGGAGTATAGGTATTTGTTTATTCTTCTAAAATAGGTCAATGCCTTCTTCCGTCTGCCATAATTCTGGATGGCCAAGTGTTCCACCCACTTTTACATCAGAGTCGAAAACCACTTGATGTTATCCACTACCATTTTTCGGCGTCGTGAATATATCTAGTAGATATCCTAAGAGCCATAATATAACACAAGCGATTTTTGAGCGTAGACGATTTCGCAACTGTACCGGTACGATGTCGCAACTGAATCGCAGCTATTTTACCCGACTGCGCCAGAAGGAGGGTTATGTTTTTACTGATCGTTATTTGTGCGATATCACCACGATTCTGCCGATTCCGCGCGATTCCGCCGCGACAATAATTAATCTCAGAATTATTGGATCGATAATACAGCTATGTAGGACCGACGATATCGCTCCATCAACGCCTAAGCTCAAAAATCGCTTGTGTGACATGGCTCAAAAGAGAAACTTGCTCCAACAGCATCGATAAAAAGATGGCAGTTAATAACATAGTTTCTGGCCACATTAGCGTCTATCAAGTGTATTTAAGTAGAATATTAAAACCGTATCAAAATAATATCTAATCAGTTTGTTTTAGATAAAGTTAGCTACTTAGTTTAGATATGAATCTAATCACATACCAGCAGTGTTTATATTAATTCGTTGATTTGTTCTTAGATTGACAGTTTTGATAGTTGAAATGAAGGTTTTCGCGCGCCATAGAATAGAAATTAGAATGATCTCACATAATTGCCTATTTTATCCTATTACTACCTACATAAACAACGCCAGTCCGAGATATTCTGAAACCTCAGAACATCCACGTTTTACCAGTAGTAACGAAACTCTGTCCAGTGAGACGGGTGGTGAGCCCGACATCACACGATAACTCTGACTATCCCCTCGTGGAATATAGTCGAGAGCATATGCTATGCTATGCTAAACAACGCCAGTCAAGTCTAACGTTCATCTCCTAGGAATATCTACACTGGGGGCTAGAGTTCTAAAACTATGTTAGTACCATAATTGTCATCGCTCTGGAAGTGTGGGATGAGGTTAAAATAAATGTGTTACGATACTTAAGTTAAGTGAGTGCTTTAGACCATCAAACTGAACAACTTTTACTATGGGACATACTTTTAAATCGCGAAAAAAAACAGTCGTTTTATTTTGGTCAAGTACCTACCTATAGCTATTGACATTTTCTATAGAACAGCTGATATATTTTTACGATATTGATGTTTGCTTCGTAGTGAAAGTTGTTTAGTTTGATGGTCTGAACCATACATTTAAGAGAAGTTTGAAGAACAAAGTCTGGTAATATTTTCAATACTAACCTCAGATAAATTAACGGGAAATACTAACTGATTAAAGTCTATAACAATCTAGAAACTAATCTTTATGCCTGTATGAAGTCAAATTTTCGTTCAAATATACAGTTTTAATGCTAAGATTAATTTAAGATTTCTATGGAAATCTTTGAGGCACTGTAACTTTAAAACTATACATTTTAACGAAAAAAGTCATTGAATTTAATTGGTTAGTATTGAAAATATCTGCAGACTTCGTTTGTATGGAGCACGCTCGAATTATATTCCCTTAAGTCTATAATGCATTTAAGTTTAAACCCTGTACATTGTGCCATTCCTTGGAGCCACTCAAATCTCTCTTTAAGTGAATGGTGATTGAGGTATCTAAAGTTAGTGAGAGGCAAGGAGTGGCCATTCTGTGTGCAGTACTACTATACATTCTGTGATTAAGGTGATTGTTGCCCTAAGGCAGTAACAGAGGTTAGAATGATAGAGGTATTGATTGACAGAGGTCATAATTTTGACTTTTAATTAGTCAACATGTCTTGACAGCGACAACACGTTCCGACGCGGTGATAGCTTTAAAAAAGATTTGACGTTTGATAAGTGTGCTGCATGCTCCTATATTGAATAAATTATATTGACTTTGATCAATTTAAAAATATGCCTATACAGTCAAATGCATTGACAGAGAGGTCATCTACATTATATATCTCTTTCTGGCGCAGTCGGGTAAAAAAACCGGCCAAGAGCGTGTCGGATTCACAATGATAGCACAATTTATTTTAGTGCAACGCTATCTATACTTCATTCCAAATAAGAAAGACGAGATTTTCCGATTCCTATTTAGCTTTCTGGCTAATTCTGATTAAAATATAATTAATTTATTGGATACATGTACTATCCGACATATCTTGGATGTTACTAAAGCTGTTCTAAGAATAAGTGAGAGGAAGTGTTTCAAATCTCTGTTTCTGTAATGCAAAATAGCCTTAAAAATTCCGTTGCTATTTTGAATGGAGTAAGCTATATTGTTAATATTTTCAGATTTTTCACTCCAGTATTTTAGAAGTTAGAGGGGTGCAGATATCTCCTTACGACTGCCTTACAGCCTCTGACATGGTTTTTATGTAACGACTACTACCCTAACCAACACACTACACCTAACCAACTGGGAAAAACGCACAAAGTGACATATAATAAATAAATAAATATCTTGGACATTGTCACACAAATTATCTAGTCACATTTAAAGTACCAGAATCTAGCCTGTACTTGTATTATGATGACTAGACAACGATATAGAATAAATATATAGATACAAACGTCCATGACTCGGGTACAATTATTCATATTCATCATACAAATATTTGTCCCTTACGGGATTCGAACCCGTGATCCTCGGCACAGCAGGCAGATTTACTACAGTCTGTGCTATCGGGCCGTCTGTGACTAGGTGTCCCCAAACCCAAACCCACAACCTCCGTGTAAAGAGCCTCTTCCAATGTTCTTAACCATTACACCACAGACGTAGTTATAGTAAGAGCAGAATTTGAATGAACTATATGTTTCATACAAATACTTTGTGTGTGTATGTGTGTGTGTGTGTGAAAATGCGGCTAGGTATGCCTTCTCCCTAAAAATATTTAAAACATCCATATTTCACAAGCACTCATAGTGAGCTGGTATACTCTTTTAACCCTTTGATTCCCATGGGCACGATATCATTCAACCACTAATTGTTTATCAATTGCTATCTTAAAGCCAGGATGCGAGCGGTTAATGGACAGCTTTGACTATTTATATGTGGACTGGTTACGCGTGTGATTCTACTAACAAACATTTCTGCCACTTTTTGCGGGGGGGCGAGGTAACATGAAATCCGCAACTTTGGATTTTATTCCCCATAACTTTAGATTCTAATTTTAAATGTTAATAATCATAAAAAGTAGTCTCGTGTGAACCCCAAACGTTCTAGTTTGAAGTTATTATTTCGCAATTATAGGCTTAAGTGATAAGGTGTAAAATTGAATGTAAATGCACAAGATCAATTGTGCTTATACCGTGGCAGAGGGGAAATGCTACCGCAAGGCTAGTCCTTATAATAATTAGTCAAAGATGGATAGCAAACATAATACATGCCTTAGAATTAACATTAAGACATCAAATCTGTTATTTTACCAAGTCAACAACAAAATTGGCAGTTCTCCAATAATTCCACATGGGAGTTTAACAAATCCTAAACATTCTATGTTTATTTTGCTTACTATTTCAACTTTGACCATAGATTCTAAAATGTTTGTATTATCATAAAATGTTATTTGAGAGTCACGTTGCAGGTTCTGACGCGAGCACTTGTCTCGCGTGGTTTTCGCGCTTCGCGTTTTCGTCTGCCACGAAGCTCCGCAATCCTCAACCTCTTCTTGTTCTTGATCAAAAACAATCCCTGAGATTGGGATAGATACTCCCATAAACTACTTGACACTGGCGGGAATGTAGTGCTAACACAAGCAAAAGTCCATTAATTATAAATTAAAAAAAATAAATGTTTATTTATGTTATTGTTTTTTTTTTGTCATCATAATAATATTTGAAGAAAAAAAGCTATGCATATAAGACCATTTCGCAAAATCATTCAAGACTACATTCTGTTAGAAATACTTGCTCCAAGCTTGCTCCCATCAAATTTGGCACACTTGCTTGACCAATGGGGCGAGTCTAATCGTTCACGCCTTCGCAATCAAATTCACTGACAGCTGTATTGATAAACCTTGAAAACAGAAACCGCGGTCCAAATTGATCCACTATCATAATAGTACAGAAAACATCTAAAATTCATACCTTCAGCGCTCTGATTCAACGACGAGGGAGGTCCAGATGAAGCCAAGTCCTTCTTCTGCACGTTTTTCGGCGGATCTGTGTCCGAATCGTCGAAATTAAGCGTCCGGACCGACTGAGAGCATCGGCGATCCATTTTTCTCACAACACTGCACTCATTGGCAATATTTTCGCCATGTATCAACACTTCACGTTTGTTATACCGTTACAAGCACAAATTAAACGACACCGTTGTAGTTTCGCGATCGTAAAAAAGCGAGATAATTCGCTGTATTTAACGAGGTAAATGAAAGTAATTCACATTCTATGCCATGATAAATACACGACACACCACTTCACGCACACACCAATCGAAAAAGTGTCATTTTTTAATTTTAATTTTATTTTGAAGGGCGAATTCTGTTGTTGCCATAAATTTTATTAAATTACCCAAGTAAAAGACAGTATTGCTATATTTGTTTTGTGTTCACCCATGTTTTCATCGGTGGTGTGCTGCCAAGGTTGTGGCTAGGATTACCCAGAATGAAAAAAAAACACCATGCTTGCGTGTCAACAGAAAGCTGGAAATAGGTATTGGGAATGGATTTAGAAATAATACCTATCTATTTCCAGCTTCCTGGTATTGGGTAAATCCATGCGTGTCAGTCACCAATTCACCATGGAATATGCTAAGGTCCATGGCAGTTGGTTCATGGATGGTGTCACCAACGCCATCCATTCCAATCCAAACCGTATATACTCAATTCTAAATAGCAACGAAATTGTATGGCTATTTTGAATTACAGAAACAGAGATTTGATACACCTCT
This sequence comes from Agonopterix alstromeriana, assembly GCA_963924505.1. NCBI lineage: Eukaryota > Metazoa > Arthropoda > Insecta > Lepidoptera > Depressariidae > Agonopterix > Agonopterix alstromeriana. Next base: position 9,719,501 of record OZ004685.1, on the reverse strand, counting down.
CACTTATTCTTAGAACAGCTTTAGTACCGTTCAAGAAATGTCGGATAGTATATCTTTCAGATAAAGTATGTTTGCTAATCAGAATTACCCAGAAAGCTAAATAGAAATCGGAAAATATCTTCGTCCTTATTTGGAATGATGTATAGGTAACAACACATTTTTCGTAAGGACAAGGAGCACGTTCCTTAAGGGGTCCATTCACACAGTAATGGTATTCTGCTTGTAGCAAGTATTGTTTTTAACGAAAACACATTAGAGCTATACAAAATGGGTGGAGCCACGTAGAAGCCACTACGCATGCAACCGTCCTCCGTCAGACTTGCAGCGTGACTCTGCTACGATCATACATGAGAGGGGCGCCAATGTCAAGTTTTTGCTCCTGGTCGGAAACATCGTCTATTTCTGAATTTCTTTGACTAAATACGGCGCCTCCAACTCCAAACTGCAGTCCAAGGACCTCCAACTTCAAACTGCCTTTTAGATAAAGTTCCCTTTCGGTGGGCAAGTGGCGAGTAACCTTGCCTGCCGTGCAGGAGGCGATGGTTCGATCCCCGTCCAGACCGACTCGTACCAATGAGTTTTTCGGAATTTATGTACGATTTGTAACCCCACTGGCTTTTCGGTGAAGGTAAACATCATGAGGAAACCTGTATGCTTTAATTTCGAGGCATGTATTGTACCTACTATCCATTATGTGTCGATGGGCTCACCCCCCGTCACTCTGGACAGAGTTTCGGCACTACTGGTGAAACGTGGATGTTCTGAGGTTTCAGAATGTCTCTGATTACCCCCTCGGGGAATATAGTCATGTCGTCTACTTTCTGGCGAGGCCAAATCGCTCGTTGGGCAAATTGCACGTGTCAAGGCCAATCACACGATCGCAAACTTGGTCTCAGCTAATAAGGAGCGCGTGCTGCTTCCCTCCGCCCATTTTTACTATTTTGTTTGCCTTGAGATACAGAAGGCCTGTGGTTGCCCGTCTAAAGGGCCCTGCTGTCACCGTTTTCTATTTCTATTATTTTTTGCCAAGCTGTAGGTACTTTACTGCCGGCTCCAAACTGAGCTAGCTTTGGCCGGTCTTGGGACAATATCGGACGAGGCTTTGAGCGAACGGGGTCAGTACGATTGGGCTCGTAATCGCTTCGTCGCGTACAATGTAGTATGAATCCACAGCATAAAATGATCATGGTTTACATAGAACGCTACACCGGCATCGTGCCAGCGGCGGCGGCACCAAGCCAAGCCCGCTCCAAGCCTCGTTCATGTCGCCGTGATACGGCTGGGACTCTTATAAATCTTTGATCTCTTTATTTTTGATAATTTGACAAATCTACTAAAACCTTCTAAAAAATCTACCAAATCTTTGGGTAATTTACCCAATAAAATTTTATATATTTTCGGTCTGGTCTAGACTACTAGAAAGAGCGAGAAAGAATATCTTTTTCTCTTTTTTTAATTTGTGTTTTACCGCCATCTACTGCCATTTCAGAGCAACATTTCCTTTCAGTATTGCCACTATTAAATATCATTGAAAATATATTGCCAGTTCCCAAACTTTTCGAATATCATTATTATATTATTCCGAAACTTTATTATCATTTTATTAACAATTATCATAATAAAATAAATATCTTTATTTAATTATCATTTTATTTATATTTAAAACGCATTTATTTTAACTTTTTTCATATACGTCTAACGCCATCTATTGTCCAATTGTGTCAAAATAAAGTTTTTCCGTCAAAAGAAACGGAAAAACACGAGTGTGCGTCGCCTTGGTAGATATCAGCTGAATTATTCGGCTAAAATGCCCTGGCACGGGCATACGTAGTCGTCGGTCCGCCATTACGACGCAGCTGAGACACGTTCGTCGTATTTAGTTAAATATTTTCGTTTATAAATGAGTAATAACGCTCATGATCTAAGTAATCGACTTCTGAATGCGTTGGATAACAATTACAATGTAAGTTTTCGAGTTTTGAAGATTGGAAACCCGATAAGAGAGTCGTTGATACGAGAGCAGTCCCACGAGCCCATGACACCCGATTCGATGTTGCGATTTGGCCTCTTGGGAGGTTGTGTTCGGAGATCTAGACGTGCCGAGGCTGACGAGAGATGATACTAGTCGCAAGATTGATAATAGTTGATTAGTCGTAGTGCGGGATACGAGAATAAAATGTGTTTGATACGTGAGCGGTGTGGGCTCTGCACAGGAGGCCACTGACGTTGCGTACGCCGTCCCTCCGCCCCAAGTGCCGTAGTGCCAAATATTTTGCAATGTGAAAGTACGAAATTGTGCCACGCATGACCTTTCCCGTTGATTTTCGTCTGGTTTCGTATCGGCGGACCGCCCTTGCGTTTTATGGTGACAATGTGATTTATTATGCCTTTTGACCTTATGTGAGTAGATGGTATTACCTCGTGCTGGCCAACGGTCTTTGCTAACCTGTGGCAGGAATTTTTCTTTACAGGGTTCATAATTTGGCCATATTTGATTGTGCAATGAGCAGGTGAAATCTGCAGTTCTTGCATTTTATTTAGCATGCTCCTATTTGAAATTCGCCTGTAACCTAAACTCTTATTTGGTCAGTTGGTATCCTTTAGTTCTGTTATTTAAATGGAGAATTTATTTTGGAAGGAAATTCGGAGATACAGGATTATACATACATTTCCTGTTTGTTTTCCTTTAGAAACATTGCATTTAGTATAAATATGGTTTTAAATAAAACTTGAGAGAACAGAGTTTTGGTACTAGTGAAATGTGGATGTTCTGAGGTTTTAGAATATCTCTGACTCCCTCGGGGAATATAGTCGTGAGCATATGCTATGGTAATAAAATTTATCAAAGATAGTTTAATAACCGATCTAAAAACCACACTTCCATTGCAATTAATAGTGGCATGAAATACCAAATTTTATGTCTTCCTAGAAAACGTTCAACCTTACAGTAGGTGTAGTTTTTGGCAATATATCATTAACTTTTATACTTCGGTCATTAACATAAAAGCTTTCATTACCACGTTTGACTCTAATCTTGGTAACTATCAAATTGTTACACTCGGTTAAAACGGTTAATGTAATTTTGAAAGCACCGGTTTTCTAGGTCTAAAAGTACACACTGATAATAAAGGATATATAAAAAAGGAACATTGTTGCACAAATTCCTGCAGTTACAGTGAATAACACTATTACACAATCATATTTATAACAATGACTCATTTCAAATTTCTCCTAACAAACAAATTGTAATCCAAAATTAGGATGAAATTATGGGAAGTCTTTAAAATGACCTTAGATTTACTTGGAAAAACACTTAAAAATCCCTCGTAAATATCAACTAAGCATTATCATCATTGTTTGTTATCACAACATAAAATGTGATTATCATTTCCAATTACTTATCAATTATGCTTATTGTGTTTCTAGTTCTTTTATGTACAATCTTTGCTTGTGTTTTTAATCTATAACACTTCTTTTAAATGTTTCTTATACAGTGTTTTTTGTTGGCGTCCTATATATGTGTTAATGAATTAACGCAAAACTAGAAAATAGTTTGTTTAGAATCGAGAGCAGAAAATTATCATGTTTTCAACGTAGAGAATTTTTTTCAAATAAGGAAATAATTTGTTTGAAAAATTTTATATTTACTTAACTTGATCTCAACCCACCGCTCGGGCACTCTCACCCTACTTACTACCAAAACAAGATTCTTGAAATGTATCCATGAGCATGTTATCGCTTTCATTCATTGCTGAAATGATAGCAAATAATTTTTGCCTCAAAACTTAAAATGTGAATAACTTTAAATTTTAACGATCAAAATAATGAAATTATTGTTTCAATCAAATTATTTTGTTATAAATCAGTTGTGGTGTATGACTTATCCATTAGCACATTGTGTATAACCTATTTCACACATCATTCCATCCTGAAAACCTTCAATGGCATTTGTTTTACTTGTTTTAATGTTAATAACATGGTATCGGTCTGAGGACCATGAGCAGTTTCATTGTATACACCAATGGTTGCAGGCACGCCTTCCAGACTGCCTTCATTCGGTCACTACTAGTCCCAAATGTGCTATCGTTTTAGATATTATATTTTGAGAGGTTCAGAGGCAAAGAAGGCTTATTTATATGGCAAGCGATCGACACGCAGAATTGTCCGGTTTATTCCACTCAGTACCAACGCTAGTATGTCTTTTGTGGGACAAACCATGAAGTGCTAATAGGAATATACTTGTATTCCCAATAAAAAATGGACACACAGTATGGTCCTGGCAGTATAATAGGTGTAACCCACTGTTCAACTATTTGTGTCGGGGGCATCCGATAAAACATAAAGAAACCCCTAGAACTGGCAATGGCAGTTAATGTGCTACCCTATTATTGTCCAATTCCAAGTTATCATCTGAAAAAAATTACTAGAAAATCCGTACAAAACAATTGTAGGAAATGGTTTCAATTTTTTTTCATTTCTACTCGAGTAAATTGATTGCGTAGTCGTTAAATTTGTTGCAAAATTTTACTGAGCGGTTATTGTAACTGTTGTTCTTGGAATTTTTCGTTCATATTTTAGTTGGATACACACATACCTACTTAAGCTCACGACCGTGATTCTTTTTGGGGTGACCAGAAACTTAGCTACAAACCTTTTTAATTGTGTAGTTGTGGTAAAGATTTCATTTAAAAACACATTTTGTATTTGAATATAGTGACTTTTTATGTTGGCTGATTCCTATTGGATCTTAGTCGATTTATACAACGTGTTAATGAATAAGCGCAAAACCTCATACACCCCAACTGATTTATAACAAAATAATTAGATAGAAAAAATAATTTCATTATTTTGGTACTTAATTAAAAGCTATTCGCATTTTAAGTTTTGAGGCCAAAATGATTTGTTATCATTTCAGCAATGAATGAAAGCGCTAACGAGCTCATGGATACATTTTAAGAATGTTCTTTTGGTAGTAAGTAGGGTGAGAGTGCCCGAGCGGTGAGTTGAGATCGAGTTCAGTAAATTTAAAATTTTACAAACAAATTATTTAATATTTTGAATAAAATTACCTGTGTTGAAACCATGATAATTCGATTCAGCTCTTGAATCCAAACAAACTACTTTCTAGTTTTGCGTTAATTCTAACACGTTGTATACGGACCCGCCTCGCCTTAGCATTTCCACTCTGCCAATGTGCAAGATCCAAAAATCTTACGCATTTACATACAATCTTATACCTTATCACTAAACGCGACAGCCTATAATTGCGGAACAATAATTTCTAACTTATAACGTTTGGGGTTCACACGACAAGTGTTTTTCATGATTTTTAACATTCAAAGTTAGAATCTAAACTAATGGAATAAAATGCAAAGTTGAGTATCTCGTGCTACCTCGCCCCCCGTAAAAAGTGGCAAAAAAGTTTGTTAGTAGAATTACACGCGTAACGTGTCCTCATATAAATAGTATATGTATTGGATAGTAGAATTAGGTTTGAAAATCCTGGACTTGTTATTGTTCAGGTTGCTTTCAGGTATATTTTCTTTATCTTGTTTTGTTCTTCGTTTCCTTTCTTTTATTGTCCAGTGTGTTGTGCCCACCACTCAAATCTTCATCCACTCGATTAATCTTTGTCTTTCTAATCCAGGTTACTTCTTATTTCATGTCAATATTCTAAATGAAAGTCAAAGTCAATATAATTTATTCAACACAGGAGCTTGAAGCACACTTTTCAAACGTCAAATCTTTTTTAAAGCTACCACCGCTATTTGGTCAGAGGCTATGTTGATTATTTATTTAAGGCCATGGTGATTCAGGATGTGGATTGGTTTGGTGGAGGCATGTTAGTGGTCAATATACAAGGTGTTACAAAAGTAAAAATAAACAATTAAAACTTTTAAGGGTGTTGTTTAGACCAACAAACCGAACAACTTTCACTATGGGACCAACATCTAAATGGAGAAAAATAATCAGCTGTCCCATATACAGGGTCCTTCTTAATGTGCTGACACTTTTTTAAAGGGATGATCAGACCATCAAATTGAACAACTTTCTCTATGAGACCAATATCGAAATCGCGAAAACAAAATCAGCTGTTCCTTACAAAACTGGAAACCTACTCGAGCCAAATGTATGGGACAGCAATTTTTTTTTGGCCATTTCGATATTAGTCCCATAGAGAAAGTTGTTGAATTTGATGGTCTGATTATCCCCTTAAAAAAGTGTCAGCATATTAAGAAGGACCCTGTATTTAGCTCGAGTGGATTTGTAGTTTAGTATGGAACATCCGATTTTTATTTCGCAATTTCCATATTGGTCCCATAGTGAAAGTTGTTCAGTTTGATGATCTAAGCCACCCCGTAAGTGTTTATTTCTATTTTTGTAACACCTTGTAGTATTTTCAGATAGATTTTATACGTATCAATTCTCTCTAAAATGTTGACCCATCAGATCACATTTTATCTGTCATGTGGGATCTGAAGATTTGTTTATAGTCTTTTAAACATTCACAGTGCAAGCAGTCTTGGTATTTAGTCTGAAACATTTATCATACAAGCGTAATGGATTGGTCATAATCAGGGTTCGGTTTCATAGTTGCTAATTGCTTACAAACGAATTAGTTTTTGTAATACCATGTCAAGGAAAACTTAGGAAGCGTGTGAGTTGACTACATGTGTGAAATTGGGAAAGCAAAATTGTGTATTTCAGTTCCAATAACTTGGTTGTAATGGTTACCATGCTGGTCTGCCAACCAGAGCCTGGGTGGGTGGGTGTCCTGGGTTTGAATAATCGTTCAGTCACAGTATAAAATGGTACCTATTTCTACCTACAACAAAATGTATCTTCCTTTTGAGTGTTTTTTTGTTACGATCATCATCAGCCTATAATATGTCCCACTGCAGGACACAGGCCTACTCTCAACCTCACCATGTATCCCCAATGCGGATTAGTAGACTTCGCAAATGCCTCAGAATTACCTATTATTTAATTATTATACAGGGTCCTTCTTAATATACTGACACTTTTTTAAGAGGATGATCAGACCGTCAAACTGAACAACATTCTCTATGGCGCCAACATCGAATCTGCTGTTCTAAACAAAACTGCAAACCTACTCGAGTAAAATGTATAGGACAGCGAATTTTTTTTCGCGATTTCGATGTTGGGCCCATATAGAAAGTTATTCAGTTTGATGGTCTGGTCATCCCCTTAAAAAAGTGTCAGCATATTAAGAAAGACCCTATATAGACTTAATTCTGTACTCATAACTAAGTGTTGTTCTAAAAGTGTGATGACCAAACCAACTATGATATTCTTTAGCGATTTGTTATGAATATTAAATTTATTTGCATTGTGTGTGATTTGGGATCAAACACGAATAATATTTAACCCGTTGTACAGTGTTATTCCAGACACAATAGAATAATAATAGTCATGGACATAAATAACTTTAGACTTCTAAAGTAAACCTCACAAAAATAACAGTTCTTATAAGTAGGTATATGAATCTACAGCGAATGCTTTGGGGTATTTGGGGTTATCTGGGTTTTTGGCAGCTTATAGCGATGCTGCTTCTTAATATTTATTTAATTTCAGACAATGGATTGATTACAGAAACAAAATGTTACTTAAAAATTGCCTAGTACAGTCTTCCTCTTAGACATAACCTCATGGCTGAGGGACGTGACCATCGTGGGCTTCTCGTGCCACCACAGCTCTCTAGGCCGCTCGATCTTGGGCCCGGTGTATGCCAGACTGTACTGTTGTCTCGGTAATTTCTACCGCATCGGTCCATCTCATAGGCATGCGTCCTCTATCTCTCTTTCCCTCCATACGGCCGGTGATTGAGTTTTTCCAAACACAGTACAGTCATGATGCGATAAAAAGAAAACGAGATATTCGAAATCTTACACAATAAAGCCAGCAGCTAGCAGCTACTGCTTATAGGCTACACGTCAGTTCAGATCCAGGGCAATCAATCTTCTATCGAATCAATGGCATGACATTCTAAATTTTCCCAGCCTTGTATTTTTCCACAATCCAGAAGTCCAGAAACTTTATTCACATGCAAGTGTCTGAGCAATAATAGAGTTTCTGAATTGCGTGCAAGCACACCTTCCCACTGTCAGGCTGCCTTGATTTGGTCACTACTGGTCCAAAATGTGCCGTCGTTTTAGACTTTTTATTTTGAGAGGTTAACTAAGAGGCAAAGCATGCTTATTTATATGGCAAGCGATCCTATCTCTGTAGGCCTTGGTAGAGTTGTTCACTTCGTCTTTCACGGTGGGGATATTTCGATACTAATGGATTCCACAGCATGCTTAAAGTATAGTTTGAGGCTTTATAGGGTGTATCTTGTAATCTTGTGTCTTGTATCTTGGGTGTGTTGTTGTTGTTGTTTCAGAATATCTCTGACTACCCCCTCGGGGAACATAGTCGTGAGCATATGCTTATGCTTATCTTGTAATCTGACAAAAGAAAATGCGAGTTTAGCATTCTTTTCAAACGTTTTTTTTTAATATAAGAAGAAAAGTAAAAATAAAGTGTCAGTAAGCTATGGAACGCTCCGTGGTTCAAAAATAACTTCGTCTATCTTCTTTGTAAGTGTTATTTTATTAATATAATATTTGTTTTATTTCCAGGTTGTCGACATGCATGCTGTCAACGAAATTATATCCATTTTGGAGAAAATCAATATCACAAAAGAGCTGCTGGAGGTAAATCATTTACATTTAAGTAAAATGAATTCAATTCGAAGCCCGTCACCACACGTGCCCAATGTGGATTGGTAGACTTCACATAAGCATCTCACATAAGAATTTCTTCTTCAGTATATGCAGGTTTCCTCACGATGTTTTCCTTCGCCGTTTGAGAGCAGCGCCCTTAGACAAAGTACTTTCGATTAGCGTTAACAACAGTAGAAAGTATAAAAATGTATGGACTCGACGTATGGTGACGAAAAAAAACGTCAAAATGTTCCGATCGCTAATGTCAAATCCATACATTTTGTCCGTTTCTACTAGCGTCGACGCCAATACAATGTCACTTTGTTTAGGGGGGCTGGTATGCACCTGCTCTCATTATGATATCTTACATGACTAAAGTATTATAATGACATCAGATGACAATGTCACAGTATAAGAACGAGTATCTAGTACTACACACAGTACGGACTCTCCCTGCCTTCCACCAAGGTAAGGTAAAATGTAAGCAAATGTATATTCCGGTCTCGCTCGCTCTCACTGAGCATCGCACATGCTTATCTTTTCTTTTTAATTTTTCCCATTTCTATGAAATGCCAGCTAACTTTCCAAGGTATGACGAGGTCGATGGTACCTAATTTTATGTTAATATTGCAGACCACCCGACTGGGCAAGCATGTAAACGAGCTTCGAAGAAAGACCACTGAGCCGACTCTCGCGCGCAGAGCCAAGGTCCTGGTCAAAAGATGGCGCGACCTGGTCATACCCACTAGAGCTTCCCCCGCGCATACTGGTAAGATCCTCCACAAACTTTACTTTAAAACTGTGCACAGCTGGGCATAATTGGAAAAAATTTGGGGGCCATTTTCTTTGCAAAGAACGTCAAAATCACACATAAACTGGCAAGATCACTTGAAATGTTGTACTAATGTGGAGGAACTACTTGGGAGATTCCTCCATTGAAAAGGGAAGTTTTTCCGCCAAGCTAGGTGAAAAGCCGTGGTCCAACAGTTCTTAGTTGGACCTTGTAATACAGAGTGAATTTGATATCATTAGCATCCTTTTAAACTAAGAGTCTACCCATCAAACTGAACTTTTCCTATGGGAGCAAATCGATCAGAGCAACAACAAAAAACAGCTGTTCAATACTAAACTGCAATGCCTACTACACTCAAATGTATGCAACAGCAGATTTTTTCAAAAAAATCTTCTGCACTCAAATGTATGCAACAGCAGATTTTCGCTCGTATACTTTTTTTCAATAAATTATTATTCACTTTTTAATCTACGGTAGTTTGGTTTGTTCTTTGATCTGTTGATTTAACATTTTTAAGTACGAACTCAAACTCACATTTTGTTTCTGAATATCCGATTTGTCACAGGCCACTAAAACGGGCTTTGCAAAATCAACCAATAGATTAGGTCAGAATCAAGTTATTTTATTGGTTGATTTTACACATTTCCGCTCTGCTCCATTTTGGTAGGGCCTCATAGTATAAAAGATAACAGGAATTTTGGTAACCATCAGTTGCAAGGCTGATTCAGCATTCATAGGTTGTAGAGCATCTCTGTGATGGGGATGGACCAGGTCTGCCTGCTTAACTCCAGTCGGTTTATATGAATACTGATTCAGCCTTGCAGCTGATGGTTACCAAAATTCCTCCTTTATCTCTTATACTATTAAACTGATGTCATGTGCGAGCGCCTACGGGGCTTTTAAAATAACTCTGTCAGCCAATTACTTAAAAACAATTGGTTTTGTTTGGTTTGTCGACATAACCCAAAGAATTGCTAAACTAAAGTGGCAATGGGCGGGGCACATTGCTCGCAGAACCGATGACAGATGAGGTCTACTATAGTTCTCGAGTGGCGACCGCGTACAGGAAAGCATAGCGTGGGTAGGTCCCCCACAAGGTGGACCTCGTGAACCCTTTGGATGACCGGTCGTTGTGGCGATCCTTAGGGGAGTCCTATGTCCAGCAGTGGACTTCGTATAGGCTGAGATGATGATGATAATGAATTGGTTTTGTTTAATAATGTTTACGGATTTAAGTATTCGATAGTCTTAATTTCTCTCCTATTGTGTACAGGAAGCCACAAATCAGAATATGAGTAACTTCTTTCTTGCATAAGAATCCGTATAGAAATAATATGAAAATGTTAATTCCGCAGGTTCGAATCGATCGTCAGCGGAGAGGCAGGTCCGGAGGCTCGGTGGCACTCCGCTCACTTCGCCGGCACTATCGCGGGTCTGTTATGTCTTTATTTGTTTTTAGTCTAGACAACATGTATTAGCCCATTGATGGGCAGGGGCCTCGCCTTTTGAATGAATGTCCCTAATGTTTACAATCCACTATTTGGCAAATCAGCAACTCATTATCGGACGTCAAAACGCGCGCTTTGTTTTAACAACAGGCTTATTGCCTACCATAGAATTAATGGAATCTAGAATTGTCTTTAAAATAATAATCGCGAAAACGAGACGGGCTTCTACGCTAAATACACAGAGTGAGCGAGAGGAAATCTATGTTGTTTATTGCAACTAAGTCCAAACAAAGGCATGATTTTTCATACATATTTTTAAATAATATTTAGTCTATGTTGCCAACAAAGTCAAATCAATTCTTTATCGGAAATGTCAAAACGCGCGCTTTGTATGAAAATTTTACTAAAATATGTAATATGACGTCATATTACTCATACCTTCATATGTATGATTCTAAATATTTATTCATTACAATCAAAATTACATAATATACACCATTTCAAAACATTCAATGCATTAATTAATTCTTATGTATGTACATACACATACAAAATAGTTTTCAATCTAAAAATAATCTGAAAATGTGAGTTTAGCGTTTTTTTTTAACGATTTTCTCTTAGAAAAATATACAGGGCCTTTCTGAATATGCTGACACCTCTTTAAGGGGATGATCAGACCATCAAACTGAACAACTCTCTCTATGGGACCAACAACGAAATCGCGAAAAAAAAAACAGCTGTCCCATACATTTGGCTCGAGTAGGTTTGCAGTTCTGTATGGAACAGCAGATTTTTTTCGCGATTTCAATGTTGGTGCCATAGAGAAAGTTGTTCAGTTTGACGGTCTGATCATTCCCTTATAGTACAAAATAGTGTTCAATCTAAAAAGTTTAGCGTTATTTTAAACGATTTTCTCTTAGAAAAATATATGTTATGCAGTCAACTACCCAATTTTATGATATGTTTGTATGGGTATAGATTTGATATGTGAACTTCGTTTACAGCAAGTGGTGAGCCCGGCGGTACACAGTCCGCGACCACCTTCCAGGCCAGGTAAGGTTTTAGTACAATTTAAAAAGCTGTACTGTTCGTATTACAAAAGTTCTTCATTAAAATGTTCTAACAGTATGAGACCTACCTGCTGGCATAGCGTTATTTTAATATACATGGTGAAATTGATATCATTAGCATGCTTTTAAGGTAAGAGACTACCCATCAAACTGAACAACTTTTACTATGGGAGCAAACCAATAGGTCTAAAAATCTAAAAAATTTAAAAATCGCTCATTCAATTCATTCATTTATTCATGCAAAAGACATTACAATAAGGTTTCTTTACAATTATATCTGCCTAACTGCATGACAGTTTGTTGGCAGATACATTTGAGTCGAGTAGGCATTTCGGTTTAGTATGGAACAGCTGATTTTTTTGTTGCTCCGATCGGTTTGCTCTCATAGTAAAAGTTGTTCAGTTTGATGGGTAGAGTCTTAGTTTAAAATGATGTCAATGATTTCAATTTCATCCTGTATACTTGTCAGTTTTAGGCAGTAAAATTATAATTTTAAATAAAAATCTCTTATAATTGTTAAACCTTAACTATGGTGAAGAATGCGCCTTGCTATAACTTCGTGCTTAGGGTGGTAATTGGTTGTAGCAAGGATTCTGACATCACGAAAGGGGTTATGGTCGTGAGTAATATTATAAATATGTACAAAATCACCTACCTTGTACATATTTGATGTAATCACAATGTACATCAAATATGTACATAAGTCGTGGTGGTCCAGTGGCGAGTAACCTTGCCTGCCGTGCAGGAAGCGATGGTTCGATCCCCGTCCATGCCGACTCGTACCAATAAGTTTTCGGAATTTATGTACGATTTGTAACACCACTGGCTTTTCGGTGAAGGAAAACATCGTGAGGAAACCTGCATGATTCAATTTCGAGGCATGTATTGTACCCACTGTCCATTACAAGTGGCTACGGGTTCACTCTCCGTCACACAGGACAGAATTTCGGTACTAGTGAAACGTGGATGTTCTGTGATTTCAGAATATCTCTGACTACCCCTTGAGGAATATAGTCGTGAGCATGTATGTACAAAATCACCTTGTTCATTCTTAAATTTAATGTTTTATTATTCAAGAATACATTCTCAAAAATCGGGGATTATTGAGGATTTACGTTTTTCAGTTACTTATCTACTATATTCCAAATTATCACCCAAAGTGCAATTAATGCAACCTACTCCATACAAAAATCCGTAGATTTCCTAGACTATACAGGGTGTAATTGACATCATTAGCATCCTAAACTATAAGAGTTTACCCATCAAACTGAAAAAATTTGCCGTCGCAAATATTTGAGTCGAGTAGGCATTGCAGTTTAGTATGGAACAGCAGATTTTTGCTCCTACCTATTTGCTCCCATAGTAAGTTGTTCAGTTTGATGGGTAGACTCTTAGTTTAAAAGGATGATGATCAATTTCACCCTGTATATAAGCGTATGCGCATGACTATATTCCCCGAGAGGGTAGTCCAGAGATATTATGAATCCTCAGAACATCCACGTTTCACTAGTAGTACCGAAACTCTGTCCAGTGTGACGGAGAGTGAGCCGTTCGCCACCATGTGTGTAACGCATTTAATTATCCCCGTGTATAAGACTAATAAGTATAATATTGTACAGCATGGGGCGGGTACGAGTCTGACTCTCAGGACGTGATCCTGGTGGACGACGACCCGCCTCCGCCCCCGCTACCGCCTCCGCCTCCGCCCGTACCTTCCACCACAACAACCAACACTGTCAAGCCGCACACACCTCGTGAGTATAGAAGGCCTTTCGTTGAAACCTTGCTTTAAACTAATTTTTAAATATTTCGTAAGGGTGCGTCCACATCTCGCGAATGCGTAGCTCGCGAGCCGCACTCGTGCATTTTATGCTCGTATGTCGCTCCTGCGCCGATCGCGAGCATGCTATCTTATTGTAACATCTTTTGTACACAGTTTGAACAATAAATATTCTTATTACCAACAACTGAGGCTCACAATATGAAAGCAAACGGAACTGTAAGGGTCGATTCACACCAGAAGAGCATCGAAGAGCATTTGCTCGCAGCGGCAATCTTATCAAGTTATCTTATCGCCGCGCTGCCCGTTTCCCTCCAAATAAATTCGACCCTTATTCACTGGTGATAAGATTGCCGCTGTGACCCCTTAGCGCGCACAGATCGCGCACCGCGCGTGCTCACTATACAAGCCTTTCATGAGTTGCGATAAAGTGGCGCACCAATAAATTAAAAACGGTAGCGGCTCGCGTGAAGCGGTTGCGCATTCGCCAGATGTCGACGCACCCTAAGTAAACATTAAATAAAAATTACAAAAAACCTTTTTTAAATTTTTATTTCACTGTCTCAAGTTTCAGTGTCGTATTTTTATTCAACAAATACATTGCTGTGATGTTTGATGTTTTAGAGAGGTGGTCGTTTGTCCCATAGTTAAAGAAGTTCAGTTTGATGGTCTGATCATCCCCTTTAAAAACCGTCAGCATAGCAGCTAGTCAGTTAAGAAGGTCCTAATATAGTCAATTCTGACCACTCGGAAAGGGATTATGGTCGTGAGTTTATGAATATATGTAATATGTTTGTAACATTTGTATTGAATTGCAGCCGCTACAAAAAGGCCACTGTCTCCCGAGCCGGTGCACGATGAGAAGAAAGCAAAGCGAGATAAGAAACCTAAGAAAAGAAGGTCAGTGTGGTTCTATCAGTACATAAAAAGACCCTAGAAGAGAGTACTGCTACAGAAACATGGTGGCGTTGCCCCTGAAGCATATGAATAGATATCAACCAGAACACATGCTGCTACTACAGTAATACCGCGAAAAAAATCGTAATCCATTGCTATTGGCTATGTGCGAAGTGGTGATGGGAACTGACAAATCGATCGCAGCGCCCGGGGTGGCAGAAATGTGTACTTTTGTTGGACAAGCTGTGTAAAATATGCTTGAATCTATGCAAATCCACACACTAACTCAACACGAAATCTCCAAAACTGTAAAGACTACAAACTTAAAATTTGGCATGGAAGTTTCTATTGGCATCTAGGTGCTCACTAAAAAGGGTTTTTTGATATTTTTTCTCCAAAGGTGTGAAAACCGGGATAAAAGTTTGTACTGCAAATATCGTGGATTCTAGCAAATAGGTATTTTAAAATTTTTAATATCGATAATGTTGCTAATTTCTTTAGTTTTTACATTATTTTATTATAAAATAACAAACTTTAACTAACATGTTACTTGAAATAATTCACGGCGGTCCGACACCGCTAGGGGCGCTAGTGTCGTGCACATAGCCAATAATAATCAAAATTTTCTCGGGAATTTTATTACGTTTAGGTACTGTATGTAGAATTATTATAATATTCTGTACCTCTGGGATATAACATAGATTAAAGCTCCCTTGTATGACGGTCCTAGCGCAATAGCCTTACTGTACGGGCTACACCTGTAGTTGATAGTGATAGTTGATAGTAAAGTAAAATGCCGAAAATATGATAAAAGAAGAGTTTATTGAATTAACTGATTTATGCTAGTATGGAAATGATTGCTATGAGAGCACGCGGTTCGGCTACCAATCGTGAACTGAATTGTGTAAAATAAAAGTATCGAACCACGCGTTGATTGATGACTCGACTATATAATAAAAATGCACGGTTGCACCGTACATGTTCCCAGGCCAAAGAAGGGAGGCTTGAGAGGATAGATGATGAAATGATATTGATGGTGATGAGACTATGCTACTAACAAGGTGATTGAACAATGCGCCTTATGTCTATGATGATTCTTATGCTATTAGAGACCCGTGTCACTAAAATCAAATGCCAACGGTAGCGTTTGTTTATTAAGAACACTCGCGCTTGTACACTTTACACTTGCACTAGAGGGCTCAGCCCGTTCAATGGTACACTTACAAGTACACTTGCACATCACATTAGCACTAACACTATCACGGGAGGCGGTCAATCCGCGCGGACGGGGGGTGGGCAGGGCAAGGTGCACGGATCTGCGCCGCGCGCGTCGCACGCGCCACACTATGCATGCTGCTGCTGCTGCAGCTGCCGCTCCCACCAGCACGTAGATCACCGTGTAGTGGTGTATGTCGTGATATGATATTTGATTCACTTCAGGCGATTGCGCCTTCAGTTTCTGTATCTGATCATTTATCTCTTTCATATACTCTTGATTGTCTGTTATTTCTGATTTTACCTTGCTCACAGGGATGGTTAAATTAATAATGTTATTAATAGAAGGAATGTCCGGCGTAACGATTTCTGCTTGCGTTTGCACTTGGGACATCTGACGCCGCTGTGACGGTACGGTGAATGACTCGCCTTTGATAACGCAGCTTTCTTGTAGACTGATAATGCCGGCCTTGCTGACTCGTTCAGAAGTAACTTGATCTGAACATATGATCCGAAGTGGGCATTGACCGCAACAAAAGTATAGGTACGAATTTATACTACTCAATTGTATCCATTTGTCATAGCAACGAGTAGTATGGTAAATACATTCGTTCGATGTTTGATCTCTGAGGCATAAGTTTTTGTCCGACTTCATGTGATAAACTGGTGTTTGTAATTCACATAGTTGAGTTACGGGATCGAAGGATATACATGTATTTAGCTCTTTATCTGATAGCGGCACGAAAGTATCCTTGTGGATGTTTATTGCTACCTGTTCCGCGATAGTAGCGATGCTGATCATATTGTTTCCCACTTGCTGCGGTATTGTGATCATTTTATAAATTTCAAAACTATCCCGGTCAATGAGCGGTATGCTAATTTCGAATATTAGGTAGTCTTTGGTTATTCTAGTTCGGACCTTTAATAATTGATATATCTTGATAAGGTCTGTCTGAACATTTTGAATAGGTAGTGATAATTCTTTTGATATCTGTTGGGAAATGATGTTTAATTCTTCTCTCAGCTGATTCGGTGTTATAAGATGTAGGTCGAACTGGCCATGATAAATATTAGTGACTGTGTCAATTAGAGATTTTTGGATCCCTTTTAAGTTCATCGCCAGATTGTTAGCGATGATGGCATAAATTGCAAAGTCGCTCGTCTCCGCGCCTTGCTGTACGGCATTGCTTAGTACTTTCTTTGTTTCCTCCAGTTCGTTAAGGTGTTGATTGAAGATCTTATGTTGTTTTACCATCGTACTTTCCATACGTTTCAGCAAATTGAATTCAGCTTCGAGTACAGAAGTTTGGTTCTTCCATAGTGCTCCAAGATGTTTTTGATTTTCCCTCACTAATTTTATATCCTTTTGATACTGATCGGCGAACTTTTGATCTAAAACGCCGAAGAGACTGTTTGCCACGTATCCTACGCCATCGATAAGGCCACGACGTAATCGCACATGTGAGCCAAAGTGTTGACTAAGGAACATGTCATTGTAGTATTGTAGTTCGATATAGTTGTGACGTAATTGTAAGGGGATCACGTCACAATGAATACGTCTCTTTGTCTTTAGACACCTGTCTTCTAGATTATTTATATATTTATCTAATAAATTTGTGCTCTCCCAATATGGCTCTAAGTTGTAATATACTACAAGCTTCCACACATCTCGAATCAGGTGCATGTTTGCACCTTTGTCGAAATAGATACTGTGATTTGAGTTGATGTTAGTTATATTGTAGGCGCAGGAAGCTGATGATACTAACATAGTCATTAGCATTAAAACCGTGGTGAAGAGACTGACTGAAGGCCTTGCTTTAGGTACCTTTAGCCTTTCAGGCGACGATACAGTTTCAGCATGAATTGTGTCCTCCTTTGATTGTTTGCTACTTGGTTGCTCGTCGTTCACGGGTAAGATAGATAATTTTGTGATAGGTCTTTTCATAATTCCGTTTTTAGTTCTGACGGAGACAACTCTGACTAATCCATCCTGTCCAGGATGAAGGATGACAACTCTGCCTAGTGCCCATTTTGCTGCTGGTAAGTTGGCTTCATGTATGAGCACAATATCGTTTTCCTTGATATTGGATTTAGATGTCTGCCATTTTGATCTAGTCGACATTTGTGTTAAATATTCCGATTTCCAGCGTTTCCAGATGTCGTGGAATATTTTTTGTGTTAACTGCCATCTTGTACGAGCGTCCCTTTCTGTTTCGATGATGTTCAAAACAGGACCACTGGACAAGAAGTGCGACGGAGTGAGATAATCCAAATCGTCTGGGTCTTCCATGAGGGCACATAAAGGTCTAGAATTAAGACACGCTTCCAATTGTGCTAAGAGCGTGCTGTACTCTTCGTAGGTGAGTTTTTGTTCTCCTACGACGCGACGTAGATGATATTTAAGACTCTTTACTGCTGCTTCCCAGAGTCCTCCAGCGCTCGGCCAAGATGGAGCGTTGAAGTGCCACTCTATGTCCATCATACTGATCTCTGATAGGAATTCTTCGTTTACTATTGATTTTAACTCCGTAAACTCTCTTTGTATAGTGTTGTTTGCTCCGATGAAGTTAGTGCCGTTGTCGCTCCATATATGCTTCGGGGCACCTCGTCTAGCTGCCATGCGACGTAATGCTGCCAGGAATGCTGATGTTGATAAGTCCGACACCAACTCCAGGTGTACGGCTTTCGTCACCATACAAACAAACACTGCAATATAGCCTTTAGTGGTCTTTATCCCTCGACCCTTGTTTGACTTGACGTCCACGTATCCAGTATAGTCGACGCCTGTTTGATAAAAAGCTCTCGTTGGGGTCACCCTTGATTGGGGTAGATCGCCCATTAGTTGGTGTTCTTTTACTGGGTTATGTCTTCTGCAGGTTACACACGATCGAAGTCGTTTCTTTACAGCTCGGTTCCCTCCTATAATCCAGAAAGTTTGGCGTAACCATGCTGATGTAATACGTGGGCCTCCATGATAAGTCATTTTATGCGCATGATCAATTAAAATGTCTGTAAAATGACTGCTGTGTGGGATGATGAGAGGATACATCATGCTTTGGCTTATGTTCGCATTTTTAAGCCTACCACCGACTCGTAATAGCCCCTCTTTGTCGAGAAATGGATTTAAAGACAGTGTTTTGCTTTTTGAATCGACAGTACCATTTTTCTTTAGGCTTTTTATTTCATCGGTAAATTCTGATTGCTGAATATTTTTTACAATAGTCGATTGTGATCTTCTGTATTCGCTTATTGTAAGGTACGATGGCTTATTATTGTCTCGACGTACAATACGTAAAATCCAAGCGAGTACTCGGATTGCGCGCGTCAGGTTGCTATGTCTACGTATGACGTCACCTACTATGTCAGTACTGCATGACGTTGTCGAGGCGTTTGCGTTCTTCACGTCACTGTGTGGCGTCATTGATAAGAGCGTTTGCTTTATTTGTTTGACTTCTTGATTTGTTTCATAATTGATCGATGTTGGTTGATTGTCAAACGTTGATAACCAAGTTGGCCCGGTCCACCAGAGAGGATGATGCTTAAGCTGTTTTGCTGTAATACCTCGACTAGCGCAGTCTGCCGGGTTCTCAGTAGTGTTGACGTAATTCCAACAATCGGCTGGTATGATTGGTGTTATTTGTGCGACGCGGTTTGCTACGTATGTCTTCCAACGCCCGGGGTCCCCTTGGAGCCAACCTAGAACGGCCGTGGAGTCTGACCAGCCATAAATCCTGACGTTGTGTTCAGGCAGGCATGCTAGTACGTTGCTCATCAGTTTTGATAATAAGAAGGCACCATTTAATTCAAGGCGGGGTAATGATACTGTTTTATTTGGAGAGATGAGCCTTGATTTTGCTGCTACTAACGTTACTGATGATGATGGCTTATGAGTTTTCTTAATTCTGCAATATATGACGCATGCGTATGCTTTGATCGATGCGTCACAAAAGCCATGCAACTCTATACTGTCATTTTTGCTCGTTTTCAGCCACCTTGCAACTTTAATATCGTTTATCTGCTCTAAATCGCTTTTGATTGTGTCCCAGTCTTTGTTGATTTTTTCAGGTAATTTGCTATCCCACTGTAGCTCTTTATGAAGCCAGACTTCTTGAAATAAGATCTTAAGTTTTGTGGAGACGGGTGACAACCATCCGAGAGGGTCAAATATTTTCGAAATATCTGACAACAGTTGCCGTTTTGTTGCTTGACCGGGAGACGTATCGATTTTTAATTTAAATTCAAATTGGTCGGTTTTAGGACACCAACGCAATCCTAACGTTTTTGTTGATTCTTCGTGCTTGAAATCGAAGACCTGTTGATAATTTTGCTGTGCTGTGTCAACTCCTTCTAATAGTTTTTGATTGTTAGAGTTCCACTTCCTTAGATTGAAGCCACCAGATCTCAGGAGTTTTGATAAGTCAGATTGAAGCTGCTTTGCTGTTTGAAGACTGTGGCTGCCGCTTAATAGGTCATCCATGTACAGATCTTCTTCCAGGACCTTACCAGCTGGACTGCAGGTGTAATTGTGACCCTCATCACTTGCTAACTGTTTAAGAGTCATCATGGCTAAGAACGGCGCTGCTTTTGTGCCGTAGGTAACCGTTGCTAATTGATAATCCTGCAGAACATCCCTAGAAGAGTCCCTCCATATGATTTTCTGGTACACCTGGTCTTCCAGGTGTAATTCGATCTGCCTAAACATTTTCTCAATGTCAGCTGTAAATGCGAACTCGTATTGTCTCCACTTCAAAATTAATTTTGATAAATCTTGCTGTAAGTTCGGACCCCTGTACATAACGTCATTCAAACTATGGCCAGTCGATGTTTTCGCTGACGCATTGAAGACGACTCGAAGCGATGTAGTAGTGGAGTCCGCGCGCCGCACACAATGATGAGGTAAATAGCAGTTTGGTGTCTTGTTACCGCTCGAGTCCGATGACCGCTGCATATGACCTAGTTCGATATATTCGTGAATAAATGATTTATAGTCACGAGCTATATTTTCGTTTCGTACAAATTTGTTTTCTAATTGTCGAAACTGTGCGACTGATTTTGCTTTAGAGTCTCCTAAAAGCTCCTTATGATTTGGTTTCAGGGGCAGTCTCACGATATACCGACCTTCATCATTGCGTGTGGTTGTTGCTTTGTAAAATTGGACGCACTGATCGTCTTCTTGTGACATGCTTGTGGTCTCCGTGATAACATCTTCTGTGTTCCAGAATCGCTCTAAATCTTCCACGTTGTTTAGTACAACGTTACACTGATAAGACTTTACATTCCCGCATAGGATCCATCCCAGGCGGGTCTGCTGTGCTATAGGTAATGAGTCATTTTCTCTGATTATACCATTTAAAATTATTGATGAGTAAATATCTGCACCTAATAATAAGTCGACGGGGCTGCTAACATTAAATTCTGGATCTGCTAAGTGTATATTTTGTAGAAATTGCCATGTTGGCTTTGGAAATGTGTTGTTAGGTAGGTTGTTTACTAAACTTTTCATAATAGGGACTTCCGTCGTGAATGTATAGTCGCCCTGCGCTGATGAGCATGTAATATGTATAATGCCCTTGCAATTATTTTCTTTAGCTCCTACACCAAAAATCACACCCTTACAACGTTGGCGAGGTAAACCTAGTTTTTGTGCCGCTCTCTCTGATATCAGCGACGTTTGCGACCCTTGATCTATAAGGGCGCGCATGATTTGAAAGGTACCGTCCACCGCTTGCACTTTGATCAATGCCGTTGCTAGGAGGACTTCGGCTATGCTAGTTTTGGGATTTTGTGCCACGTGACTCTCGTGCTGTCGCGGGTTGCCATCAGATTTTGGTGACTTTGCGAACGCCTCATGTAGCAACGTATTGTGGGGTTCTTTGCACTCATGGCATCGTTTTTCTGAAATGCAATCATTTCCGTTGTGGTTGTATAAACAATTGTTGCAATATTTTAATTTCGCAACTAAATTTTTCTTTTCGCTCGATTGCAATTTCAAAAAATCATTACAGTGGAATAATCCGTGCGCTTTATTGCACAATGGACATCCGGTGTACTTCATCGAACGATTTTTATTTGATGGTTGCTTGAATGTTTTGATAGGAGGTGATGATGATGATCCTTTATCCTTGCTGCTCGCGAAGGATTTGAAATGTTGTGACGGTTTAGATGGTTCTTGTTTACGCCTTGATGCTTCTAGGGCCGTAAATTTGGATTCTAAGAACTCTAAAAAATCCTTTAGGGTTGGCAAGTCCCTAGGCTTTGCTAATGATTGTATGTAATCGTCATAACTGCTGGAATCTAATTTTTGTGCTACAATGTGAACAACGAGAGGGTCCCATGTTGAGGTATCTACACCAAGGTTTTTTATAGCATAGATACATTCCTTCGTTGTGTCATGAATTTTCTTTATGTTCACTGCTGACTGTTGCTGCATAACAGGCAAATTCATGAGGATATTAACGTGAGAGGAGAAAATAATCTTAGTGTTGTTGTATCTGTGGTTTAGGATGTCCCAACAGACCTTGTAGTTCTCGGAGGTGATGTGAAGATGTTGAACTATCTTTTCAGCTTCTCCTTTGAGCTTGCTTTTGAGAAACTGCATTTTTTGAGCATCGTTTAAGGATCTATTGCTGTGTATGGACTCAATAAATAAGTCCTTGAAGGATAACCACTGGTGATAATTCCCATTGAAGGAGGGAATGTCCATCTGTGGGGTTGATTTTTCCTTGTGTGATACAGACCAAATCTTGCTATTTATGGTCTTTTTGATGAGTCTATATGTTTTTTCTAAATCCTTAAATCGTGCTTCATAATCCGTGTTGTCCTCCGTAGATATTGTGTCGATCTCCCAGTGAAGAGAGTCAATAACCGACCATCTTGATTGAATTGTTCGCAATGTATCCTCAAGTTCCCATTTCTCTGCGTCTTCTTCGAAGTTGATGGTTGACATGGAGTAACGAAAAGCTTTAAAATTGCTTTGCTGTTTACGAAGCATTTCATCTAGCTTAGATGCTTCTACCAATGTTTGTTGTGTGTTCGACTTCGGCGGCTGTTGATGATGAAATGTTGGTTGCGGATTAGATCCGCTAGGGAACTGTGAAGCGGGGCCTGTAGGAGGTCCCATTTGAGTAGCAGGCTTTATCAATGGAGACGTAGGCTTTTGCTCCAGCGTCAGATGTCCTGCTATGAACGCTCTTGTTTCATTGTAGAAACTTCTTGTTTTATGATAATAATCGCTAGTAAAATAGTCGTGATTTTGTTCTTCAAATTGATTCAGCTGATCATGATTACTTTCGAACTCTTGCCAATAAGAGTCCAAAGTTTTTAGCTTCCTGTTGATTGATTCAGGAGTTTTGCGATCTTTTCCATCCTTTTTAAAGTTTGTGAGCAAGGTTTTGATAGCATCCAGTATTTGGACTTGGTTTGCAATGATATTCTCCATCCTGCTGCTTTGGAGTTATTGATAAATGATAAGAGTAAAAAGGAAAGATCTTACTTGATGCTTATATAGCTAGCAAACGTGTCTCGGCTGCTGTGCTGAGTCGTTGGCTGCTTGTCTGTGACGCCGGACTGCTGGTGTCCGTAGGCGAAAGTTGAAGATACCTCGCGCTGCTGTGCGTGAGGGTGCTGTCTTCTGTGGATTGCTGTCCAGAGGGCGCATTAGAAACACTTTCACTGACGCGATTTCGAATGTTCCGAATAATACAGTCTTTTGTGAAGTGATCCCGCCTTTCCGGAGGCTCGAAGGACCATAAAGATGTACGGGCTACACCTGTAGTTGATAGTGATAGTTGATAGTAAAGTAAAATGCCGAAAATATGATAAAAGAAGAGTTTATTGAATTAACTGATTTATGCTAGTATGGAAATGATTGCTATGAGAGCACGCGGTTCGGCTACCAATCGTGAACTGAATTGTGTAAAATAAAAGTATCGAACCACGCGTTGATTGATGACTCGACTATATAATAAAAATGCACGGTTGCACCGTACACTTACTAACGTGAGTCCCCCACCAGGGGCCACAGCAGAGCCGGTTCGGGCGCGGAGTCCCCCGCGCAGACGGGGTGGGGGGCGCGTAACGGGGCGCACACCGACCGCCGCAGGAACGGCGTGCACTCCGTCGACCCCTACACGGCCCTCGTCAACAAGATACCTGCGAGGGGCGCTAAAAAGGTACGTTAAATTACCGAATTTCTTCAATATAGATGAACTTCGCTTCAATTACATCCTTAAGAGGTTTTGGTTGTAGCAATGTTTCTGAGTACCCCGGAAGATACGGTCGTGAGTTTATGTTATCTATGTATGTATGTACCGCCTTTGATTTAAAATTTTAAGGTCACATAACACTCAATAAATTACTTTTATTCTATGGAACCCCACACCAAATCATAATTGTTTATGACGTCATATCTGTCGGCACGGAATCGCATTTTTTCATGCTCTATCCTTTTCTGTCGCTTAGAATTTGCTAGAGCGAGAATGGTCGTAGCACTGCCGATGCTGCCGCGTGCACTTACGATATTTTTCTCGCTCTAGCAAATGATGTTTCTGAGCAACAGAAAAGGATAGAGAATGAAAAAATGCGATTCCGTGCTGACAGATGAGGCGTCATGTTATTAAAAATGGAATTCAACCTAAAATATTACTATAAATGTGAGATTTGCGTTATTTTCAAATGTTTTTTAGGGTTCCGTGCCCAAAGGGTGAAAACGGGACCCTATTACTACGTACGCCTACGTAGTCCGTCCGTCCTACCTATTTAGGGCTGTAACTTTTGAACCGTAATAGCTAGACAATTTTTTACAGGATATGCGTTATTACGGCGGATTTGTTAACAAATAATAAAAATGGCAAAAAGTTACAAATTAAGGTGGGTTCTCAACAGGAAACCAGTTTTTATAAACGTTTTTTCTTCTCGCTCTTTCGTAAAAACGGTAATACTTACAAGCATCAACTTGGTGTGATTATAGAGCAAACTCTACAGTATAACAACAAATAATAAAAACCGGCCAAGTGTGAGTTGGTCTCGCGCTAAAGATCCTGGAAAAAAAAATGTCATATCTTATGTTGCGTTGTGTGGTGGTGTGGTTCGGAACCCTCGGTGCGCGAGTAGCCCGACTCGCACTTGACCTGCTTTATTTAATAATATGATAAAATAATATGTTTTTTTGTAGGTTGTAATACCCTAGTGACGAATGTCAATCATTCGCGGAACCCGGCTGACTTTAACTTAAGGAATTGCAGCCCTGAATAACCAAACGTGAATTTTTCCATTAATCATTTGTTATTAATAAAACTTGCAGGTGAAGACGACTAAGGAGCTGTTAGAGCAGATACAGTCGCGAGGGAGCAAGCCGCTGCCGTCGCCGGGCTCCCCGGCCGACGACGATGACGTGGTCGTTGTGGAGGACGGTCAGTGATTATCTTACAACAGTACATCTATCAGAAGGCTATGAACAACTCATTGCTAACACAATCAAAGTTACCAATCAGTTTTACAGCTTGTACCGATGAGTTTTTTCTCCTCTGGCTTTTCGGTGAAGGAAAATTTCGTGAGGATATCTGCATGTTTAAATTTCGAGGCATGGATTGGCCATGTGCGAAGTGGGTGATGGAAACTGTCTAGTCTAGTGGCAGATATTTGATTTAACACTTTAACCACCTTTAACTCTTAAATGTTTTTCCCTTGCAGTATATCCAATCAAAGTGGACTCTCCCCTACGCAACGGCAGCCGCGACGCACCGTCCCCTCCCCCCGCAACCCCTCCGCCACCTCTACCCCCTCTAGAAGACGAGAGAGAATACGCCGACTGTACCTGCGGGGAGGAGGCTGACGATGACTGCCCCGCTGCCTCCCGCCTTCGGGTCCTACCCTACCAGGTCCGAGCGCTCCACCACGCATACCTCCCCGGCATCAACGGCACCCGAGCACCGACACACCCGCATCAGTTCGCTGTCAGAAAACTAACCGACCCCGAGAAACCTGACTTATTTACAAGCATCGTCCCTCTGTACAAATATTCTGATTACGCGGACGATTACTGCGTGAAGAATATGTCCCGGGTACCGCTGTGTACGCATCTGCCATGGACGGAGTTCGCACCTGCACCTCCCGAACCACCACCTCCGCCATCTCCACCCCCAATGAGGCCGTACCCCATCGAGGAACCGGTCAAAGAAGAAATCGAGGAGGAAATCGCTGATGACGAGAAAGTAGACTCCAAAGTTGACTACAACTGTCCGATCGAAGCCGAAATGGTCGGGGTACCTAATCTAGAACCCAGCGAGCGTTTAAAAGCACCTCTCCTATCTACGGAGGAAGTCAAACAGTTTGGTGCGACTGAGAAGACCGAAGTGGACGTTACGGACGATTTTAAAAGTGAACAGCGAGATCACAGGACGGTTGAAAGAACGAAAGTTGAATTAGACGGGAGAACATTGTTTTCTTTGTGTGAGAGTGCTATAGAATCAGTGCCGTTTACTTACAGTCAAACGTCCTCCGCGCCCGTAGTGACCCTTCCTGAAGACGATGGTGATGAAGTGTTAGAGTCTACGCTAAGGTCCGCTGAAGCGGAGTCTAGTGTAGACGAGCTCGGCCGTCCTCCTCGGCCAACTATGTTCACGGAATGGCACGAGTGTGCCAAGCTAGGTGACCTTATAGCTCTGCCGTACGTTGTGATCGACTGACGTGTGATCCTGTGATACTCCCCTCGTGCTAAGAGAAGTGCCAAATTGTTAAGGTGTTGTGCTGTTTGGTTGGTAGGAAATAGAGGGAATTCTGTTTGAGTTTCTTGCTTCCAATTATTGATGGTGTCTACTGGTTGTACTGAAAGTAGATAGATGTTTTAGCTGATTGGGATCTGAGGGGTGAAAATTTTACTTTGATTGGATGGTACAGACTCCAAAGATGGGACAGTACCAAAAACTTGCTGATAGGGATTTTATATGACATAGATTCAATTCATAAAAAAGATAACCTATCATTGTGATGGTGCTGTTTTGTAAAAATATCTGAAATTTTTCGTAAAATATTTTATAATTTCTTCTTCACTTTTGCTGCAAATTCTTTCCGATGGCAAGTTGAAACATTAAGGGCCTGTTTCACCACTTCTGGATCAGGTTATCTAACAGATCATTCGACTCATCTTTCATATGAAATATTGGTCCTTCTTAATATGCTGACACCTTTTTAAGGGAACGATCAGACCATCAAACTGAAGAACTTTCTCTATGGCACCAACATCGAAATCGCAAAAAAAATTCTCCTGTTCCATACAAAACTGCAAACCTACTCGGGCAAAATGTATGGGACAGCCAATTTTTTTTTTCGCGATTTCGATGTTGGTCTCATAGAGAAAGTTGTTCAGTTTGATAGTCTGATCATGCCCTTAAAAAATGGTCAGCATATTAAGAAGGACCCTGTATGTCAAACGATCGGTCAGATAAGCTTTTAAGAACTTACTCCAGAAGTGACGAAATAAGCCCCAAAATTAATATGATGACATGCAGAAATTTACTTTGATATGATGATTAGTTTTGGTGTCACAAGTTGTGTTGTTTTCAAATAATCAGTAATTTAAAAATATCTTTATTGTATCAAAATAAACATTTAAAAATGATTGCGATCCACAACTAGGATTCCTTATCCAAAAGTATAGCTAAAATATGTAGTATGATTTCAAAATTCAATCTACACTAATATTATAAAGAGGAAAGATTTGTACCTATTTTTGTATGTTTGTATGTTTGTAATGAATAGGCTCAATAAGTACTGGGCCGATTTAAAAAATTCTTTTACCAATAGAATGCTACATTCTTCCAATTTGACATAGGCTACATTTCATTTTGAAAAAAATTAGGGATCCTTGGTAAAATTTGAACAATGTAACCGAAGGTGTAGAAAAATGAGTCTTAAAATTTATTTGTCTACCCCGTGCGAAGCCGGGACGGGCTGCTAGTGTTTTACAAACCAGTATTGCGTTAGCTTCCAATTATATCGTTTACAAGATCGATGACATAATATGTAATACTACAAGGCAATTTTTAATTATTATTTCGATCCTGTGATGATCCATTCAAATTAAAGATTGATAAATTATGTCTCAATCGGGACTTGAACTTAATCTTCCAAACCGGGGAATTGCTTTTCCAATTTAGCAACTGAGCCCACTACACCAGAGAACGAAATTTGTCAACCTATTCGTCTTTAAGGGACATAGAGTTCTACGGGATCGGCTGTAATATGTTTTTAAATCACAAATATTTGATATCATATCCATTGTCTGAAATTAATTAACTAAATATTAAAAATCAGAATCGCTAATAACTGCCTAAAAACACCACATCGATTTGATACCGATTAAATCGGATAGTTACACAATCAGTGTTACGACACCTTGATCGACGGTTATCCACACAAAACGCACGATTAGTATGGGACGCCGTTCGCCACGTCGATGAGAAACGATGCGTAAGGCGTCCGTCCCTAAGCCACGGTTATAATCTAAGTAAAACAATATAAACCTTATAGTACGTAACATAGCGTCGTTTTTGTAGTAAAGGAGAATCGCGCCCGCGCCTCCAGGTGACGTCGCCTGGAGGCGCGGGCGTTATTCTCCAAACGACGCTATGCTACGTACTATAGGGTTTATAATTGTGTTACTTTGACTATCCGCCACCGCCACACATCTCTTCTGTAACCCCATCTCACCATATACTCAGTTCAGATCAATATAACAAACAGAATATCTTTCTAACTTCTACAACCAAAACAGTCAACACCAAAGGTCCGAGGATGCCCGACCAAAGTTTCAGTTGACTCTCAAAGTTCCATGTGGCCTTACTTTAGATTATAAGTATAAATTGTACATACAGTTTGTTAGTATAAGTTCTCGAATAATGTATATACAGCTCCTAAGTTAGTTAATGTAGGTAGGTCGAAAGAAATGGTGCGTGATTATTATAATCTTGTTCGGGTTTGAGATTTGCGTGGAATTTAGTTTTTTGTTGGATCTGCCAAAAAATATTCTACAGTCAAATAGCCAAGTCATAAAACAAAATTATGCAAATTTTTAATTACTACCAAAATTTTAATGGTACGTTCAGACAATGAAATTAAAAAAAACCTGTAAAAGAAACAAAGTTTTTGGGCTTCATAGAAAATGGATCGACTGATCCGCACTTTTGTATGGAAGGCCCAATTTGCGTGATTGCTATCGTGCGTGGTAGCATCGGCGATGCTGCGATATTTCTCGCTCTAGCAAATGACGTTCCTGAGTGGCAGAAAAGGATAGAGCATGAAAAAATGCGATTCCATAGATAGAAAAGTTAGGAAAGAAATGGAAGTGTTGTTATTTTTTTGGCAGATTCACAAAATTTTCATGCGAAAGATTTTGAAAGAAATTTGTTCAAACTTGCGCACGCTCAATATTGGGACGTGCGAGCCACTTCCAAGCTTTTAAAGTTAAAAAAAAGATTTAATAGTCTTTATTTATATTATTTAGTCACGCGTCCACTGATGTGTTTAGTCATGTATTTATTTTTTATTGTTTTTGGCGGGAAAAAACTTTTGCGGTGGATCTAAGCGTTGTGATATTAAATATACTGCGAGTAATTACAAAAGATTAAAAAAATACATTTTACGTTACTTAAATTCTGATTATTGATTATGTGAAAATCTGATGTTTTTCTCGCAGGGTTTTCTGGTCTAAAATGTACTAATCAGTCATTGGATAATGTACTATGGGGAACTTGCACAGTTTTATATTTTTAGTGTATCATAAAAATTTTAGGCTTACATAACTAAAAATACCAAAAACAAAATTGATAAAATATGCACAAATCATTTATTTCTTGCAAATCAAAAGTTGACTTCAAATTCCGCGCCAAAACGCTCACTGCCATGACGTGACGTCACTCCTTTTCATGACGCGTGAAGCTCATTACAAATCATGCGCTATAATATGTTGCCGTACTCTTCAAACGCGTGCAAGTTGCTAATCGCTTCGTCACTGCGCTGATTGGTGTTTCAAATTACGTTCCAATCCACGTAACTTATAATTGAAATATTTCATAAAAAAAAAAACTAGAATAATTCTTTCAATAATGTTCTATTCACAACAATTCAAACAAAAATTTTTTTTTTTTGCAATGACTAATACAGCGTTGCTCAGGGAGCAGTTACTGCTTTTTACTGCGAACTATTGGAGGGACCACGAAGGGTCTACCGAGCCAAATGAATGAACTTAAGCAACCGATCTAGGGGCACCCCGAAGGATACGGACCTCGGCATAGGACGTTGCTGGGGCTACGCGGCGGATTGGGTAGCTGGGATCGGTGAGAAATAATGTTGGTGCAAGTTCCCCATTGTTTGATAGACAGACAGCAAAAAAAAAACCCTCGTGAGGAACATAATGACATTCTCCAAGACTTGATTCGAAATTGACTGAAGTTGTCTTCCTATTATCACCGTATTCTATTGCATTTGAAATACAATGATTCTGCCATTAGTCCTTTACATTAAACATGTTTAATAAAGAGTCAATCAACCAAATCCGCCCACATCAACCCACTACTGGACATAGGCCCTTTTATTGTGCGATTCCTCACGGTTCTGTGCTAATCAGATCCAATGCGAACCCATCACTCTCACAATGTCATCGGACCAAGGTGCTGGTGGCCTACCCCGTCTCTCTCTTGACCACCACTCTGATATTGCCTTGGTCCACGGGCCGTCTTCCAGTCCAGCCAAGAGTCCTGCCCATCTCCACTTCAACTTTGTGATCCGCTAAGTGTACCTAATTTCAAATACCTATGTCTAAGTCAAGCCTGTCGCACATTTTTCCTTTTAACCTTTTAACCGCCGAATATGTTTCATTGCACGTTGACCCCAGCGCTGATCATATAAAAACATACAAGGTGTCACAAAAGTAAAAATAAACATTTAATACTTTTAAGGAGGTTGTTTAGACCATCAAACTGAACAACTTTCACGATGGGACCAACATCGAAATCGCGAAAAAGTAAATCAGCTGTCCCATACATTTAGCTCAAGTTGATTTGTAGTTTAGTATGGAACATGCGATTTTTTTTTCGCGATTTCGTTATTGGTCCCATAGTAAAAGTTGTTCAGTTTGGTGGTCTAAACCACCCCCTCAAATGTTTATTTGTATTTTTGTAACACCTTGTATAGTCTTTATGAGACGGCGGCGTTGTGAGTTCAATGTGGTAAGTCCATGGATTTAGAATGATAAAGGATACCAATCCTCCTTACAAGCATGGAAACACGAAAATTTGCCATGGCGGTCGGTAATGTTCAACCTTCTTTCGTACGTCGATGTTTCAAACTTTAGGTTTGTCTCTTTCTGTCAGAACAAAAATTAAATAAAAACTCTTTTTAATTTTCGTCATTGGATTAGAAAGGGACAAACCTTCAACGACGATGGAAACGTACGAAAGAAGGTTGAACATTAACGACCGCCAAGGAGTATTTTCATGTTTCACCGCGACCGTGACAATACCTATTTCCAACTTCCTGGGTACGTCTTATATTTCCTTTGACTAATTATTATAAGGACTAGCGTTGTGGTAGCATTTCCCCTCTGCCACGGTATAAGCACAATTGATCTTGTGCATTTACATTCAATTTAACATCTTATCACTAAACGAGACAGCCTATAATTGTGTAATAATAACTTCGAACTTGGAACGTTTGGGGTTCACACGATACTACTTTTCATGATTTTTAACATTCAAAATTAGAATCTAAAGTTATGGGGAATAAAATCCAAAGTTGCGGATTTCATGTTACCTCGCCCCCCGCAAAAAGGGGCAGAAATGTTTGTTAGTAGAATTACACGCGTAACCAGTCCACATATAAATAGTATATTTCAGACCATGACAGTTAAAAGGTACCTCCAAAACGCTATTGGATCGTCGACAATCTTACAGTTCTCGTGGAGACGTAGCCTTCACCGGTTCACTGTAATATTTACCTTTTGCGATTCACACTAGATTCAATTTGGTTCACATTGAACGAAATTATATTTCTTAGGTACATTTTTATCAGTTTTAGCGCATGTTGTATGGAGATGATTCTTCTGTACTTATTTTTAGGTGTTCTCTGTCAAAAATCTTCTGTCTCTGCTCAAAAAACATCAGATTTCGTCACATAATTAGTTACTCGTATTTACGTTCTACATGGGTCCTTTTCCGCTAACTGTGTTTAGGGGGATGATCAGACCATCAGACTAAACAACTTTGTGTATGAAACTAACATCTAAATGGCGAGAAAAAAAGAAATCTGCTGTAATTTTGGTCCAATCGGTCGGAAAGGAATAAAAACGGTGTTTTGGATTTGGATGCGATTTCGATGTTGGTCCCAAAAAGTTGTTCAGTTTTATGGTCTGATCATCCCTATAAAAACAGTCAGCATATTAAGAAGGACCTGACATAATTCTAAAATTCTTTCCGATCCACCAAAATATTTTGTACGGAAAAGTTTCCGATGTAAGACAAAAGAATAATCTTTAGACTGTTTCATATTGAGTTGTCCTGTTACCGAATGTGATTTATAAAAATGAAAAAAATTAGGTAATTAATAATAATAGGAGTTCCAATTGTATATTATACATATATATTGCTATATATCATTCGTCAAATATCAGACAAAGTTGAAGCTTGCAACGTATGACGTATCTAATGACCACTAGATTGGGCAACACCGAAATTGTATAAAGTTAGAGTAGTTTTAATAAAATCTAGTAACACAGATTGGTGGACCGATAATTATTAGATTTTCAGATGTCATAGAAAGATTTTACCTTACACTAATATTGTGATCCTGAAGTCCTCTCTGGGCCTATTCAAAAACCCAGAGAGGACGAAAGGAATAACAATAAGTAATTCGGATTACAATAAAATATAAATGAAACTTACTGTATACAATTTCGGTGGAGTCCAAACAATATTTCGATATTTAGATTTAGTAAAATAATAGCATTCGAAAGTATCTACAGTTTACAAGACAAGAATTTGCGTTTTACAACAAAAAAATATCAACATTCAAACCCAAATAAAAGCACGATTTCATTTAACAAACACATCTTTGCGATTAGCTCTTATCTGAATTCTACAATTTTATTTGTTTACAAAACGCAATAACGTTTGTAACTATCACATTTTGATTACTTTTTCAACAATATTTACCTGATTGTTAAATCAATTTGTTTGATAGATATCTCTTCCATGTCTATACCATATATTTTTTCTTAACTCCCATGCTGCAAACCATTAAGTACAAAATAGACTTACAACAATTCTAAAACAATGTAGATTAAATATTATGAATGATAACAGACCATTTGACATATTTTGTATGAAAGATATGTAAGATAAGCTATCAAGAACTGATTCAGAAGTGGTGCAACAGGTTCTAAGAGTTACAAAGCCCCTGATAGGAGAGATTGTGTTCACAATTCATATCCGCCACCATTGACTTAGCAATTACTGGACGTAGGGTCCTCGCTCGAAAGTGTCCGAATCAAAAGAGCACCAAAACGTATAAAAAGAACCAATTACGTTTATTATCTTCGTTTGACCGGCCGACTACGCGCACGCGCGCCTGCGCGCCTGGCCCATTTCGCCACTTCTGGATAAGTTCTTAATAGCTTATATGACAGATCGTTTGACATATTTCATGTGAAATATGTGTCAAACGATCAGGATACTGTCAGATAACCTGATCCAGGATGGGGTAAAAGCTACGCAAGCAAAATGAAAAAGAATTTCAGCATTTTCACTGTTTATATTACTATTCACGTACTTAAGTTTGTGTAGGTTAGTCTCGGACACTTTTTTCAAGAATTTTGTACTAGACCCGTCGTCCATTATTTTGTATGTCAATGTCCGCCACTGAATTTTTCCTCCTTACCTCACAGGCTTTTTATTTTGGAACAATATCCGTAAAATAATCTAAATACTGCATTTAAAAATAATTTAATAAACTCGTCTTGCGAACTATAGATACATATTGCATTTGCTATTATTTTAAACGATCTTAAAATTAATTTCTAACATTTAAAGCTGGTTGCGAAATGAACGTAAAAGTTTGGCAGTCCCGTATGAATGTTGATTTTTTCCAAAAATGTTTTTTGTTGAGTGTTTCTGTTTGTTGGTATGGGCTGTCGACTTGCTAAGTTTAGTGGGTCTGTCTATTTGATTCAGGATATCGTAAAAGATTGTAAAGAATTATTGTTTAAAACATTAGGTTGCTATTGCATAGATTTATCAGATAAAAAACTAACATTAATCTGAGACCACCACGACACCATCGATCGTGATCGATTTGTAACACCACTGGATTTTCGGTGAAGGAAAACATCGTGAGGAAACCAGCATGCTTCAATTTCGATGCATGTACATTACTGTCCATTACAAGTGGCGACGGGCTCACTCCCCGTCACACTGGACAAAGTTTCGGTACTACTGGTGAAACGTGGATGTTCTGAAGTTTCAGAATATCTCTTGACTCCCTCGAAGAATATAGTCGTGAGCATATGCTTATGCTATTAATCTGAGTTGGTAATGGAATAGCAATCTCTAACCTTAAAAGTTTGATTTGTAATTGAAAAACTATCTCTGTTTTTTTTAGCGGATCCTTATGTTAGAAACGGCTAAAATATTTTTTAATGATCAAAGTTAATATTTCTTTAATATTCCTAGGTATTTTGTCGTTTTTGTTTGTGGTGCAACCACATTTTCCTTGCCAAAACTAAGTTGTAAAATTTTTTCGTTAAAGTCTTGGCTAAATTAGTAAGTATGAGAGAAGTAACGAAAGTTGGGAAAAACGATAACACAGTCGCCATCAGATATATCGTAGCATACAAGGTATTCAAATATTTCTGAGCAGTGCTAATTTTCAATAAATTCTATACAGTATATGTAAATATCGGAACAACATATTTTCAATTATTTCTTTACTATGTTATTTAAAATTGAAATGTATAACAACGGAGTAAGGTCTTTTTTCCTAAACTGCTAACTTCAGATATTTTTAATTGGTTATGTGTAAAGAATTTATTGAAAATTAGAACTGCTTAGAAATATTTGACTACCTTGTTTGCTACGATATATCTGATGGCGACATTACAAGTTTTACTGTTTTTGAAACTCAATTATTCTAACCAACTTCTTCAATTTTTTAAAGAAAACCGCTCGTACATTACTTTCAGGATCTACAGGATGAAATTGATATCATTAGCATCCTTTTAAACTAAGAGTACCCATCAAACCGAACAACTTGGTGTTGCATACATGTGCGTCGAGTAAGCACTGCAGTTTAGTATGGAACTGCAGATTTTTTTGTTGCTCAAGATAAAGTATGTGTCCAGAATGAGCCTCACGCTTTCTTAGGTTGGTGTGCGTGAGGCGTCATACGAATTATCTCTGTGTACGTGTATAGCGATACGGTTTATTACCGAGAGTTCGGTGATATTTTTTTCGACTCGTTCGTAGCTCCGTATGTCTATCACATCACTTCTCCAACTTTCATATCTTCCGACTTCATTTTCTTTTTATGTAATCCTAGCATTTATCTAATAATTCAGTTGATTTGAGTACTATTTAGTGTTTTATGAATCTTTCTAGATTTCTCTAAGGAATGATTGTTAAAATATTTTTTGTTTTAAGCTCTCTTTTGTTTTTTTGTTATATAATTTTTTTTTGTTGTAAAAATTAGTTAATGAGACTTAACAAGTGTGATAGGATGTTTTATAGTGTTGATTGTTAAAATTATCATGTTTAGGGTGCAACTACGCGCATCGAACTGTGCCTGTGGTGTGTTTATACCCTTATGTTCTGCCACAGAAAAGCTTGCAAGCATTAAACATGTTTTTGACGTTTCCAATAAATATTATGAATCTTTTACGGTCAGTTGCACGTACGTTCATTAAAGTTAATCCTCCATTAAATCTCTGGCTAGCTTTTACTATGTCAAGAAGACAAAAAGTGACAGCAAGAGATTTAATGGAGAATTAACTTTAATGAACGTACGTGCAACTGGCAGTAAAACATGTATATTGCTTGTTTTTAAAGTTAATCACAGCATTTAAAGTTCATATATGTTTGTCAATAGACTTATTGTTATTGCAAAATATGTCTTAAGCCGTACAAAATAGGAGACAGACCCACTAAATCGTTAGCCGTAAAAAAGGCCTTAGAGTAAGAGCGGGCGAGTCCTGGTGGCGAGCTTGTATTGTCTGGACTAAACCCGATGCCTTGTTGGACTTGATCCAAGTTTTTGGTAAAATATAAAAGCAAAATATATGTGTTTTTATTACGACAATTTTTTTTATTTCTATTGTCTTTCTAACCCAGTTAACTTGTGTAATATTTTAAAATTAGTTGGAGACTGTAGATTCTAGTTTGAGTGCAAGGTTTGTGGGATATGTACTTAGACAATATAGCTAGGGACCAGCCTTGCGGTAGCATTTCCCCTCTGAGTCTTCCACGTTACATACATTGCATACAATTTTATACCTTATCACTAAACGAGACAAAAATAACTACAAACTAGTCGCGTTGGGGTTCTTACGAGACTATTTTTATCAATCAAAATTAGAATCTTAAGTAACGGAAATCTAAGTTGCGGATCTCGTGCTACTTTATATACGGGACCAACAGAGATATCATGAAAAAATTCAGCTACATTCAGGTAGAGTAGGATTGCAGATTTGTATGGAACAACATTTTAGGCAATTTGTAGTCGACAATTAAAGTCAATGAAATTTTTCAAAAACTATCTTTTCACTAATCTCTATGCTTGTATGTTACAGATTTTCGTTAAAATAGTATATAGTTTTAAAGTTACAGTGCCTCAAAGATTTCCATACAAATCTTAAATTAATCTAGCACTAAAACTGTATTTTAACGAAAACCTGACTTCATACAAACAGAGAAAAATTTCATTTACTTAATTGGCCAGCATTGAAAATATCACCGGACTTCGTTTGTATGGAGCGCGCATTTAGGCATTCGGAATACGGTTTACGGTTAGGGGATTGAGGCAAATGGAAATAAACATTTAATACATTTCTACGTTTTGATCTTTTAAAACGATATTTTTTTTTATTTAAAAGAAACACTTGTCAGTTAATAAAATTTATTAATAATGATAAAAATTACAATAGTATTTATTTATACACAATTTTTTAAATTGTCACTTCGATTCACTTACATTTACAATATCATTAATGGCACATTGTTAGTTATACGCGATTGCTTTAAAATATAAGTTTTTCAAAATTCTTATAAAAATTTAATTTCTTTCGATAAATATTGAGATTCAAAGTTAGAGATTACTAGCCAGTTAAAATTTAAGTTAAAAAAATACCAATAAACTTGCAGATCTCAGATACTATGCTTTTAAGAAGTATTGAGACTTCATAGTTATAAAATCTTAAGGAATTAATAACATTTACAACTTTCTTATTACGAGCATTGGGCTCTTGAAACGGAGGTCGTGGGTTCGATTCCCAAGGGGGACACCCTTGTGATATGTCTCTTTGTGCGTTTTTCCCCAGTTGGTTAGGACGTTGCAGGCCGAATCACCTGATTGTCTGAAAAGAACGATGATTCCGCGCTTCGGATGGCGCGTTAAGCCATTGGTCCCGGCTACTATCGCTCGTGGTAGTAGTCGTTACACAAAAACCACGTCAGAGGCCGTAAGGCGGTCTGAAAAAACTCCGACGAGAAGAATGGCACAAATTAATGTTGAAGATTTAAAGGTCTTTCTCCTTTTGAAATCCATAGAACATACATTGTAAAATGGAAGACATTGTTTATCGAAAAACTATTCAGAATCACTGGATTTATTCAAAAGAATAACTATATAATAATGCTATGGCCATAGAATTTTCAAGGTCAAGCTGACCTTTTAAAAATTTAAAAACCTAACTTTAAACACAGTACATTTAAAATCAAGCTGGATACCATGTCAGATGTCCATGACCTTTGTATCTCCCTAAGAAATTTTTCTTACAAATTCTTCATTTCTTCTTTTGTTTGTTAAAAACGCGTTTTTCACCTATTTTCATAGCTTGACTTAGTGTGACACACCTGCCGAATTTACGCGTCTACTAATAAAAATGGCGCGTAATAGTGTGTCATTGGACGCAGATGAGTACTGAATATCAAGTCACGCGTATTTTCGGCTGCGTAAATTCGGCAGTGTCATCACACTTAAATGTAATGTGCTTAAATTGTAATAAAATTAGTCAAGGTCACGTGACCTTGACAAACAAGGTCAAGGTTACATAATAACGCAAGGCATGGCGCAGCAGAGCGGCAGACAGATCGGCACCGCAGTTTTCTTCTCGGAGTGCTTCTCTTTGCTTCGGGAGCCAGACTCGTATTCGTACATACCGCGGCCCGATGCGTATGCGCCGCCTCCTTGTTGCATTGCCTGTGGGGAACATGTTTTTTGTAGCTAAATTATAACACACTCTTTGACTGAACAGGTTTTTTTATATCTCTAAGCCCCACCAGCCCCGGATCTGGTGGGGGGTCAAACTGAAGCCCACGTCCCGGGCAGCCTACTGCTACCAATTTCTACTGCAGTTATCATTTCATACAAATGGGAAAAACTCACAAGAAGATGAAGAAGCATGTGCGGTACTGAGTGGGTGCAAGTGAGAGAGGACTAAACCATTGCCTACTGTTTTCTGCCACCCGTATGCCATAAGAGGGTGAGGTTATCATTAAAATTGGTGGCATGGGAGTGTTTATACTGTGTGTAATGTGGTAAATGCCTGGTAGAATGTGTGAAGGGAAAAAAAATAAATGTATTTTCCAATGTAAATTGAAAGTGGTATTGAGAGTGGTATATTTTCTTTGACGAAGCCTGTTGCGGATGTGAGTATTGTATTACCTTTGACGAAGCCTATTGTGGATAGGTACGCACTTTGTATAATATACATTCTATAATAAAAATAAATTGGGATGTAAATTATTACAAGTTGCAAAAGAAAGTTAAATAACTTTTTTCGGTGTCACTATATAAACCCAAGGTTGGTTAATCACAAGGTCAGTTAACCCCAAGGTCACGAAAACTCCATACTTACACTAGCCTGGTACGCAGCGGGTTCCGGCTTCTTGCTGAATGGCGTGTGGCCGGGCGGGTAGTAGACTGCAGGTCCCGCCACGTTCCTGCTGTTACCGGGCGGCGCTGGCTTGACCGCGTTGTTGTTATTTTGGTTCTGAGTGGACCGCTCGTGCGTTACTTGCACTTTGCGTTGGACCATGCCGTCGGGTTGGGTGGGGAATCTCTGGAAAGTTGATAGTTAATGTCAATTAACAGAAGTGACGATGTAAAAAGTGTGTAAATGGATTTCTTCCAGTTAGTTTCCTTAGCACTGTTAGTAGAATCTACCTAAGCTGTAAAATAAGTGTAAAATATCAGGTTCGGATTATGTTTTCTATAGATGTTTTATGATCAACGGATTGGCTGTGGTGCTTGATAAATATGGTTTTTTTGCACATACAATTATTTATATTTTAAGCCATCAATTTCTGTCCAATCTGAAAGAATTATTCAATTACATGTGTCGAGTTTTGGAGATGTATGGACACTATCTTGAGTGTTCGGGTTCCGTCTGAATATATTTGATCAGAATTGGTAGATGACACGTCATGTACCAATGAGATTTTCTAACTTATGTACGTAATACCGACTGCTCCCATAAGGTGAAGAGACACATCGTGAGGAAACCTGCATACGCTGAAGAAGATATTCTAATGGGTATGTGTAGTACACCAATCCGCATTGTGCACGCGAAGTGGACTGATGCCAATACACTCTCAGGCCTGTGCCGTGCAGAGGGACGTATACAGGGTTCAACTTAATATGCTGACAGTTTTTTAAGAGGTTCAGACCATCAAACTGAACAACTTTCTCTATGGGACCAATAGAGAAATCGCGAAAAAAAAATCAGCTGTCCCATACAATTGGGTAGAGTAAGATTTCAGTTTAGTATGGAACATCTGTATTTTTTTTCGCGATTTCGACATTGGTCCCTTAGAGAAAGTTTTTCAGTTTGACGGACTGATCATCCCCTTAAAAAAGTGTCAGCATATTAAGAAGGACCCTATATACGGTGATAATGATTGAGCTATTAAAGTTTTTTTACTTTCTCTTCATTCGATTTACTCCTTAACTGACACTAGGTTTTCTGGAGAACCTCGCACCTATCTATGGCCAGTAAGTAAATCATTTCACTAGCTAGTCATGTTTAGCAGTAAAACTTACCGCCTCAGGGAAGTCTGCTAGCAAATCGTCCAGCTTCTTCGGCGTCTGCTGATTGGAGGGTGATGGCGTAGTTGGACGCGGGAAGGGCGCGGGGGAGGGGGACGTGTACCGGTCGGGGCCCCCGGGCGCGGGGGGGTACCGCTCAGTGCCCCCCGGGGGGTACCGCTCCGTCGTGTTCTGAGCTGAGTAGGTCGTCTCCGAGTACTTGTACGATGTTGGACCCTGTGGAAGATGACAATTCAAATAAAATAATCAAATTATAACAACCGTTTGACCCCTTTTTTCAATTCTTTACTTTCTAGGACAAATAAATAATTTAATCTTCTATTAAGAACAATTAATTACTTGGAACTAGAATACTAATTTGTTTTTGATTGAAGACCCATTGTCTACGGTCAAGAGTCACTTGTGTAACAAAAAAATGAACACAATTTTTCAATTTCAATTCAAGATTTTTTTTGTTCTTTCAGCAAGAAAATATTAGTTTCGATATATGAGAGCGCCATATTCTTGATTAAATGCGATTTGCTTTCACAAACGCCAATATGTCTTATTTCAAGAAATCCTTTTTATCGTTGACTCCATAGTGAAAGTTGTTCAGTTTGATGGTCTGAAGCACCCTTTTGAGTATTACTGTTGTTTTGTTACACCCTGTATAACAGATCACCATCATCAGTTCTTAAGACCCTATGTGGGACAGGAATAGGCCTCTCCCGCCATATTCCTCATCTCTCTATCTCTCAGCGCTTTATTCTATTCTTTTATTCTTTCTACATCTCGTTGATCCAGTCAACAGTCTTACAGCTTGGCAAAGAAGAGTTTAGAGAAAATGAGGGCTCCACTTTCTTTGCAAAAACGTCAAAATCACGGATAACCTGGCAAAACCATCCTTTTGTATTAAAATAATTAGTTATAAAAGTCACTGCTCGATTATAGAAACTATTTTTGGCCAAGCTGTACGTAAATACTATGCCCATACATGGTAGCCACTCCATAACTCCATAAGCCTTCGGTTCTTAGACAGATGTGACCAGCTCATAGCCACTTTGATATCTGTCCTGTTTATACCACGTGTTATGGGGATATAATTCGGAGCGCGCTCCATACAAACGTACTATGGTGATATTTTCAATACTAACTAATGGAAGTCAATGAAATTTTGCTTAAACAATCTTGAAACAAATATCTATGCTTGTATGGAGTCAGATTTTCGTTAAAATATACAGTTTCAATGCTGGGATTAATTTAAGATTTGTATGAAAATCTTTGAGGCACTGTAACTTTTAAACTATACATTTTAACGAAAATCCGACTCTATACAAGCATAGAAATTTGTTTTTAGATTGATTATGAAAAATTTAATTGAGTTTAATTGGTTAGTATTGAAAATATCACCATAGTACTTCAGAATAAGCGCAAAACCTCATACACCCCAACTGATTTATAACAAAATAATTACCTAGATTGAAACAACAATTTCATTATTTTGACAGTAAAAATCTAAAGTTAATCGCATTTTAAGTTTTCAGGCAAAAATGATTTGTTATCATTTCAGCAATGAATGAAAGCGCTAGCGTGCTCGTGGATACATTTTAAGAATCTTGTTTTGGTAGTAAGTAGGGTGAGAGCACCCGAGCGGTGGGTTGAGATGGAGTTCAGTAAATTTTAAATTTTACAAACTAATTATTTAATATTTTGATATAAATTACCTATGTTGACTTTCTAGTTTTGCGTTAATTCATTAACACGTATGTAAAAGATTATTCAAATAATAGTAAGAACTCACGTATGGGCCATGTCCATTGTGCGGCTCGGCGTTGGCGGGGATTAGTTTGGTTTCATTCGATGGAGTCGGGTACACCATGCGCTCGTTGGTGTGCTCTGTTATAACATTAATTTCAGGTACAATACCATTATAAATTGAACATAGGAAATATAATAATCGGAAAACACTTTAAGATACATTTTATGCGC
This sequence comes from Agonopterix alstromeriana, assembly GCA_963924505.1. NCBI lineage: Eukaryota > Metazoa > Arthropoda > Insecta > Lepidoptera > Depressariidae > Agonopterix > Agonopterix alstromeriana. Next base: position 9,677,298 of record OZ004685.1, on the reverse strand, counting down.
CATCATCACAATTTTAAAAAGTGCTACTCGAATAAACTACCGAAGCAATTTTTGTAAATCTATGATATTGTGATGAAGGGCGCCACTGAATGGTAAAAGGAGCCTTAATGAAAATTTCTCACAGCTTTACACAAATAATTGGTAAAAAATACAATGTAAAATTAATATTTACCTATTTCCTATACAAATTAATATTTAACCGATTTTGATGAATCTTGATAAATAAAAAGCAAGAATTTCAAAGCAAGAAAACATCACCGATATGTGTGCTTGCGTTAAATATGTAGAAGCAGAAAATTCAAGGTCAACTGACCTTAAATTTCAAGGTCACTAGGTCAGACCTTAATGTTTCTGCTATTAAAAGTACAGCCACACAAAGTGGCCTTGATGATTAAAAAAATGATTCAGGGAAAATTTCTGAAAAGAGTGCAATTATGTACAGACGGCGACACAACAAGCTATGTATACAAAACCAACGTAAGCTGGCCGCGCGACGTTACGTTACTCGAACTACGCGCTGCCAGCTTATAATGGTTTTGTATAGCTTGATGTGTCGCCGTGTGTACCAACGTAAATAAAGTGTTAAATAAATAAATAATTATTACCATCAGCAGAAGTAACATGTCTGTACTCCCTGATGTGAGAGTTGCAATGCGAGCAGTACTGACAACCACCCAGCGATGGGGACGGAGGTACAGCCTTCGTAGTGTTTGACCTGCAATGGAAATTTCGAATTAATGTAAAAGTCCATTTTCCTTCAACCTTTTTTAAATGAAACACATTTCTTCTTATAACTTGTCCTGTTGAATCGTTACTAACATGGACATCTCCACCTGCAGTTCTTTCGACTGTGTGAGGAGTAGGATCGTAGTTTAACATGTCAAATTATTAAAAATTTTGAAAAGTTCAGTCTACATTTAAATTATGTTAAATGCAGCATATAAATTAAGTGAGGTAAAATAATTTAACAGAAAAACTATTTTAGGCCTTTACTGTGCCTAATTTCATGGTAAAATTTAAAGTTGACCTTGACCTTTGAAATTATTATTTAGCTGACCTTCAAAGAGGTAAGCATTTTTTAGTCGAGAGCAAAATGTTACCACAATATAGGTCCCAAAAGGCTGGCTTCACGCAACGAGTTAAACAGGTGCACACATAGGTACGGACACAAAATGGATAGATAGATAAGATATTACTGGCGTGTACGACTGACTTGATGCGAAATTGGCGCACGTGCGCGTCTGTGTGCGTGCGCTCGCTCGTTTGTATGAAGCCGCCCTTCTAGGATATTTTGTAATTTATTATGCTTAAAACCTTCAAAGCCTTCGACTGCCAAATGACCGGCAAACAATTGTATTATAACCAAGACAGTGGCTTTCATTTAACGTGATCACGTGGCCCATATAAAGTCTTGTTAGTAACTTTTTCTGTAAATAAAACTCACGAGGATCGCATATTCTCCGAGGAGCTGACGTAGGTATGTTGATGATCGGCGTGGTGCGGGAGCGGCACGCTGGTGGGGTCCTGGTCGGCGGGGACTTCATACGTGTACGTCTTCACTGTTGTCGTCACTTTGTTCATGGGCGTGCCCGAGCGGGAGAGCTGTGGATTGACGTTACAACATATAAAATACTAAAAAAATTACAAGGATTATAATAGTCGAAGGACAGCGTGAAGGTAACTCAGAGATACAGAGCTAAGTCGTGGATGAGCAGGTCAAGGGTTTTAATCCCAGTAGGTAAAGAGTTTCTTTTATTAATCAAGAGGTTGTTCTCACAGGCACATGTTATAATGTTGTTCTGATACATATAAACTGAACAGGGTTTATAATCTTTTATTTGAATTAAATACTGTACACTATTTGTAGCTCTGTCTTTCTCATGGATGAAGTTCGAGGTTGGTAAGGGATAACGTATTACGTATCTATTGCTGGCTTTTTTGGGTGAACGTAACACCACCTGACACCAATCATTGTGGAATAAAATAGGTACTTAAATTATTTTTAGACTTAAGAATAAGTAGTTACTCTTTGTCAGCTTTCAATATACAGGCACAAAGAACACTTCTCATAAGATGTCATTACATTGCCTGAAAATACTTAAATCTATGTGACCGTAACTTACAGTGCCTGTGGTGGGCAATTGATGGCAGTGCGAGCAGCTGGCGGGTGGGACTGCTAGAGGCATGGCTGGAGATATCTGTGATGGAACCACTCGCGACTCTGCAATGATGATAAACAAATAAATATTATGATCTTTATTTTAACAGATAAACTTTTATATAAATAAAACGTTATGTATGGGTACTTAGTTGAACTGGCGACCGAGACTCGCGGTCACACCGGTTTCTCAAAGGATACACGGGGATGCTCACACTGTGCGCACTGGCACGGAATATTATAATAGTACATGCAGAATATGCAATACCTGTTTCCCCCTAACTTCACATACCGCACCTTAGACCTTACTTTAGGGGAGATTTTAGAGGTTCCGAGCAAGAACCATAACAGCAGGCGCACGGGACGGTGCTCATCTTGTTTCTGTAGCAGTACTATTCAAGTATTGTGGGAGTGCTACTGGTTAGAGTCATTACATCCAACTGATTCTTTGATAAGAAACTAGAGATTGTACCTAGTGTTTAGTTAAACACACTTAAAATATCCTGTGTAACGTATCAACTTTTGTGAATAAGTAGTCGCTGTATTTAAATTGGCTGTGAAAAATTCATCATAACTCTTGTCTCTTGTAGGAAGGCCAGGAACACATACCAGTTTTCTCCTCCCTGTACATCTCCTGGCGCAACTCCGCGGCGCGGGTGACAGTGGGGGGCGGCGGGGGGCTGGAGCCCCACGAGGAGGCCTCGAGCCGCTCCTCGCGCTTCAGCGTCGAGTAGCCGCTAGATGGCGCCTTCACCGGCGTCCTGACATTGAAATTTAATTATCAGATAAGCACAAGAAGAAATTCGGTTGCGTACTGTTAGCAAATTGTCATTTGCTTAGAAGCTTCGAATATCAACGATTGGGCCAGGGTCATGCCTGCTCGGTTGAATTATTCCGATCTAACTCTCTTTGCTCAGTTTGTTCTGCAGTGGGAATCTACTTAATATACCTCACAGTTTTTTTTACTTATATTGTCTTCTTTTAAGAGAAATAAATTTTGATCCTTTACTATACTACTCTTGTGGTACTGCTGTGGTAAAGCTGACCTTGACCTTTGTAATTATCATTTAGCTGACCTTTAAAGGAATGAATGAATAAAATATACTTTATTTACACCAAACATAAAATAAATTGCACAGGAAAGAATAACTTGTTATGATACAAATAAGGCGGTCTTATCGCTAAAAAGCGATTCCTTCCAGTCCAGACAACCTTAGGGTCGATAAAATATAACAAAGAACGGGTCGGAAGGACCTAAGTACCAAAGTAATTAAGTAAGTATTTTTTCCATGCCATAGGTATTTTATTTTACTTACCCTCTTTTGTAATCAAAAGATGTGCTCTCAGCCGTGTCTGAAGTATATCCACCTGGAATTAACGAAAGTAAAAATGAAACTAATATAACCTAGACGAGAGGCTGATGATGAAGTCCCAATGGGGAAGGCAATTCTTTTACAACGTTAATTTCCTGAAATTGAATTTCATTTGCCTCCTATGGGATTTAAACTTTTCTGGTTAACTACTAAATGTTACTAAGCTATCATTTCGTCAACTGAATGTGTACTAACTCTTATAAAGCTGTCGTTCCTGGTCCTTCTGGAGGTCATCGAGCAATGAGTCCAGCTCTCCCACGTTGTGAGACAACTCCTTGGTCGCCTTAGACGATTTCACTTTGGAATAACCTGAAAGAGGAGAAAGAAAAATAATTGGTAAAGTAGGTAAAACAATCAAATGATTTGTTGAAGCACAGAGAAGCAAATTGAACAATGATTATATACTTTTGTTTTTACTACGGGTAAAAAATATAGTCCAACAGGTGGACGAAATTGGTGAGCCACGGAAAAGGCCCACCCGACATAAACTCACGAATAATAATCCCTGTTCCAGATCCAGGAGTGCGATTTTTGAAACTTAGCAGTTGGAAATGACAATATTACAATGGAGATATGCATCTTTCTACTGATAATTTGACTTTCGAAAATCATACTTCAGGAGTGCGATTTTTGTAAGTCAAATCAGCAGAAAGATGCATAAAATATCTCCATAGTAATTTTGACATTTTGAACTGCTGAGTTCAACTGCTGAGTTTCAAAAATCGCACTCTGGCTCAATTTTAACATAAATGGAATGACGAGTCAAGCGGTGATAGGTGACTAGTCTAAACTAGCCTTCATAAGAAACTTACTGAAGTATTTACTATACCTAAAATTTATCCCATTAGTTTAAACTATAAAAAAACAGGCAGGCAGGTGGGCAGAAAGATGGTTGAAAATGAAAGAGGCAACGATTCCCGCTCGCGGGGTCGTAGGTACCTGGTTCAAAGGATTTTTTGGCCGCACGTTGGAACTGGTTCCAACGCAGCTGGTGTGATGGAATCCGTTGTGTCGGGTGCGATTCGTGACGAAAGGGTTGTTTAGGGTGTGATTTTGATTGTAAACCGATTAATCATCATACCTGGTGTTAAGTTAGAGGACTCATAGTTGTAGGTTCGAGTCCCGTATGAGGGCAGGTCCCTCTCTTCCCTCTCGTAGTAGTAGGAACTGCTCTCGGACGATTTGGGTGTAGTTTTTGGAGGTATTGTGTACTCCTGGAATAAGTAAATAGAAATTCGTTAACAATGTTCCTAGTCAAGTCGTATTTCTACAAAATTTAATGTTAAAGAAAAGTGAATACCAAAGGGTCAAGGTCAGCCGTACTTGGTACACACTATCACAGTGTCATCTGTCGGCATCATAAATATTTTAAAGTTTTTACTATTTATTTTGATGAAGCATATTGCAGATACGGACATTTTGCCTTTTGACGAAGCGTTTTACAGATTTGAAGCTTGTTCTTTCTTATGCTTTTATATAATTGATGTCTATATTTTTTTTGTTAATATTTTATTTACACCATGAATTTTTTAAATTTTTTCTTAATTTTAGTGACAGTTTTAAAGGTTTATAGCTAAGCGCACGGCAATGGATCCAGTTCATTACGTAATTACTAGTCCTTTGATAAAATTTATATTCAAAGGATAAATAGACTACTGGCATAGGAGCTATATGCTGTAGGTATCACTTCCTATATAGATATAATTTTGTTTTTGTGCTTCGAATTCGATACTATTTCCCAAGGACAAAAATAACGCCGTATAACTAGGGTCATATTCTTACCTCAACGGTGTGCAAATCTTTCCTATCGTACTTTCCAGAGGGATGTTTTTCTTCTTTGTACTCGTAGTGATATTCTCTGTGACCCCCACCCCCGCCGCGTCCCAGCGAGTCCAGCTTGCTGCCCTTCGGGATAAGTTCGGATTTCATCATGTCTGAAAATTTCAAGGTCAAGGTCAGCTGTGGTAATATCGCGATAACATAAACAAAATAAATGTTAGTATAAATTTAATCGTTAGCTATTGGAAACATTGTTACTGCGATTATTTTTGTGCCTTATTGCCAGCATGAATGGTAAAAGTATTTTTGTAAAAACTTGGTAAACTTCTTGAACTGGACAAAAATACTCCTTGCTCCATCTGGTGACTAAGCTTTGCAAAATCTCATAATCTTAGAACGTAGGTAAGCAAAGCGCGAACGAAATGGGCTAAATCTAGCTCAAGTTTACGCCATTAGTGGCGCCCTCTCATTGAAAAATGTAAGATTCAAATCAAGAAAACCTAAATTATAAATGTTCCTTAATTTACATCTAAATTCTTAAATGTTTTTTGTAGAAAAAACTTTTATGGGTTCCAATATAGGACCTAAAGAGTAGGGTAAGGATAAAAAAAATATATACATACATAGTTTATAACTGTTCAGGGAAAAATACGAAAAAAAAGCGATGTTTGATAGTTTTCGAGATTTTGATTTTTTTTTTTTGGAGAATTGTCAGCCTGCGCCGAACTGTAGATGTAATAACTACAAATTTGTATATTTTTTCATGAAAATACTTGTTACGTAATTCTGAATAATCTATGCACGCCATACTTTTTAAAGAAAACGTAGAAGTGTGATACCGTTCGGCGCAGGGTGGCGATTTTCACAATGTTTCAAAAAATCTCAATTTTTCGAATACTATCAAACTTAGAATGTATTTTTATTTTTCTCTAAACTGTTATAAATTTGCCTATTTCCTGTTTTCGGCTTGACGTTGAGTTTTGGGACACCCTGTATAATGTTCTTTTGCTTTCGGAAAATCCCTTATTGTACCAGGGATAATTTTTAGCTTGTTTCTATAAAAATTAAAGAAAATAAAATAAAGTTCCTTACCGAACGCTTCATCAGTGTACGGCACAGTGCTGCCACTGGTGGAGAACTCCTTGAACTCCTTGTGCTTACTGTAGGATTTGGTCGTCATTTTGTTTTTGTATTATCTGCAACAATTAATAGATAAAAAAATTAAAGGTTTTTTTTTACTGTTCATTTTTAAAGTTGTTAACAGACTATTTAACCCCGGGTACCCGGTATTAGCTATGTGCGAAGTGGTGATGGGAACTGACAAATCGATTACAGCGCCCGGGATGGCAGAAATGTGTACTGTTGTTGGTCAAGCTGTGTAAAATATGCAAATCGACACACTAACTCAACACGAAATCTCCAAAACTGAAGACTAAAGACTACAATTTTAAAATTTGGCATGGAAGTTTCTATTGGTTTTTCTCCAAAGGTGTGAAAACCGGGATAAAAGTTTGTACGGAAATTGGCACTGCAAATATCGTGGATTCTAACAAATAGGTATATTAAAATTTTAAATATCGATAATGTTACACATTATTTTATTATAAAAATTACTAACTTTTAACTAACATGTTACTTGAAATAATTCACGGCGGTCCGACACCGTTAGGGGCGCTAGTGTCGTGCACATAGCCAATTGCATCATTAGTAGACACTAACTTTTTACTACTGCCAAACCAAGGTCCTGAGTTCGAACCCCCGGTTCAGTCATCGCTCTTTTTTTATTTTGTCAATTATAACAACCAAAAAACATAAGTCATCGAAATCACTAGAAAGTAGTTTGTTTAGAATCGAGAGCAGAATCGAATTATCATGTTTTCAACATAGGTAATTTTTTTCAAAATATTAAATAATTTTTTTGTGAAATTTAAAAATTTCTTAACCTGATCTCAACCTACCTCACGGGCACACTCACCATACTTACTACCAAAACAAGATTCTTAAAATGTATCCATGAGCACGCTAGCGCTTTCATTCATTGCTGAAATGATAACAAATCATTTTTGCCTGAAAACTTAAAATGCGAATAACTTTAAATTTTAACTATCAAAATATTGAAATTATTGTTTCAATCTAATTACTTTGTTATAAATCAGTTGGGGTGTATGAGGTTTTGCGCTTATTCATTAACACGTTGTATATTTTTTTAATAGGGGCTTTTAGATCGAAACCATAATTTCATTATTTTGATAGTTACAATTTAAAGTTATTCGTATTTTAAGTTTTCAGGCAAAAATTATTTGTTAAAATTTCAGCAATGAATGAAAGCGCTAAAGTGCTCATAGATACATTTTTAGAATCTTGTTTTGGTATTAAGTAGGGTGTGAGTGTGCCTGAGCCGGGTTGAGATCGAGTTCAGTTAAATTATTTAATATTAAATTTTACAAACAAATTATTTAATATTTTGGAAAAAATTACCCATGTTGAAAACATGATATTTCGAATCAGCTCTCGATTCTAAACAAACTACTTTCTAGTTTTGCGTTAATTCATTAACACGTTGTATAGCAGGGGTGGCCAAACTTCATACATAGCGCGGTCTACATTAACATTTTAGATACCCCTGGCAGTCTACCTTCAACCGCAAAAGGTTTAGCAATGAATGAATAGCTTGATTTTGATAGATTTACTGTAATTTTTTTCGTAAAGCCGCCACCTACGTCTTGGCACCACTTGTATAGGTTTCTTAGAGAACGTTGTTCAGTATCATGGGTACAATCACCCCTTAAGAGAAGTTTATTCCGAATGAGTAAATGCGCGCTGCATACAAACGAAGTCTGGTGATATTTTCAATACCAACCAATTAAACTCAGTGAAATTTTGCAAAAACAATCTAGGAACAAATATTTTTATCGTGTCTGATTTTCGTCAAAATATACAGTTTCAATGCTAGGATTAATTTAAGATTTGTATGGAAATCTTAGAGGCACTGTAACTTTAGAACTGTACATTTTAAGAAAAACCTGACACCATACAAGCATAGAGATTTGTTTCTAAATTGCTTCTGCAAAATTTCTTTGAGTTTAATCGGTTAGTATTGAAAATATCACCAGACTTCGTTTGTATGGAGCGCGCCAACGGGAATATACCCTTAAACTTTAAAAGTACCTAATGCAACTGTTTACCCTAACATCATGTAGTAGACATAAAATTTTTTAGTAAAGTTTTTATTTACATCTTAAACCTAGCCTAGTACATATTGGAACGACATATAATATATCGGTAACCAATATTATATGTAGTACTATAATATCAACATAGATAAGGCCGTATTTGGAGGTGAAATCCGAGCCAGTTGCAGTCGCTTGCGCAGCGCGTGGGAAGCAGCTTTCATACTTATACACCGGGCTGTATTCGAGACATTGGAGTAGCCTTTCATTTGTATGTCTATTACACAGTAGACATATCTACTCTGTCTATTGCGATGTGCAATCCCGTCGGCGGTTTGAAAAAACCGACGAGATGAAACGGGATGGTCTTCCAAAAACCTTTTTTTTTTTTGGAGATAACTAATACAGCGTTGTTCAGGGAGCAGTTACTGCTTTTTACTGCGGACTATTGGAGGGACCACGAAGGGTCTACCGTGCCAAATGTATGAACTTAAGAGAAGTTTATTCCGAATGCGTAAATGCGCGCTGCATACAAACGAAGTCTGGTGATATTTTTAATACTAACCAATTAAACTCAATGAAATTTTGCAGAAACAATCTAGGAACAAATATCTATGCTAGTATCCGATTTTCTTTAAAATATACAGTTTCAATGCTAGGATTAATTTAAGATTTGTATGGAAATCTTTGAGGCACTATAACTTTAAAACTGTACATTTTAAGGAAAATCTGACACGATACAAGCATAGAGATTTGTTTCTAGATTGTTTGTGTAAAATTTCATTGAGTTTAATTGCTCAGTATTGAAAATATCATCAGACTTCGTTTGTATGGAGCGCGCCAACAGTAATATACCCTTAAGCAACCGACCTAGGGGCACCCAGAGGGGTACGGACCTCGGCATAGGACGTTGCTGGGGCTACGCGGCGGATTGGGTAGCTAGGATTGGTGAGAATTCCAGAAACCAAACGGGAACAATGTTTAAATCTCATTGGTTTAAATTAATCAATAAACAATGGTTAAGGTGATTGGTCACAGATACCTATTATAATTTGGGCACTTCACATCTTATCTTATCTTAACACTCTAATCCATAAAAACCGTGGTGATCCAGTGGCGAGTAATCTTGCCTGTCCTGCAGGAGGCGATGGTTCGATCCCCGTCCAGGCCCACTCGTAGGTACCAATGAGTTTTTCGGAATTTATGTACGATTTGTAACCTGGCTTTTCGGTGAAGGAAAACATCCTCAGGAAACCTGCACGCTTCAATTTCGAGGCATGTATTGTACCCACTGTCCATTACAAGTGGCGACGGGCTCACCCCCCGTCACATTGGACAGAGTTTCGGTACTACTGGTGAAACGTGGATGTTCTGAGGTCACAGAACATCTCTGACTACCCCCTCGGGAAATATAGTCGTGAGCATATGCTTATGCTAAATATAATTTATTTATCAGAAAGATGTACTATCCGACATATCATAGATGTTACTAAAGCTGTTCTAAGAATAAGTGAGAGTGTTTCAAATCTCTGTTTCTTTAATTGAAAAATAGCCTTAAATTTTCGTTGCTATTTTGAATGGAGTATAAGTAACAAACAATAACGTAGTAGGTAGGAGTCAAACTAGTAAATCTAACGACAAAATATGCAAATATTTGAACAGATGTGGTCTGTCGTTCGACGCCAAATCTGGCCATGGAATCGGATATTATGTCATGGCCTCATGGCTACTGGCTTTATGACAAGTTAATGTCAACCTGTTTTATTATCTCAGAGTTACATACATACTAGTTCGCTGCATACATAAACTAATGACCATGCTATTCTGGGTGGTCAGAAACGTTGCTATAAGCTACAACTACCAAATCTCTTAGGCCGAGGCCGTAATGGCCTTTCGCGGACTTTCGCCTACAAAAAGATCGATAAAATATGAAGTTACTTTAAAATATCGTTCTTTTTGTGAGTCAAGAGAAGAATCAAAATAAGATTCATTTATTAGGTAAATAGGTACACACAGCGACACATCAAGCTACGCAAAACCACTATAAACTGGCCACGCGTAGGGTCAATAACGTATACCGTCGGGCGGCCAGCTTATTATGGTTTTGCGTAGCTTGATGTGTCGCCGTGTGTACATATACCTAATCATTGATTTGATTACCTACTTAAAATACCTAGTAAGAATAAAACAGTTACTTCATTTACTTAGATAGAACTAATAATAATGCTACAGAAATGTAAACATATCGTGTTGTTTGCGTACATACTACTTCATTTCAAAATGACCTTAAAGAAAAAAAAAATATACCTACTTTAAGAGGATATAATTCGGAGCGCGCTCCATTCAAACGTACTATGGTGATATTTTCAATACTAACCAATTAAATTTTCCAGAATCAATCTAAAAACCAATTTCTAGGCTTGTATAGAGTCCGATTTTCGTTAAAATGTATAGTTTTAAAGTTACAGTGCCTCAAAAATTTCTATACAAATCTTAAATTAATCCTAGTATTGAAACTGTATATTTTAACGAAAATCGGACTCCATACTAGCATAAATATTTGTTTCAAGATTGTTTCTGCAAAATTTCATTGACTTTAATTGGTTAGTATTGAAAATATCACCATAGTACGTTTGTATGGAGCGCGCTCCGAATTATATCCCCTTAACATGAAATTTAAAATGAATGACAAATAGAAGCATACTTTATTGGAACGAAATAGGATGCAAATAACAAAGCAATCCTGCATCGCGCTATCAAAGTTTTCTCTTCGCTTAGTACTTATACAAAATCTGTTCCTTTACTGTCGGGAGTCAGTTGCCTCAAGGTAAACCAGTTGCTGTCAAACTGGTCTAATTTGACAGTCATTCAGATGTGCCCTCTAGTGGGGCAAAAACTGGCTAATTAAATAAACTTGTACACTATGGAAAAACGAAACTCTTCGAGTCTCACATGACCTCAGAGAGCAACTATGCCGTCAGGCTACATCGACTCCTTTTTAAAAACAACTTTACTCAACAACACCTTACGCGAATAGAAATATTTTTTTATTTTATTTTTCAGTTTTCAACACAAAACAAAATGTCTAATAAAAACAATATGTCTAATAGCTACTAATATACAAAAAAAACCAGACTTGTAGGTCCCAAATGTTATTTTTTACAATATTTAAGGCTGGCTTGTACCAATATTTAAGGGTATAATGATTACCGTTGGCGCGCTCCAAACAAATTAAAACAATAGTAACCAATTAAAGTCAATGAATTTTTTCAGAAACAATCTAGAAACTAATCTCTATGCTTGTATGTTGCCAGATTTTCGTTAAAATGTAGAAGTTACAGTCTCACAGTGCATTAAAAATTTCCATACAAATCTCAAATTAAGCATAATTTACACGAGGCCATCGCTGGCTGCCAGTCTCACTGGCAGCCAGCGCTGGCTTGGTATTTGCCTTGTGTAAACAGTTTTTCAAGCCAAGCCAGCGCTGGCTGCCAACGCTGGCGAGAATAGAGCGCCGGCCTATTTTTTAAGCCAGTGACCTCCGCCCGCATACCCCTCGACCCCCGCGCCAGCGTTGCGGACACGTGTAGACGCATCACGCCAGTCACTGGCGAATGTCCGTAGGGTGTGTGCGTCTTTGTTTTTGTTTGGAATTTCTGCGACAAAATGCCGAGAAAATTCAACGAAGACGATACTTTAAAATTCGTACAACTTTATAGAGAGCACGAATGCTTGTGGGATAAGCGTTGTGATGCATACAGCAATAAAGAAATGCGCGCTTCAGCACTGGAACAACTTCGAGAAGGAATGAATATAGAAGGACTGACTATCGATGAACTGAAAGCAAAAATCAAAAGTATTCGAAATACGTACTACTTGGAAATCGACAAAATCGAAAAATCTACAAGATCTGGGGCTGGGGGGAGCGTTTATAAGCCAAAGGCAAAATGGTTTGATGAATATGATTCGTTTGTAAAGCCGGTTTCTATAAGGAGAAAAACAATAGTAAGTTTTTTACATTATTTTTTATTTATTTTTTTGATCTGCAAGTATGTATGTTTGTATGTATAAATGTCCGTTTCAATGTTGATTTTAGAAGTCGATTGTTAATGTATGCTATTTAATTGCCAAGGAACACTTCCTGCGTTCATGAACAAATTTTTCAAAACTTCTCTTTTCTCTCTTGCTATTTCTGCTGAATGATTGCTACCTTGATTGCCAATACTCTGTAGGGCATGTATTTGGCTCCTCCATGAACCGGGCAGATAATTTCCCTGTTCATCTTCCCTATCAACACAAGTAGCGGTTATGTAAGACTTTGATTTCTTTCGTAGCCAATTATGAAGGGCACAACAAGCACAAACGATTGCATCTACTGTTTCCAAGTTAGTTAGTATTGGCTTTTCTAATACCCGGAATCTACTAACTAAGATTCCAAATACATTTTCGATTATGCGTCTTGCCCGAGATAACCTATAGTTAAAAACTTTTTGTTCTGTACTGAGGTTAACACCTGGGTACGGCTTCATTAAGTAAGTCTTTAGTGGAAATGCCGCATCTCCCACAATGACTCCGTTGTCAGGTAATAAGTTATTTTCCAGGTCTTGGTAAATCGAACTATTCTTAAAAACTCCTCCATCAGATGCGCTACCACACGCGCCGACATCTATGTACGAAAAACAGTAGTCGTGATCGGCAATAGCTAACAATACGACGCTGCTTGTTTTTTTATAATTGAAGTATAAACTTCCACTTTTAGGAGGAGCTTTAATTGTCACATGTTTTCCGTCTATAGAACCATAACATAAGGGGAAATTCCATCGTGTTTTAAAACCCCTTTCGATTATTTTCCATTCTTCTGAATTTGGCACCTGTAAAAAAGGATAGTAATTAAAGTTGCACAAAAATACTATAACATTACAATTACATTATTTTATGTTGTTTAATTACAGGATAACAAGGATACCCCAAATAGCAATGTACCAGGATCATCGAATAGCAATGAACAAGGACCATCGTCGGTTCCACGCTCTGATGAAAATGGGTTAGAAAATGAGATTGCAGAAGAGACACCACGACTTACCCCGCCCACAAAACCTAAACGGAGCAAGATATCACAAATATCTAACATGATAAATGACTTAAGAAACATTAACGACAACACATGCAACGAAGAAACAGAACTAGATATATTTGGAAAAAGCGTCTCGGCACAATTAAAAAAATTGACAGAGGAACAGGCAGTCATTGCTAAGGAAAAGATTCAGAGTATATTGACTCAATCCAGGCTTAAAGATATACGAACCAAGAATTCTTATCAAATGCAACAATCGGTTCAGCAATCTCAAAATACGCTGTCTACTAATTGGAATTCTACACAAGTTCTTCCGAACTACACAGTACCCCAATACTCTCTGCCAACACCTACAATCTGTCCTACTCCGGAGCCCATTCCATCGACATGTTCTTCTTCGTCTTCCCAGTATACCACTTATAGTGTATTTTCCCCAGAAACTCTTAGTAATAACAATTACGGCGAAAGCGTAGAAAACAGTGATGTCATTCAACTAGCCTTCCATAACGCTTAATATAACATGTTTGTTGTATTTTGAAACAATGTGTGCCTAATTATTTCAACTTTAAGTAAATAAATAAACACTTACCTTAATAAACTGTTTTAATGCTTCAAAAATTGCTCGACAAACTTCTGGTATGAATTGTGATATAGATGGTTTGGAAACACGGTAAAAATGACTCAGGCTTCGATAACTCATTCCAGTTGCTAAGAACGATAATGTTACTTCTAGTTTTATTTTTGCTGGTAATGCATCTCTCATCAGAGTGTCTTGGCGCTGAATCGAGCTCTGTATAAGTGAAAGTAACTCATCAAAGTTTTCCGCAGTAACCCGCAACGCCAACCTGTACTCAGAAGGATCTTCTAATCTTAGTTGTTTCAGCAACAAAGCAGAAGCTCCAGTTATAGGTCTATCGCTTATCCATTTTCTTGTCCAAAGTCGTTTTGCTTTTTTTTTTTCTAATATATCAATTAACTCTTCTCTTAATAGTGCAGATATGTTCTTTATACATTTCCTTTTCAACAGAGTTTGCCGCGAATTCATTATTTTTTAACTTCAAACGTGTGCACACCCGAAGAAAAGTCCGTGAATGAATTGAATGCCATTGGCCTCGTCTGAACAACAGGGGCCAGGCCAACGCTGGCTTGTCTGTAGGACTGGCGCCAGCATTACTGGCTTCGTATAAACCATGCTTTAATCCTAGCATTGAAACTGTATATTTTAACGAAAATCGGACACCATACAAGCATAGAGATTAGTTTCTAGATTGTTTCTGCAAAATTTCATTGACTTTAATTGGTTAGTATTGAAAATATAACCAGACTGCGTCTGTACGCAGCGCGCATTAGCGCTTTTGGAATAATCAAGGGTAACATGGACAGTCAAACAAATTATCTAGTCACATTTAAAGTACCAGAATCTAGTCTGGGCTTGTATTATGATGACTAGACAACGATAAGAATACATAAATAGAAACAAACGTCCATGACTCGGGTACAAATATTCATATTCATCATGCAAATATTTGTTCCTTACGGGATTCGAACCCGCGACCCTCGGCACAGCAGGCAGATTCACTACCGACTGTGCTATCGGGACGTCAAGACAACAATAGTGTTCTGCATCGCGCTATTAAAGTTTTTGCTCTCCGGTAGCACTTATACAAATTTGGTTGCATATTCAAACGGGGGTCCAAAGTCGCCTCAGAGCAAGCCAGCAGCTGTCTAGCTGGTCTAATTTGACAGTCATTCAGATGTACCCTCTAGTGGGGTAAAACATTCGACGCCACCGCGCTGTCAACTCATTTCCGATTCCAATGTTCAATCATTGTGTTCTCCTCTCACTCTGAAGAATCTGCGACTCGCCTTACGGCCGACTCGACCCCTTTTTGTAAATTTTATAATTAATGTTTTTGATTATAATTATTAACTGCCTACCTCAGGTAATTATAATATTGTTTTTTTAATCAAAATATCATTGATCATTAATAAGGAATAAATAAAAGAAGTAAAATAATATACCCTTAGTATATTATTTTACTTCTTTTATTTATTCCTTATTAATGATCAATGATATTTTGATTAAAAAAACAATATTATAATTACCTGAGGTAGGCAGTTAACCCCTAGTTAACTACCTATTCGTCTTCGTTCGCATATGCTATACTTCATTCCATATAAGGATGATAAGATTCTCAAATTCACATATAGCTTTCTGGCCAATTCTAATTAGCAAAAACAATTTATTTATCAGAAAGATATACTATCCGACATATCTTGGACGTTACTAAAGCTGTCCTAAGAATAAGGGAAAGGAAGTGTTTCATATCTCTGTTTCAATAATTCAAAATAGCCTTAAAACTTCGTTTCTATTTTGAATGGAGTATAGGTGATGTATTAAACTGCAATGCCTATTATATGAAACAGCCTTTTGAAGTGAAAACTTTTAGCACCGTTGTGATTTGAAACTCGATGAAACGAAAAAGCGACATTAATAGTTTCTGAAAGTTTCACTCCTACTGCGTGTGAACAACATTTTTTTTGCATATTTAGTTTTGTTCTATACTAAAAGTTGTTCAATTTGATGGTCTGATCCACCCCTGAAAATTTGGAAAGATTAAAAAACACTCAGTAAATCAGTATGAAACAGGTAAGTATGATTATGAACATATGTAGAAACCAACCAAAAACAAACTTGTCTATCTAAAGATTAAAATCATGTCATCATAATAAGTCCTAACCTACCCCACTTTGCTTACAAACCAATAACAATAGTGTTCTGCATCGCGCTATCAAAGTTTTCTCCCTCCGGCAGTACTGATACAAATTTCGGTGCATATTCAAACGGGGGTCCAAAGTCGCCTCAGAGCAAGCCAGCAGCTGTCAAGCTGGTCTAATTTGACAGTCGTTCAGATGTACCCTCTAGTGGGGTAAAACACTCGACGCCACCGCGCTGTCAACTCATTTCCGATTCCAATGTTCAATCATTGTGTTCTCACTCTGAAGAATCTGCGACTCGCCTTACGGCCGACCCCTTTTTGTTAATTTCATAATTACTATCTATCTACTTATTTTATCAGCTTCTTCTTTTGGTTTGACCCTCGTCCAGGCATGCGATTTATGAAAGTCATTTCTTGAATTTCTATGTATTTAAAGGAGTGCTATTTTTGAATGTCAAATCAGCAGTAGAAAGATGCATATCACCCTAAGAAAAAGGATCTCTGGATCTCTCTACATATCACCATAGTAATTTTGACATTTTCAACTGCTGAGTTCAACGTATGAGTTTCAAAAATCGCACTCCTGACCATCAAACTGAAAAACTATGGAACTATGATCGAAATAGCGAAAATAAACAGCTCCATACATTTGAGTCGAGTAGGTTTACAGTTTTGTATGGAACAGGAGATTTTTTCCCAATTTTAATGTTAGTCGGTTAGTCCTATGAGGAAGTTGTTCCCTTAAAAAGAAGGACCCTGTATAACGTTCCCATTTAAGACGATTAATCTTAGATCATTCTTCTCTTCCTTGAAATCCTTTATCGAGTACCACGCACGTGTTTCATAAGTATAAAATAATCGTACTTCTTCGTGATCATAAGTGTAAATATACCGTCCATTTTAGTTAGTTCGTCTGACGTAATTATGATTATAAATGCACCTATGACAGACTGACATCACCATTTTAGTTTGAAGATTATTAATTATTGTTATTAGTGACCATTTGGGAATGAATCTAGCATGTCATGCATGCATGACTTCAATTAAGAGGAGATACCGGTTTGGAGCGCGCTCCATACAAACGAAGTCTGTTGATATTTTCAATACTAACCAATTGAAGTCAATGAACTTTTTCAGAAACAATCTAGAAACTAATCTCTATGTTTGAATGAAGTCAGATTTGTTTAGTATTGAAAATATCACCAGACTTCGTTTGTATGCAGCTCGCATTTACGCATTCGGAAGCGCCTGAGTGACGTGCATTTATTTTAACTTTTTTATCCTAAACCACTATCTTCGGATTCGGACCCAGCCCAGGTCATGTCAAAGCCATCTCGAGGCAAATAATCTGCCTCGAAAATATTTTCCAATTCCTATTTAGCTTTCTGGTCAATTATGATTAGCAAATATGATTTAATTATCAGAAAGATATACTATCCGATTTAGTTATATTATCTTGGACTTTACTAAAAGAATACGTGAGGGTAAGGGCCTGTTTCACCACTTTTGGATAAGTTCTAGTTAGCTTATTCGACAGCTCATTTGACATATTTTGTATGAAGAATATGTCAAATGAGCTGTCGGATAAGCTAACTAGAACTTATCCAAAAGTGGTGAAACAGGCCCGAATCAAATCTCTGTTTTTGTAATTAAAAAATAGCCTTAAAATTACGTTGCTATTTGGAATGAAAATAGCTTTTTTTTTATTTATAATTAATGGACTTTTTGCTTGTGCGTTAGCACCGCATTTCCGCCAGTGTCAAGTAGTTTGTGGGAGTATCTATCCCAATCTCAGGGATTGTTTTTGATACAGAACAAGAAGAGATTAAGGAATGCGGAGCCTCGTGGCAGGCAAAGACGCGACGCGCGAACAACACGCGAGACAAGTTCTCGGGTCAGAACCTGCAACGTGACTCCATGAATATAGCTTATTCCTTCAGTCAGTTAGAATGCTCCCTATTATTTTAAACCGAGTAACTTTTCAACTTTTTGTTTAAGTAACCATTCTAAAAGTGAAAAAAGGTGATTAGTAAATGTTTCTAACAACCCCTAAAAGGAAAACCGTCGCGTATGTATGTGTTTTTATTTTTAACTAGTTTTCAGTAGTAAACTGGCAGGTGGTGAACTAAAATAAACAGTAGCCCACATCAAAGTGCCGCAGTCTCTGGTTTTGGGTAACTTGACCCAGTTTGTGTTAATTTTAACAGTTTAAAATTAACTTTAGTTTTAAACAACTGTTGGTTTAAAGTTTTTATATATCTAGGTACTAAGTTACTTTCGTCGTTTTCGTCGTCTTTTATAATGGTTACGAAACTCTATCATGGGTATATCCGACACGTTCTTGACCGATTTTGTTTATTCATATTTGGACTTGCATCTTGCATGCTCACTTGCGTGCTGCATGCTTCGTTGTTACTTGCTCTCGTCTTTTACACACATTAGCGGCTGCGCATTCGGTATTGTATAGAATACCTAGGCAAAGTACCTATACAATAAATAACCACCATACATTACCTATAGGTACGTTTTAGGTATTCTATTAAATGCCTAGGTATTGTATAGAATCTCAGATTATACAGATTGGCGGTAACAGATACACGTTGCAGTTACGTTGCATCTGGAGAGCAATCCCGCTAAATAAATCTCATCTGAACCATGATTGGACCGCGTGCGCTCCACAACTTTTAACACATTCGGTATTGCGCTATTCATTTGACAGCCGTTAGAGCCGTTTTGACAGATCTTTCAAACGTTAAGGGTATATTACTTTTGGCGCACTCCATACAAACGAAGTCTGGTGATACTTTCAATACTAACCAACTATTTTAACGAAAATCGAACACGATATAAGCATAGAGATTTGTTTCTAGATTGTTTCTGCAAAATTTCAATGAGTTTAATTGGTTAGTATTGAAAATATCACCAGGCTTCGTTTGTATGCAGCTCGCATTTATGAATTCGGAATAAACTTCTCTTAAAGGCTGTAAGTTACATAGATTTTAGAGCGATGATGCGGAATTCAGCACAGTTGAATAGTAATTGGCTTGCAATGTGATTAGAACTGAAATTGGATTAGGTTAGAACTTGGATGTTTTAAATTAGTGCAATCACCCTCCTGCGCGTCATACCTATTCCTTTTATTCCGCATGCGCATCCAATGATAGACGTGAAATAAAGAGTCATGCACAACTTTCTCAATAACAATCGGAGTGTCTCACTAATCCACACAATTTATGTCAACGGACTAATATGGCAGTCGATAAAGGTTTTGTCTGCGTGGGCGCATTCGTCATCGTCACCCATTCATAGTTAACGCCTACTGCATTTATTTTATACTACGAGCGACCGGATGTGGTTCATGTTTATGATTTGAGATTAATTAATTTATAGACTTGGACTATTTATATGTGGACTGGTTACGCGTGTAATTCTACTAACAAACATTTCTGCCACTTTTTGCGGGGGGCGAGGTAACATGAAATCCGCAACTTTGGATTTTATTCCCCATAACTTTAGATTCTAATTTTGAATGTCAAAAATCATGAAAAGTAGTCTCGTGACCCCAAACGTTCTAAGTTCGAAGTTATTATTTCGCAATTATAGGCTGTCTCGTTTAGTGATAAGGTGTAAAATTGAGTGTAAATGCACAAGATCAATTGTGCTTATACCGTGGCAGAAGGGAAATGCTACCGCAAGGCTAGTCCTTATAATAATTAGTCAAAGGTTTAGATTCTCTTTGGGCAAAAAAAGACAAATTGGCGAACTACTTCTATAAATCTTCTCTTATGTGTTATGTAATATGTTGTTAGTGTTTGTTTTTAATTTGAGGTTCTCTATGTCTGTTTATTACAGTGTTTGTTTAATACGTTTATACCTAGGTATGTGATTGTTTGTAATCCCTAAATAAGAAAAAAAATTTTTTTATAGAAATTAAAAATCTTTGCCAGTGTATGTAAGTAGGTACCTATATCTTTATAAACGTTAATCTCACAAAACAACAGATAGGGAATAATAGGCTTCAATTTGATCGCAGGGAATAGGGATATTAGTTTCTAGTTCGTGTTCAAACTTCGTTTGTATGGAGCTGGCTCCGAATTATTTCCTCTTTAAAAAGGTAGCGGTTGGGTGTTGGTAGTAGTAGCAAAGTTTCCGTCCATCACCAAAGAAAACAAGGTTGTGAGTTTATTCTGTCCTGTTTTCGATGCACAAAAACATAATTTATCGATATACTTCTCGATTATTCACTTTTATCTTCTTTATGCCGATGCACCCTTGACCGCTATTCGTCTTACACAAGAATGACATCATCTTTACATTTTCGTTTATTTTTGCACTAAGGCTTTCTCTTTCACTCTTACTGTTTAAGTATATCGCTCTCGTTCTTTTTTTAATTAAACGCGGTGAAGTTTAGAGTCTTTCTTTTGTTTTGTAGGAGGACGGAGGGTCGGCAGAGAGCAGAGTTTGCCTTTTATTTTTGACTAGTGAACCAAACCGACCCGGTCATTTCTAAACTCCCCATCTCCTTTTTTAGTCGGGGAAATCTACGGATTTTTGTATGGAGTAGGTTGCATTAATTGCACTTTAGGTATTTGGAATATAGTAGATACATACCTGAAAAACATAAATTCTGAATAACCCCCATTTTTTTATTGTGTATTTTTGAATAATTAAGACAATTACAAAACATTAACTTTCGGTATGAACAAAAAATGGAAAACTGGTGATTTTGTACAGGATGGCTTCGTTCAATACGTTTTACTTATAACAATAAAAATCACCGGTTAATATCGTAAATTTGAGTAGATATATAATATTTAGTAAGGCTTCAAAAATTATAACCTCAAAACTAAATTATTTACTGTTTGTTTGTACACATTAAATTTGCCTTGTGATAATTAAATGTCTTTTTTGCAGGTATGCTGGAAGAAATATCTTTAGAAATAAGCTTACCCTTTGTACATTTATATCGATTTTACGGTATTTCTCTGGTTCCTGTGTATATTTAACCACGAAATTTCGACAAAAGTGTTATAAACTAACAGTAATATTAGTTCGAACACAATTTACTAAAGTGTCTTTAATGCAATCTCAAACCTTATTTTTCCTTGACTATTTGTTTTGATGATTTTGATATACAGGGTGAAATTGATATCATTAATAACATCCTTTTAAACTAAGAGTCTATCCATCAAACTGAACAACTTTTACTATGGGAGCAACCGATCGGAGCAACAACAAAAATCTGCTGTTGAATGCATTTGAGTCGAGTAGGCATTGCAGTTTAGTATGGTACAGCTGATTTTATTTTTGCTCGATTCGGTTTGCTCCCATAGAAAAAGTTGTTCAGTTTGATGGGTAGACTCTTAGTATAAAAGGATGCTAATTATATCAATTTCACCTTGTAGAATCATTTGTATAATGATTCACCGAATCATATAAATCTACTTTTATAGACCAGTCATAATAATTGAATGCAATACCTACTTAGTAACAGTAACTCTCAAAATTTTTATGAATCTAATGACACCTCATACGTTAAAATCCATCAAGTCAGTTTAGGCTGTAGGCCGTGCCAAAGAAATAGACTTACAAACATACATACATACATACGGTCGAAAAACATAACCCTCCTTCTGGCGCAGTCGGGTAAAAAGTCACCTTAACAGCACCTACAGCGAAGGTCAACGATCTAGATCAATTAACATTATTAATAACAATTTAACGATAGCTTCTCTCATCTAGGGTTGCCAGATGATAATTTGATAAAGGAAGGCAGATGGGTCTAAAAACTAAAAAGGAGGATTTTGTGTAAAAAAGGAGGCCATTTACAATTAAACAATTTTTATTTATTTTATTTACTTTATTTTAATCATATTTAGCTGAGCTGCCAATTTTTGCAAGATTTTGCAAAAAACTTGGTTCCCTTTTTCAACAAATAATTATGAAAATTACCTACCTACCTTTATTCGTTCACCGTTTCCTCTATCCTAAGGTTGTCTGGAATAAATCGGTAGTTAGCGATAATACCGCCTTATTTTGTGCCTTTTGTTTTTTCTCTCTGTATTTTACTGTTTATATTTTGGTATAAAATAAAGTATTTTTTGATTGATTAATTTATTAATCAGTGTTAAAACTCTTTCCACATTTGCGTTATGTGCGCTTATACAAAAATAAACCACGCAGATCTTGAGCAGTTCTGAGAAACATACAATGTTTTTATTTTTTAACACTTTTGAAGTTTCAACGACGTTTAGCAAAAAGGAGGACTTACAATAGTGAGCCGTGGTGGTCCAGTGGCGAGTAACCTTGCCTGCCGTGCAGTAGGCGATGGTTCGATCCCCGTCCAGGCCGACTCGTACCAATGAGTTTTTCGGAATTTATGTACGATTTGTAACACCACCGGCTTTTCGGTGAAGGAAAACATCGTGAGGAAACCTGCATGCTTGAATTTAGAGGCATGTATTGTACCCACTGACCATTATGTGGCGACGGGCTCACTCCCCGTCACACTGGACAGAGTTTCGGTACTACTGGTGAAACGTGGATGTTCTGAGGTTACAGAATATCTCTGACTACCCCCTCGGGGAATATAGTCGTGAGCATATGCTAGGACTTACAGTATGTAAGGGAGGATAAAACGCGGAAATGGAGGACATGCCTCCTTTTGGATACCATCTGGCAACCCTACTCTCATCACACTAGCATAGCACCACATTACTAATGAATTACTCATTCTCCGAGAAAAAAGAATTTGTAACGGCTCTCAGCATGTGATCTCATTGAGTGAACAACTTGGGGAGTCTGGGCTCGCTCATTTTTGGCCTAGGAGTCGTAAAGTTTTAAAAATGCAAGATAATAATAGTTTTGTAGGTTACACCTATACTTCATTCCAAATAAGGACGACGAGATTTACCCATTCCTATTTAGCTTTCTGGCCAATTCTGATTTGCAAATATAATTTATTTATCTGAAAGATATACTTACTAACCGACATATCTTGGACGTTACTAAAGCTGTTCTAAGAATAAGTGAGAGAAAGTGATTCTAATCTCTGTTTCTGTATTGCAAAAGAGCCTTAAAATTTCGTTGCTATTTGAAATGGAGTATAGGTACCTATAATTTGCCTGTATGCTTTGATTAAATTAAAGTAACGAAAGATAGATGACTAGCCTATAGCGCATGGACCGCATAAATTGAGCCCCCGTCGCCTAAGTTACTTAGTCGCAAATCAATTTTAGGCGGAATAAAGGTACCACAATGCCTTCGTGTGGTTATACTCGTAAGAACTCGTAAGAAGGAGGAAGGAAGACTTGAATGTCCGTCAACAACGACTTGAAGAAAACCTTGGTAGACATATCGACAACCCAGAACCTGGAAGAATGACGAGTACAGAAGACAGAAGACAAATGAAAAACAGCTGTGTTAAAAAGCTAGCGTGCAAACAAGTGAAGAAGAGCATTTATGGAGGCTGTCAACTAAAAAACAATTTATTTTTTATTGTTTGTCGGAGGCAGAGGAAATCCAGACAGAGTTATCAAACCCAAGTGAAGGAAAAGGTTGATGTCGAGTCGTATCAAGAACTCAAGACACTAGCGGAAAAGAGACAGGATTGGCGAATACTCCGCCGACAAGAGCGTAGCTCTTAAATAAGATGATGATGATGTTTGTCGGTCATTTGGCAGTCAGTGTTAAGGGTATATTACTGTTGGCGCGCTCCATACTAACGAAGTCTGGTGTTATTTTCAATACTAACCGATTAAACTCAATGGAATTTTGCCGAAACAATCTAGAAACAAATCTCTATGCAGATTTTCCTTAAAATGTACAGTTTTAAAGTTATAGTGCCTCAATGATTTCCATACAAATCTTAAATTTATCCTAGCATTGAAACTGTATCTTTTAACGAAAATCGGACACGAAACAAGCATAAAGATTTGTTCCTAGATTGTTTCTGCAAAATTTCATTGAGTTTAATTGGTTAGTATTGAAAATATCACCAGACTTCATTTGTATGCAGCGCGCATTTACGCATTCAGAATAAACTTCTCTTAAGTTTTGTCTACCGAAGCGCTCGGAAACCAAGTCAAAAAGTTTATCAGTTTGTCCAAAACTAGTCCCACCTTTATTGTGATAAGAATTTTTAACTAAACTTGTTTGTAAAGAACAAACGGCAAGATAAAGCGAATGGCAAAACTGACAAATAACATCCTATTGATTTTTTTTTTTGGTTCATTTCAAGGCAAAGGGTTAAATGTCCCATACAGCCGATGTCTTTAATAAAATTATCTTATTTATAGCAATTAAAACGTTGGTGTTCAACGTTTTGACGCTTCTTTGGAGTTTTTGGAGACACCCGAAAGACGAAGGAAACGCAGAGAAGTCCACAGGAAAGAGGTGAACCGATCGCTTTGCTACGCTACAAATGACGGAACACTTTTCCTGTTTACAACCCTTACACCATCATATTTCACAGAACTGTAAATTGTTCACTTGCACGACACTTTGTTACGCAAAACAACACCAATTTTACGAACCAAAACTCACTATAAACAATAAAATTCGATGAAATATGAGGACTCCAAACGTATCTGACAAATTCCCGCCAAAAACTCTCCATCCTATTGAATGTGACTACGGACACATTTTTTTCTTTAATAATATCTTTAACGGCTCTGGATACTAGTCCTTTTGAGTCATTCGTAATTTTTTTCCTTTTTTGATGATGGGATGATAGATGACGATGAATCTGTGGTCGATTTCGTGAGCTCGCGCGTTGCCGCCAAAATGACCATACTTATGTTCTGTTATCTGTGTTGTGTTTGGGACACAATCCGCACGAAATTATATCATAAATATCACTAAAACCAATTTTTTAGGAATTTCAAATACGACGAAACACAGCAAGAGCAATGGCGCCAAGCAAACTCCTAAGGACAAATTGACGTAGACTTAGGATTGCCAGGCGTCAAATCAAATCAAACCAAATCAAAAATGTTTTTCAAAATAATATCACATATATAACTTTCTAACGTCATGTTTTTGAATCTACCACCGCGTCGGAAGGTGTTCCGTTGTAGAGAAGATGCGGCCAGAAACTCGCGAAGCGTCTCCATCGATTCAGCAAATATCGCGGCTCCACCAATTTTGGTAAAATGTTTAGGGTACCTATTAAGGGTTTTACCACAGAGGGAATATTCGGCTAATACCACACTCATGTCCGACTATAGTTCTCCATCTCTCCGGCCATGGAACCCATATGTCAGGCTTCTTCAATGGCTTTTTATGACCGACTCTAGGTAGACTGACACTAGTATAAAGGTTGTAAGCATACACATTCCATTATGCGTTATTAATTTCCTCTGAGGACCTGGATCTACTGCGTTCGTGCGTCATTTTCCCCTGCCAAGCAGTTTTTCTGGCAATCGCACTACCTACATCTTGAAGTGTATTTTTGTCAGATGATATGAAGCCAAGTAGAAGCTCATTGGTGAATTGAAAAACCGTTTTATTGGTTGTTTTTCTTCACTTTTAGCACACCCCTGGCACTCTATACAACGAACTCCCGACTGTACTACGACATAAACAAGATGACGTTAGCACACGTGCCGTCCCGCTCGCACGCGCGCGCCGGCTGTATGTTCGTTTCTTGCCCGGCTGCTCTCCTAAAGTTACCCTCGAAGTGGGGGGGTGAGGTGCGGTAACTGAAGTTAGTGAGGGTCAGGAAGTGGCCATTCTGTATGTAGTACTTGCTACATACCGCCTAAGCAAGAAAAATGCTTGTCAATAGTTATGCCAGCGTATCTGATGGTTGGTTTTCAAATGAAGCAAGTCAAATCCCAACACTATGTCGGGTCGTGGAACGGCCATTAGCGTCTCTTGCGCAACTCCGTCCGACAATAAACTGTGAATGTATCATTGTAAACTACACCATAAAGTATTGGATCCTATTAATACTCTTTAGTATTTCTTAAATTGTTTTTAAATTCTGTTTTAACTAAGTAATATTAATCAGGAAAAAAAACATATGTTTCTGGAGGTTTCTGGTTTTCAAAAGTCAAATTGAAATCACAAATTAGTAGGAGCATATTTATGATATTGCGGTGGAACATTTCTAATTTTTGATTTAGGTATCAAAAATTTAAATCAGAAACCAACAATTCGGGGGGTAATACTTTAGTTAGGGGGTGCTTTAGACCATCAAACTGAACAACTTTTATTATGGGACCAACAATGAAATCGCGACATAGACTCGGCGGTCACGGTACCATATAGTCCGAGTCTTATTTCGTTTCGGAGCTTCGCTCCTACGCGTAGCTCGGCTCAGCCTTATTACTGACTCGTACATTTTGATCGAGGGGCTTCGTTTTATTGACACTCTATGGAACAGCTGTTTTTTTTCGCGATTTCGTTCTTGGTCCCATTATGAAAATTGTTCAGTTTGATGGACTGAAGCAGTGTCAAAACCCAGCACGCTGTCTCGTTTTCATTTAATTTTCTGAGAAGGTATATTAGTAGTATTTTATTTGAACAAAAATGTTTAAAAATATTGCTTGGTTGTGACATGGTCCTTCGAGCCGGATAAACGATAATATTGTAAGGTAACGCTCCAACGTCGAAGGGACCATTTTATTGTTATTAAAACATCCATATACGATTTTATATCTTGAAATTTCGTGGTTTGCCTCGATTATTTTGGCTCCAAAATATTTCTACAAGGCTATTGTGACATCCACTCTTATTTATGTTCATAATTAGGCGTATACAAGGCGTAACAAAACAACCTAGTAATATTTAATTAAAGCGGTGGTTTAGTTAGACCTTCAAACTGAACAACTTTCACTATGGAGTCAGCATCGAGAAAAACCTGTTATTTTATACAAAACTGCAGTACCTACCCACTAGACTCAAATCTATGGGACAACAGATTTTTATAGGTAGGTACTAATTTTTTTGGCACTTCGTCTCCATAATGTAAGTTGTTCAGTTCGATGGTCTAAATTAACTAACCACCCCGATAAATATTACTAAGGTAGGTATTTTGTTACACCTTGTATATTGGAACTTAGTCCGGCCCATGTAGAAATGTATTAATGCATGTGTTGTGTATGTAATTAACCAATAAACGAAACAAATATGACATTGGATCGTTTTAGCAGCAATTTAATTTGTGCCTTGTAAATAGGGTTGCCAGATGGGAAAACTAAAATATCTGGGCAAAATTTCAAAAAATCGGGATTTTGGGGTTACTTTCGGGGACAAATCACAATGATACTTTTTGTTAAAATAATTGCAAAGAAACTTTACTTTTTTGGTACATTATTAAGAATATCATGCATACCATAGATAACTATATCTTATGTTATAACCTATTATAAACTTATTTTTAAGTTTTCCACATGCCCTTGGCATTAGATTTCACTTAATCCACCAATTATGATCCTTAAGAACTAAATACTTACTCAAAAAATGTTTTAAAATTAAAAAAACAAGTTTCATCTAAGTTCAGTCTAATTATTAACTCGGCTTGAGTTAACTAATGTTGAAACCATAAAAAATTATAAGAGGGGTTAGAAATGCAAAGTAGCGCTTTTGCTTCGGAGACGGGTGTCGCCACTTGTCTTCTCGCTCACGCTGCTACAATTATTAATGCCCTCTCGCTCGCACCACGCCGCGCGCCTCGTGGTGTTATGCAAATCATTGCATAACCTGTGGCGACACGTTCCACGCCTACTTTGCACTTCTAACCCCTCTCATAATGTTCTGTGGTTGAAACGGTTTTGTTGTTTGTCGCGACATTTTGTATTTTTTCGGGAGTCTGGACAGCATATGAAATGTCGGGACAATCCAGACGAATCCCGAACATCTGGCAACCCTACTTGTAAATATGACATCATAAGGTCGAAATGACAGGTTAATCGTTCTGCTTGGTCAGATGTCGACCATATAAGGACGGGTCAAGTCTACAACAAACTTGTATCTCATTTCTTATCCAGTGACCAGTCTTATTCTTATCTCATTGCAAATATTTTGCTCATTTAAATAATAATGTTATATAAATTATTGCATGCTTTGTAAAGGACATTTACTGTCTGTATAATGTATACTTAATGATGATTTGAAATTGTTTTTTTCATGCATTCTTGCATACTGCAGAATGAGGAATAATAAACATTAATTTGATCTTCTATCACCCGGCTTGACGTCGAGTTTCGGACCACTCTGTATGTATTTATAATAAATAAATTATTAAGATAAACAAAAAACCCGACTGCATAAAAAATCTATTAACTGAAAAGAGAAAAACAAGCTCTAAAATCACTAATCAGCTATAACACCTGTATTTAAGCTAATATAATTTGAATGTTATTAGGTAGGTATCGCAAACGGGGACAAAGGAGATCTTTGGTTGGTTATTTTTGACCCCGCCTGCCATACCTACCTAATAACATTCAAATTATATTAGCTTAAATACAGGTGTTATAGCTGATTAGTGATTTTAGAGCTTGTTTTTCTCTTTTCAGTTAATAGATTTTTTATGCAGTCGGGTTTTTTGTTTATCTTAATAATTTAGTTTATTTCATACTTTTTAGTCTTATGTCGAAACGGTAACATAAAAGTACTATAATATTTATACATTTGGAATCGTCTGATCACTAGCTTTCATTTGATACCCATATTGTAATTTTTTACAAAAAAAAATTGTTTATTCCCCCTCTCTTTTTTAATTTGTAGACGCCATCTTGAAATAATATACCCTATGTCACTCTCACGATTTTTACGAATCCAATGACACCCCATACGTTAAAATCCATCAAGCCGTTTAGGCTGTAGGCCGTGCCAAAGAAATAGACATACAAACATACATACATACATACATACATAGATACATACATACATACATACGCTCGAAAAACATAACCCTCCTTCTGTCGCAGTCGGGTAAAAATGGCTTGCAAAATAGTTGCATGACCAGTGTGAATCTTAACTATTATAAAACTGTAACAGAAATGTGTCTGTATATTGAAGATATTTACAAAATAAAAAGATGACGATATGGTTTTTAGGTGTCCAGGTTAGGACTCCAAATAACCTTTTTTAGAATTTTTGTCTGTCTGTTTGTTTGTTTGTGTATTTGTTTGTGCGAGCATCACGCAAAAACTACTTAACCGATTTTAATGAATCTTTTTCTGTTTGATAGCTTATGATCTGACTTAAAATCTGGTGTATAATTTGTGCGGACGAAGTCGCGGGTTAACTCTAGTGAATTATAAAATTAACAAAAATGGGTCGAGTCGGCAGGCGAGTCGCAGATTCTTCAAAGTGAGATGAGAACACAATGATTGAACATTGGAATCGGAAATGAGTTGACAGCGCGGTGGTGTCGAGTGTTTTACCCCACTAAAGGGTACATCTGAACGACTGTCAAATTAGACCAGCTTGACAGCTGCTGGCTTGCTCTGAGGCGACTTTGGACCCCCGTTTGAATATGCACCGAAATTTGTATAAGTACTGCCGGAGGGAGAAAACTTTGATAGCGCGATGCAGAACACTATTGTTGTTGGTTTGTAAGCAAAGTGGGGTAGGTTAGGACTGTATTATGATGGCATGATTTTAATCTTTAGATAGGGAACAAGTTTGTTTTGTTGTTGGTTCTACATATGTTCATAATCATAAAGAATTTTTACGTACGTACCTATTTCATACTGAATTACTGAGTGTTTTTTAATCTCTTCTAAATTTTCAGGGGTGGATCAGACCATAGAATTGAACAACTTTTAGTAGAGAACAAAACTAAATATACAAAAAAAAAATGTTGTTCACACGCAGTAGGAGTGAAACTTTCAGAAACTACTTACTGTCGCTTTTTCGTTTTATCGAGTTTCAAATCACAACAGTGCTAAACAAGTTTTCACTTCAAAGGGCTGTTTCACATAATAGGCATTGCAGTTTAATACATCACCTACAATCCATTCAAAATAGAAACGCAGTTTTAAGGCTTTTTTGAATTATTGAAACAGAGATATGAAACAATTCCTTTCACTTATTCTTAGGACAGCTTTAGTAAAGATATGTCGGATAGTATATCTTTCTGATAAATAAATTGTTTTTGCTAACTAATTAGAATTGGCCAGAAAGCTATATGGGAATTTAAGAATCTTTTTGTCCTTATTTGGAATGAAGTATAGTATATGCGAACGAAGACGAATAGGTAGTTAACTAGGGGTTAACTACCTACCTCAGGTAACTTTAATATTGTTTTTTTTAAATCAAAATATCATTGATCATAAATAAGGAATAAATAAAAGAAGTAAAATAATATACACTTGCTTTTAATAATTATAATCAAAAATATTAATTATAAAAATTAAGAAAAAGGGGTCGAGTCGGCCGTAAGGCGAGTCGCAGATTCTTCAGAGTGAGTGAGAAC